>JAUCMX010000002.1:8016744-8071744 GCA_033459395.1 Hemibagrus guttatus | reverse complement strand
ATTAGGGGGCACGGTGGCTTAGTGGTTAGCACGTTTGCCTTACACCTCCAGGGTTGGGGTTTTGATTTCCGCCTCCGCCGTGTGTGTGGAGTTTGCATGTTCTCCCTGTGCCTCGGGGGTTTCCTCCGGGTACTCCGGTTTCCTCCCCCGGTCCAAAGACATGCATTGTAGGTTGATTGGCATCTCTAAATTGTCCGTAGTGTGTGATTGTGTGAGTGAATGAGAGTGTGTGTGTACCCTGTGATGGGTTGGCACTCCGTCCAGGGTGTATCCTGCCTTGATGCCCAATGACGCCTGAGATAGGCACAGGCTCCCCCTGACCCGAGAATAGTTTGGATAAGCGGTAGACAATGAATGAATTATTATTATTATTATTATTATTATTATTATTATCATTATCATCATCATCATCATCATCATCATCATTATTATTATTATTATTATTATTATTATTATATTTTTAATCTGAACTACTGATTTTATGGTATGAACATATGTGATGCTGACATGATGATTTGAACATTGATGATATTGAAATGTGATTATCATTGGATTTATCTTGTAGTTCCTATTACAAGATAAATCCAAATATATATCATATCATATAGTTAAATAAATATATATCATCATATCATATCATATCATAAGTCAAAAATAAGACTATTAAACCAATATCTAATTTTAAGCTTGAAATAGTCCTATTCTTTTGGCATTCACTTTTCAAAAGAAGCTAAATTATCTGCCAACAGAACAAAAAATTCCGGGCTTGATATTAGTGAAAAATGCCTAGAAATATGTTTAATAATCTTATATTTGCTTTATTGTAATCCTATGATAGAAAACACTAGCTCAATTTGGCTAGATTCAAGAAATACATTCAATTGAACTATTACCAAGAAAGTTTTATGGAAAGTCAGCTTTAGTTTGTTGTGAGAATGTCTGGATCCGTTCCTCAGATATATTTTTAAAATACATGTATCATGTTAATAATGAAAATGTTGCTTAGATTTGAATGTGTACTCTTATAAGTACATGAGCTGGGATTTTCGAGAAGTATTAGTTGTTTTGTAATAGAAAAGATCAAAATAATGAAGTGGGACAGGTTCGTCCCCTGATATATTTATTCAATACAATTTTACTTATGTATTGCTTTTAACAATGAACACGGTGGTGAAAAGCTTTACAGAAATAAAAAGGAACAACTCCCTGAGAAGATTTTAGGAGGAAATCTTAAAAGGATCCAGCCTCAAAATGAAGCTCATTCTCCCTTAAATTGTATTGCATATATTAAAGCATGTTATGGATAATTACCAGACTGTATTTACATAATGAAATGTTTTTACAAGTTAAATGTAAAGATGTGTGGGTTCTTACTGCAGTGTTGCATGCAGCAAAAGATTTGTTCAAGTTCAAGTTCATTTTAAGGTCAGTGCTGTAAAGAGCACTAGCTATTGTGAGCAGTGGTTAAGGCTCTGGGTCGTTGACCGGAAGATCAGGGGTTCAAGCCCCAGCACCACCAAGATGCCACCGTTGGGCAAATGAGCAAGGCCCCCAACCCATCAGGGGTGATGTATCATGGCTGACCCTGTGCTCTGACCCCAACCCCCAAAGATGGGATATGTGAAGAAAAGAATTTCACTGTGCAGTAATGTATATATATGACAAATAATGACATCATCTCCAACATCTGGATGTGTGTTAAGACTTGCCAAGTTAAAGCACGTTCTTCATTTTGAAACGATTATTAACTGTATCCATTGCTCATGTGTGATGATTTGACAGCTCGATCTCACTGATGAGACGTGTATGTTTATAATATTTGCACTTACAGTCTGCTGAACGCGCCGCGCTGCTTCTGCGCCGTGGCTTCAGTCGCGCTGTTGCAGCTGATGGTCTTGCTGGAGCACCGGCACATCTCCGGACAAACAAAACGCAAACAATCACACGGCCACATCATTAGGATGAGGATGAAAAGCGATGTCCTCATTGTGTATGCTTGTTTTCGGTTTGTATCCTAAATACGTTTCTTGGCTGAAGTGATGGCAGCGGTGCACAGTTAAATCAGTTCCTTTCCAGATCTCCTTTCGACCTAAGTGGATCATTAAAGAGAGAAAAAACTGAAGAAGAGTGAGATGTCTTTTGTAAGAGTGTACTGTTACAACAGTATTTGAAAAGTGTGTAGAGAAAAAGAGAGAGGCGATGTGATGCGCATTTGGGGAGAGTGGGGACAGGAAGTGCTCCGCGCTCCCACTGGTGAGTCGACTCGAACAGATTCAAACCATTTGACTCAGTGATCCGTAAAGACAACATGACGGGTTTGTACTGACAGTCACTAAAGCTCACCAGTCCCCCTTTTTTTTTTTTTTTTTACACGAACTTTCCCCTGGCACCATTACTTTGGGAATGAATCAGAGCAATCCTGTTTCATGTGAGTCATTATGTGTTCAACTCAAGGGTGGAACATTCTCAAGTAACTGTCATTAAGCATTATTTGGTTCAGTTTATACTGCATTTGAGATTTTTTTTCTAATAGTATACTTTTGCGCCTTCGTTAGTTATTCCAACCTTCAAAGCATTGGTTACACATCTCAAAAGCTGGAAGTTTCTCTGCTCCGGACTGTAAGGCTCTAGAGAGAGTGGGTAGGACCGCTCTAACCATCTCAGGAACAACCTTCTTATCACTTCTCATCACTGGAGGACATTTACACTGCCAGGGACACTAGGAGAGTCCACAGTATCATCATGGAAAGAACCAACCCAGCTTGTTTACATACAGAAGTGTAAAGTGAAGAACCACATGACGAAGGAACAGGATAGAAATTTTTAATTTATAAATGTATCCCTAATGAGCAAGTCAGCAGTGGCGTGAGGCGATATTAGGTAAAAGAAAAACTCATTATAGATTATAAATAATTTCTCTCCTATTATGGTGTACTATATGGTTAAAAAACACAACTGTAAGCAGTAACTCAGAAATTCATTCTAGCTTCAACATGAAGTCTGTCTTGTTGAAATTATGTTGAACTGTTCATTGATGGAGACGTGAGCGCAAAACTGTCCATATTAATTGCTAAAATCCTAAAACCAACTTTTTTTTTGTTTCTAAGTGCTACCAATCACAGGAATCTCATGTATCTCCATCCTGTACATGTGGGATCATCAACAGCAGTGACAGACTTCTAGTGATGATACTCCAACCAGAAGTATTGAATCAGACAAGTCCAGAGAGCACACACACACACACACACACACACACACACACACACACACACAGAGAGAGAGAAAGAGAGAGAGATCCAACACATATAATTGACTCTTACACATAAAGTCATGTCTTACATGTAGTATAGGACACAGTATGTAGTCACACACAGTTGAGCATATTCTGACTAAAAACACTGCTTTTTTAATTTAGTAAAACTTTGTCTCCTTAACTACACTGCAGTCACATATAACTATACAGTTCTCGATAATTTATTTTATTTGTTTATTTATTTTACCTCTGTTTATAACTAGCTGTAATTGTAATCAGCTGACTAAGGCCTGAGTTTCACTGAACCCTACAAACTCAGCTCAGATAGAATCCTGTGAGAAACTATTTATATGGATTAAATCTCCAGGGATGTTATCCCCCATGATCATGTCAACATAAATAAAATAAATTGATTAAATGTGTGCTACATTTGAGAGAAATAGGAGAAAAGACATCTTGGGCGATCGTGCCAAGTGCCTGACCACATCTGCTTAGGCCATGCTGACCTAGAGTAAGACACTATTTGTTTTCACTACAGCGCCTGGTTTGTGACAGATAAGCAAAGAGATCCAGTGTAATCATGGACTATGTGAGGATCTTTAGCTGATGATGTAACTGACACACAACTAAAACATATAAGGAGGTCACTTGTTCATATACTAAATAGAAATTCATACTGAAGGCTTTTACTGGTTTTACAGTCCTCATTGTGCGACTATTAATCTGTTGATTGGTTCCAAATGGTTGCACACACACACACACACACACACACACACACACACACACACACACACACACACAGACACACACACACACACACACACACACACACACATAATTGCAGAGAATAAACAAATTTTCCAAAACAATCTTTAGGGTAAATGTCCATCTCTATATGTGTATGATACTAAAGTGCAACAATGAACGACAGAAAAAATAGAATATAATCAAGTGTTATATAACATATATTACATATAATAAAATATAGTAAAATATATGATAAGATATAGACATATAATAAAATATAGTAGGCATGCAGGAAAATCTAGTAGTCCATATACTGTAGTATAGAATGTAACGGGAAGTATACATTTTATACAGAACTATACAGTGTACAATTCAACTGTTTTGTGTCTGTGTGTCTGTGTGTGAGGTAGGAATACACAGACTTTTTAAAGTGCCCTTATTCAGTGGCTGGATTGCCTCACAAAGATTTCCATCATTTGACTATTTAAAGATGGGATTAAAGCCCAAGGGAACCTAAATCTGTGATTTGGGGATTTTGATCTCGGAGACTAACGTGTAACCAATACACGTTCAGACAGAATTCAGAGAGGTGGCTAAATACACAGACCAAATACTACTGAGCACTTTGTGCAGCAATTCTTAGACACTTTATTCTTGTCACTTTACTACTGCAGACACAATTTTGTCTGTCTGCATAGTCACTTCTGTTTTGTTCAAGAAATAAGCAAGAACCGTGCAATTATTTGTAGTGTATCTCACGGGAGTAGTTATACTCCAAATCATTTGCAGTCGATTTAAATTTTGTCTTTTTCATACTATTGATATCACATGTCTGTTACTTGACTTCACCCTGACAGGAACAGCTCTTCAAATTTTATTTTATTCTATCCTACACCTTAGAGGAGGTATATGGACGTAATAAATGAGGATATGAAGCTAGCGGGTGCAGGTGTTGAAGATGCAGAAGATAGGTATAGGTGGAGAGATTCTGTCCTACACCTTAGACATTTCGGTTTGAGCTGGATATGAGATGAGAGTACAGGATTTTAGCTTTAATATTTTAGATGTTTTATATCAAACCACATCATGTTAAGGTGAGTAAAAATATGGGATTATCTAAGACAATTAAACTGAATCAAGCCAGCGAGTCACTGACATCATCAGACTGCTGCATTCTTCTTTAATGATGCTTTTCCAGACTTTTACTGCAGCATCTTTCGGTTGTTGTGTGTTTTGGACTGGTTCCTACCTTCAGTCTCCTCTTCAGGAGGTGAAATGCTGTTCAATTGGTTTATGGTCTGTCAGGTGACTGACTAGGCCTGTCTAAAGCCTTCCACTTTTTTCCAATAATGAAGTCATTTGTTTTGTTGGCAGTATGTTTCAGGTCATTGTCTTGCCCTATGATGAAGTTCTTGATGCATTTCTGGTTGACAGGCAGACAGAATGATTCTGGAGAATTCATTCTATGAACCTGTTCCAGAGGCAGCCATGGAAACCCAAGCCAAGACACTACCTCTATCACAGCTGAGCTTGTATGTTTTGGATAATGAGCAGACTCTTTCTGTTTCTACAGTTTGGCCTTTCTTTCCATCACTTTGGGAGAGGTTAATCAGGATTCCAGGATTTTTGTAGCTTGTTTCTGTATTATGAAAAAGATCTTTATGATCTCCCATCTGGCGTTCTGATTCTTAGTGATAATGAGTGGTTTGCATTTTGCTGTATTGCTCTCAAAGTCTTCTTTGAGCAGTGGATTGTTATTCCTTCACCCCTAACCTGTGGAGGTTGTTGGTCATGTCAGAGACTGTTGTTTTGGGGTTTTTCTTTGCAGCTCTCACAATTCAAAGCATTTCTGTCATCTACTGCTGTTGTTCTCCTTGGCCAACCTGTTCAGTGTCTGTTTCACAGAAGACCCGTGCTTTCTTCCTTTTTCAGGAAAATGTTGCACTGGCTTTGGCCAGTACTAGTGCAAAGCCTCTGATTGATTTTCCCTCATTTCTCAGCTTCACAGACAGCTGTCTGATATTCATGATATCCTTTTTAAGAACAAGCCACACAGGTGAAACTGAAGGCTAAAACCAAGAGTAGATGTTCAGAGTTATTTGTTGTTTAAACATTCAATCCAGCAGGACACATCTGTAACAAGAAACACCTGTCAGTCACATGTTCCAATATCTGACCCATAAATACAAAATGAGCTATGTTCTGGTGTTGAACACATCTGTATATAAAAAACAGGAAATAAAGGCTGAAATTCTAAACGTCTTCTCATATCTCGGCTTTTGATCTCAAACCCAAATGTCTTCAGTTTACAGCAAAAAAATGAATTGTCCTTGCTGTTCCAATAGTTTCGGAGTGAACTGTATGTGTTACATTAGTTCACTTGGCAAGTTGAACAAACTGCTTAGCAACAAATCCAGATCCTACTCAGAACCATCTTTTTTTTATGGCAATCAGAGACCAAGAGATCAACTTTTGACTAGTTTATGGACCCACCGAAGCAATCCATCAACACACACTCACAAGAATGTGTCTGACCCCTTATAAATGTGTCATTACGCTGGAGTTGCTCACAAACTCCATAAATTCAAGTTGTGTGGTTTGCAGTGCCACCATATCAATAAAGTCTAGTTTTTTGAGTAGCAGCCACAGAGAGTATACAAATAACAGGTGGAACAATGGCTTGTTTGACCTCAGAGGGGACTGGTTTAATGGACCAGATTAATTAGATGTGCTGCAGTCTTACCCATAACCATGACAGCAGTTGAAAAACATTCTATCGTCATTCTGGGCAACAACCTCCATCTTTCCTCTGTCTGTGAACCATATTGGGCAATGATTTGTAATTCTGTTTGCAAACAGTATGACTTACAATCTGCATATGTATTCCAAGTGAGCTGAAGCACGTTGTTGTGAATTTGCCAGTCCCCAGTCATAAACTTACCAATCCCCAGTCATAAACTTACCAATCCCCAGTCATAAACTTACCAATCCCCAGTCATAAACTTGTGCCTGATGCTTTTTAATTGCATTGGCCGGGTAATTAGGCAGCTCTTTGGTGTACATCTGGCCAGTACAATTCTAATATAGCCTCATGTCTCACATGATATATTGTACCATATCCACAAAAGGCCTGAGTGTCAAATCCTAGGTTTTAGCATTTTGGGGCTATTTCAATTCCAGCTGTCCCCACCAGAATTATTAACTTCATTACAGCACCCTCCTGTGGCTCCCTTCTCATGTGTAGTAATGATGACAGGATGAAGAGAATGTACATCTGCATTTATCTATAATTTTGCAATATATAATTTTGTAAAATCCAAAAGTGGATTTCTCTGTGATTGGACCAAACAGACTAATGAGGCTTGGGCACCCATGACCTTGCCACCAGATGTCCTTCAGACCACTGTTGGTAGGTACTAACCACTGCAGAACAGAAACACCAAACAAGACCTGCTGATTTGAAGATGCTCTGATTCAGTCATCTAGCCATCAAAATCTGTCCCAAACACACACATCTATACATAAAGTGCACAAGCTAGAGGTATTTTTGTCCCAGTGTAGGGACAAGTTAGGAGTTAGTTAATTGTTCATGGTAGAGGTGACTCTTTAGCCATTTTCGAAGGTGACAGATTCTGCTGTCCAGATTTAGGTTGGAAGTTCCTTCTGCCATGAATATCAGTTTGTAGCCTGTGGAAAGAGATCTCATGTGTCACTGAGTAGGCACTGGCAAGCATTAGCTGTTAATTGATTGCAGGTTGTTGGATAGAACAAACACACACAAACGCACACACACACACACAGAAGTCTAACAGCCATAACATTAAAACCACTGACAAAGAGATGACAAATGAGCAGAAGGATAATCAGCGTCAAAATTTGAGGGGATTAAAATTGAGGATGATCTGACCTGGCCAGAAATCCAGAATTGCAGAAATGCCAGAAATCTAAATGTACTCTGTAATTACTGTGTTCTCTGTATAATAACAGTAACAAGTTCATGTCTATTTCTATATTACTTGTGTGCTGTGAACGCGAATTTGGGAGTTATGAAATACATACAAAATCAGTTACATTTCTTTTTCCTTTTACGAAACAGAATTTTTCAAACTTTTAAACTTTCACTCACATGATATTTAAATAAATCATCATTGTTGGGGTGTAGAGGCTATGGGGCCCTAAGCAACTGCTTATGTCTGTAACAAGTTAAAGGTGAAGTCAGGAGTAGCAGAGAAGTATGTCAGAGTGGTGCAGGACATGTATGAGAGGAGCAGGACTGTGGTGAGGTGTGCTGTAGGTCAGACAGAGGAGTTCAAAGTGGAGGTGGGACTGCATCAGGGATCGGCTCTGAGCCCCTTCCTGTTTGCTATAGTGATGGACCAGTTGTCAGAGGAGGTCAGACAGGAGTCTCCTTGGACAATGATGTTTGCAGATGACATTGTGATCTGTAGTGAGAGCAGGGAGCAGGTGGAGGAAAACCTGGAGAGGTGGAGGTTTGCGCTGGAGAGAAGAGGAATGAAGGTCAGTCGTAGTAAGACTGAGTACATGTGTGTGAATGAAAGGGAGGGAAGTGGAACAGTAAGGTTACAGGGTGAAGACGTGAAGAAGGTACAGGAGTTTAAGTACTTGGGGTCAACAGTCCAGAGTAATGGAGAGTGTGGGAAAGAGGTAAAGAAGCGAGTGCAGGCAGGTTGGAATGGGTGAAGAAAGGTGTCGGGAGTTCTGTGTGATAGGAAAATATCAGCGAGAATCAAGGGGAAGGTGTACAGGACAGTGGTGAGACCGGCCATGCTGTATGGTTTAGAGACAGTGTCACTGAGGAAGAGACAGGAGTCAGAGCTCGAGGTAGCAGAGCTGATGTTGAGGTTCTCTTTGGGAGTGACAAGATTGGACAGGATTAGGAACGAGTACATCAGAGGGACAGCTCATGTTGGATGTTTGGGGTTTGCCAGGCAGGAGACAAAGAGGAAGGCCAAAGAGGAGGTATCTTCTTCTTCTTCTTCTTTCGGCTTTTCCCTTCAGGGGTCGCCACAGCGAATCATCTCTCTCCACCTATCCCTATCTTCTGCATCCTCAACCCTTGCACCCACTAGCTTCATATCCTCATTTATTACATCCATATACCTCCTCTTTGGCCTTCCTCTTTGCCTCCTGTCTGGCAGCCCCATGTCCAACATTCTCCTACCAATATACTCACTGTCCCTCCTCTGAACATGTCCAAACCATCTTAATCTGGCCTCCCTAATTTTGTCCCCCAAACGTCCAACATGAGCTGTCCCTCTGATGTACTCATTCCTAATCCTGTCCAATCTTGTCACTCCCAAAGAGAACCTCAACATCTTCAGCTCTGCTACCTCTAGCTCTGACTCCTGTCTCTTCCTCAGTGACACTGTCTCTAAACCATACAGCATGGCCGGTCTCACCACTGTCCTGTACACCTTCCCCTTGATTCTCGCTGATATTTTCCTATCACACAGAACTCCCAACACCTTTCTCCACCCATTCCAACCTGCCTGCACTCGCTTCTTTACCTCTTTCCCACACTCTCCATTACTCTGGACTGTTGACCCCAAGTACTTAAACTCCTGTACCTTCTTCACCTCTTCACCCTGTAACCTTACTGTTCCACTTCCCTCCCTTCCATTCACACACATGTACTCAGTCTTACTACGACTGACCTTCATTCCTCTTCTCTCCAGTGCAAACCTCCACCTCTCCAGGTTTTCCTCCACCTGCTCCCTGCTCTCACTACAGATCACAATGTCATCTGCAAACATCATTGTCCAAGGAGACTCCTGTCTGACCTCCTCTGACAACTGGTCCATCACCATAGCAAACAGGAAGGGGCTCAGAGCCGATCCCTGATGCAGTCCCACCTCCACATTGAACTCCTCTGTCTGACCTACAGCACACCTCACCACTGTTCTGCTCCTCTCATACATGTCCTGCACCACTCTGACATACTTCTCCGCTACTCCTGACTTCCTCATACAGTACCACAGCTCTTCTCTTGGCACCCTGTCATACGCTTTCTCCAAGTCTACAAACACACAGTGCAACTCCTTCTGACCATCCCTATACTTCTCCATCAAAATCCTCAGAGCAAAAATTGCATCCGTTGTGCTCTTTCTGGGCATGAAGCCATACTGCTGCTCACAAATTTCCACTACCTTCCTTAACCTAGCTTCCACTACTCTTTCCCATACCTTCATTGTATGGCTCATCAACTTTATCCCCCTATAGTTACTGCAACTCTGCACGTCACCCTTATTCTTAAAGATCGGCACTAACACACTTCTTCTCCATTCCTCAGGCATCCTCTCACTCTCTAAAACCCTGTTGAACAAATTAGCTAAAAATTCCACTGCTGCCTCTCCCAGACACTTCCAGACCTCCACCGGAATGTCATCAGGACCAACTGCCTTCCCACTTTTCATCCTCTTCAAAGCCTTCCTGACTTCATCCTTTCTAATCTTATCTACTTTCTGTTCCACAGAGTTCACCCCTTCTACTCTTTTTTCCCTCTCATTTTCCTCATTCATCAGCTCCTCAAAGTATTCCTTCCATCTCCTCTGTACACTCTCCTCACTTGTGAGCACCCTTCCATCTCTATCCTTAATAACTCTAACTTGCTGCACATCCTTCCCATCTCGATCCCTCTGCCTAGCTAACCTGTACAAGTCCTTCTCTCCTTCTCTAGTGTCTAACCTAGTGTACAACTCTTCATATGCCTTCTGCTTGGCCTTAGACACCTCCCTCTTCACTCTGCGCTGTAACTCCAAAGAGGAGGTATATGGATGTAATTAATGAGGATATGAAGTTAGTGGGTGCAAGTGTTGAGGATGCAGAAGATAGGGATAGGTGGAGAGAGATGATTTGCTGTGGCGACCCCTAAAGGGAAAAGCCGAAAGAAGAAGAAGAAGAAGAAGAGTTGCCCTCTAGTGGTCTGGCAGGGAAGTGTCCCAAATACCCATGACGATGTCACTTATTAGGTAGATCCAACTCTGATTAAACAATGCATTTAACCCCATTTAAAAGTGTACATAGTGCAGTTCACTATGATCTCCACCCAAAGCATAGCTTCCTTCCCCACTCCCAACCTTGAAGATTTAACGCTGGCATCAGGTCTGGTGAATAGAGTATATAAAGCCGACAGCTCGTGTCAGAGCAAAAAACACTTGTCACATCAGAGCTGTATTGTGGTACACAAATTATTATCTCTGCTTTCTCACAAATTATTAACATTCTGGTTTCTCTGTTTCATTCATTACCAACAATACGACTAATAAAATCAAATATTGTTCATATACCTCTGGGACTGGATTGAGTAGAGACACAGGTTTTGAATAGAGAACAAAACAAGGCTTAAAACCTGTTGTCTTCTATCATTCCTAAAATGGAAAACTATTGAAACTTTTCCTTTTTCTACTGAAATTCACCCAGTGGTGCAAGCAGGAGGGGTGTATTCAGGGTGATGTAATTCAAGAGGTCTTGCATACAGATGAGAGAATCTGCTAGTGGGGAAGGATCAACGCTTCACACAATCCATCAAATCGTAATGGTAGAGAGGTCAGTGAAAAATTAGAGAACGTTAAATGACAAATTGTTTGGAGTTTAACAAAACACCAAAAGAACTACTGTTTTTTATTTCCGTGCCATTCTGTGTCAACATTCTATGCATGAACATTTTACAGAATGTTGTGAGTGAAACTTTCATGGAGGTCAGCAGTGTCTGAAATACTCAAGCCAGCAGATCCGGCAGCAACAAGTCTGCCCATGTTTTTCCATGTTCACCCTGTATCTGCATGATTTTATGCATTCGGTTTGTGCCAAACAATTGTCTGATAATTGCATGACTGAGCAGGTGTACGTGTCTGTTGTAGTAAGTGTTGTCGATTTTGTTGCCGCGCCAAGGATGCCTCTGTACTTGTTCTATTCATTTGTCCTTAATTGTGACAAGCCAAAATAGGCAATATTCTGTGGATTGATTGGCTTGGATATCAAGCATTGGAGGATATCAGGCATTGCTCAACACCTAATTCTACTTGTATGGTGTAGCATCAGTCTCTAGGGATGTTTTTCAGCAGCAAGGACTTATCAAGATTGAGGACAAATGAATAGATCAAAGTACAGAGGAATCCTTGAAGAAAACATGCACAAGAGTCTTAAAATGTGGCAAGACAGCAACGACCCAAAATAATACAGATGAACTGCTTGGGAACTGGGGATGTTCTTCTGTGGTGCAGCCAGAATCTGGACTTGATCGAAGATCACTTAGACCCCTGTTTGGGGCTGCCACAGCGGATCATTTGGTCCGCATGTTTCAATTCGACACAGGTTTTACGCCAGATGCCCTTCCTGACACAACCCTCCCATTTTGAAGGCACATGAATACTTTCTGAATTCTTTCTCTAGATGTCAACCATAATATATTTTTTTAATTATATGCCCTTAAATAGGATGTACACCAATCAGGCAAAACAATTATGACCACCTGCCTAATATTGTGTTGGTCCCTGACCCGTCATGCACTGTGTATTCCGACAGCTTTCTATCAGAACCAGCATTAACTTTTTCAGTAATTTCAGCAACAGTAGCTCTTCGGTTGGATCGAATCACACGGGCCAGCCTTTGCTCCTCACGTACATCAGTGAGCCTTGTTCGTCCATGACCCTGCCGCCGGTTCACCACTGTTCTTTCCCTGGTCCACTTTTGATAGATACTGACCACTGCAGACCGGGAACACCCCACAAGAGCTGCAGTTTCAGAGATGCTCTGATCCAGTGGTCTAGCCATCACAATTTGGCCCTCGTCAGACTCGCTCAAATCCTTACGCTTGCCCATTTTTCCTGCTTCTAACACATCAACTTTGAGGACAAAATATTCACTTGCTGCCTAATATATCCCACCCACTAACAGGTACCATGATGAGGAGATCATCAGTGTTATTCACTTCACCTCTCACTGCTCATAATGCTATGCCTGATCGGTGTATATGACAACCAATAATGTAAGAAGGTTTGTAATGTAAAAAGTACGACCAAGTAATACATGAAAAAAAGGATTTATTTATTGAAATTGAGCACATAAATTGCGTGATTGTGTTCAGCAGTTAATTTACATGAAATGATAAGCTCTCTCCCAAGTGGAAAAAGTATACGAGCATAAGGTAAATGGTAAGAGAAAAGTCTGCAAATGTTTACACAAAGGAAGCTAAAATAAAACAGATTAATTGAACATTAAATTGCGTTTCTTTCAACCCTTTTAAATGCATTTCTTGCTCTTTATATGAATCGTTACGAGTATGCGCTAAGCTGACATCATCAGAAACACGGAAGTAAAATGTAAAAAAACAAAAAAACGGGATGGTCGGAAAAGTAAAGCGGCGAGCACCGCGATGATGTCTTCTCACATGTCTCTCCACATGTCTCCGAAATATTTCGCTACCAGTCTTTCCAGATATCTTGATGGAGATTTCTGGCAAACCAAAGATATCCTCCGGGAGGAAATTTCTGAATGTGAGCTGTTCCAGCACAGCAGGTATGCAAACGTCGTGTAGAGGAGCAACAGTGCCGTTAATAATATAACAAAGTCGCTTACTGACCCATTATTAGATTGATCTCAGCTCTATGATGCAGTAGTTTATGGAAAATTACTATGATATTTATCAAAATAACAACTGTCATAATCCGATAGAAACGGACAAATGATGGATGTATGAATGAATGAAGCGTTTTTCATTGAAATGCCTTGTTTTTGCCTTGTGTTCAGCTACGACCTGACTCTGGAGCAGATCAGAGAGCTAACTGCACAGAGGTTGCACTTTGTCTTGAAGCTACCCCTAATGAAACGCCATCTCAGTGATCAGGTGAAGGAAAAATGACCATTGATACACCGGTCATTATGGACTATAACATGAGCATCATGTATGGCTGTACTTTTGTTTGTTGTTTGTAGGTGGCTGGAAGAAAAAAAGGTTTCATAAGCAAGAGCCTGTGCATCACAGAGCTGATCTGTTCTGCAGATATGGCCACTGGAGTAAAGGTGATGCTTTTGACATTTGTAGCTGTTCATGTAGCTGTTCTTTACTCCAGACGGGAAGATGTATGTTCAGATTTGAAAAAAAAAATATGGAAGTCTGCTAGGTTTGAAAACCTGTATTGTAACACCCACACCATATGACCAACAGTTTGTGGACATCAGACCGTCTCGCCCATATGTGAGCCACTTCACTACAATGACTTCGTATGCTGTAGCATTACAATTTCCTATCAGTCCATGTCCTACAGGACAACTACTGGCTAAATGTCAGACTAGAGGATGTTTGGTGCACTGTACTACACTTTATATTGCTTTGCTAAGTGTTACATAAATATATAATGTTATATGTAACAAAAAGTCGTGTACTTATTCATCAAAGTTACATACAGTCAAATCTGATTATACAGAAAGTCTAGCTATACCTTACCTGGACAGTCAAACTACAACTCTAAATATACTACTTACCACTAAGTGTGTATACATATATATATATATATATATATATATATATATATATATATATATATATATATATATATATATATACAATAATATTTGTATGGTGTATATATAAGTGTGTATATGTATAAGTGTGATATATATATATATATATATATATATATATATATATATATATATATATACAATAATATTTGTATGGTTTCTCCTCGAACTGTAACCAGAAATTTCTAAAAAAAAACAAAAAAAAAACACGACTACTAGAATGGCTTAATATGCTATAGCAGTACAATTTCCCTTTCCCGCTCACCGTGTGTGTGGAGTTTGCATGTTCTACCCGTGCTTGGTGGGTTTCCTCCGGGTGCTCCGGTTTCCTCCCACAGTCCAAAGACATGCTTCTAGGCTGATTGGAGTCTCTAAATTGCCCGTAGTGTGTGAGTGTGTGTGTGTGTGCGCCCTGCGATGGGATGGCACTCCGTCCAGGGTGTATCCTGCCTTGATGCCCGATGACACCTGAGATAGGCACAGGCTCCCCGTGACCCGATGATAGATCAGATAAGCGGTACAGACAATGGATGGACAATGAACTGAAAGAACTTGAGTGTCCTGCACAGAGCCCTGACCTCAACCCCTCTGAACATCTGAAATGACCTGGAACACTTACTACACCCCAGACCTCTTCACCCAACATCAGAGTCTGACCTCACTAACGCTCTTTATAGTTTAATGGACAGAAATTCCCACAGCCTTGCTTAATCTCTAGTGAAAAGCCTTCCTGAAAGAGTGGAAGCTGATATGAATATAAAAATGTGAACACCTTTTGAATGGGATGTGCAAAAAGCACATATGGGCATGATGATGAGGTGTCCACAGACATTTGACCATAGAGTGTATCTTTTAGGCTATAGCATTAAACTTAGGGTGGAGAATTTAATGTATGGTGGCACGCATCCACCTTCACCTGTTGTAACATAGAGTACATATCTGTGCCAAGCATTTCTACTGGCATTTGGTGGTGGCTTATTTACATATTCTGACTGTATTTGCATTCATTTGGTTTGGCAGAAATTCAGTTATGAGATAGTACTGTACCTGTTCTTCTAACCTGCAGATGGGAGTTGTGTGTGGACTGTATGGTGGGGCTGTTACCAACCTAGGCAGTCCAGAGCAAGTAGAGAGATTGTATGTGCCTGTCACAGTGAGTGTCAAACACCTCACATTGTCATTGATTATACATCGTGTTTTGATCAGCTGTACCATTCTCTTCATATGTGCACAAAACTGATATAATAGTAATTTAATAAAAAAATATTATCTAAGAGCTTGATTTTACGTACTAGAATTATGTGGACAGACCTTAAGATTTCAGTAGTTCTTGTTTGTAGGTTTGATGTGAAAATTGTATCAGGATATTCAGATTATTTTCTGACAAAAGTATGCAGTAATAACATTTTGTTTTAACCCTTAACAAAGGTATTTCTTTAATTATTTTATATATTTAGCTCGGAAAGTCCCACTGAGATACAAGACACTCTGGGAAGATTTTAAATAAAATCAAGCAGTACTATAGCTCTAGTACTAATAAACAGCAGTTACTTTTGCTGCAGCATGAAATGAAAGCATTTCTTTATAAACAATGAGAAACTCTATTACATTAATACTATTTCTAGCCTTCCTTTCTAGGAAGGCTAGAATCTAGGTATAATCTCAACAATCAGCTTCACTTGTTCACATAAACCAAAGGTGAATCTTTATCAGTCTTTTTCGATTTAACCCCCTGTGTTGTACTTCTCTGGATATTTGTTCTTCAGAGAAAATTCCATCACAAAAAATACTTCACTAGTGAACTGTGTTTGTTTTGCTTGCATACTTCAGAACTTTGGACTACAAATGATATGTTTACTAAGACTTTCTGCTCAAGTTGCAAGTACAATAAATATTTAAACATCGACAAAATTATTGTAAGTTTGTCTGTGTACCACAGTGTATCAGAGCTGGAATTATATCACTGGTATAGAGACGTAATTAAAGATGAAGGAATTACAGCACTTTTTATATGTGATTTCCATTCATATGGACCAAAAGAAATGATCAAAACTAACGATCATAAATTGAATTTTCATTTTTAATTCTTGGTTGCAAATCCTTTGCTGTCAATGACTGCCCCAAGTCTGGATCACCAGATGCTAGGATTCCTAACTGGTAAAACTTTTCTTAACTGCTCATACCAGATCTTCAGTTCCTGCTTATTCTTGGGAACTTCATTTTTGCTTTCAATCAGTGAAATATAACTCAGTTCGATTCAGGTCAGGTGATTGCTGTCGGCCATCTTGAAAATTCCAGCATCAGCACCTGGTAGCCCCACCCCCTTTCTCTACATAAACAAGTTGTGTCTAACATTCTACAATTCATTTTTTATTTTTATTTATTTTTATGGTTAAATAGGTGCATTATCTGGGTACTTAAAATGCACTTCTTCTTGTTGGATTTTTTTTAGTGTGAACACTGCTTACATGATTTATACTAACATAAATTGTCATAGAAATTGTGTAATTATGCAATTTGGTACACACTTTTTTCACTTGGGAAATATTTATGGACTGTTTTTATTTGCCTTGCATAACAACTTAATAATAGTTGCATAATAATTATCCAACACTTGACTCCTTTTGGTTTATTGGAGTTGCCCAGAAAAAGCATATTTTTCAAACTTCTTTTGGCTATGGGTTTCACACTTGGGCTCTTACCACATCAGCGTACCACACGTCAAGCTCTTTTTAAGCCTGAACGGGAAAAAACTCAGTCATTGGTATCAAATATCTGTGAAGAAGGGTGTAGGTTTTTAGTGGATAATGCCCATGTCTTTAATCATACTTTTAAACTTTGTCAAAAATGCTTGTTGCAAACTAAATACATACCATTTTCCAAGCTGCTAACCACTACAGCTATCCTTCCCACTTCTGGCATTCTCCTAGTGACTCATTATTATTCATGAGAAAAAAGTTCATCTTACGTGATGCAATATTTTTTCCAAATCATATGACAAATTCCGTGTCCTATGCTATGACTGATTGTAATTCTTATTCACAAAGCCCCATAACAATAGCGACTGGTGGCTTGTGATAATCTTTCAATGGCTGTATAATGTTACACAGTGTTACAGCACTATTGAATTCTCAATTCTGATTGGTCAGAAGGTATTGATTAATTTTTTACAACAACAGCTCTGACAATAGTGGTGTCAACAAGGCAAATCACAGGCTTCTGTATATTTATTTGCTTGTTTTGATATGTTATCGTCTCTTGGGTAACATCCATTCACATGGAGTTCTAGGGACAAACAAGACTTTGCTTTTTTGTGTCTGACATTGTGTACTGGCTGAATGTCAAACTAAAGGATGTTTGGTACATTGTAGTTGCAGTTAAAAAAACAAAGAGTGGCCCTTATTCATCAAATCTATATTTGATAATCTACAGTTACTTTTTTTCACTAATTTGAACTTATCTGTTCAGTCAAAATTAATTTGTCAGAGTGCATGTAAAGAGCAAATTTACTATTTGGGTTTTGCATTTCTTAGAGTAGTCTACTATATATATAAAATAGTATAGAAACTATTAAGTTTTGTGGATAACTGACCAGCACACCAGTATATGGTTCAAACTGTTGCCATAAATTTGGTAACACACACAAATTTCACTGGAATTTAGAAGCCCAAACATGTTCCAGCATGACAATGCCCCTGTGCACAAAGCCAGCTCCATGAAGACATGGTTTTCCAAAGTTGGAGTGGAAGAACTCCTGTACAGAGTCCTGATCTCAACACCTTTGGGATGAACTGGAACACTGTCCTATCCCCAGACCTCCTCAACCAACATCAGTGCCTGACCTCACTAATGCTCTTATAGCTGAATGATCTCAAATCCCCACAGCCCCAAGTACTAAGTGTAATCAGAACATTACAGTTTTCCAGCACTTTCTATGTCCTTGACCGCTCAGATCTACACCCCGATCTAAGAGAGAAGCTTTTTAACAAAATTTTAGGTTTAAAAACCTAAAGATTGAGAAGTGTCTAGAGGCTGTGTAGTGAAACTCACCCTGCTGTAGTATTCGCTATTCCTGTTCCTGAGTAAGAACCTGCACCATTTGATTAAAGCGAAAATGTAAATTCTGTAGAGTGAGACTATTCAGTGTTTCTAAAGGTTATTAGTAGTATTTTCTAATTTGTCATTGTGGATGAAATTGATGAAATATGGTCACTATTACTGGTCACTGGTTCTGTTACGGACTAAATTTAGCTCTAATATTTTTCACCTAATGGAACATCCTCACAGCAATGCAACAATGCTATTACGATGGATTGGAGATAATATCTTAGTTACATTATCTTTATGAGCTTTAAACATGAGACCGAAGTCGATAATCACAACAAAGTCCAGCCAGTTATTACATAACCATAGAGTTTATTTCTAGTTGCCTGCATCCACAATGATTTTTACATTTTTCACTTATTCTTCAGCTTTTATTAAGCTGATATCTGTATTCTAATTTAACTAAAACCTACAGCTGTATAGGCTTTAGTTTACCTAGGTACACAGGTAACATATATAGAGGAAATGATCAGTGGGTCTAGAACATGGCCTTGTGAAAGACTAAACTTGATTTTTGCATGCATAGAGAAGTCATCATTAACATGTACAAACTGATAGCAATAAGTCAAATAAGACATGATTCAGGAAAACCATTCCCTTAACTTGAACGAGATGTCTTTGTTTGAATAGATTATTCTAGGTGTCCTTTCCATCAAATGCTGCTCTGAGATCCAATAATACACCTGCACCATTGACTTCCTCTCTGTATCATCACCATCGGCCAGCAAAGCACCCTAAACTGGACAATTGCCTACAGGAAACATTAGAGTTTAGTTACATTTGTTCCTCTACTTTCCCTGCAGCAGGAGTATTATATTTTTTTCATGAATACAGTGACATGGGTCTTTTTACCTTGCATTTACTAATGCAATTCAATTCCATTTTATTTGTATGGTGCTTTTAACAATGGATATTGCCACTAAGTAGCTTTACAGAAATCTATACATTTAGGATATAAATTCTAAAATTTTATTTTGTCCATAATAATCAAGCCAGAGGCAATGGTGGCAAATCTGAGGAAAAACTCCTTAGGGCAACATGAGAAAGAAAGCTTGAAAGGAACCAGACTCAAATGAGAACCCTTCTTTATATGGGTGACACCAGAGAGTGGGATTTTAACTGTTCAGTATTGGAGACTTGACACTTTTTCAAAGCCATATTCCTCTTGGTTTAGTGGTACCATCCACAGCAATCCAATGGATCTTCAGACTGTCCATGAGAAGTCATCCTCAGCAGCAGCCTCCAAATGATGAGACTCCAGGCGGAAGTAGGGCATCAGGGTGGATCAGACACTGCTAGGTTCCTCTGACATCACTCTAAATCACTACAATATGGAATGACTTGCTATATATAATAAAAATCATTTACAGTACTACATTTGGTACACTAGATATGTGAAAAATTTATATAAAAATATCGTTAGTTGATAGTGGAGATATTCTCTCTACAGAAACATGCGGTCAACACCTGACAAAATGTTGTCTTCTGGGGAAATGCAATTATATCTGAATTCACATTATTTGCAGTTTGCAGAACATACTCTGGCCTTGTCATTACTAAGATTTCTATGGCTTACTAATGAGCGTATTTATGCATCTTAACTTATATTAAGCTAAAGTCTCTTCCTGTTTTTTTTAATGTGTAGGAGTTGGAATTCACTGGGATGTTTGCCATGACAGAACGAGGTCATGGGAGTAACGTGCGGGGCATACTCACCGAGGCTCACTATGACCCTTCAGCACAGGTAAATTCCAGCTAAAGTTTATTGACTTCTTCCTCTATTTACTATGCTGTTGTACTAAAGCTGCCTTCACATGCTATCAGAATGATCGTAAATACGAGTTATGGTGTTAAGAAAAGTCAAAGAAAAAATAAATCTGTCTGAATGAACCTGCTGTCGTCCATGTTTTATGTTTAAAGCAGGTGAACACGACTTACTCGTAATTACCCCTGCAGAAGGAAGAAGCAGGATCATTCTAAGTGTGGAAGAACTCTTAAGCAATAGCACTGATGTTTATAGATAAAGAAATAATATGTTAGAATTTGTTTAATATCGTTATGCAAATGCAATCATGCTAGCCACAGGAACAACGTCAGGTCTCATACAATATTAATGCACAGAACAACAGGTTTATTATTATTATTATTATTATTATTATTATTATTGATATTATTATATAATATGTGCTTAACCCCGGGTTATCGTCGTTCTAAACCCAGCTTTCAACCCTGGGTTACGCTTGTAGTTAGAAAATGAGGTGCCAAATATATACACTGTGAAAAGATGTGTTAGAATGTTAGAGGCTTAGCAACAAGACAAGTCGTTATTTAAAGCACCATATTTATCCAAGCACGTTGGGGCATTGGTGGCTCAGTGGTAGGTTTCTCACCTATCATGCGGAAGGCCCGGGTTTGATTCCCAGCCACTGGATGCAGTGCCGGTCCCAAGCCCGGAAAAATGGGAGGGTTGCGTCAGGAAGGGCATCCGGCGTAAAACATTTGCCAAGTTGTTGTGCGGACCAGTTGGTCTGCTTTGGCGAAACCGAACAGGGAGCAGCCGAAAGCAATCATGTTGTTGCTCGCACAAATATGCAAATAAGAAGATTAAGCATTAAGGGTTTAGAAATGTACAGTGCGAAACCTCAGATAATGAATAGCCAGGATTAAATGTAAAAAACTATGAGCAGTGTAAAACATGAAACAAGAAAACCCAGGATTCTGTTTATACATGGTTTTATTATGATCCAGAGTTAACTAGTGTGAACAGATCTAATTCAGTTTGCCTTCATCACTGGCTGTTTCTCCTTCATCTGGACGAGGACAGGCATTCATTATCCACACACCATGTGAAAATGCACAGAAGATGTACATCGGAAATGCAATGAAAGGAAACTATGCTGCTGTTTTTGCACAGCTCATGATCAACGGAGAATGCCACGGTACGTACATCCGGAAAGGTGCATGAAGGTCACATGTTACTTCTGAATCTGTCGAGATTTTATTGTTGGGTAATTGACACAAACCATTATTATATCCAACTCAGGGATCAGTAGCTGACATTTTAAAGGACACAATCAAAAGTAATCGTTTAAAGTAAACGCCATGCATATATGTTAAAATCGTCTAATCGGATATCTGGTGTAAATGTTTCCCTTCTCAAACATGATTTTTTTTTCTAAAATGGAAAAAGGATTGAGGAAAAATTTGTATCCTTAAACAATATTAAAATGTAAGAAATTGTTGGTTTTGATTGCTCATGATCCCCAGAAAGTGTGTTTTCTTTAGAGTATAAAGACAACATATGT
The DNA here is from genome assembly GCA_033459395.1 of Hemibagrus guttatus. NCBI lineage: Eukaryota > Metazoa > Chordata > Actinopteri > Siluriformes > Bagridae > Hemibagrus > Hemibagrus guttatus. Next base: position 8,049,793 of record JAUCMX010000002.1, on the reverse strand, counting down.
TGTGTGATCATTTGTGCATTTGTTTTTATAAATCCACAACCTAACTTCTTTATCAAATACATGAGCACTCTGATGATGATCTCTGAGTAACGGATTAAGTGAACACAGCTCAGTCACCTGCAGCAGGATAGTAATGCACTGAATACTCTCACTTTATCACCTCCAGGGTTTGGGGGGTTTGATTTCCACCTGCTCCCTGTGTGTGGAGTTTGCATGTTCTCCATGTTTACATGTACTCCAGTTTCCTCCCCCTGGACCAATACCTGCATTGTAGGTTGATTGGCATCTCTAAATTGTCTGTAGTGTGAGTGTGTGTGTTATTGTGCCCTCTGATGAGCTCCTGCTTTGTGTGATGTAGACTCCAGGCTCCTTGTGACCCTGTGTAGGATAAATGGTTCAGAAAAAGGATATTTATTGGCTTTAAGAGCAGCTTTAACTGTTCTTTGACCTAGCATAAATCCAGAGTATATTAGGCCATATTTCTTTCTTTTTTTATTTAAATAGGAAGCTTTCTCCTCACACCTCCAGGGTTGGGGGATTGATTCCTGCTTCTGCCATGTGTGTGTGGAGTTTGCATGTTCTCTCCTGCTTCAGGGGTTTCCTTTAGGTTCCTCTCTAGTCCATAGACATGTATTGTTGGTGGATTTGCATCTCTAAATTGTCTGTAGTGTATGAATGAGTGTGTGTGCGTGTGTGTGTGATTGTGACCTGTGATAGAAACACATTTAAGGTTCAAGGTTCATTTGTCAACACCTGGAAATGACCCCTTATTATGGTTTAATTTTATTAATAATCTGTCATTTATTTACTTAATATTATTATTTTGTTGTTTGCTTTAATATGTTAATTTTCTAGTTGTTGCCTTTATTGTGAAGTTCATGCCTATATTTGAAAGGATGCTTAGAGGATGTAGCACTAAAACGGGGGTGGGGCTTAGTGCCGTAAAAGTGGAGGAATAAAAACATAGTAATGTCAAGCCTGTAACTTGAAAGATATTTTCAAACTTTGTTTGTTTAGTACCTGACTGAAGGAGGCACAAGGTTTGGTCTCTTACTGTGTGTTCATTGTATATTTAAAAAAAAGGAACTTTCATTACTGGAAGATAAAACATTAAAAGGAAAACTGTGAACCATCAGTTTGAGAGTTGGGACCATTATTCAGTCAGGATGCTACAACGCCACCATATGTGCAGACATACAGAGGAATCGAAATACCATAGATTTTGTGTGAAGGTACCAGCAGTGTACTTGTAATAAATAGATAAATAAACAAGTGAAAAATATATTGAAAACATCTGAATGAATGTACAGCTGAGTAAATGTAAACTTTGAATTCTATTAAATATACAAATATAATTGCAAAGGTGCAAATATACATGAAGATAAATGTAAACGTTCAGTAGTTCTGGGTATAGAGGGCTCTTGTAAGATGCAAGACAGCATGTAAGATAGCAGCAGTATGATTGTAGTGCAAAAAGTTAAATAGTTTGTACATGTAATGTTTGAATAGGAGGCAGTGCAGCCTCCGTACCAGACAGTGATGCAGCTGTTGAGAATGCTCTCAATGGTGCCCCTGTAGAAGGAGCACATGATAGGAGGCGGGGCTCGTGCTTTCCTCAGTTTGCAAGGAAGTAGAGGCGTGACTGAGCTTTCTTGGCTAGCGATGTGGTGTTAGTCATCCAGGAGAGGTCCTCAGAGATATGCACCTCTAGGAACTTGGTGCTGTTCACCCTCTCCACTGCGGCACCTTTGATGGTTAGTGGGGGGTGCTGTGGAGATCCTCTTCTGAAGTCAGTGACAATTTCTTTGGTCTGACCCACGTTGAGGAAGAGGTTGTTGTTGGTACACCACTGGACCAGTCGACTCACCTCGCTCCTGTAGGTGGCTTCATTGTTGTTGGTGATGAGGCCCACTAAAGTCGTGTCGTCTGCAAACTTGACGATGTGGTTGGTACTGTAACTGGGTACACAATCATGGGTCGACAGGGTGAAGAGCAGCGGGCTCAGCACGCACCCTTGTGGTGACCCTGTGCTCAGTGTGAAGGTCTTAGATGTTTTTCCGCCGATCCCTACATTCTGTGGTCTCTCTGATAGGAAGTCCAGCACCCAGTCACAGAGAGGGGAGTTGACTCCCAGATATCTTAGTTTGTTTATGAGCTGCTGGGGGATGAATGTTTTAAAGGCTGAGCTAAAATCCAGGAATAGCATACGCACATAGGAGTCTTTGGAGTCCAGGTGTGTAAGGGCTGGATGGAGAGTGCATTTTAAAGTGCATTTGTTGTTCTTATTTATTCTCTCAGGTCCTCACTGCTTCATTGTACCAATTCGAGACCAGAATGGCGTCATGTGTGTTGGAGTGACTGCGGTTGATATGGAACATAAAGAAGGTGGGAGAGATTGATATCATCTTACAAAGAAGCACTGACATTTATACTGAGAATGCTCTGAAAATGTTCTCTTGTTTTTGTGTGCACTTTTTAAGGCCTACATGGAGTTGACAATGGCATCTTGATATTTGATCATGTGAGGATACCACGGGAAAACCTGCTACACAAGTGAGTAGATTCAGCCATTTATTTATCATGTTTATTAACCAGGATTGGTGTGGATTAGAGTTAGACCATTCAATATAGCCAATACACTATTTGGCTCAAAGACGCCTGACCATCACAGCCATATCTACATTTTCAGTTGGAAGCACAGAATTTTCTAGAATGTCTTTGCATGCTGTAGCTTCAGCTTTTCCTTTACTGGGCCAAAAACCTGTTCTAGAATGATGATGCCTCTGTGCACAAAGCAAGCTACACATGAAGATATGATTGGCTTGTTTGAAGTGGAAGAACTCATTTGTCCTGCCTAGATCCATAATCTCAACCCCTCAACACCTTAAAGCCCAGTTCAGCCATGAAACTCTTGTTTCTATCCAGGTAACCCTTTATGATCCAAACCATCCCGTCACTCCACACATGCAATGATCTGAGTGAATTCTAGTCTCCTCCTCCCCAGCAGCACCTGTTGAGATCGGGGTGGGGATTTCTCCAGCAGCAATGTGGCATTTTGAAATGAAAGGATGAAAGAAAGAATGAAAGAAACCAAACAAAAAAATCAACAAAAAAACAAATGACCAAACAAACAAACCACCAAACAAAGAAATGTCTAAAAAACAAATGACCAAATAAACAAACAAATGACCAAACAGAAAGAAAGAAACAAACTAACTAACAGAAAGAAAGAAAGAAAGAAAGAAAGAAAGAAAACCAACAAACCACCAAACAAATGGAAGAAAGGACAAACAAATTAGGATGTGCAGGATCTTTTCACTTCAGCTGGTGTTACTCACCCTTCATGTTTTAAATACTGCTGAATTACTTTGATGAGAATCTTCTTTCTTTCTTTCTTTCTTTCTTTCTTTCTTTCTTTCTTTCTTTCTTTCTTTCTTTCTTTCTTTCTTTCTTTCTTTCTTTCTTTCTGTCTTTCTTTCTTTTTTTCTGTCCTTCCTTCCTTCCTTCCTTCCTTCCTTCCTTCCTTCCTTCCTTCCTTCCGTACTTCCTTCTTTCCTTCTGTACTTCCTTCCTTCCATACTTCCGTACACTTTTGCCTATAAAAAAAGGTTTTTGTTGCACTAATTGTGTTGTTCTCAATGCCCTCTGCATTTACACTTCAGAAAAATTGTAGAAGCACTAGAATAAAATGCAGATGCTGTTGTGCCTTTCCTCTGATGGTTAACTGGTGTGGTGAGCAGGAGTCCAGCTGAATACACAGAACTGTTTCCCGTGCATCAAGAAACCATACATGCTATAGTATGTTCACACATTCAGAAACTCAGAATGACGAAGCGACCAGAGAGAATTCATTTTCAGTGAGAGCTGACAACTTCTGGTGAATAGATGTGGGAGTGTCCAGCAGCGTGACAAAGCTGAGATGCAAACTTTATGCAAGTTTCAAGTTTTATTTGTTATATGTATAGTGACAGTTTGTACAATGAAATGCTTAAAGTGAAATATAAACAACAAAAAGGTAAGAAAAAAGTAAATAAATTAGGCAGGTGTGAAAAAGTGCTGTAAGCTAGAATGCTTTTAAAATTAGTGTTAATCTTTTATTTTTTATCATTTAACAAAATGGAAAGTAATTGAACAGAAGAGATATCCAAATCCAAATCAAATCAATCTTTGGTGTGACCACCCTTTGCCTGCAAAACAGCGTCAATTCTTCCAGGTACACTTCAGCAGAGTTCAACTGCATCTTAATGATCTAACCACAGATCTTCTGTGGATGCAGTCTGCCTCAAATCCTTCTGTCTCTTCATGTAATCCCAGAAAGACTCGATGATGTTGAGATCAGAGCTCTGTGGGGGCCAAACCATCACTTCCAGGACTCCTTGTTCTTCTCTATGCTGAAGATAGTTCTTAATGTCATTGGGGTCATTGTCCTGCTGAAGAATACATTTGTGGCCAATCAGATGCCTCCCTGGTGGTATTGCTTGATGGATAAGTATCTGCCTGTATTTGTCAGCAGTGAGGACACCATTAATGCTGAACAAATCTCCAAATCCTTTCGCAGAAATACAGCCCCAAACTTGCAAGGAACCTCCACCATGTTGCCATCACTGTTGCCTGCAGAGACTCAATATTGTACCACTCTCCAGCTTTCAGCAAACAACCTGCCCCCTGCTACAACCAAATATTTAAAATTTTGACTTATCAGTCCAGGGCACTTGCTGCCATTTTTCTGCACCCCAGTTCCAGTGTTTTTGTGCATAGTTGCTTAGCATTGTTTCTACGTCAAAGGTGTGGCTTTTTGGGCAGAATTCTTCCATGAAGACCACTTCTGGCCAGACCTTTCTGGACAGGTGTAACTGGGTCCCACTGGTTTCTGCCAGTTCTTTGCTGATGGCACTGCTGGACTACTCTTCTAGTGTTGAAGGGAAGTTAGCATGATGTGTCTTTCATCTGCTGCATTAAGTTTCCTTGGCTGACCACTGCAAGTACTCAACATTGCCTGTTTTTCTTGTGCTTCTTCAAAATAGCTTGAACAGCACATCTACTTTGAAATCTTTGCCTGGGAGAGATGTTGCTGATGAAAAATACCTTGCATCTTGTTGCTTTGCTCAGTCTTGACCTGGTGTATGAGCTGTGACATGAAACTGTCTTCCACAACTTCACCTTAGTAGTGGGGTTTGGCTATTCCGCACCCAGTTTCAAGCCTCAGCTGTTTCTGTTTCAGTTAATGACTGTTTCAACCTACATGTGAAATTGATGATCATTAACACCTGCTTGGTATAATTGGTTACTCATACACCTGACTATGATCCTACAAAATCACTGACTTTGTGCAAGTGTACAAAGTGTGCAAGATGCTGGTTTGAAGCCAGAGGGTTGTCACGGAAATGACCATGTCCCGAGCCAAAAATGCCCATGTTGGGAATGCTGAGAGGATAAAAGTCCAGTAAAACATTTAGTAAAAGATTTCACTAAACCAGTGGCTGTTCCATGGCTTCCATATATTAAATATAACCAAAAGAGAAAACTCCCAAGTGCCCACCCTGTAACCCTATCCTCCACTGACTTAACCCCGTGCAGACACACCCACTCCCCTATGTGGTCTCATTTATAAAACACATACACTGTATAGTTTCATATCAAACACAAGGCCCAAGGCAGTAGTATGCTAATTATATTAAACTTAATTCATAGACTTAGTGATATACAAAAGGGATAAACAGAAACTAAACAATGTAGTACCTATTTTCACGATTGATATGTTAAAATCATTTGTGTGTAAGTTTTGCAGGACTTATGACATGACTGAAGAAATAACCAGTTTAAAATCTAAACATAACAAATTGGGCTGCGTCTTAATAAATCGCATCTGTTACTGTCTCACACAGGTTCGGTTCGGTGTCAGCTGACGGTCAGTACTCTTCTCCCATTCAGAGTAAAGGCAGTCGCTTCAACGCCATGCTTGCCGCTCTCACCCCGACACGCTTGGCTCTCACCGTGCAGGCCATGGCTGCCATGAAGGTCAGCCTCAACAGCGTTACTCCTGTGTGAAGCTTTTAAAGTTGAATTTTAATCATGTGTGCTGAATGTCTCTGCCTCACCACAAGGGGGTGATCTGAAACTAAACATTTCACACAGCACTTCTTTTATCCTTAATTATATTACAAATCTTGCTGTATCTTAAACTCCTCGCCCTCTCAGAGCAATCCAGCGTGGTTTGAGAGTGTTTATATAGAGCTGGATAGGATTTCTAACTCAGTGTCATGGTGTCCCCTTTTGTCCTGGAACAAGTTCAAGGCTAGAGCTCAGCAGGCCTCAGATAACTCTTTAGGTGAACATTGGCAGGGGAATAACACAAATAAATAAAAATGAGCCAGACTAGAAATTTAGTAACACTTTTAACTGATAAGCTGTTACAAAAGAGAACGTATACATTATAATTCTAAACACTGACGGTTAAACAGCTCAAGTCATCAAACTGTAAAAAAACAGTTATCAACTCTCTTTTAACAACTGGAGGGGTTATTGAGTGTGTACGCATGTTTTTTTTTCTGTTTCTCAGCCTTTGAGAAAAAGTATTTCACACATATTTCTGAATATTACCCACTCCATATTACTCACTCCCTCTCCCTCTTACAATCTTTACAATATGTCTAGTAGTAGAGATGATTATGTACCTCATAGACACAGTGTCTGCATTTACTGTCTGCCTTTTGTGGAAATTTATTTGATTTATTTCTGATCATTTGCTTGAATACTAACTCTTGCTGTACACATAGTACTTTATTTTATAACCAAACCCAAAATCTGGCAACCCTGTCATTAACATTCCTGTCCTTTGCTTGTCCCTGAAGCGTGGAGCAGCAGGATTCTTGCCCTAATGCGCCTCTATTAGTGTTTTTGTGCCATTCCCATTTTTTCTAGATAGAATTATCAAATTGATCATGTAAAAACACACCTCAGATGCAAGGAAGTCAGTTTGCTGAAAGTACTACAGAAGGTCTGATAGGAATTTATCATATATGTATGAATACAATAATTTCTCAAAGATATATTCCAGTATATTATAAGAAAATTCTCATGGGCCAGAATTATAACAAAATGCAAAAGGTAAATTCTAACAAAAGGTAGAGGTGTTGTGAGACAAGTCGAGAAAAAGTTCAAGCTTTAGGTGTTGTCTTGGATGAGGGCCTGAATGTCTTGCTCCTCCTAGACATCCTGGGTATCCATAATCTGATGTTTCACACTGTATGTTCCTTAACCCTGGTGTAATCTTCTTATTCATATAATTGCGTTGTCAGCAAGCATGACCGGATAAATACCTGTTTAAATACCAGCACATTTTCAAGTCAAGAAGCTTTTATTGTCATTTCGACCATATATAGCCGATGCAGTACCTAGTGAAATGAAACAACGTTCCTCCAGGACCCCGGTGCTACACAAAGACACAGAACTACATAAGACAACACAGAACTAAGGACTAAAGAGTAAACATGTAACCTACTAACATTAAGTGTGACAGTGCAAAACAATACTCATTACATTACAGATGATCTTCTCAGCTGTCCTTTTTTGCACTTTTGCATCAGTGAGAAAAAAGGGGCATTGGTGGCTCATTCGCCTGTCATGCGGAAGGCCGGGGTTCGATTCCCAGCCAATGCCTCAACACCAGCCACTGGATGCAGTGCCAGTCTCAAGCCCGGAAAAATGGGAGGGTTGCGTCAGGAAGGGCATCCGGCGTAAAACATTTGCCAAGTTGTTGTGCGGACCAGTTGGTCCGCTGTGGCGACCCCAAACAGGGAGCAGCCGAAAGCAACATCAGTGAGAAGAAACTTTGCCGTGTAAATCTTCTTACAGTAGCTAGTAATAACCCCAGAAAACCTAACCGTAAATCCCCCAGAAAACCTAACAGCTGCAGCTGAATGAGATGACGGTGAGTAAAAGCTGAGAGGATTGTACAACTGATTGAAATGTGTGAAAGACAGAAACCCTTTTCACCTGTTTTCAGTTTCATTTTTCTCTTTACGTACACAGTATTAAAGTGAGAATCTGTTGCAGGGAGATTGATCTGCTGATGTTCATGGACCAGAAGCACACGAAGGTTCATGTAGTATGATGCGAGTTTAATACTTTAGAAAATGCAGGTTGAACATATTTTTAGAAGTTCAGTCAGTTCATTTAATGCCAGTCATTTCAGTACTTTCAGAGCTGATAAGTAATTTTAAAAGTAAAAGTATTAAGGCTTAATACTTGCATTCTTACTCACTTGTAGCTTCTGGGGGGAATTTTTTTTTTCTTGAATTAAATTTTTGTTTAGACTTTAAAGAGCTCAAGATTCAAGTTTGGGGTTTTTTTGTCCCATACACAGATATATAAATATGAAACTTGCATTGAAATGAAAATCCAGCCTACTCCTCCTTATACTGTGCACATAAATAACTAAATTAATAATGACTAGAAATAAAAAAAATAATAATATGAAAGAAATAGAATATTGTAACAGTACCGAATGTCAATTTCAGTTTTATACAATGACTTAAAAAAAAACAACCTGTTCCTTAACTGTAACTTTCATGACTTTCAAAACCTTTATTCAGTTATATATCTACACAATTTCACCTTATTAGCATTAACCTGGATACAATATCAATCTTTTCACTCTAGTAAATATGAATACTTTCTGTTTATTTCCACCTCCGGTTGTTTGGTTTAAAAAGGTTGAGTTTTACTCAATTTTTTTTTTTTGCTCATTGTATTTTCTTCTAACTCTTATCCTTTTCCCCCACAGTTAGGACTCATCATAGCAGTGCGCTACAGTCACAGGTAAGACATCAACGCCGTGTGTGAGAATTGAATGAATCGGTATTTGTATAGCGCTTTTAACAATGGACATTGTCACAAAACAGCTTTACAGAAATATATAAATCCATGAAATAAATTAGAAACGTATCAGTTTATCCCACACAAGCAAGCCAGAGGTGATGGTGGTGAGTAAAACTCCTTGACACGATATGAGGAAGAAACCTTGAGAGGAACCAGACAAGATCTTAAACTAACCCAATCTGGCAACCCTGTCAGTAATTGTCACATTATCCAATGTCACCCAGATGAGGATGGGTTTAGTTTTGAGTCTGGTTCCTAGCAAGGTTTCTTCCTCAGGGTTTTTTCCTCACGTCTGGCTTGGAGCTTATATTCTGGATTTATTTCTATAAAGCTGCTTTGCAACATTATCAATTTTAAAAAACAAAACTGAAAATAAGCTTAACAAATGAAATTAAATTGACCTCTGATCCTCGCTCGAGGTAGCGTGAGTCCTGCCTCAATGGGCCTCAATTTACGCTTCTTGCAGTTCCTGTTTCTGCCACTAGTTACAACTATGTGGAAGCTCACAACTGTGCAACAAATTGTGAGCAAAATCAATGGAAAATCAAGTATATCTGTCAAATTGCAACCTTTTTATCTTATTTTTTAATCGTCAGTGACTTTAATTGTGATTAAGTGATTAAAAAATGAATAGTGTTTCAAGAGAAGTTAAATTGTCCGGATTAACTGCCCCTCACGGTCGAGCCGCCATCGAATCAAGGACTCCTGAGTACGCTCAATTCAGTTCGATTCTGTTTTGCTACCTTTCATGTGCTGACATCAAAAACAGGATGCACTTACTATAAAAGGCATTTCATGTGGTCATGGGGCAGAGAGAACAGAAAACAAGAGCGTATAAACAACAGTGACGTGTAGAGAGTGTGCTCACCACAGAGAGCATCCCGTGCAGAGGGGGGACTCTCGGCCTCCCCACTGCTGCTGCTGTGTCTCCTCCTTACATGTGGCTTTGTGCATGCGTGTATGTGTGTGTGTGTGTTTCACATGTGCGTGGGTGGATGAGTAGCAGGGTTGTCTCCAAAGATGGTATCCCCAGAGAGTGAGAAAAAGACAGCGTCAAAGACGAATTTGTGCACACATTAATGCGCATTAGAAACTCCGGCATACTGAAGTAAGGTTTGAGCTGCTGTAGCGATGGCTACCGAGCCTGGCTATGAAAACAGTTTTGAACACACTGCATTCAATTACTTTTGCTTCTATTACAAGTTTGAACCTATTTTCGTTTATGCCTGGTCAAAATTAATACTGCAGTTGGTGTCACGACACATATTTTTTGGATTTTGTTTATGCTGGATGCCTCTCTTATGCAACTCTCGTACAGTTAACCTCTCAGTGGATGGGTTGGTTCCCTGCCCAGGAATCAAACCCATGTCATGGCAGTCAGAGCGCAGGATCCTGCTGCTGGACCACCAGGGACATTAAATGTACTTACTGGTATAAGATGGAAATCAGTCTGCTGTTCACGGTACATGTTACAGAGGAATCATCAGCTCAGTGGTTAAGATGCTGGACTGATGATCGGAAGGTTATGAGTTAAAATGCCAGCACCACCAATCTGCCGCTGCTGAACAGGGCCCTTAACCCTACAACTACTGTAAACATGAGATAAACACCCAAGGGTGTCTCCCAAATGCTGTGAACGTATATGTTGGCTATTTATCTGCCACTGTGAAAGACGTTCTCTATCTGCAGATGTCTTTCAGGCGTGAATACTAAAACGACTGCTGCACTGAAATACAGGATTTAAACCGTGGCTTCAGTGGCTTCAGTTGTTCTCGATCTGGACATTACACACAATGAGGAGGAACTTGAGGAGGAAAGTGTGTGTGTGTGTGGCTGTGGCTTACTAAACTTAAAATAGTCCTGACAAAATAAAGCCCCCCCCCCCCACTATACTAACTCGCAACCTTCTGATCATCTCCACTATACTAACACACACACACACACACACACTTATATAAAAATCATTTGTCCTGAAAAAAAGTGTGTATGTATTCATGTACATATACACACACATCTATCTATCTATCTATCTATCTATCTATCTATCTATCTATCTATCTATCTATCTAGCTTCTGTCCTAAAACAGAAGAAAATGATAGAATAAAAAGTGTATGTGTGTGTGTGTGTGTGTTAGTGTAGTGGGGGGGGGGGGGGGGTTCTTCTTTGAGGATTTCCCCTGATCATACCCACACACACACACTCGGGTACAGGTGTCATCTCCTGTGTGGTCTAGCTAACGGTCAGAGTTGTCATGGCTCTAAACCTCAGTCAGAGGCTTAATCAGCCTGTCTTTGCTCTTACTTTGATTGATAAGATCTCCTATTTTTTTTTTTTTAAATTATATAACACTTTTCCCTTATGCACTGCTATTGGAGAACTTGCCGTGCACATACTGACTGCTGTTAGTTCTGAAAATAGCACGCGACTACCTGGAAAAATCAGACGCTACGCTTAGAAGAATTATTCAGTAAGAGATTCAGGTCGCACATACAGAAAAAAAGGGTAAGATCCCGTCAGAGTGGAAGCAGCCACACATTAACACACATCCACCACTTGGCCCTTCTTCACTCCTGTCTTGTGGGAAAGCCACCTGCAGCGAGTAGATTTCAGAGATAGAGCCTGCGGTGGTTCGGAGGCAACAGGTGCACACGTCTCAGTTTTGACACCATATCTTACAGCGAAACACATCATTACACACGTACAGCCGCCGAACACAAAGCTGCCAGTCCACCACATCAACTCACACACACGCACACAAAGACACACTACCTCATTTTTGTCACGTTTGTTGCAACTAGGCAAATTTTTTTAGATGCCCTCATGATACGGCTGTTTGCGAAAATTTGCGCGCCCCTGGTTTGTTGTTTAAAAAAAGGAACATAAATTTGTAATGTTGTATGTATGTCTCGAAATAACTAGCATTTTAAGAAGAAAAGTTCTTATGCCATGAGACTGTCGGTTGATCCGGTAGAGTTTAAAAAAAGAAAAGAGAAAAAAGGAAATGTCAAGATGAAAAGCAGTGGCAGGTTTGGGGAGTGAGGGGTGGGGGAGCAGGAGGATGTAGGTTGGTGAAATAATCTTGCAATTGTATTTAGTCTTCAGAGCAGTTGCAGAAAGATTCATGCAAAAATTTTAAACAGGTATAATTTTTACACTATATTAACCTCTTAATGTACTAATGAAGAAAGTGATGAATATGAACCTGCTATATAAATGATGGTTAATAGGCCACATTAGCATATTATTCTAATCTCTCTCTCTCTCTCTCTCTCTCTCTCTCTCTCTCTCTCTCTCTCTCTCTCTCTCACAGCCGCAGACAGTTTGGGCCAAAAGACCAAGATGAGGTTAAAATCATTGAGCACCAGACCCAGTATCTGAGGTTAATGCCGCACTTGGCCGCCGTCCTCGCTCTCACCTTCACCACTAGGTTGGTTCAGGCGTTGTACCTCAGCGAACACATTCAGATATATATTTTAGGGAAGTTACTAAGAAACTCTTACTCTTCATTCCACAGCAGTAAACAATGCAGAAATACAGATTCTGTCTTTTCGTCCTGTGTTTAGTAATGTAATTTAACAGTATCATTTTTTTTTCTTATCATTATTTTTATCATCATCACACTATATCTTGGACATGACATCGCATATCCTTTAAAGGTGTACAGTATCAGATTTCTGTAGCTTTTTAGTGCCTCAGTCGCAGTACGCTTCTCTGAGAAACACCACTGAACGAGTACAATACAATACACCGAATGTATAAAGCATTGTTCTTTAATATGTGTGTGTGTGTGTGTATGTGTGTGTATTTGTGTCTCTGTGTGTGCATGCATGTCTATACGTGTGCATGTGTGTATTTTTATGTGTGTCTGTACACGCACGTGCATGTCTGTGTGTATACGTGTTCATGTGTTTGTGGGTGTGTGTGTGTGTGCATATATATATATAGACATACAGCAACACTGATGGATGAAGCTCTGTGTCAGGGGCAGGATCTGCAGTGTAATCGTCCGCTGCAGGCGTTAGTTGCTGGTCTCAAAGCCTACAGCACTTGGGCCAACGTGGCCTGCCTACAGGAATGCCGCGAGTGTACGGGGGGCATGGTGAGTAGATCTGTGCCTGTGTACACACACTACAGCCCCTAACCTACTGTTTCTACACTCATTCCAAACTAATTAGCTGCATTTTACTGTAATTAGCGACTCCGAACAGGGGGCAGCAAGCAACTTCTTCTAGTGTTTATTGTTAAGGCGAAGGCACTTCCTTCACACCTTATTTTTAAGTCTTTACTCACAGGAGGTTGTGTATATTAATGTTCCCAAATTGGAAAGCGAGGAAAGTTACCAGTTCATCTAACCAGACTGCATCCATGCGGACAATTACAAGCAGCCACGAATCCTAAAAACCTGAAGCTCTCGAATCCCAGTGGAGAGTCGTACCACTAGGGGGCAGCTCTCGCTTGCTGTTGCATCGATGAACCGATATAATGTTGCTCTTGTTTTCAGGTTTCATATAGAATTTAACATTAACATTAATGTATATTAACACAGTTCCATGTGAAGACACACCTCTATACGGCTCTGCACCGTGCAGCGTGAACAGCAGTGGAAAACCACAAAACTGCACCCCCGTAGTGAATCGAACAGTGCACCACGCTGAAAAGTGCACCTTCTTCTTAACTCATACCCCTTTGACATTTAAGTCTTCTGAGCTCTCACCACACAAGATGTGAAATAAAAAAGGTGACAGAACCACAGTACAATTATCTGGTTTGTTTTTTGTTTTTTTTTACATTTTGTGTATGCTTAAAAGTACTGCACTTTCTGGACTACAGCGACAATATTAAAAGCATCACACACACACACACACACACACACACACACACATTAACATTCTCATTAACCTTCTCATTTTTTTTGTCAATTCATTGCATCAGGGCTTCATGATGGAGAACAGGATCCCGTCTCTGAAGTGCGACTCGGACGTCTTCGTGACTTTCGAGGGTGACAACATGGTCATGCTCCAGGTAAAGTTAGTTTCCTCTGAAAAAAGCGACATCTCAGCCTTCTGTTTCTCTGACAAGCGCCGACTGAGAAGCTAAAAAGAGAAGCACTAATATCACAAGGCTTGCTTGGCAAACTCATTTTGCTTTGGGTTATTTTTTGTTTTCTGCCTTATTTTTGTGATCCTCCAGCAGCACACTATGGTTACGCATGAAAAAGCCCTAAAACAGAAAATATGGAAAATTAGATTTTTTAAAAACTCCTTTCAAGGAGAATTCAACTAATGATCATAAGAAAGTTTAGTGCGTCAGTGAATACGCAGCAGTGTATATGCTGATGCTGTGTTAATAGGAGTGTTCTTCAATAACTGCTGAGCTTATCTGGTGTGTGTGTGTGTGTTTTTATTTCACCTTTTTTTTTTTAAACAGAAGTGATGAAATTCCCACCCACAGAAATGTTCATCTCTCTGTATGAGCTCTCTGTTCCCGGCTCGCCTGCAGACACACTAAACTTTTCTTCTGCAATTTGATTACAGAGGCTGTCTCAATACTAAAATAGTCTTTTTGCCCAAGCCGTGGCAAATTAACTCATAAGCATGATCATATTAGGAGGGGGAGCCCCCTTTTCACTGATTCGATCAAAATGAAAAAAAAAAGGAAACAACAGTAGATGATTGCAGATGTTTCGAGAAGGAAATGGTGGAACACCAGTCATGAGGGGGCGTTTGCAGTGAAATACAGGGTTTAACCAAGACGCGTTCATGGGAAGCCCCTTGAGTGGAAAATGCGTGTCCTGATTTGGGGTAACAAGTCACTCGTATGATATAACGTAGTACATGTCAATATCGTTCGCAAGTGTAAGCATTTATATAATATTTCTAAGTCACTGATCTGATTTGATGTTGCACAGTTTCCCCTCAGAAAGAAATGTTTCCACTGACTACTGTCCTCACATCGTGCTCAATTTGTAGCTTTGAAGAATATAAGTAAGTAAGTAAGAAAGTAAAATCGAGTTTCATGAATCAGATGGCAGCAAGTGCACGAATACGACAAAAAAAGTCTCTCGTATTTATTCAAACCGCAGAAAAAATATTACATACAGAAAAATATTGAATGTGCCTTCTTAAAACGTCTTAAATAATTCATTGCATATTCTCAATTTCCTTTTAAACACGTTTCTTAATGACTAGACTGAATGATTTTGAGTGAGTAATCAATTCACGTAGTATTCATGTAAACTCTTTCCACTGTGCAATCTCAGGAGGATGAGTGCTTAAAGCTTGCATGGGGGAATAGTGCAGCAGTAACGTGTCTTTGGCAAAACCCCAGCTTCATGGGTGCGATTATCAGCTCAGGTGTGAGCTCAGTGTTCCATCTGATTTTGAAAATACGCGTTCAAATCATTCCAGATGTACGAAAATGAATTGCTTTAATGTGGCTCAGTTCAATCGCATGGAACCGATGTTTGCATTATGAAGTTTTACTGTCTATAGTGTGAGTCTATAGATGCTTATGAAAAGGTGTCCACAGAAAGTGCAGAGAGTTGCAAAGTTTAGAAGCAACAACCTCAAAAACACCATTGAGGAGCATCCAGCAGATCAGTGGACCTCGGATTATTTTATAGCCACAGTTACACAGGAATCTTCTGGTGCGTTTCATGTCGGAAAGATTGCGTTTACAAGTTGAACACCAGTGAAAAGTCATTATTAATAACGAGTGGGGAAACTCAGGGTTTTCTTGGAGCTACGAGTTTTTGAGTCAGCGACGTGTTGGTAAGAAAACATGCTGGAATTAATAGAGGTAATGTCTGGAGTTGAGGGTTAATTTGTTGAAATTGAACGTTTTCTCGTCTCAGAAGCTGATTTCAGTTATTATGTGTGTGGTTTATGCAGCAAGTTGCTGAAAAACATGCAAGCTGGTTCATATTTATGAGTGATAATGAAAATACAATATATAATATATACCATGCTATTTTTGGTATTTTGTTGGGACCTATCATTGTCAGGTTTTTTTTTAAATTTACAATAAAACAAGGTAAATGCCTGTACAAAATACAACAGCAGTAAAATATGTAATGATAAAGGTTCCAGTGGCTTCCTAAACTGATTAAACACATAAAAACACAACTGCTCTTTGTTACTTTTTCTTTATTTTCTTGAAGTAGAGTTTTGCTGTTTTTTGTAGT
Organism: Hemibagrus guttatus; assembly: GCA_033459395.1. Classification (NCBI taxonomy): domain Eukaryota; kingdom Metazoa; phylum Chordata; class Actinopteri; order Siluriformes; family Bagridae; genus Hemibagrus; species Hemibagrus guttatus. The sequence goes on along the minus strand of JAUCMX010000002.1, from coordinate 8,033,729 downwards.
TCATTAAAAGAAAGTAAACCTCCATCTTCCTCCGATTAAGGCATCATAATTACGGCTTCTCAACTCGTAAATACGAACTTCCCAGGAGGACCTGAACATACAGTTACACTAGAGTCCTCATTTTACTGGAAGCCAGTGTGAAGAAATCAGGATTAGTGTCACAGGAGACACTTCTAGATGATTTGGTCAGTGGTCATTTTGTAACATTAGAAAACAACACAGTGATGTCTTTCTAAGCCAGCTGGAGAAGCAAAGGAAATTTTAATAATCAAGGCTGGAGGATATAAACACATGTAGAATCATCTCTTTATCAGCTTTGGACAGGGAAATGGTAGCTCAGTGGTTAAGATGCTGGACTTTTGTTTGGAAGGGATTGTGAGTTTGAATCCCAGGTCCACCAAGCTGCCACTGCTGGACTCGAGCAAAGCCCTTAACCCTCAACTGCACAGTTGTATAAATGAGATAAATGCAAGTATGAGGTAAATGCTGGATAAGGGCATCTGTCAAATACCATAAATATAAATGGACACAGAGCACATTCACATCCTGATCAAGATTCAAGGCTCCTAGTGGCTCAGCATCTAGACGACAGGGGGAGTAGGTTTAACAAAAAAAAATATAAAAAGCTAAGGACTTCCATCACTTTCAGGAAAACGCTAGCAGGGGCAGAAATGAAACCATTTTTAGCTGCAAAAAGCAGATCTGCCAACCAATCTTTTATAGAAGTGACGCAAAGTGTTCTTGCATCTGGAAGCTCCATTAACTGAACTGCAGAGCTAATGAGTTAATAAGCTTGTGTGGCAAAAATGATATAGTCACAGAGGTCTCTCTCCCTCTCTCCTTCACCTTTCACCCTTTTCCACTCTTCCTATTGTCCCACTCTTCCTATTGTTGGAAGGATGTTAGTCATACAATTTTTATATGAATGGAATTTACACTGCAGCGTTGGTGTGAGTGGTTGTGTCTTCATGCACAGTTGTTGAGCTCATGACTTCCACAGCTGTTGGTGAATTGTGTAATTAGGCTTATACAGGCAACAGAACCATGTTAATATAATATAATATACAGTGGTGTGAAAAAGTGTTGGTCCCCTTCCTGATTTCTTATTTTTTTGCATGTTTGTCACATATGTTTCAGATAATCAAACACGTATTTATAACATGAGACAATTCTAGGTCATTTTGTATCACTAGAATGATTTTGAAAATGAGCAAAAGCTCTTAAAATGCCCGAGTTTGTCCCTGTAGTGTGTTTTCACTATGAGGTGTACTATGTGTGTGTTGTCCTCCTGGTGAATCTTTATTGTTATGATAGACCTTATTGTGCTCAAAGGTATATTTTTAACTTAAAAACAATGTTTTTTTTTTTTTTATGTTCATCTGATCAGATAGCCATTTTGTTTGTGTTGAAAGTTCTTCAGTTTTTTTTCGCATGGTGATGGATTACGAAGGCTTTTTATGAAGGAAACAGATTTGACCTTTCCAGGATTGACCAACAGTGCTTATTGTAAATATTACAGTAATTGAATGTCTAGATATCTCACGGGAGCATGTGTTATGCTACCTACAGTTCAGCGACTCGTGTTGACCGAGCGGTCAGAGATCACTTAACAATGAAAGACGGTGACCTGAGCACCAGTGACCAAAGGTGACGAGATGTGGGCGTGTCCTCCGACTTTATGTTTAACTTTATGGAGCGGCTTTCAATTTTATTAGCAAATAAAACTGACTTAGAATGCTAGTTGCTCCACCCACTGATGAACATTATTACTATAGCAACTAATAGCAGGAACGCCTCCTGGTGATTTCATAATACTGAAGACTTGCAGCAATAAAATCTGTGTGTGTGTGTGTGAACCCAGATTTCGTCTTCGCATTCAGAGAACGTTTTGGCTTTTTGAATGTTTTGGATTTTTTTTTTCTGTTTTACATTTACAGGTGGTGGTTCGTGAGCTTTTGAGTCAATATTCCAAGCAGATTGGGAAAAGCCCGGTGTCTGGACTGATCAAAAACTGGACCAGTTATGCCTCCGACAGCCTCAGAACCAGGTGTTGCGTGAGACATGAAGAGTAGACGTGTTGATAAAAGTGCTGAATCATGTGTCTTCAAATAAGTTTAAAGGGCTGACAAATGATAACAAATAGTAAATAGTTTCATTTTTTTCTTGAGCAAATTTAAATCTTGCTTGACGTTGCTAATGCAAACTTCTCTTCTCTTCATTATCTCTTCTCTTTTCTTTTCTTCTCTTCTTTTCTCTTCTCTTCTCATCATTATCTCTTCTCATCATTATCTCTTCTCTTTTCTTTTCTTCTCTTCTTTTCTCTTCTCTTCTCATCATTATCTCTTCTCATCATTATCTCTTCTCTTTTCTTTTCTTCTCTTCTTTTCTCTTCTCTTCTCATCATTATCTCTTCTCATCATTATCTCTTCTCTTCTTTTCTCTTCTCTTCACATCATTATCTCTTCTCATCATTATCTCTTCTCTTCTTTTCCTCTTCTCTTCTTTTCTCTTCTCTTCTCATCATTATCTCTTCTCATCATTATCTCTTCTCTTCTTTTCCTCTTCTCTTCTCTTCTTTTTCTCTTCTCTTTTCTCATCATTATCTCTTCTCTTCTCTTCTCTTCTTATCTCTTCTCTTCTCTTCATTATCTCTTCTCTTCATTATCTCTTCTCTTCTCTTCTCTTCTCTTCTTTTTCTCTTCTCTTCTCTTCATTATCTCTTCTCTTCTCTTCTCTTCTCTTCTCTTCTTTTCTCTTCTCTTCATTATCTCTTCTCTTCTCTTCTTATCTCTTCTCTTCTCTTCATTATCTCTTCTCTTCATTATCTCTTCTCTTCTCTTCATTATCTCTTCTCTTCTTTTCTCTTCTCTTCTCTTCATTATCTCTTCTCTTCATTATCTCTTCTCTTCTCTTCTCTTCTCTTCTCTTCTCTTCTCTTCATTATCTCTTCTCTTCTCTTCTTTTCTCTTCTCTTCATTATCTCTTCTCTTCTCTTCATTATCTATTCTCTTCATTATCTCTTCTCTTCTCTTCATTATCTCTTCTCTTCTTTTTCTCTTCTCTTCTCTTCATTATCTCTTCTCTTCATTATCTCTTCTCTTCTCTTCTCTTCTCTTCTCTTCTCTTCTCTTCATTATCTCTTCTCTTCTCTTCTTTTCTCTTCTCTTCATTATCTCTTCTCTTCTCTTCATTCTCTTCATTTCTCTTCATTATCTATTCTCTTCTTATCTCTTCTCTTCATTATCTCTTCTCTTCATTATCTCTTCTCTTCTCTTCTCTTCTCTTCTCTTCTCTTCTCTTCTCTTCTCTTCTCTCCATTATCTCTTCTCTTCATTTCTCTTCTCTTCATTATCTTTTCTCTTCTTTTTTCTTCTCTTCTCTTCCATTTCTCTTCTCTTATCTTCTCTTCATTATCTCTTCTCTTCATTATCTCTTCTCTTCTTTTCTCTTCTCTTCATTATCTCTTCTCTTCCATTTCTCTTCTCTTCTTCTCTTCTCTTCTCTTCTCTTCTCTTCTCTTCTCTTCTCTTCTCTTCTCTTCTCTTCTCTTCTCTTCTCTTCATTATCTCTTCTCTTCATTATTTCTTCTCTTCTCTTCATTATCTCTTCTCTTCATTCTCTTCTCTTCTTTTCTCTTCTCTTCTCTTCTCTTCTCTTCTCTTCTCTTCTCTTCTCTTCTCTTCTCTTCTCTTCTCTTCATTATCTCCTCTTCTCTTCATTATCTCTTCTCTTCTTTTCTCTTCTCATCTCTTCTCTTCATTATCTCTTCTCTTCATTATCTCTTCTCTTCCTTTTTTCTTCTCTTCTTTTTTATTTCTCTTATTTTCTTATCTTCTCTGCCTTTTCTCTTCCATTTCTCTTTTGTTTTTCTTCTCTTCCCTTCTTTTCTCTTCCATTTCTCTTCTTTTATTTCTCTTCTCTTCATTTACTCTTCTCTTCTCTTCTCTTCTCTTCTCTTCTCTTCTCTTCTCTTCTCTTCTCTTCTCTTCTCTTCTCTTCTCTGCCTTTCCCATTTCTCTTCCTTTTTTCTTTTTGTCCTTTTTTCTTCTCTTTTCTTTTGTTTCTCTTCATTTTCTTTTCTCTTCCTCTTCTCCTCTCTTCCTTTTTTCTTCTCTTCCTTTCTCTTCTCTTCTCATTATCTCTTCTCTTCTCTTTCATTTCTCTTCTCTTCCATATCTCTTCTCTTCCTTTTCTCTTCTCTTCTCTTCCATATGTCTTCTCATCCTTTTCTCTTCCATTTCTCCTCTCCTTTCATTTCTCTTCTCTTCCTTTTTTCTTCTCTTCTTTTTTATTTCTCTTCTTTTCTTCTCTTCTCTGCCTTTTCTCTTCCATTTCTCTTTCGTTTTTCTTCTCTTCCCTTCTTTTCTCTTCCATTTCTCTTCTTTTATTTCTCTTCTCTTCATTTACTCTTCTCTTCTCTTCTCTTCTCTTCTCTTCTCTTCTCTTCTCTTCTCTTCTCTTCTCTGCCTTTTCTCTGCCTTTTCTCTTCCATTTCTCTTCCTTTTTTCTTTTTGTCCTTTTTTCTTCTCTTTTCTTTTGTTTCTCTTCCTTTTCTTTTCTCTTCCTCTTCTCTTCCTTTTTTCTTCTCTTCCTTTCTCTTCTCTTCTCATTATCTCTTCTCTTCTCTTTCGTTTCTCTTCTCTTCCATATCTCTTCTCTTCCTGTTCTCTTCCATTTCTCTTCTGTTCTCTTTTGTTTCGCTTCTCTCCTCTACTCTACTCTCCTCTCCTCTTCTCTTCTCTTCAACAGTTTTCCCAGTTTCTTTCTAGATAAAGTAGGAGATCTGAGCTTCCTGCTGAAAGCTTTGAGCTACAGAGAGAGGGTCTTACAGCGTAGCCTCGCTGCACGCCTTTACAGTAAGGTCAGTGTCACTGGGGCCCTCTCAGAGAGAGCGTGAGAGAGAGAGAGAGAGAAAACAGTTTCCTGTAAATGTTTTCAGTTGTTATTTATTTGGTGGTGGAGGCGTGGCTGTTGGAAGGCGCAGGTGTCTAGTTACATAAGTAAATAATGAATAATCTGATAATGACAAGCCTCTCTAAGACTTTGCATCATCCTGAGCAGGTTGATAAGAACAAAGAAGAGTTTTTCAGTGCCTGGAACTCCTGCCTGCATCATGTGACTGGACTTGCCCTTGCACACATACACCGAGGTAACACTTCACACCAGGCTTTGTTGTGGGGCTTCGTGGAAGTGACATTAGTCAGGTTCATGCTTGTGATCTGAGCCCCCAGTGACTGTTCAACATTCTACTCCATTCCTACACTATCAACACCTAACTACTAACTATATCCAACACACTGAATTATTATTTATCCAATAAATACAGCACAGTTCTGCCCAGTCAAGGCCAGTTCATAACAAAAGCGTCTTTTAGTAGCACTTCTATTTTTAACCGTTTAAATCCACACCAGCTGCAGGACGCAGTGTAAAAACACACACACATCCAATCTGCTTTTTTTTTTCTTTTTCACAAGCATACAAATTATATTGTCTGTACAAAAAAAGAATATTTTTAAAAGAATTTTTTTACTTTAATTAAGAATAATTTAAATCTGCATAATATGTGGAAGTGTTATTAATACACATCGCTTTCTCTACATGAGGTGTGTGTGGGGGGGTTGCATGTTCTCCACATGCTCCAGGAGTTTCCTCCTCAGTTCAGAGACATGCGCTGTAGGCTGATCAGCATCTCTAAATTGCCCATGGTGTGTGTGTGTGTGTATGTGTGTGATACCAACCCTAACCTTCTTGCCAGTCTGTTATCACCAGAGCCAACGGTCGAGAATAAACTGAGCGCACACTCTGCACACACACACACACACACACACACACACACACTGCACACGTTACACAGTACACGCAGACTACACACACACTGTACACATAACACTGCAGATACACACCGTACACACACACTGTACACTTACATTGCACACACACACACTGTGCAGTCACACTGCACACACACACTGCACATATACATTTACACGCGTACTGCGCGCTCACACTGCACATACACACTGCACACACAAACTATACATGCACACTGCACACACACACTGCACACTCACACACCGTACACTCACACTGCACACACACTGTACACTTACATTGCGCACACGCACTGCACACACACACTATACATGCACACTGTACACGCATACTGCACACACACACACTGCACACTCACACACCGTGCACTCACACTGCGCACACACACACACACTGCACACTCACACTGTACACAGACACTATACACGCCACTGCACACAGACACCGTACACTCACAGTGCACACACACCGTACACACACTGCTAACACACTCTACATGCAATGTACACACACCGTACACTCACACTGCACACACACACACACACACACACACACACACACACACTGTGCGCACACACTATTCAATTCAATTCAGTTTATTTGTATAGCACCTTTTACAATGGACATTGTCTCAAAGCAGCTTTACAAAAATAGAGAAACAGAAAGGAGGGGAAAAAAAGAATCATTAAATTATTAAACTATTTTATCACTATTTATCCCTAATGAGCAAGCCTGCGGCGACGGTGGCAAGGAAAAACTCCCTGTGATTATATGAGGAAGAAACCTTGAGAGGAACCGGACTCAGAAGGGAACCCATCCTCATTTGGGTGACACTGGACAGTAAATAATGTAAATAGTGTCCTTTCTACAACAGCAACCAAGGGCCCATGAGGAACTACTAGGTCAAAGTAGTTACTGAGTTTGTTACAGACACTAATTCCTTGCTGTCACAAGCTGACAGATGTAACAGCAGATCGGTGACGGTGTCCCCAAGTGGCTCTGTCCACGGCTGTCTCCTGGACACAGGCTGTCCACACAGATCCATCCACAGCATCAGTGAGCACCACCAAGCGACGAGACTCCAACCAGGGATAGAGCCAGTGGTCACACTGGAAACTCAGAATACTGGGAGCTTGGGAGTAGGACGTATAGCTTGACAGAGAAAGACACAGACAGAGAGAGAGAGAGAGAGATATTAAGTATGCTTGACTATACACGCACACTGCACATACACTGCACACACACTAGACACACATTACACTGCACATTCACACTGCACACACTAGACACACACTGAACACTCAAACTGCACATGTACACACACTGTGCGCGTTACACCACACACACACACACTGCACACACACTGCACCCTTCTGGTGCTTCTTTTTGCTTATTTTATGATATGCACTAGTCTGAATGTATTTATCATTTGGTGCTAATTAGTTGAAAGATGTAACGTGTGCCATTTCATTCTGTTTGTGTTTATGAGAGCATGCTGTGTGTGTGTGTGTGTGTGTGTGTGTGTGTGTGTTCTAAAATACATTTCAGTATGTTGTTAACCAAAGAGCTATACAAAGCTGATATCCCCCATACCAAATTTCCATTCTCTCATCTTCCTCCCACACACACACACACACACACACACAAACATACAAGCACATGAATCTAATCTGACAGATGTTACAGAGAGATTATTCTGAAGCCACATTGCCATTTATATTCAAATCAGCTCATGTAACACAGGATTAAGATTTAACAGCATATAATTGCTGATCAGAGAATGTTGAACAGAGAAAATAAATATTCTCTCTTATATTCTACACAACTAATGCTTTTAAAGCGCTTCTGTGTTGGAGATTGTTGGCTGTTCTTAGTCGCAGGGTACGTTTAATAAGTTTTGCAGGAAACATGACATGCTTTGGTTGGTTTTTTTTTTTGGTTTTTTTTTTGGTCTTTTTTGCACACTTTAACCACCTCGTGTTCACACTGTTTAATTTCCATCTAGTGACTCTGGAGCAGTTTGCTTTGGCAGTGCAAGAGTGCCAAGTGAACGAAGACCAAGCTTTGTTAAAGAAGGTATGTGTGAAAAAACAAAACAAAACAACAAAAACAGGTTTCCATTTATCTGTTCACGGCGGCTCACGCCACTCTCTTCTTCTTCCGACTCGTTACACAGAGTTTATGGAAAGTTCTCAGCGCCACAAACAACTTTCTTGTGCCCACAATTGACAGCTCAGGGTTTTGTCATTGACTTTTTTGAGTAGTGGAAAAAAAAAAATTCAGAGAAGCACCGTTGACCAGACAAAAAAAAAAGGTTTTGGATGTGGGCCTGTGCAGAGACGAAGGAACAAAGGTCTTGATTCTGATGGCTCTGTTGTTACTGGGGATTTCTCTACACTGCTGCACTGTATTCACATTACAAAATGTTTACACATGTTATTTACCACAATGCTGCATGCTGTAACACACACACACACACACACCGGCCTGTAAGTAGAAATCGTGACTCTTTTATTGTCATTTCAACCACATAGCACTAGAGCAATAGACAGTGAAATTAAAATAAAGCAATGTTTCTTTCTTCAGGGATCATGGTGTTACATAAAACACAGAACTACAAGAGACAACACAGGATTGGAGTGCAGAGATGTACAGTTGTACATGTACAGAGATGTACAGTGTGTGTGTGTGTGTGTGTGTCTTGATGTCTCTGGGTATGGTGTCTGAGGAGTCTGATGACTTGGTGGAAAAAAACTGTCTGGTTACCTTTTTTCCATACAGCAGGAGGGTGAAGTGTCTTTGGGGGGGGCATCCCATGTCGCAGCATCCCGTGTCGCAGCTGCTCAGGATGCTCGTGATAGAGAAGGTGTAGCTCGTGGTCGGGATGTTTAAGGTGGGCGATGTGATTTTCTCAGCCTTCAGAGAAAGTATGGACGCTGCTAGACGTCTCTACTTTCTTTGTGACGGAGCTGGTGTTGAGGGACCAGGTGAGGATCAGCAAGGAATTTGTTGCTCATGCAATCGTCCTCATTTATTGCCATCTGTTATTAGTATTCAGAACCATCCAAAGCCAGCGTACATGCAATTCAATACAAAACTGAAGTGTGTAGGAGTTTATTTACAAATTAAGAATTTTTTTTACAATATTGAATTGATAATGGATAAAGAAATTAGAGTGCCTTGCAAAAGTATTCACCCCCCCCACACCTCTTAAGAGTCATCAGAGGCATTTCAGTGAAAAGAAAAGAAATGATGATTTGCCCAGAAGTCAAAATGAATTTTTGTAGATCAGCAAATCTTTTTTTTTAAATAAACGGTCAAGTACAGCCTAAAACGTCCAAAGTTCCAGTCCTGCTTAACGGAAAAAGGTCTTGGGTTTTTTTGATAGCTAGCTAGTGCTTTGCTTTTTTCCACAAGACACACTTGTCTGGTGACTTAAATTCATTTCTCATTGATTTCACTTTTTTTGGTCAATTATAACAAAAAAAAATTCTGCCCATGAGATAAAAAAAAAGTCAAAACCTTAAGTAAAGCTGCTCTGTTAAATGTACCTAACTAATGTTTGCTTGGCTTGCTAGCTTGTCCATAAAGACCACAAGCTAAAAAAAAATTCATTATAAAAAAATACTCACACATTAAATGTTTGCCACAACACTAAAATTATATGAGACATTGCCCTGATTTTTTGTTGTTGTTGTTGTTGTTGTTAAATGTACTTAGTGGAATCCAGAGCAATGTTATGCTAAAAAGAATATATAAATATTAATGTACAGATGAAACAGTAGTAATGCTGTGATTACAGTCAGATGTATAGCAGTGTAGCTTAGCAGTGTGAGATCATACATAAATATATAATGCATATAAATATATATACATATATAAAACATTACACACAAACATTACACACATCAGTAAAGCATTAGAGCTAGCTAGGAAGAAAAACTGATGCATGATGGTCACAGTGAGATAAACGGAAAAAGTAGACAGAATGTCACTGGAAAGTTATTTTCCGTGGTGATGCAAGTGTTATTCGTCTCCTTCTGTTGACATGATCGCATCATTAAAATGATTTATTTCGCCTATTCATCTGTTAGATCTAAACAAACACCTCTTCATTTCACTGATCTAACATATTGTGTGTAAAGTGATGTTGAATCTCAAGCTCTGGACATCATAAATTCATATAGGAATTGAAATACGCTGAACAATTCACGTCCACAAGCGGAAACAATAACGGACATGTCGTGCGGGAGAGGATTCTGTGAATTTCTCTGGAAGTCAGGATTCAGCCCTGGAAAAATCCCACTGCAGTAGAGTTCCGGACGTGCAGCTTTGCAGACTGATACAGTACAGTGCAGTGGGCCATGATGGATACTGACTAGTGACTCATTCAAGAAAGTCCTGAGTCCAGTTCTGAGCTCTGCTTGCTGTTTTGCATATAGTTTTTTTTTTTCTGGGTTCTCTGGTTTCCTCCCACTTCCCAGAAACTGGTTGAATTACAGAGGTTGCAAAATAATACCACAAGATAAATATATCAGTCATGAAAAAATTAGGACACACCCATTAAATATTCAGTTCTTTATTAAGAAATGTTCACATATCGATCTTGTTTTTATTTTTCTCTGGAAAAGAAAGTGATGTAACTGCATATAAACAACAAAATATCACTTTGTTTTCACTTATTAAACAAAAGAAATCAATAAAAATGAGTATTTTATCTGAGGAAAAAGTTAGTACACCCTATACCCTAATAACTAGTGTTTCCCCCATTGGCTGAAATAACCTCAATGAGACGCTTCTTGTAGCCATCTACCAGTTTCTGACATCGACTGGAAGAAAGTTTCCCCCACTCCTCAATGCAGAATTCTTTCAGCTGTGTGATGTTTGAGGGGTTTCTTGCATGCACAGTCCGTTTGAAATCACCACACCACACCTATCTCAATAGGATTTAGATCTGGGCTTTGACTCGGCCATTCCAGAATTCTCCATTTTTTATTCTTCAGCCAGTCCTTGGTGGATTTACTGGTATGTTTTGGGTCATTGTCATGTTGCAAGGTTCAGTTTCACTTCAGCTTTAATGTTTTTGACAGAAGGTCTTACATGTTCCTCAAGCCCTTTCTGATACAATGTAGAATTCATAATGGATTCTATGATGGTGAACTGGTCAGGTCCTGCTGCAGCAAAGCCTCCCCAAACCATAACACTCCCACCTCCATGTTTCACAGTTGGTATGAGGTTCTTTTTCTGGAATTGTTTACGCTCCGGTGTCCAAATAATTCAATTTTAGACTCATCTGTCTGAAGAACATTATTCCAGAAGTCCTGGTTTTGTCTAAGTTCTCTCTGGCTAACTTTAGTCTTGTTCTCATGTTTTCTTAGACAGCGAAGGTTTTCTTCTTGCACACCTCCCATAATAATTAAAGTTGTGTAGTCTCTTTCTGATTGTAGATTCATGCACTTTCACACCAACTGTAGCAAGAGCCTGCTGTAGGTCGAGTGATGACATTTTAGGGTTTTTGGTGACTACTTTTAGCATCTTGCGGTCTGCTCTCGTGGTGAACTTGCTTGGACAGCCTGACCTGGCCATGTTTGCAGTTGTTTTAAATGTACGTCCACTTGTAGACTATTTTCTGGACAGTGGAATGGCTAATTCCAGATTCTTTTGAGATCTTTTTATACCCCTTACCAGACTGATAAGCTGCTACAATCTTCATTCTGAAGGCCTCATACAGCTCTTTTGATCTCACCATGACGTTCACTCTCACTTCAACAATTAAGAGCAAACCAAGCTGAATGTCTTAGGTTTAAATAAGGCAAGCCTTCTTCAAAATGCTGAGTAATGATGTTCTAAATCATGTGTACCTGTGTGTGATTTTAGCAATTTTAAGTGGGAATAAATGTTGGGAGGTTTTCCTTTATTCCTCACCAGAAATTTTTTTTTAAGTACATTTTACAGAAATTTTTTAAAAGACTGTTCTTTAGTTTTAATTGTTTAGTTATATTACTTGAATCTCTCAGCGTTGTTAAAATTTATATTAAATATCCATATGTCCAAATATGTTAAAAACACACAGGCTTTCATAGGGTGTCCTAATTTTTTAACGTGACTGTATCTTTCTTTTAAATCATGTGGATGGCCGGGTGCGTGCGCATCGCTTAGCTGAGGAACACATGGCACCAGGGTGCACTATGGGAAGAAGGCAAGCCGGCGGAGGCAGTGTCATGCTTTGGGCAATGTTCTGCTGGGAAGTCTTGGTTCCTGCCATCCATGTGGATGTTGCTTTGACATGAACCACCTACCTAAGCATTGTTGCAGACCATGTACATTGTGTGTTCCCAGAGTAAGCGACGCACACACACCTGGCCAGCCACGTGAGGTAAAAGAAAACGATTCATCAAACGAACCACCAGGCCACCCTCTTCCATTGATCCTTGGCCCAGTTCTGATGCTCACGTGCCCATTGTTGGTGCTCTCGGTGGTGCAGAGGGGTCAGCATGGGCACCCTGACTGGTCTGCGGCTGTGTAGCCCCATACACAACAAACTGTGATGCACTGTGTATCCTGACACCTTTCTGTCAGAACCAGCATTAACTTCTTCAGTAATTTGAGCAACAGTAGCTCATCTGTTGGATCGGACCACACGGGCCAGCCTTTGCTCCCCATATGCATCAGTGAGTCTTGGTCGCCTATGACCCTGTCGCCGGGTCACCACTGTTCCTTCCTTGGACCACTTTTGATAGATACTGACCACTGCAGACTGGAAAATCCCCACAAGAGCTGCTATCACGTCTAGCCATCACAATTTGGTCCTTGTCAAACTCGCTCAAATCCTTACACTTGCCCATTTTTCCTGCTTCTAACACATCAACTTTGAGGACAAAATGTTCACTTGCTGCCTAATATATCCCACCCACTAACAGGTGCCAGGTACCGGCTTCACCTGTCACTGCTCATAATGCTATGGCTGATCGGTGTGTTTGTGCGTGTGTGTATATATATATATATATATATATATATATATATATATATATATATATATATATATATATATATATATGTTTATATAAACCAAATTGTATATATTGCAGATGTATTCATGCTAGTAATAGTAATTTGATTGGTGCTATCAAGTCATCATACAATATTGTTTATGAAGATTTTATTTTTTATAATATAATATTTTATATTATTTTTCCTTCCTGCTCTTTAAATTAATACTTTTTTATTCATCGCTTTTTGGCTGCTTTCACATGACAGTTACAAAGTTTGCAGTTCAGATGATGTGTGTCACTTTCAGGGTTTAAATTTTTTTTATGAAATGCACATTTTCTTGTGTATTTACTTATGCCGAATGATAAACCACAAACACAAATAGTTCTGAAACCTTCTGACTGGATGTGGAAAAAGGGTGGGTGGAGGCTGGTCCTTTTCAGTCCAGTCTTGTGAAACTGTTCTTGTGGTTCAAACTCTGTAGAATTGGCTCGTGACTGGCTTCTGGTACACAACTGCACTCTCAGTTTCAGTTTGAGATGCCTCGATCTGTATTTAGCTAAACCCCAAAAAGAGGTTAATGCTCTTTAGTGCAATTAGCAGTTTTTCATGTTGGACGTTTGGTCATGATGGACGTTTTGGGGGACAAAGTTAGGGAGGCCAGATTAAGATGGTTTGGACATGTTCAGAGGAGGGAGAGTGAGTATATTGGTAGGAGAATGTTGGACATGGAGCTGCCAGGCAGGAGGAAAAGAGGAAGGCCAAAGAGGAGGTATATGGATGGAATTAATGAGGATATGAAGCTAGTGGGTGCAAGTGTTGAGGATGCAGAAGATAGGGATAGGTGGAGAGAGATGATTCGCTGTGGCGACCCCTGAAGGGAAAAGCCGAAAGAAGAAGAAGAAGAAGAAGTGCAATTAGCAGTTTTGGCCATGCTGATGGCTAGCTCATGTCTGAATAAAAGCAGTGACTGTGATAAAGAGAAGGAGAACGACTGTAGTTCAGCTATATACTTACACAAGTGTATGATCATTTTTCAGTAATGTTTTAATGTTTGGCCTAAATCAAGAATACAGCGCTACATGTCTCACTAGTAATGTCGTAAGTAGAAGGTGATAAATAGAAGACAAAAATCTGCTCCATGAAGCAGTAAATTGTTTTTTATCACCCATCTATGGATAAATAGAGTATGTTTGTACAACAATGAACCATAACATTAAAACCACCTACCTAATATTGTGCCACCACCAAAGCAGCTCTGACTCGTCGAGGCAGTGACTCCAGAAGACCTCTGAAGGTGTGCTGTGGTATCTCTGGCACCAAGACGTTAGCAGCAGATTCTTTAAGTCCTGTTAGTCCTGTAACAGAGGCCTCCATGGATCAGACTTTGTGGTCCAGCACATCCCATAGATTGAGATCTGCAGAGGCCAAGTCAACATCTTGAACTCTTTCACATGTTCCTCAAACCATTCCTGAACCATTTTTGGTGCTCCAACTCAGTCCTCCTGACATCACAATTTGGCCTTTGTCAAAGTCACTCAGATCCTGACGCTTAGCCATTTTTTTCTGCTTTCAATACATCAACTTGAGAAAGATGAAGTGACTGTTCATTTGCTGCCTAATGGATCCCACCCCTTGATATTGTAACGAGGTCATCAATGTTATTCACGTCACCTGTCTTAAAGTTAAGACTGATCAGTGTATGTTTTATGAAATGAATTTAGTGAAAGTTTTACAGTCCCATTTGCTTTAATTTATTGCCATTATACCGTACATTTATCAGGTTTAGCCATAAAGCTTCAGTATTTTTTCCTGACCTTTTATATTTTGCATTGTCATTTTTTGTTAAATTTTCTTTTACCACTGTTCTGTATCATCGAGCTGCTGTAGCAGGTAAATGTCCCCACTATTGGATCAATAAATCAAAAATCTCTTAACACCATTGCATTATTAGCAAGCTCTAATTTTGGAACTTTAACGTCGTTTGCCAGCACAGCGATGAGCAAACAGCTTCTCCATGTGGCTTTCGGCTGAGGAACTTTAAACCGTGAGAGATAAATACAAAGTCTTCAATATGTTTTGCCCAATTTAAGCAATCTGTTCCAGACCCCACACAGACTGCAGGTCCGATTAGAGAGAGAGGTCACAACTCATCCCGGGCGCTTCTCCGAACGCGCCGTTAACTGAGCTGCAGGGACACACAGCTTACGTTATTCTTCTCTGTCCACTCAGCAAAACAAACCCCCCTACTCAATGTTGCTGCTGCTGCTGCTGTGTTTTTTTCCGACCAGCTCTTTGATGCTATGTAGTGGTTAGTTCTCACCTGCCGAAGTCGAGTGGAGATATTAACTTGCGATATCTTTTTTCCACTCCCTTTTGTTTTCTGCAGAGCATCCTGCTGTCATTGACCTTAAACCACTAGAAACATGTTCCATTTGATCACAGACCTGCACACAGAGCCTCTTTTATAGCAGAAAAATATATTTCGTATGCTGTTTGTTACACATTATTCTGAAGAAAGTAGTTCAACTAACTTAAATTTTATTATTAAATTCCTTTCACTTTGTTTTAAGTGTCTTCTGTCGAAGACGTGCCTCATTCCTGCAGCTATACTTGTATTTTATATATTTTTTAGAAGTATTTATGTGATATTGTCCATCCATCTAAATACATTATTCTGATGTTAAGCAATATCAGTGATTTGGTGTTTTTGTCTATTTTCCCGTGTAGTTCTGTCTTCTGCACGGAACCAATCTGGTGTATCAGGAGCGAGGATGGTATCTGGAACACAACTACTTCAGTCCCGGTGCTAGCAGACAGATTCGCAGCCAGGTACACGTTCAGCATGACCACAGATCATCGTCTGCTACAAAGACCTTTTAACCGCAAAGCACAGATCTTAAAACTGTTGCTAGGTGCAGTAGCATGATGAATACATAGAATGGTAACCATAGAAACTAATACCACTGTTTTTATTATTGAGTGCACTTTGGTAAACATCCCATTCTAAATTTAGTGCACACTTTATGGTTAAATTCCATTATAATTCCACAGATATACCCTCAGATTCCTGCACTTGGCTGACAAAAGTGGAAGGTTTGATGTGTGGCTTGAGATGCTTTTCTGCTCACAACAGTTGTAAAGAGTGATGATTACAAACCAAGCCACTTACTTGAAGTTTTGGTATATTATTTTTGCACCATTCTTTGGTGAACGTTTATGTGTAAAAATCACAGGAAGCCACCAGTTCGTGAAATACTTGCATTTACATTTCTGGCATACGCCCTTCTTCAGGGCGACTTACATTTATACAGCTGAGCAGTTGAGGGTTAAGGGACTTGCTCAGGGGCCCAGCAGTGGCAGCTTGGTGGATCTGGGATTCGAGCTCACAACCTTCTGATCAGTAGTCCAACGCCACTAAGCTACTACATACTCAGACTAACTTGTCTGTCATAAACAACCAATCACTTATAGTACGTCTCAATCAGCCCCCCCAACAGTCTGAGCACATTTTAAGAGCTGTCTTTCTCTCAATCGCAAAATCCTTCCAGTCCACTGAAGTATCCCACAATGCATCACAAAAACCAGGGAGCATCAATGCATACTATGTTCCTTTACTGGAAATGACATGATGTATTCTGAAGCCTTTCAGATGAAAAAAAAAAGGCAGACAAACCGAATCAAAACTCTCAGGTGATTTTCTCTACAAATATAAGTCTCTTATTGTCTTTATTTTTTATCTTCATTAGAGATTTTTAACTTTATTTGACATTTTTATATATAGTTTATTTGCGTGTTTCATGATTTAAAAAAAAAAAATCCACTCCACTAGTTAGCTTATGATGCTGCTTGTAGTACCATGACAGAAATGCATGTGAGTAACCTAACAAATTTATATAAAACTGAAATATTATGTATGTTTGGGTTTTTACAGTGACTGATGAGGAAGTTAGAAGGTTGTCCAAAACTGAGTCGTCGGTAACCCAGGGTGTAGTGAGCCAGGGTGCTTATCAGTGCCTGAACTTGTATACACGATATACTGATTCATTAACTAGGGAGCTAGAGAGCCGATCAAGACGCACAAAAATTCCTGTCACTTTGAGCAGAGTATCTGTAGTAATGAAGATGTAGTGAAAATGGAGTAGAAATGAATACAACAAACA
>JAUCMX010000002.1:7789244-8006744 GCA_033459395.1 Hemibagrus guttatus | reverse complement strand
GGGAACATAAGAAAACAATCTCTCTCTCGCTCTCTTGCTCTCACACACACACAGAAATCATTGTACGCAGAAGTATTTACTTATTACTTATAAATAGATGTGCAACACCAAGCTTCATGCAAATTATTAAAGTGGTCTGTTTCTTTTAGCAGTTACTTTTTCTTTCAGAATTATCATCTTCACCATAGAACAAAAAAGACTCCATTAAAATGTTTTTATAGTACAGTTATTGTGTTTTTGATAATTTTTTTGTTTTTTTGTTTTGATAATTATTTTAAAAAAAAAATAAAAAAAACAACTGGTGTATCTTTTCCACTGGCTTCTTTCATCTTTCGAGACGTGCAGATTTCGAGCACTGCACCGTGAAGGAGGGATCCATCGGTGAAATGTTCCTTATGCTCTTATGAACTCAATATGTCTTCTGAGTCAGCTTGCATCTCAACTGTTGAGCTTTTGAACAGAAAGCCAAGGTGGAGCTAAATTAGCTGTTTGTCAGGGAAGTGGTGGGGACACTGTAGTAACCCGAGTGACTCATGCAGGATTTACAGAGAAAAAAAACAGTGTGTGAATGAGTGTGAGATGAGAAGTTCTCTTACCCCCCCCCACCCCCCCCACCCCCCGAATTTCAAGCACAGAAGTGTTTATGTGAAAGGAACAAAGCTGCATTATAAATGTAGCATATAGAATTATGACAAAAAAATTTATGGTTTTCACATCTAATTTAGTCTCCAACTACTGCATTCCTTTAAGATTATCTTTTTTTTTTCCCCTTGGAAATTTCCTTCCTCATATACTTTTATGATGACTGGATGTTGGTGTATCACTGAATAAATAAATTGCAGCACTTGTGTGTGAGGTGAATATCTTAGTCATTCATGGTGTTAGATCCTTGATGCTGTGCCACTCTGCAATGTCTTATAAATATCAATTAAACTACCTAATATCTGTCACTTCATTGCCTGTGGAAAGTGCCAGAACACTCAAAGAGTAATCACAGAGATTACCTAAGAGGTGCTCCGATATCCAGATTATCCAGTTCTCGGTTATTGTGCTGTACTGAGAATTCGATGGGATTCCCTTAAAAGTTTTTCAGAGATTCCCCTGCTGTAGGAAGCATGCCTGAAATTTCGCAAGTTACATTGTTGTAGCTTTGTTACACAACTGCTTTCTCAGCACTTTCACACAATCGTCACAATATTTTCTTTGTTGTTATTTTACAAAGACTCTATCCTGGCCATTTTTACTGATGGAGTCTATCTTATGTCACAAGGAACACTAGTACATGCTAAACCATGGCAGGCTGAATGAAATACAGCAGCTGATGCATTGAATTTATTGTAATGGTGAAATTGCAACATATCGTATTTTGTGGCTTGTTTTAGAAAATGGCATAAAACATAGATTCTCAATTTTATTTTCATTTTTATTCTTGCACCCATCCAAATATGGTTCTATGCAAGGTTTTGCTCTTATTTGCCACTAGAGGGCATGAGGATCCCTGTAGGCATGTTGTAGGTACTATACTCAGATTTTTCTACAGAAATATTTACGTTTTGAATATTAAGAATTTAAACCCATTTCTAGGTCCTAGAGCAGTGAAAAATGTACTGATTCTGTGTTTGTTGTCCACTGTTGCTGTAGTTGTTGGAGTTGTGCAGGTCAGTGAAGGATGATGCTTTGAAGGTGGTGTCAGACTTCAACATGCCTCCCTGTTGCATCCAGGCACCAATCGCCGGTGTGCCCAACTCCAAGGCACCTTGGGCCTTCTACCCACAGCCCGAGAGCCCCATTCCTCGGCCCCAAAGCCAGCAGAGAGCCACATCAAAGCTCTAAGTATAGAGAACCTACATACTGAGAACACTTGGATTCAATTGTACTGCTTCCTTTTGGTAAAATAGCTGGCTCTTTTTTCTTACAATAGAAAACATTAAGATTTAGAACAGAAAAAAGCACTATGTTTCTCTTTTCAGTTGGTTTTGGGTTATGTGATTTTCTGCTGTGAATCTGTTTTATGCTTTATGATTTGCTTGTTCTGCCAATAACAATGTTGTTATATAAATCAAACATTATAATTGAATGTCTGTTGTTATTATAGAAGGCTATTTATATCTGCTCTTGTTTTTAATAAACAGAAGCGATGTTAAGATAAAGGTCCAAATGTTTTTGAGCACTCTAAAAATCATTTGTGTGATATAGATATAGATATAAACGTCTGTGTTCATTATCTGATTCATATAGTGTTGATATTTTTATTCTCATTAATCATAAGATATGTTTAATACTTTTAAACACACATGCTGATCATGAACATACTTCTTAAATCTAAAACTTGAAAAAGAAACAGATTTTATTTATCCCCAAAACAGAACAATTAATAAAGATCAGATTATTAATATTATTTTTTATTGCAGCGTCAAACAGTGCTGCTTACTATCCCTCTCGGTTGAGAGACATCTTGAGACCTCTTCAGCTACTCATTTGTTGGCTTTAATGAGTCACTGCAACTCATGATGTCCAGTGTAACACAGGCTCAGAGATTCGCCCCGCAGCCAAACACCTGGCCCTCCGGTCCTCTCTACAGTTGTATTTTGATACAAACCCAAATTTTGTGTTTGGATCTTTTCCAGTCTTCCTAGTACACCTTGATTTTGGTGATGAGTCTTACTTTGTAGATTGCCTCAGCAGGTCTTGTCTTGCCAGTTTCTGCTTTTGAGAGAATATTGAGCAATTCCGTTAACTGCCCTCTTTGGTGGTGGCAAGCAGACCAGTAGGGTGGGATTACTGTGTTGTATTCTCTCACACTGATTCTAACATTACACTTATTAAAATAAATATTACTTATAAGCCTTAGTGAAGAAACCCTCAAGATAAGGATGTCCAGTCTGCAGGTTTTTCTTTTTTTTAATCCAAGCAGGAACTGGCCACAATCCTGGCTTTTATTCAACTTTTGCTTTGCCTCAGGTTTGGCTTTTGTTTTGCCTCTTGCAGATAATCCCTGCTCTGGGATCAATATTAAACCTCTTCAAAATAGTCTAGTCACATAGACTAGAGAGTCACTACAGTAGAGGCTACTCAGCATTCAAAAGTACCTGAACGTCTAGCATAAAACAATGACTGTACTTTTATATTGTGCTAGCTGTTTTCTAGAGCTGTTGAGTAGCAGCACAGGATATGATTTAGAGCTTCGCACATCATTGCAAATTCTGCAGAAACCCTGCATGTTTTTCATATTGACATCTTGCCTTGTTTTAATGCATCAAAGTCACTGGCTAATAAGCTACTTTCAGCTTTTGAGCAGGTGAAGAGGATGAGTTAGCAGCAAAGACTGTGTAACAAAATAGAAAAGCTGGTTTTACAGGCACTGTGGTCATGCTGAAGCCTTTATAACTGCTGCAACCTTATTTTTGAAAGTACAGTTTTTCTATGCATCATTCAGAAAGGCAGTTTATACAGTTAGCGTTGTATTATACTCTAATATACACTATATGGACAAAACTGACACCTGACCATCACACTTATTGAACATCCCATTCCAAGGCCTAATATATAGTTGGTCCTCCTGTTTGGATTTTGTAATGTGGCCCTATGGGTTATATGTCCATTCATCTGCAAGAGCTTTAGTGTGGCTGGGGACTGAGGTCCAGTGAGGAGGCCTGGTGCGCAATCAGCATTCCAAGTAACCTGAAGTCCAGGCTCTTTATAGGCCACTTGACTTCTTCCAAACCACCCATGTCTTCATAGAGCTTGCTTTGTGCACAGGGGCATTGTCATGCAGGAATAGGTTTAGATTCAGCCCCTTAGATTCAGTAAAGGGAATTTTTATGCTACAGCATACAAACACTTTCTAGACTGTTGCATTGTGGCCCACATATGGTTGCAATGATCAGGTGTCCATATACTTTTGGCCATATAATGTTTTTGGTGTAGGCAACAAGAGCTTAAGTGTTTGTTGTTCAGGTGACCTGGTTAGCAGCAGTTTGATCATCAATACTTTTATAACACAGTTCTAAGTGGTTAAGTAAGAATGATAAACCATATGGCCAAAAGTTTGTGGACACCTGACCATCACACCCATAGGCCTTCCACAAACTGTTGCTATACTGTTTACTTGAATGCAAAGACTGTAATTCATTGTATGCCATAGCTTTACAATTTCCCTTCACTGGAAGAACATGTTTCAGCATGACAATGTTCCTGTGCACAAAGCAAGGTCCACGAAGACATGGTTTATCAAGGATGGTGTAGAAGGCTGGTGCACACCCTGACCTCAACCCCAAATGAACCCCTTTGTGTTGGATGAACCGGAACACTGTCTGCACCCAGGCCTCCTCAACCATCATCAATGCCCAAACTCACTAATGCTCTTGTGTCTGAATGTGTCACAAATCCCCACAGCCATGCTTCAGTCAGGTGACCACAGGCATTTGGCCACATAGTGCAAATAATTACGTAGTACAATGTGTGAAGTAAATATGCTATTGCTTGAGGCATCGGTAGCTCAGTGGTAGGTTTCTTGCCTACCATGCGGAAGGCCCGGGTTCGATCCCCAGCCACTGGATGCAGTGCCGGTCCCAAGCCCGGAAAAATGGGAGGGTTGCGTCAAGGACATCCAGCGTTGTGCGGACCAGTTAGTCCACTGTGGCGACCCCAAACAGGGAGCAGCTGAAAGCAACTTCTTCTAATGATGCAAGCTGATATGCTTTAGATATCTTTACATTTTTAACAATAACATTTAGCATTTTTACAATCCACCCGAAAGATTCTTTAGATTATCCTACTGTTCATTGTCTTCATGAAATCTGTCTGTTCGATATGTCTGTAAGAAATGTTCAGTTACGTTGATGGTATATAATATTTTCCTAACTGAAGTGTAGATGTTACTTAAAAAGCTACTGTATTTCTGAAGAGCTGCCTGTTACTATTATTATTTATTACAATGTAATTATTAAACAACCCTTGTGTAGTTTCAGTTGTTATTTCTTTTCAGCATTAAATAAAATCATATATAATTTAAACCGTGCCTATTTTGAAGCCTGCTTTTCTTGTTTCTTGGCTGCAGGGTAGACGTTCATTGCCAACTATTTATATTCTTTATATTCATCAGTTCATCAGATCAGTTTCTGGACAATAGAAGTGTTATAGTACAATTAGTGTTTAAGAAATTAAACACTTATTTTTTTTAGTATAAAATATATAGTTTTATACTGTGTGCTATGTAGTAAATAATTCAACATGGGTTAAGAAGGTGATCTGAATGGAAAAGTTTTATACGTCAAATTTTAAATATAAAGAAAGGAATCTGATTTATTTACTCAAATAAATATCGAATATTCTGGTTCGATGATGCGATTTTTTTTTTTTTTTCCGATTGGTCAGAAGGTGTTAGTGGCCGTGTCTACAGCTCTGCCATCTGCATGACAGCTTTAAATGAATATTCTTAATTATACTTGTTATTAGCATAAGTGAATGACTTTATAGCTGCAATAATGCAAGTGATGATGTTCCATGGCATTAAATGTGACTCTGTGTGGTAAAAGGTGCAAGTGTACCCTTCATGGATTAGGGTTACGGGGATACTCCCCTTTAGTAAGGTCTGGGGGTTGTGTCTGCAGGTCAAGCATTTGGTGATGGGGATAACAGTTAACCTGGCTAGGCTCACCACCTGCAATATAAAGGGTGAGGGTCAGTTGCAATGCCTGTCAGGTAGCCAGAATATTGAAAACATAAAATGTCACTTTGATGCAGAAAAAGCCTGAGTTGTGTGCAAATTGTAATGGTTTGGACTAGATATAGTCAGGTGTACCAAGCTTCTTGATCTCTCACCAATTCCAGGCTGATGGCCTTGCAGTTGGATTTTATTTCACAGTGGAAAGGTTGCTTCAGTGAGACTTTGAATCTCAAAACATTAGTAGTTGATTTGTTTGAGGATATGCACCAAATGCCTTCTCAGAGAAGGTGGAACGGACAATCAAGAGGGTACCTTCTACTAACTCCATGTTGCTCCTGGGATATTCAATGCTCATGTTGGGAATGATGGAGATATTTGGAACGGTGTGGTTGGGAGAAACGTCCTCTAGAATCTGAACAGTGTTATTGGAAATGTTCTTTGAAAACCACAGATTGTCAATACCAAACATTAGTATAAACACAAGGGTGCTCATAAATGTATCAAACACGTTGGGCCAAAGGTCAGTCATCAGTTTTGACTGATGTAAGACAGTTAGATTTGATGCCCTCCCTTCATGAGGTTTCTGGCACTTTTTTTGGTGTTTTGAATCTTTGTGATGTTGGCAATGGGGCTTAGAAACTTTCACAGCAGTCAGGCAGCAGGTGGTGATAGGATTACAGCAGAAAATTCTGTGTGGTTATCACACCTCTTCAAAATGTGGGCTGTGCGTTTGCACTGGGACCAGCGACCACTTACGTCAAAGCACTTATCACACCCACACTGCACCACACTCCTCTATCAGATCTTCCAGCACTACTCCACTGGTCCCACCATCTCTCAGGGTACACATCATGACTCCTGTCTGTTCTGGCACCGGGGTGGTGGAATCAAACCACACCTACAGTCCTAAGTCTTCTTTTTAGACTTTAGATGGTATTCTTAGTAAGTGACAAATTGAACCAGCATCGATGTATTCATTAATAAAGACTTCAAAAGCACTTCTGTAAGTCACTCAGGTAAATGTAAATGTAGAGCCTCTGAAATTAAGAGTTGTGGTCGTTCAGTCACCTTACAAGGATACTTCCTAGATGGCTTCTGCTAATCCAGGGTTGTGCAATCTTATCCGGAAAGGGCTGGTGTGGGTGCAGGTTTTCACTCCAACTAAGCATGAGCCACACCTGGTTCCACCTGTTTAATCATCTTTCAATAGACTCAGGTGTGGCTTCTGCTTGGTTCCGGCTCTTTCAGACTGCTGCACTAGAGATTTGTCAAGACCCCAGGACCCACTAGAAAGATTATATTGAACAATTGGCTCAGAAACATCCCATAAGAGAACCTGCTGGGGACAGCGATGTCTCAGCTGACCTTTTCAATCTGCAGACTCCTTGACCTGCAGCAGGTGAAAAAGGTGAATGAATGTACACTGAAAAAAGCATGACATCATTCCTTATGTCACGTTTCCGGTATCCATAGCATGAAGGAAACAGACCCAGCGCGCAGATAGACAGCAGACAGGGGTTTATTGAACTTAAAACGAACAAACATGAACACAAGACCGACACCACACGTAAACGCTACACAAAGACAACAACCAGCCCCGAACCCTGGCAAAAGGCCGCTATAAATACATAACATAATCAGGATTAACATTAGGGACAGGTGAACAGCAATCAGGAAACAATAGGGCTAAAACAAAACACATGACATGACATAAACAATGACGTAACATGACATAACACAATCCCTGCTGGAAACCCCCCCTAGTGGCCCAACACAGGGCCTACCTCCCGTAACACCTTAACAAGAAAGTGCTGGCAAATCACTGTGGCGTAAGACAAAAAAACATTGCCTAACATACTTTTATGGGAAAATAAACAGCTTCTAGATATTAACAGCATCACATCACACTGTTGTCGAGTACTTCCTGTAACAGCCGACACCATCATATATTATTATTTAAATAACAGGACCTTCATTCAGAAACTGTCATGAAATAACTGATGTTTGGGATAAAGAACGCTTATGTCCTAAAACATTTGCATCAGTATTTTGTTTATGCTGATGAATTTTCCACTTCCTTGCCACTTTCCCTCTCTTAAATTTCAATCTCCTACATTTCTACTGTGTCTTCTCAGGTGTCTAGCATAAATAATTAGCTGTCTAACCCAATTCCAACCCAAGCCCACCATCCGCTTCGCCATTTCCACTCAATCAGTATGTTTACCAGTATCAAAAGAAGGAGTAATTTGCAAAATAATAATTTGTCAGCTATTTGGTAGCTAGCTAGCTGCATAACAATCAACAGCAACTAGCTAGCTACCAAATAGCTAGGTGAACAAAATTCACCTCCTACCATATGATTTAGTCACCATGCATGTATCTATATAACATATAGCTAGAAATAATGCTCTGGATATTTCTAAACATCAACCAGATTCATTAGAAAATGATTTAGGGTTTGATGTAAATGGCATTAGAACATTTATCCTGTAGCCAGCATCTGAAATCGTTACACTTTTTTTCCGTTTACTGGTTGTTCTGTATGAGGTGGAATGTTACACTCCACAACCAAGATTGGTTGGAAAAAAATGACGTCAGGTCAAATCGGTCCAGTATTGATGGGATATATGGCCTTTAAAGGACAAACCTTGTACAATACTGTTGAGCGTAAATCTCTCCTATGATTTCTACAAAAGGGGAAAAGGGAAAATGTACCTCTATTTTGCAAAATCTACAAATGAATCTAACAAATAAGACACAAAGTACGCTGAACCATAACAATAACTGGAACAATAAAATAAGCGGAAAAAATTGAGAGGGTCCAAAAGCAGTAGATTGTGTGAAAGGTGGATTAAATGATTAAGGAACATTTACATTCAAAAAATACATTTTCCCTCCATTATATAGATTAAAATCTATCATGTACAGTTGAGGTCACAAGCTTCCATATGCACTGCAGAATCTCCAAAATGTTAATAATAATAATCATTTTTAAAAATGAGGGATCACAAAATTTGCATATTGTTTGTATTTAGTTTTGCCCTGAAGAAGCTATTTCACATAACAGATGTTTACATATAGTCCACAAGACTCAATAATAACAGAATTTACACAAATGAACCAGTTTAAAAGTTTACATAAGCTCGATTCTTGATACTGTGTGTGTTATCTGAATGATGAACGACTGGTTTTCTATTTTGTGACAGCTGTCCTTGAGTCACTTGTTTGTCCTTAGCAGTTCAACTGAACACTGTTCTTCAGATAAATCCTCCAGGTCCTGCATATTATTTGCTTTTCCAGAATCTTCTGCATAATTGAGACCCCTTTCCAAAAGTGACTCTATGATTTTGAAATCCGTCTTTTCCCGCCGAGGACAACTGAGGGACTCGTACACAACTATTACAAAAGGTGCAAACATTCACTGATGCTCATGAAGGCAACACGACACATCACAAACCACGGGGTGAATACTTTTAAACATGATGATCAGTGCAAACTGTTAGTATTTTGTTTAAAACTCATTTAGCACTGCCCATCCGAAGCTACATCAGATATTCACATATTTTCCGGAAAACGTTATAACAACAATTTACACCAGTCATCCTGCTCAAAAGTTTACCCCCCCCCCCCCCCCCCCCGCATTGTCCTGGCAACAGCTGGATTTCACCATCACGTAAACAAGTCTCAAATATGCAGGAGATACTGGAAAAGCAAATAATGTGCAGGACCTGGAGGATTTTTCTGAAGAACAGTGTTCGGTTAAACTGCTCAGGACAAACAAAAGAACCTAGGAACAACTGTCACAAAACATGAAACCAGTCTTTCATCAATTCAGATAACAACATATACTAGTGCATTCAGTTATTTAGTGTCTTGAGGACCTGTCTGTTATGTGAAATAGCTTGCAATGCATGCTATTTTTATGAGCACTTTTTGGAATACAAGCTATTAGAATTTTGCAGGTTTTGCAAGGCTTATGTAGAGTTATGACTTCAACTGCACGTATATGCATATAGTTCTAAAACCATCCAGGGTTTCAGTAGTATACTCCTGCCTCCTCTGCAGCATTTGTGTTAAGTTACAGATCCCACCCTCTGTTGTGGGCGGGGCCAAAGGGCGCTTTACTGCGTGAGCGTAACGCAGGGCTGCCACAAAGCCGCGTGTGCGCGCTCCGGAGTCGCGCTGAGGAAGTTTAGTGAGAAAGAGAGAGCGCTTCTCGGTCGCAGCGCCGCAAACAAAAGAGTCGAAAACAACCCTTCTTATCGACAGCACAAAACTGGACGACCTCCCCTCCTCTCTACCCCAATAACAGGGGACAACAGGGAACATTTCGTTTTGCTGAGCTGCCTGCAATCAGAGAAACATCTAAATGCAACTTCTTTTCTTCTCGCTTCTATCTGCTTTTGTAAACGGTGGATTTCTGTTGCATGGTCTTTGCTCGTCGTCGTCGTCGGTTTTTCTCCTTTCCTTGATGCCCTAAAGCCGTATGCCCCAGGAACATGTCCAGGTGAGTAGGACACACAGGATTGCGTCGTTTTTAAACGTCTTTCCGTTAAAAGCCGCTTGCTAAATCTTTCTTTAGCTCGGATCACTTTTCTAGCAGCAGTTCCAAGAAGTATATATTTATAAGCAGAACAGTTTCCTAATTTTGCGTGCAAATCCAAATCCGTGGATTGTTTTGGGAACTTTTTTGATGCGGTTTTAATAGGGATTTTAACATTGCTTCTTATTAAAAGTACTGAAACAAATCGCAGGGCTTTAATAATATAAATAAGCCGACAAAGCGGCGCGGTCTTGTCGCACCAGTACGCGCCTCTGCAAGACATCTGTCTTAGAGATAAAAGCCGAGAATGGATTTTTAATAATAATAATAATAATAAAAACTCTGTTGGTGTGCCGCTTGAGCATGCTGAATTATTTAGCCATGTTGTGGAAAACACAGGAGAGCACCTGTTTGTTGTTGTTTTGCTCTGTGTTGCCCACGCACCAGCGCTGGATCAGAGTAGTCGGGATGGCAAAAGTATTCGTTTTTCCGCCTGATAAACGGCACAGAACTGCAAAACACATGATCCTCATATAACTTCGACGCAACAGCTGTCAAATCACCATGATGATATAAAACCACAAGTTGTTTATCTATATCCAAAACTACATTATGTGGATGCGTGACTATATATATTTTTTTCTTCTTCTTCTCTCGCTTATTTGCGAGAGCCAACTGCTCAAAGTCGAGCCACTAGGAGGCGCTCACATTTCCCAAAAAACTTTATTTGTGGATGATTTTTTTTTTGTTTTGTTTGGCTTCTTGACTGCCAGTCAACTAAGCGGTAATCCAATCGTTTGTGATGCGGAGGACACGCGTTTCCGTGAGCCGCCGCTCTCCTTTTTCTTTCTTTCTTTCTTTTTTTTTTCTCCACTCGCAGCGCCGCCGGAATCCGTCACCTCTCGCGTCGCCGTGAGCGCGAGCAGCTTCCCTAAATGCTCACAGCAGCCCGGATCACTCCGCAGCGTGGACTCAACTGTACGCTACATTACCCGTGAGTTACCCAGTGTAATCGTTTAGAAATGCTGGCACACAAACAAACAAACAAACAAACAAACGCGCGATATCATAAAGCAACAGGCGAGCCGTTTCCTCTGTGCACGAAACATGGTTTCGAAGCGCGTGCGTATTGTCCGGTGGGTTGGTTGGTTGGTTTGTTTGTTTGTTTGTTTTTAATCTTCATGCGCGCTTTAACAAAACTGACAGCTTGGTAAAAGGAAAATAAACGCGTTACAAAACAAAGACGGCGTGTTGCGCGTCGAAAAAAAAAAAAAAATAATAATAGGAAGTTACACTTGGCACGGAATGAGGCTGAGTTGTGACGCAGTTTGACCGGAGCTTCTGTCTCGCGTGACCCGGTCATCATCATAAAAAAAAATTAAAAAAAACCTGGCGTCGCTACTAAACATAGCGGTGAACTAAAACGGGAGAAAAAGGGGAAAAAACGCTCTGTCAAGTCGGATACTCGAGCAGCGACCGTGCGCTCGTGTGCGCGTTACAAATAACAACACAGCTTTTAAGCCGCATGCCAGAAACGGTAATTACTGCTGTTTTATTTCATCCCGCAGACGGCAAAACCGGGCCGATGGCCCAGCCTTCTTAAAGGAGCAGGGGGAATGCGGAGAGCGCGCCTCCCGGGGCGAGCCGTGTGAGAGCCCTCAGCCGAGCGAATTGGAAGTGTATTATAGGGGAGGGATCGCGGTGCCGAATAGCCGTGTGGCTTACCAGACAAGGTCGCCGGTGTTCCGAACCCTCTCCAGGTCGTCGAGTGGATATTTTTCGTTCGACAGTGAGCCGAGCTCTCCGCTACTCACCCATAGCGCAGCCACTCAGACCCCGAGTCCGTCTAGTCAAGTGATAACGCACGCCCTGCAGCGCATTTCCGAAGCGCAAGGCGACGCGCACAATCATGGTAAGGATCCTCCGCCAAAATCCCCCCCTCCCTTCCTCTCCCCTTTTTCACCAGTGCTGCGATTGCATGCTGATATTTACTTTCTACGCTGTATGCACCTTATGCCTGTGACCGGAATCCCACAACCATATCATTTAGATCGGTTGCTGCGTTGTGCATGTGTGTTTTAGAAGTTTGCAGGACTTCATCAAAACTTTGCCGTGCATGTCTCTTAAAATCTTTCAGAAGCCTCGCTCAGCTGTGAAGTAGCGAAATGTGCATGCTCGTAGTATTTCTGCCCTTATAGAAGACTGTTGAATAAATGTTGTTGTTTTGCAAGTTATAGTAATGTTAGTAAACACCTTTATCAATGCAATATTTGCTCTTTTCATTGTACAAGACGTTATTAAACAATCGCTACAAGTAGGATGATGCCAAACAAAAGTGTCTTCCTCCCTAAAGTCACCATTGCTTGCAATTATTGCTGAATCTTACAGCCTTTGTTTACACAAGTGACTGTACTCGCATGCGCATGAACATCCGTTTAACTTAGGAGGTCTGTGTACCTGTATACATACCCACAGGAAGCGTTTTTTGTCATTGCACTGAGGGCAACCCCCAGTCTGTAGAGTGTGCAGGGGGGTAGAGTGTGCCTGTCCTCACAATGGAAGAGATGGAGTGAGCTGATTTGATTGTTGTCTCTTTATTTCTGTGTACAGTTGCACAGGCTTGAGGTGAGCAGCTGAAGCAGAAAGCTCTATCCTCTACCAGTCAAAATAATCTTTTGTGAAGCCCAGACACTAGAGCCAACCATCTCTGTTCTCTGCTATAGAGAGGAAGGAGATGAGAACCCGGCGATAAATTATTTTCCCGGAGTGCTTTGCTATAGCATCCTGTCTCCAAGATGCAGCTCTTATTGGAGAAGGAGCGCAACACTTATCTCGACTAATCAGGGCTCTTGTCTGTTTTATATGAAGCAGGGCTACACTATCAACTTGTTTTGTTTGGCTGCATTGTTGTAGTTTGTTACCAAATCAGCACACAATCTTGGCTGTGTTTTCCTACCGAAAATCCTCGTGTCAGTCAGACAACCCTGAAACTGTGAACCCGTGAGTCTGGTTGCAGTTGTATAAGCGGTGCTGACAGCTGAGATGAAATAGAGAGGAGTCTGGCATACATTGTGACATGTCTGACACAGCGAAACAGACTGTATCACGCTATTGTGTAAATCAAAACAGAGCACATCGCAAATCTATCCAACCACAGTGACAGTGCACATGTAAACAAACATTATATCGTTACCCGTCAGTATCGCTGTCGTTGGCCCGTGGCCGAGCACGTAAAAGTCGAGAATGTAATTGAGTAATATCATGAGTGCGCTTTATTTTTTTTTGGCTATTTTATAGCGAAAGCCTCAACAAAGCTGACACGTGGAAATGAGAAGCATATGGTCGTAATATGATTGGGCATGAGAAATAACAGTAAAACTGCTTCTCGCTTGAGTCATAGCTGGAGAATCAGTGCACCTTCAGCCAGATTGTGGTTGTATTATTAGCGCTTAGCCTCGCTGTTCTCTCCAGTCGATTCTGACCACAACTCAGATTTACTGCAGGTCTGTGTAGTTTCAGCGCCGAGTTATCACAAACCCTCGTCTCGATGTTCATGCACGCCGATTATTTAGCTACGCTTGTCAAAATTTGTCAACGCATGACAGCTTCTTCCAAATGACAGATTTTAGACAGGGTGAAATGTGATTTGTCCTGGAAAGACGACAACCAGGAGCATGATAAAGACAACAGGAAAAAGGCAAGCAGATGGAAAAGCATTACTTAACATTAAGTAAAATTTGATGTCTCACTACGGAGAATGCTTACTAATCATAAACGTTTTCAGCTACTTTTTTTTTAAATTTGACTATTACGGAACCTACCTAATGAAAAAAGTTTTTCTGGTGTTGTGTTTACTTCATGATGGCGAGTTTCATAGCATGCACATAATTTCTCTTTCCTCATTGCTTTGTTTATCTTTTCTTAGAATTATGGCCAGCTCTCTATAACCACTATCCACCCCACGGAGCAGCATCTGCGGGGGACATGCAAGCAGAGTTGCACCAGTCCATTGGGCGAGATTTGCGGCGCATCGGTGATGAATTTAACCAGCTTTATTTCCATCAGGTGAGAAACATATAGTGGAGTGTGTGTGTGTGTGTGTAATAACAGCTTGTGTGGTGAACTCTGTCTGAAGAATGCGTTTATTCTGTCCGAGGTCATTATGAGGAACTAGACTCTTGAAAGCGTTTGAGATTTGCTGTGCCACTTCAGGGGAAACAGAGAAGGACTCTGACTGGAGATCTGTTGCCTTACATTCACTTTCCATTAAGCATTTGTGTACATTTTTTTCGTGAGCATTTCTGAATGTTGCATGACTTCATTTGCTGTCAGAAATTAAGGTCCTTTCCTAAGCAGTCGCCTCTCATGAGTCATGTGGTGTGTGCAGAAACAGAAATTTCTCAAGGTGTTTTGGAAGGTTACCAGTTCTTGTAAAAAGGTTTGAGTGAAACTTTTGCTGAAAGGGAAACCCTGTTTCCTTTTAGGAATCTCTGTTTAACATGTTTTATTCTATGTACTGGCGCACAGACCTCTTAATAGATTTAATAATAATAATTTAGAATCTTCTACTATTTTTTTATTTTTTATTTTACAAAAATGTATTTATTATACATATTATACATGCAAGGTTATTTATTTTATTTTTTTTTTGCATTAATTATTTTAATAACAAACATGTTTTCCGGTGTTGGATGACAGTTACTCGATATATTTTGGCCCTGTAGGCCGCTTGTATGTTCTGAGTCGTATCAATATTTTTTCCCCCCTCAGAAAGCTCACAAGTGTTAGTTCATTATTTTATCCAGTTCTAACAGTGGACATTGTCACAAAGCAGCTTTACAGAAATATATAAATTCAGGATCTCAATTTATCCCTCATGAGCAAGCCAGAGGTGACGGTGGCAAAAGAAACACTCCTTAAGTCGACATGAGGAAGAAATCTTGAGAGGCTCAAAAGGGAATCCATCCTCATCTGGGTCACACCAGAGTGTGTGATTATAAATCTTTTCTCTTCTGTAGCTGTGTATTATATGCTCAAAAAGTGCAATTATGTAACCAGGAAGTTCATTCTAGCTTTAACATGTTATGCTGAACTGTTCACTGATGGAGACTTGAGTGTATAACTGTTCGTGGTAAAGCCATCTTCATGGGTTCTAAGTGCTACCATCCACAGCAGTCCATATATATTATCGCTAGCACATTAGTTTTATGTCAGATGCTAGGAGATGCTACTCGTCCACGTCACATGCTGTCATGTAGGCCAGACGCTGAGCTCTTTATGCAAATAGCAACTTATCTAACACGAGCTGATCTCCCTCTTTCTCTCTCTCTCTGTCCTGTTTGTCATCGTTTCACATGTTTAAAATAGACGAATTATTATTGCAGGGTTTTATAAAAAAAAAAAATTGGGCTTGTAAATGGCTTTGAGGTTGTACAGTTGTGTTTCAGACCTCAGCATAACATCGGCATGGCCATGACACGTCTATACCGCTCTTACGCTCTGAAGCATTCAGCATAAGAGGAGCTGTGATGTGGTGGATTTAAAGGGATGCATCATAACATGAACCTGAAGTAGCTGCTAACAAATGAACGTTATTTAGCTATACACACATGCAATCATACTGTATTTCCTGTTCTGTTAATTGTGTTGGCATTCTTACACATTCCACTAAGTATTACACAGCTATCTCGATGAGCAGGAAACACCAGGGCAATTTCGAAAGAGCGACTGTGATTCTGACTCAGACAGCCTGTCACCTTTCTCAGAACTGTTTCGTTTTAGTTGTGCTTTCCTTTTACCTTCGTGTAGAATCGGCTATGGTGTCATATGCCAGAAAGCAGAACAGGTGCAGTGTCATGTGTCCCACGTATGATGTTCTGCAAAACAAGTTGTTTTGCTTTCTACTATCACTATCTTTAAAAGGTCCTTTTTTTGTAGAACAGACAGGTTTCCCTTTCAGAAACAAGCTTTGGCTTTTCTTTTCAGACTGATTTTTTTTGATCACATGACAAAATTGTGTTTGTTTTTTTTCCTCTTCATTTTCTTACGTTAATGTTATGTAATGTTATCTGCCTGGTTCTCATTTTCTATCCTTCATACTATAGACTTCAACTAATGATCTTTCACACCTCCAGGGCTGAGGGTTCGATTCCCTCCTCTGCTCTGTGTTCATACAGTATACATGTTCTCCCTGCGCTTCAGTGGTTTCCGCCGGCTTTACTCCGGTTTCCTTCCATGGTTGATTTGCGTCTCTGAATTGTCTGTAGTGTGTGAGTGTGTGTGATTGTGGCCTGAGATTGATTGGCACCCTGTCCTGTGTGTCCCCTGCCTTGTCCCCAGCGTCACCTGGGATGCACTCCAGACGGCTTCGTGTAGGATAAGCGCTACAGAAAGAAATATGAATGTTTATGTTATGATTACATTTCTGTCACAGACTGATCTCTGGTGGACATCAGTTTTTGCATGTATCCATCATTTTTAAGAGAACATTATGTTCCGAGGCTTTAAATGCTTTAGATGATGTGTGCTAGAATCTGGACCCAAAGAAGTCAGATAATATTTTCATCAGATATCAGATGACATGCTTATTAAGCACTTATTATACATATACACAGCGCATCAAGCATAATAGAATTACCAGTTGTGTCTGTTTATTTGCATACTGGTATCAGTATTTACTCTGTATTTGTTCCCCACCAGAAAATCTTTAAGCCTTAAATTATATCATTGTGGTGTAAATTCATTAACGCTGGCAAAATTAGCTCGACGTCAGATGCTACCATGAGCACGGCATTGCACTGCTTGCACGTCATCACACTTATCCCTGCCGCATACTTTCATATACCAGACCGCGAGCTCTTTAGGCAAATAGCAACTTATCTCATATAAGCTGTTCTCTCTCTGTCTCTCTCAATCAACCCCCGCCCCCCTTCTCTCTCGGTCGTGTTTGTTCAGCTCTGTACAATAGAATTACTATGGTGAAGTGAAGTGAAGTGGTGGATTTAAAGGCACACTTCATTATATTACCACTAATGAGCCAGGCACACATTATCTTAAATGCTTTGCATTAATGTGTGCATCATGTAACCAGTGCAGACAGACAGAGGAGCTAGCAGTCGTAATAGCTGTAGTAGTTAGACGAGGCTGAGAGCGTTGCATGGCAGGGTTCGTATGTGCCCGGGACGAGTTGACTTCATAATGTTTACCCTGTGGTTAGACTCCAGGCTCTAATTATGCACTGGGTCATTCAGCTCAGCGCCATGCAGACGCACTCCAGGCTCAGCTCGTAGTCAGGGTCCTGCATCCAGCTGTCCGGTGAAGTTTAAAATGGATGGGTTCAGGCTTTTTTTAAACCTTCCTGTTTAGTTTATTTTTTTCCCCCTGATGTCACTGCTTCACTTTGTTTTGCTTGATGAAAAAATGTTGCTTGCAGAGCTTGCGTTCATGCCTTCATCATCCATTTGTTCTCATGAAATGAGTAGATCAGCCATGTACCGTGACCACACTCGATAAAAGAGTACTGTCCATTAGGGTTTGTAGCACGTGACCAAAGATCGGTTACGGATTAAGATCTGCAAACATATTAAAAGTTTGATGTAATGTTTACAGGATAATTCAAATGAACACTTTCTCTCCCCCTAATCTGAACTTCATACAAGTGAGTGAGCGCTTGCGAAAATGTTTACACCTACACAGTCGTGAGAACAGGTTGGCCTCTTTACCCACTCACCTGTTACACTATGGGTGCGTCTCAGTCTGCTCTTTAACTTCCTTTGGTAGTGAATCAGTATATCATGTACTCGAGTTCAGCCACTGGTATTTATCAATAACAGTTTTATTATGTTGTTTAAAGTACATTATGAAAAAAACATGTTGTTACATATCTTCACAACATTAAAATATCTTAAGTTGTAAGATGCAATCAAACCGTACATAGAACGTCCAATAAAGTTAAACATCACTCCCATTTGAGAGCTACAACAACAAGCCACTTACATTTGTAGATAAAGTCAGCTGAAACCTTTTTTTTTTTTCAAGCTGAGAGGCTTCTGAAAATATGGCATCATATTTCAGTAAGGGAACATAGTAAGTATTGGTGGAAAGTTTTTGAAGAGAATTCTGGGATTTGTTTAGGTAGAGACGGAGCTTTAAATGGTGCCCTGACCGCTGAACTACGATGCTGATTGAGACAAACCCCAAATGTTACGCCGATATTACTTTAGCAGTGATTAAATTCATTTTAATTTCAAAACAGAAAATAGGGAACATTTTTGCTGAGAGCCATGTCACTGATGTGCATCAGCGCTTTTTTGTTGCACGTCATCTTCCCCCTGTGGAGCATAACATCATCTTCCTTTGTGCCTGTTGACATTTCTTTATACGGGCAGCCATCTCTCGGGATGATGGGTGACGGTATTTACACTCAACTTCCACTTTGTTAGGAACACCTGCACATTCATGCAGTTATCTACTCAGCCAGTCATGTGACAGCAGCATCAAACAGCAGAGTGAAGCAAATGTGTGATCTCTGTGACTTTGATCCTGACTGAGCTTGGTACCAGATGAGCTGGTCTGAGTATTTCAGAAACGGCTGATCTCATGCGATTTTCACTGTAGAGTTTAGTCAGAATGGTGTCAAAAACAAAGAAAATATCGATCGAGTGAGAAATCTGTAGGTGAAAACACCTTGTTGATAAGAGAAAAATGGGCATATTATTTTGAACTGCCATGAAGTCTATAGTAGCACAAATAATCACTCTTTACAAACAGAGTGAGCAGAAAATCACGTCAGAGCACACAAAACATCAGCTACAACAGCAGGAGCCAAAAACAGGAATCTGAGCCTGTCATGAGCACTCACTCAAACTGCTCTGTGCCCACGGTGAGATGCTTTTCTGCTCAGCACGGTCGTAAAGAGTGATTATTTTGAGTTATAATAGACTTCCTGTAAGCTTAGACCAGTCTGCTCATTCTCCCCTGATCTCTCTTGTAAAGGAAGGTGTTCAGCATGCAGACTCTTCGCTCACAGGATGTTTTTGTTTTGTAAACTCTGGAAACTGTTGTGTGTCCAACTGACACTCAAAAAGGGAGTTTTTTTGACAGGTTTTTTTTAACAGACATCCAATAAAAGGAATACGAACAACCTAATAATAAGAGTCTTTAAGCAGTCTTTCGAGCACCGTAAACCATTTCTGCTACCATGTCCTCAATAAATTTCTGACTGTCTCAGAAAAAAGCACATGTTGTCTCGTCCACACTGCAGCAGTCGAGCTGGTCTTAATAGGAGTGTTTTTGCAGTTGTCTGGCTTTGTGCGTTTGTGGCTTCTCTGCTTTTCTTCCATGTGGCCTCTTGCGCACCAGCTTCCAGTTTTCCCTGAGAAATGACAGCGAGTGAATGGCTCTGACACACTTAACCACCATTTTCTTCTTTTTTGCTCTGTTTCTCTCTGCACTTTGCTGCATATTGTGCTGCAGTTTATTCGTAAGAGCTGCGCCGGTGATCCGATCACGCTGTTTGTTTGTTTGTTGTTTACACACTGGTATGGAAGTTAATTGGGGTTGATTAAAGGGACGCTGCCTCTGTCATTTGGCTCTGAACCGGGACTGCGTGCTGTCTCTGAAGAAGAGCAGCATGAAGTAGTGTTCAGATCAAAGCATTACTTACCTAAACATGTGCATGTGTGTAATAGTAAAAGAAAAGCTCGCGATTGTGTATCGGATCTTTGTAGAGAGTACAGCAACATAAAATACCTCCATACAGCTCACATACATGCTGGCATGTTGGGTGTAGCTTTTACTCAAAATAAGAGTGTTCATACTGAAACCAGTTAATTCTGGGTCATTCTGAATTCTGTGTAAACAGAATCCTGGGTTTTCCTCTTTCACATTTCACACTGCTCATACTTAACCTGGGAGTATTCACAATCAGACAGTTCATACTGTACTTTCTTAAACCCTGGCTTAATCATCTTATTTACATATTTGTGCTGTCTTGTGTATCGACACTTTTGCATCAGTGAGAACAAAAAAGTCGCTGTGTAATTTCTCCAGGTTCCGTCTTGTTGCTAACAACAAGAAGCTGTTCTGTATTGCAGCTGTTCTCTTCTAGCTGTTCTGTATTGCAGTGTGAAATGTTCCTCTATCCATGGTTAAAAGCAGAGTTTAGAATGACGCTAACCCCGGGTTAAGCACAGCGTGAAATGTCTACACTTGTGTTTCTCTGTTTGGTTGTAAATTTGGGTTGAAAGCCATTGACTGAAAGTGATGTGTGACTTGCTGCTGCATCTCAGTAATCCAGAATGACACAGTTATTCATAGTACTGATTCAGTTCACTCTCTCTATTTCTTTCTCTATCTCTTTCTACCTCTCTCTTTTCCTCCCTCTCACCCTCTCTGTGCCACACCACAGGGTTAAATGTCCTTCCATTTTACTCCACTTCCTCCTCACCTGTTTCCTCTGGCTGAGCACACAATCACTTCTTGGGCATGCTGTGGTTTTTGGCTGGCCTTTTTTTTTCTTCTTTTTTTTTTATAAATCAGGGCCCCTCTTAGTTTTCACCCTCAGTATTTGTTTATTAAAAATCCCTTTTTTAGCCAAGTGGAATAATCATGGCTAATTCAGACCACATGCTTTAAGTCAGTATCCTCTTGCTTTCCTGTTTTTTCCTCTCCAAGCATTTGCACCTGCTTTACTTCAGAATTCTTTTTTATTATTCATCCTTGATTGTTAGCTCTTATAGCTGACCTTATTAGCCTGCGGCAAACGATTCTTATCCTGGAGGTGAAGTAGAGGCGGCCCTCTCGACTCTCTGTGTTTTTCATCCTTCTTTTATGTGGTACAGGAAATTTTTTTTTCTTTTCCTTTTTTTTCATTCTGGAGTGTGTTTCCTTGCTGGTTCCTGCCAAGAGTCCCTAGGGGGAAGTGCCCTGTTCTTATCTGGGTCACTCTGTGTGTGTGTGTGTGTGTGTGTGTGTGTGTGTGTGTGTGTGTGTGTGTGTGTCTGCATGCTCAGTGTGAAAGTACGCCAAAAGCTAGGGCTAGAAGAGGCCACCTGATTCAGCCTGCCTGCTGCCAGGTCTCACAAAGCCACGTTAACATTTTATTAACCGAAACACTGCTTGCTGATTGTGATGCCAAACAGCTCAGAGTGGGAGAATGACTTGAAATTAGGCCCTGGTGCAATTCAGTTTTATTTAACATTTGTAGTAATTTAAATAATATATTGAGCAATCCTAACGAGGTGTGTCATGGAAAAGCTCCCTGAGATGACAAGCAAACTCGAGCTTTAACTCTATTGTATCCAATTCAAGTTAATAACTGTTCACCAATGGAGACTTGATGGAGTGTGAGCTGTTCTTAGTAGTTGCAGTCTTCAGTCTTTTCAAGGAAGAACATCTTTAAGTCTTCTGTGTGCTGCCATCCGCACCAGACAATCCATGTTGGGCCAGCATCGAGCGATTTTCCAGTGATGAAGGAAGCCTCAGGAAAGTAGGAGGAGTCACGATCACAACCATGGCAACCATGTCAGTGACTGTGTCTGTGACACAGTAACTACAAACGAGAGCCAGAAGCTAACACACACACACTTTGGGAAATCATCATTACATTTATGTCGTTTTGGTGGACGCCTGTGTCCAGAACAACTTGCAGACCTGCTGTGACTTCTCTGTCAATGAATACATCGTGGTACTGGTTCATTAGGTCACGGACTAAACACATCATCAGTCTAAAGCTCTGTTAGGAGCTCAGAAAAGCACACAGACAAGACAAGCTTGAGGGGTTTTGCATGTATTTCTAAGAGTTTGAAAAGTATGTGTCTGGGATGATTTTATTACTTCATTTATTTGATAACTGGATAAGTCATAAGTCAAGTTGTGTGTATGTTTAATAAATGTACTACTAGTCAGTTCATCGTTATCAGCGCATTGATTTGTGATTGATCTCACAAAAGGCTGTAATAGATGTAAAAGTCCTGTGGGAAATCCCGAAACTGTTCATTATGTTATTAGTTATTTTAATCTTTACGACTTGCACAGAAGAGTTTTTCTGTGAGCGGTTTTATGAATCGCAGTATTCACACAAAACGCTTTTATCCTTCCTCCCAACAGGCAGCAAGAAACGGTGGTGCAGCCCCTCAACCGGCCCAGAACGAGCCGGCCATCATGGTGTGGGTGAGGATCCTGATCGGACGGCTGTTACAGTTCTTCCTGAGACAAAGATGATGGACAGAGAGAGAACCCAGCAGACAAGTAGCACATGATTATAGATATGTATATACACCCCATCAGAAACTACCCCCCCCACTCTCTCTCTCTCTCTCTCTCTCTCTCTCTCTCTCTCTCTCTCTCTCTCTCTCTCTCACTATGAGAGCACATGTTCCTCTATCAGCTGCATGCCGACAACTCCGACATTCCCTGTCCAGAGTAGGATTTGGATCTAGATGTGCTGGAATTGGGTGGGGAATTCTGGGATTTAACTTGGAGTCAAAGACAGTTATGTTTCCTGCATGAACATGGAAAGCTGAGCCATTGAAACACTGGGTCGAGAAGGTGGCAAGGCCTCTCTCTCTCTCTCTCTCTCTCTCTCTCTCTCTCCCTCTGTCTGTCTGTCTGTCTGTCTTTCTCTCTGTCTCTATGGAGGGTTTTTTGTGAAGACGTGTCAAAAACGTGCCTTCATGGCCCCAGTGCTCTAATCTTTCCCTTTCAGTGCCTGTTTGCTGTTTCTTTTTTTTTTTTTTTTTTTTTAATTGTGTATATCTTTTATCCCTCTTTTGTTCTGTATTTATTTGTATTTAATTTGTGTTTTGTTTTCTTGTTTTAAATGGAAGTGGATTAGTTAGCGGTAATGCTGCAGTTCTGTCTGGCCTTCTTTACTGAGTTGAAATTTGCACTTCTGTTCGAATCATCACATGACGTTACGCGAAATGATTTCGATAATCATTTATTGCCTGAAGATCTCGGTGGAAATAAGGAAATGGGCGACTGCTTATGGAAGCTACAGAAACACACCAGGTCAGACACTGAGTGACCTTTTGGCAGAGGGACAACCGGCCTGTACCACGGGTACAGTAAGTCCACGAGTAAGTAGAATGTCTACACACCGACAAGACAGACAGGCTTCCACTTCAAAGTGATTTTAATGACATTTTTATTTTTAAACAAATGAATGGTTTTAATTGTTCGAAATTTGGCCCATGGTGAAATGTAACAAAGGAAAGGTTTATTAACACACATGCAGTCGGTCAGCTGTGGTTGTATTGGCCGTTTCATCGTGGGTGGTACGTCCACATTTTGTGTGTGTGTGTGAGTGAGAGAGTGAGATTAAAGCTATTCAGGGGATTTTCAAACGAGGTTTTATTTTCTTGGTGACCAAGAACAGCCTTAATCACCAAGTCTAAATTCAAGAACCGTGATTTAATGATGTCATAAAAATAGCCTCAGTGACTCAGGGGATTTTATACCTGTGGAGAAACAAAATAGACTTCCTTCATGATCCAGTCCATGGCTTTAACCTGCACCTCCCCAAACCGTTTATTACGCATTGCCATTTCCGCAGTATTGCATCGAGACCTGCATTCTTGGCAACTGATATGTTAATCACGTTAAATACGTTAACTGATGTTAATAGACATCCCACAATCCACTTGTTAAAATGCAGTTATGTGCAACTGATTTTGTGTCATGATTTATTTTTAATCCTTTCTTTCAGTCACAAGCCGTTTTTAGTTCACCTTAACTGTTCCAGGTTTCTCAGTCAAACCAAAAAACCTGTTCCAACATATACTGTATGTAACAGTTGAGCTTTGCTTTGTGTTCTTTGATATGTATGCCTTGTATACACTCAACCATAAGAGGATTGGGATAGAATCAAACCCCCGGTATCATAAATGTCACACAGTTCACGTTAAAATATTTCCGCACCCTCCTCCCTCCCCTTTATTTCCACCGAACAAACATTTTTCACAGAAGATCAATTTCAAGCCGATCTACTTTCCAGTTCACTGGACTTTTAGATTCAGTCTCATTACCTGCAAATTAACTGATCCACCTCGCAGACCCAGTACATTTGTAGCAAAATGTCTTTCTTTGATTCTTTTTTGTTTGTTTTTTAATTTTCTTGGTTGCACTGAATCTTTGCTCTGCTGAACTTGTGCAATACTGCTGTAAATAAAAGCTTCTTTTTTCATCTTTCTAAACATGGCCAACTTGTGTCTCATTTAATTCTGCACTCAGACATGCTGATTGGCATCTCTAAATTGTGCGTGTGTGTGCGTGTGTGTGTGTAATGGCATCCTGGTTTACCTTGCCTTGTGCCGCAAGTCTCCTGGGATAGGCTCCAGGTAGGATAAGCAGTGTAGAGGGTGGATGGATGGATGGATAGCATCAGAATGGGCTACACCATCACAACCTGAGAGAGAAACGGCAACAAAAATGTATTTGTATACCTGCTGTAATTTCAACGAGGAGAAATACTGAACCTGAGGCAAATATTTACATTTATGTCAGCTTTTATTTACCTTTTATTTCACAATAGACTAATACGTAGATTAAAATTTTTTAAAGGGAAGCCGAGGCATCTGGATGTCGTATGAAGATACTCGGAACACACACAAACACAAATCCCTGAAACTGACATCAATGCAAATAAAAG
Source organism: Hemibagrus guttatus (assembly GCA_033459395.1). Classification (NCBI taxonomy): domain Eukaryota; kingdom Metazoa; phylum Chordata; class Actinopteri; order Siluriformes; family Bagridae; genus Hemibagrus; species Hemibagrus guttatus. The sequence goes on along the minus strand of JAUCMX010000002.1, from coordinate 7,981,883 downwards.
ATAGTATAATGTAAACGGATGAATGTTAAGTACAGGGCAGATGTTATAGAAAAGAGACTGCATTCTTCTGAGACAAACTCTTAAACAATTGTGATAAACATCAAGCATCTGATCCAACATCTGTCAGTGTAACAAGAAGGTTAAAGAGTTTAAACCAAATCAAAACATGTCTTCCTCAGGGAAACAGTGCTGAAATGCTTTGGGTGACTTTTTTTTTTGTTTGCACATTTACGGTCAATGCCTATTGTGCTGATTATGACCCTGGTGCTCACATGCGCCTCGAGAGATTGGATCACACGTGGTCAGTTGAGTCAGACCTGGTCTTTTCATGCGTCTTAAAAGCATCCTGACCACTTGTCAAAAAAAAAAAAAAAAAAATCTAAACACTTCTGCATTCCATGAATAAATTCCAATAGAGAATGAGGAAACATGCTAAATAAAGTTACAAGATTTTCTGTCGTCACAGTGAGAAGTAATAAGCGCTCGTGCATTTTGGATGGCTGCCCAATAGTACTGGAAAGGCTGTTTAAAACAAATGTGTAATTTAATCATTTAAGGTATCCACAGTCAACCGCTATATTTAACATTGACATAAAATATCACTAGAAATTATTTAAATAAGATGCTCACAATGGAGGAAATGCCATTTTACCTCATAAAGAGGAGGGGGCGGGGTGATGCGTGATTCTGATTGGTTGATAATGTTCCTTCGCGTAGAAGATGATAGCCAATAATATTTAACTATACTATATGTGACGCGCTGGGGGGCACGTGGCTTGGTGGTTAGCACGTTTGCCTCACACCTCCAGGGTTGGGGGTTCGATTCCCGCCTCTGCCATGTGTGTGGGGAGTTTGCATGTTCTCCCTGTGCCTCGGGGGTTTCCTCCGGGTACTCCGGTTTCCTCCCCCAGTCCAAAGACATGCATTGTAGGTTGATTGGCATCTCTAAATTGTCCCTAGTGTGTGAGTGTGAGTGAGAGTGTGTGTGTGTGCCCTGCGATGGGTTGGCACTCCGTCCAGGGTGTATCCTGCCTTGATGCCCAATGACGCCTGAGATAGGCACAGGCTGCCTGTGACCCGAGAGTAGATTGGATAAGCGGTAGACAATGAATGAATGAATGAATGTGACATGCTCATTCGGTGGTTTATCGTAATAATTAATCCAATTATGAACATCATTAATAATAATAATTCATCAATAATTATAAAAATAAGAAGGTTAAACCGTCTCAGATAAATACATTCTTACATTAACAAGAAGAGCTTATTATTTGGAACAGTGAGAAGCCCAAGGCCTAGAGAGATTTAATGAACATGGATCAATAAAACTCTCTTGTGCACATCAGACACAATAGCATGGTTAAGATTATGAAGTAGCTCTATTGTGCGCGAAAACCAGGTAACACTGGTGACTAGGTGGTCCTTTAATGTTGACACATTAGCATTTACACTACAAATAGGTGCACATACAATAGGTACACGTGTCCCTGATCACTTCCCTCTGTATGTGGTTTGAGTAAACAGATCACAATGTGTCTCAGAGACACACATGACCCCATGTGCTGGGGTGTGATCTGATCACATGAGACGCTAATAGCAGGTGTAAAAGTGGCAAGAACACAAACTAAGCCTGCAGAGGACAGAGGACAGGACATGGGGGTGATTTCACAGACCGACTAACCACACGAGTCCAGAGTCGTACAGATTTCATATTGGTGCCTATGTATTGTATGGAAATGATGCACAGGCTAGAACAGACCTTCATACGTTTTGGATAAGTCAATCTGAGGAAACTTTTAGGAGGTCAGAAACACCTGTATGTATAAAAAGTGAAACTTAATTATGGAAATGTTTAGTATGTGCTTGCTCAAAATACCACTTAAAATATTATCACTACCTGATCGAATCTTTGCTTTAAATATTTTTAAATATGTATATTCTTATACCAGATAAATAAATGAAATTTAAAAAAAAAACTGCATTTAAGTCTATGTACAGAAAGGAGCAGAGATTTTGTTTTGAAATTAATACAGTACAATACACCTGAAACTCTGTCCTGTATGTCATGCGCACAGACTATACTGAACACAGACACTCCCCCTTAATTTGAGTGTTCACATGAAAAGAGAACTCTCTCTTCCTCCAAACAGGCAGCCTATCAGAGCTAATCTACAAGACATGGAAAGTACGGTACCTTCCACACAACTTGGCATAAACATGTGGACATAATTATATAGCTTATGCTGAGCTATTCTCTGCTTTGGGCATGTCATTGTCTGTCTCTCCTCTCTCTCCTCTCTCTCCCTCTCTCCCTCTCTCTCTCTCTCTCTCTCTCTCTCTCTCTGTCACACACACAAACACACTGGACAAGAGTAGGGTTTGTGGTTCATTCCTCCATACAGTGTTTGTGGGTATTACAGTAAATGTGAGAAACCAGTATGTTTCTAACTTTTTTAATGGTTACTTTAAATCATGTTCTCTGCTGTATATAATAGACAGACAGACAGACAGACAGATAGGCAAACAGACAGACAGACAGGGTTAATCTTTCATCCTGCATAGTGTTTTTTTAATTACTTTTACTATGACCCTTTACTGTAATATGACTGCTGAGGAACCAAATTTTTCCCTGTAACTACCAAGCTTTCACTTTTTCTTCTGTGATTGATTTTGCACTACACTGTAAAATGTAATAAGTTGACATTACTTAAAAAAGTGAGGAAACCGATTGCCTAAAATTTATAAGTGAAGTATCATATTCATTTTAAGTTGGTAAAGCCAAAAAAGTAACTAAATGAGGTCAAAGCATTTATTTTATGATAACAGTGTACCAAAACATTTGTAACATTTTCAAGTCATTTCTTTAAGGATGATGCGAACACTACAGAAAGCTGGCAAATATTAACATAGCGTGCTTTTGTGTTCCCACAGTTGTCCCAAACAACTCGAGATGTGTAGTACAAAGAAAAAAATAGTACTCTTACAACAGAAGTGCTTTACAACTGAAAAACATTTTTTTACAGCATTTTTTAAAACAAAAAGGTTGATGGGTGAATGATTAAAACATCCATATGCAACCCTATAGTAAAACATTTTTGTAACTTTTTAGAAATATAAAACATATTGATTAAAACATCACAAAGTTTTTTAGTTTTGGCTATAGGGATTTTATTTTATAGTGGTTAGCACGTTCACCTCACACCTCCAGCGTCCTGGGTTCGAGTCTCGCTCCCGCTCACTGTGTGTGTGGAGTTTGCATGTTCTACCCATGCTTGGTGGGTTTCCTCCGGGTGCTTCGGTTTCCTCCCACAGTCCAAAGACATGCTTCTAGGCTGATTGGAGTCTCTAAATTGCCCGTAGTGTGTGATTGTGTGAGTGAATGAGTGAGTGTGTGTGCCCTGCGATGGGTTGGCACTCCGTCCAGGGTGTATCCTGCCTTGATGCCCGATGACGCCTGAGATAGGCACAGGATCCATGTGACCCAAGAATACATGGGATAAGTGGTACAGACAGTGGATAGTTGGATGGATTTGTTTTAATCAGTCACCCATCAACCTGGATACAACACCCAAAATGCAACAAAAGACATAAGTCTTGTTTCCCATCACAAACATATAGTACACATTTTTTTATTGACTACAGTTTTGGTTTTTATATCCAGGTTGGCAGGTGACTGATTAAAACTCACAAAATGCAACAACAGACCTACAATAACACAGTCTTGTTTCTGCCATCAGAAACACACACAAAAAATCATGGTTAAAACATCAGAATTTGTAATGATTGCAGTATTGTCTTTAGCGATTTGCGGCCCAAGGAAAGAAAAACCCTCTGAATGAACTCAAAAGTGTTTTTAAGCTGTGGAAGGTACTCCATATTTAAAGCATAGATCAGCCCAAAAACTAAACACATGGCATGTGAAACATTCTCAAGTCCATCCATGGCTATGACACCCTCCAAAATAATTGCAGTATCAGTGGACTCCAATGGCAAACCATGTGGACAAATCCAGCTGTCCTCCAGCACCACACTGAGAATTCCTATCGATACTTGAGGCGGGTCACAATCACAGTCCCTAATAAGAAAAAAAATCAAAGTGTGGGACATTATTCATTCATTGTGTACCGCTTATCCGATCTATTCTCGGGTCACGGGGAGCCTGTGTCATTCTCAGGCGTCATTGGGCATCAAGGCAGGATACACCCTGGACGGAGTGCCAACCTATCGCAGGGCGCACACACATGCTCTAATTCAATACACTATGGACAATTTAGAGATGCCAGTCAACCTACAATGCATGTCTTTGGACTGGGGGAGGAAACCGGAGTGCCCGGAGGAAATCCCCATGTCTGTGCAAACTCCACACACACATGGCGGAGGTGGGAATCGAACTCCCAACCCTGGAGGTGTGAGGCAAACATGCAAACCACCAAGCCACCGTGTTATTGGGAACATATCAATATTAATTTTAAAATGATAAACTTTACTGCCATCTAGTATATCTTCTATGGATATAAAATCTCTTTGATAAATTTAATGCTGACACAAAAATGGGATTATACCTGTAGCACTTGTGCCTATGGCCAAATTACAGCTGTGCTTACACAGAGCCTAACATTATGACTGGGTGATATTGATTAAGCCAGAAGAGCACTTACCAAGCTTGTTTTAAACAAGTCAGTAGTGTCTTCCCCAAGAAGGATGGCAAGACCACGGAGAACTGCTGTCTGCCGAGCAGTGACAAATATTACATTCTGACAAATATTAATAACATAGAATGGAACATCAAAATCCACAGTAAGAACAGATCACTTAAAAGTTGACAAATGGACTTGCAGTATTGTTTAAAAAACAACTTACTGCAGACTTCATTTGCATTAGATAATCAGAGAGCTCTTTTCCGGCTGTGCCTTTCTTTGATTTAAAAACTTCCGGAAAACAAGAAGTATGTTTATCAAGGGCCGAGAAGAATTCTTGCTTGAGGTTTTTGCCTGCGATGCGGTTGAACTCGGCAATAATCTATGAAAGGAGAGGAACAGAATTAAAAACAGATTAAGATTTAAAGATTTACATGCACTAGATAGAGTAAAATGTTTCTGAAGTATCTCTGTTTTTCTTTTTGATAAATGCATTATGATGCATGCACCAGTTGCAACCGTATGTGTGGTTAGAAAGGACTGATCAAAGATACAGTAAGTGGGCAGGTTTTATGAAGAATGTTTGAGTTGAATTTAAATATATAATAGTTGAGTGGGAGTTTAACATTTAAATTGTGTTATACTGCACAGAATCTCTGAGGAGTCAATGGTAAGGGATTTGACTTGACTGGTCTTGCGGTTGGTATCATCCATATTTGGAACATGAAGGATATGGGAAATTTGCTGCTGAAATTCGTTTGATATTTCTGATCACTTATCCATTTTTTTTTTTTTTTTTTTTTTTGCTTCCACCTTTCCTGCTGGGAGTTGCCATGGCAACAGACTTCAGTCAGTCAGTTCAGACTTCTCTATCTAGCTCTCTAGCTCATCCTAGGAGGATCTCCAGATGTTCCCAAGCCAACAGTGAGCTCTCAAGGTGGAGAGCTTTTTATCCAATGGCATATTTTTGATACAGCTCTGCAAGGAGCTGACTTCTTGAGGACATTCTTGCGAGGTGCCTGAACCGAACTACTTCTCAATTCAGGAGAGCAGTGTCTCTTCTCTGAGGCTCTCATCGATTGTTGAGCTTATGATCTTATCACTGAGTAAACACAGCCACCCTTATTGGGCAGTGTGGTTTGGGCGCTACCCACAATTCCTGACTGTTAGTGAAGATTGTGATGTATAGTCCAGCTTCACCACCACAGACTGATACAGCAACTATCACATTCCTACCACTGACCCAATCTGTTTCGGTCATACACTCTCGTTTTAAATCACTTGTGAATAAAATCCGAAGGTATGGAATCTCTGCTGCAAAGTGTCGCCCCTACCTGAAGAGTGCATCCCAGTCTTTTCTGGGAGACAAGTATGGTCCCGGTCTTGGAGTTGCTGCTTTGCATCCAAGCAGCTTCACATGCAGCAGCCAAACATTTATGCCAAACAGAGTATGTCCAAAGTGCTAAAAGAACATTACAGGGATGTTACCTCTAATTCCCCATATTGGATAAATCTCAAATCTTGACTGCTTCTTTATGTCCTGTCCATAAAGACCATAAACAGGAGTGGATACAAGTCACACAATCTCACTGTGCACATAAAGAGACCAAATTGTATACTGCCAATTGTTTGCAATACCTTCCATTACAAATTTCAACACACGATCAAAGATCTTCGTCACATCAATAAAACACATGCAAACTGGATTGGAATACTCCATTAGCCCCAGAAAGTGGGCTAAGAATAAAGAGCTGTTCCACTGTTCCGCCACATTTGTTTTCATTTATTCAAAATATTGTTTAGGGATGCCAGTATGTTTCTGAGCTTAATAATATGTGCTACATTTGGTACAAATTTGAATCTGTCTTTGAATTCTTTATTTTATACAATAATTTTTGCTCTAATTTCCTATAGTCCTCACGTTTATCATGTTTATTGTAAATACAGAGGCCCAAGCATGGATCCCTGTGGAACACCAGCACAAGGAACAAAGCTGATTTATTCACTGAACTGGGTTTATGGAGAGGAAAATGGGTTTTGTTTAGTCATATTTTTAGAAATATTTATGTACTATATCTTGACTAAACTGGCAGTTTCAGTTAGACGAGAATGTGCTCCTCGCTGAGAACGGTTCCATACACTGATTCTTAATTGAGTCTGAAACCCTTCAGGGTTCATACACATAAGAAGAAAGCACTCACATCCCTCTCTGGAGTCCAACAATCTCTATATACACTTTCAACAAGTGCTGCTGTCATTGCTTATTGCTGTGGGCCAACCAAACCTCTAGCAGTATTTGCAGCTTTTCAATGTTTTGACCACAGGACTCAGGAAATCTGCATTCTTTGCCTGGAAAAGCACACACAGACACATTAACACACTCTTTCAACAAGCACAGTAAGTCGAACCCTGAGCTGCAGACAAGAGGCAGTGTGCTCAGGATGCTGTGGTTAAAGACCCCAGACAAATGTCTTCCTTTATTGAGTTCATTCACACAAAACTTTCCATAGTACTACCCACCTTCTGGTATTTTATCTCATGCCCATCACACACAAGTAAGTTTCCTCTCATTTTCAGTGTGTAAAATAGCCTCAGAAGAGCCAATTCACCCTTCCTTTAAGACTGTATGCTATTCTTTAGACCTGAGAATATTATACAAATGTAGATGTAAGGAGCTTTGTGAGTCCAATTTCAAAGAATTTTTGTTTTTTTGTTTTTTTTTTCATTTGCAGACAAACATATAGGTTTACCTTCTTCCACTTTCAAAAATCATAAAATACTGCATATTTATAATAACTGTCATAAAATAAAACGTCTTAAACATGTCTTATATAGGACATTCTGGCCGAGTAAAATAGAAAATATACAAAAAAAAATACAAAATATATAATACAAACACTATAAACAGATTTGATTAAATAAATACATGAATTAATTAGTACTGTGATTAGTAATTAGTTGTTAACTAATAACTTTTAATTCACATTAATAACAAATGTTTTTTTTATTAATAAATTAGTAACTTTCGAGAATTAATCATTCCTTTAATATTACACATTTTTTGGAAATATGTTCTCTCACTTATGACCAATAATGTCTGCTAATGCTTAAAATTAGCAAAATGTGTAAAATTAGCAAATGCTTAAAATTAGCAAAATAATCTGCTGATAGAACAAGAAAATGTAAAGCGTAAAAATAGTCAAATGTCAGGAAATAGATTTAGTATACTTTGGTTCGATTCGATTTTTAATATTGTAATAAATTTGACAAGTTTTAAGATATTTTAATTCTCTAAAATGTCATTTTTATGTAGTGAAGTCAGGCAATAAAAAGGTAATGTCACTAAATACTAACAAGTTGTATGACTCCCGATGACTTGAGTGACAGCGAGCGTTGGGTACAAGATGTGGGCGTGTCCAATGACGCAACAAAGTTGAGAAAAGTAGAACTTTATATCTATAAAGTTAAACTTTGTTGCGTACAGATCTTCTCAACTTTGTACAGATCACATGCGCTCTACAGTCTTCACTCCCATCGGTAGTCACTGCATCAAGTTGCTTCATCTATCTAGGATGGGATGGGAGTGAAGACTGTAGAGCGCATGTGATCTGTGGCAGAGCTCACACTACTTCTCCTTCATCTCATATGATATGATGCAGATATACACTGCTGAGTTTTATATTAGTTGTCAAGTGGAATGTTGGTTGCTCCACGCACTGAGAAATGTTATTACTATGGCAACCAGGAACAGGAACATACACTGATAACTTAAACTGTAAATAAAAAGTATCTTGATTCTGTGTGAAGAACATCTTGCAGTCTCTGCACTGCATGTGCCACTCACTTTGTTGATGTCGATCAAGCTTCCTCTGATGCCTCAGCTGATCTCTCAAGCTTTATGTGAATTAGTCATTTCAGAAGAGGTGGGAAAGCTGCACTTCATCTTTAGATCTTTTGTCTTCCTTCCAGTTTGAAGTGAAGACCTGCTTCATAGCTTTATCCTGCTAGATACAGAGCTTATCCTGAGAACACAGTGGGAGATACTGTACACCCTGGTTGAGATGCCAGTCATTTGCACTGCACACACACACACACACACACACTCATTTTCTCTTAGCCAGTCTACTTACCCGCATGTTTTTGGGAAGTGGGACCCTGGTCTAGGAACATGCGTCTACACAAACACGCATCTACCAATTTAACACGAGCAACAGTAAAGTAACCAAGCCTACAGATGTCTAAAATAGACAACTAGACAATTTGAAGGACTTCCTATGACGAGTATCATGATGATCAAGCAAAAAGAAAAATGAAAGGATTAAATGACACCCTTGAACACATCTGTATGAGAAATAGGGTTTTCTGTGGTCTTCTAGTCGATGTCTTCAAGGATATTAACCTCTAGATGGTTTATTTAGTTAGCAAGATCAGTTCCATGTATTTTGGGACAGTAGTTGTGTTGGTCAATACTTTTTTTTCCTCCTTTGTGTTAAGCATTAAGTAGCTTGGTTTTGGTGAGAAGTCGGTTTAGTTTACATTTTAGGAACAGGATTTTAGAAGATAGGAATTACTTTAGATAGTAACCCTCGTATTTTTTTTTGTTTGTTCGTTTGCCATTTAGTCAAAAATTGAACGCGTGCTTTCAGGGAAACAGCAAAAACATGACTGCAAAAAAAACAAAACAAAAAAACAAAACAAAGTACACTGAAGTTCCTCAGTGAGTATGAGCTAGTTTATGTAAATAAAGGCGTTCGGAGAGGTGAAAGGAAGGTCCAAAGTGAAAGAGAAACCCGGGGAAATAGGAAGTGAGAAATTGTTCAGCTATTGTATTTGGCCTAATACCACTGAAATACTCCTGAATTCATTTCCAGTAGTGTACAGAAGAAGTACAAAGGTCACAGCACTACACAATTTAGTGTTAGAACTTCAACATTATCGATGCTGTGATCATCATTGTATGCTTTCTAGAACTTTCTACTGTTGAACTGAATATCCCTCAACAAACCGTAGCGTTATCTAGTCTCTTATTTTCACTGGTTTCTCTGGAAACAGACAAGAGCCAAAGATGTGGTTTGAAATGTGGTTGATTATTTAATGTAAGTCTTCCTGTACAGTTTGGTTTACAGCCAGCTGTAACTAGAGACAATGGATTATATTTTGTTTTGAATGTTAGTCATGTGAAAATTATATTGCTCATAATAGTGTTCAAATTGCAATTTTTTTTTTTTTTTTTTTTTAAGAAATGACAAACATGCTACTGTACTAGCATATTTTTCACTTGTAAGTAACTGAGTCATTCATTCATCTTCTGTAAGTGTTGTTTTTTCCTGATCAGGGGCTCACTGGATCCAGATCATATCCTGGTAACAGGCAGAAGTCATGGATGTTGGGTCATCGGTCCATTGTGGAGTACATAATGAGTCATTTCCTTGGTTAATTGGTTAAATCATGTGTGGGTTTGTCACAGGTCCATTAATTAAGGAAACACAAACAAACAAACAAACAAACAAACAGGAGGCAGCAATTCATAACAGATAGAACACCAGTAACTTTGCATACAAACCTAGTCAATTCAAGATCATGGGCAATTTATTTAAACAGACAGACAGACAGACAGACCCACAAGTTAAACCATAATTTATTCACGTTTAGCTATGTGCATTGAGGGGAAAAAACAAACTCTAGACCTATACCTTGACACTTCTGGTAGCTGGTACCACAGCTGGTAACGGTGACCAAGAGCAAATAAAAACAGCAGCTTGCTCTCTCTCTTTCTCTCTCTCTCTCACTCACTCACTCACTCACTCACTCACTCACTCACTCACTCACTCACACACACACACACACACACACACACACACACACACACTCACAGCTGTTTCCAGGAAGAAAGGGGGTTGCAGAAGTTGTTTGAGCGTAACTGTGCTGGTCTCATCGGAGACTCAAAAGAGGACAGGCACAAGAAGTGGCCTTCCCTGGAGTCATGGAAAAAGTGCGTCACTCAACCTCTTACAAAGAATAAATATACAGCCTTAATTTCTGCCAGGGTTTGGTCAAATCAAGATACATTATCATCTCATGTGTTTCGTTGCATTTGATAACACTACAAATCAAACAAGGCCTGACAGGAATGGCTGTCGAACTGATTTCGTTGAGAAACCCTCTGAAATCTTGCAGCAAAAAAAAAAAAAAAAAGTTGTTTGTTAGCTCAGTGTTTAGTGCTGAAGCTCTTGTTTGTAGAGTGCTAATAAAAAATCAATCAATCAATCAATAAATAAAGTCCTTCACCAGAAGCACACTGTCAATAATAAGCAAAGAAAAACAAATGATAGTTAAGATCTACATTCTGCTGACTCACACTCATTTGCTGCAATCTATCATTATTATTCATTGTCAGCATTTCTGGGTGAATTATACCTTAAAGAAAGAAGAAAAAAAAAACCCTTGTCACTCTGGTTCGCCTCAGACTCCTCGAGGGCGATGATCCTGCTCACCTGTGGGCTGTTTGCCCCCTGCTTCACCCCAGGGCAGTGGCTTTCTGATGGAATCGTTGTGTACTTTCCAGAGGTGTTAGTCATCCCATAGGCCCTTTCATTCTGTCACCTCAGGACTCCTCCTGAAAAATCCCCGCTAAGAAGTGTCAACAAGTGCAGCAGCAGGGCCGCAGGGTTCCTCCTGAAACATCGCTCAGACAATATTTAGCTTTTCCTGGCCTCATGACAAGTTTTTATTACAGTAATAAAACCGGTCGCATGTGATTTGATTTAAGGACTGAATTTGTCATCTGTGTATAAAATGTGCTTAATGAGCCTATACATTAAAAATAAATAAATACACGCTTTTACGTATTTATGAATGCGTATGTCCATCTCTCTTCTCTTTCGCTTTGAAAACGAACCCGGGACCAGCCCAGGCTTTACATCAGCAGTAGGACAATGTGAGTGTGTACGTGTGGGTATACCAGAGCAGTGAGTCACTGCCTACTGCACTCTGCTAATTGGCTGATCTAGGCAGGGTTATTTTAAGCAGGTATAAAGTTCAGGTAGCTTCGACTAGACATCCTCAGTGCTCAGAGCAGAGCTGGATTTCTGGCAGAGGAAAAAAGGATATAGGATTTGCTGCCTGATTTACCATTTCTAATTTTTTTTTTAATACTCAGAGGCAAATTTCCAAATCTCTGGAGCATGAATGTAAGCTAGAATTATTTGAAATGAGTCTAAAGATGTGAGATTTCAGTTGAAAAGGAGGATAAGACAGGAAAACACAAGGAAATAAGATGACAGACACTTACATTTTCGTTATACTTCAATACTTAGATTTTCATAGCCTTTAGTAGTACTTTAAAATACAATTAGCCTAGTTAAAATCAGCTACTACTGAACAAGCCACTGACTGTAGATGTCATCTTCTGAAAACAATGAACCATTCAAGTGAATTAATTAAAAAATGTGTGTGTGCTATGCAGATGGTTAGGAGGCTCAAAGAAAAGACTTTTTTGTGTGTGTGTGTGTGTGTGTGTGTGTGTGTGTGTGAGAGAGTGAACGAGGACGTGAGTCATCAGACTGTCAGACTGAAAACACGGCACCCGCCATATTTCAACGCCATGGCCGTGTTTTCTTCTAATTAACCCTTTCAGGAATAACTTTTTGATATGCATGGATTGTTCATAAGTGACAAAAAAACAAAGAAACAGTATTGTTGAATAATAATAATAATAATAATAATAATTATTATTATTATTATTATTATTATTATTATTATTATTATTATATATATTTTTTTTATGTCCAGAAATTATTTATACACAATTAAGAAATGTTGAATGTAAAAAAAAAAAATACCCTAAAACAACACTAAAAAAACCCCAAAAACAACAACATTAACAAATAAATTATTTTGAATGAAGATCTGATTGAAGATGATCATTGGAATCTGGCAAAAAAAAAAATGAAATAAAACAATTTCATAATTATTTATTTATTTATTGATAAATTATTGCTACAGAGCTACAATAGTTTGTTAAGTTCCATTAGTTTTCCTAAATGATTTGGAGTTTGAAGTTGATTTACAGCTTATATTTTCCTAAAATATACAAATTGAATGTCCATAATTGTAGGCACTCGACATGAAATAGCAACATCAGATTTTGACAATTATTCTGTTATGATACTCACTGTACTTTGGTTGACTAAGACTAGGATTTTCACTGCAAAAAATAACATATCTAAAATAGAATCCAATAAACTAAACTAAACATAAGATAGGTGGCATTGTGGCTTAGTGGTTAGCACGTTCGCCTGACACACCTCCAGCATCCTGGGTTCGAGTCGTGCTCCTGTTCACTGTGTGTGTGGCATGTTCTCTCCATGCTTGGTGGGTTTCCTCCCACAGTCCAAAGACATGCTTCTAGGCTGATTGGAGTTTTTAAATTGCCCGTAGTGTTTGATTGAATGAGTGTATGCGTCCTGCGATGGGTTGGCACTCCGTCCAGGGTGTATCCTGCCCTGATAGGCACAGGCTCCCTGTGACCCAATGATAGATCAGATAAGTGGTACAGACAATGATTAAGATTATTAAGCTTATTTCTATTTCTGCTTGAAATAGTCTTGCTGGCAGTTGATCTGTTTCGCTAAGTGTAAGCATTTTTTAAAGAAAGAAGCTAAATTCTCTGACAATAGGATAAGAAAATGTAAAGCTTGGTATTATTATTATTATTTTTTATTTTATTTTTTTTTAAATCTTAAATTTGGTTGAGTCATTTTAAATCTGAGTGTTTTAAATGAGACACTACGACATTCGGATTGTTATATATAGCCTCGTGAAAGTTTAGTCAGACTTCTTCAGATTTCTTCACCTTGTACTTAGACAGGCATTTAAACAAAATCCCAGTGTCGGGTTCCTGGTCTTTGCTTAATCAAGGATTAGCCCCAGATACCATGAGCAGTGAGAGATAACACACTCAATGCTGCCGTCACCCATAACCAGCAAAAAACCTACCTGTCTATTTATCACGTCAAACACATTAACCAAAAATACCAAAACAGCACAGAAGCACACACACAAAGAAAGAAAGTCTACAGTCTCGGTGTAATGATGAAAGCAAAAAAAAAAACAAAAAAAAACCACAGCATGAGACTCCTTTTAATAACACTATCATACCGTTTCAGTCATATGATTTTTTTTTCTGTTGCAGTCACCATATTTGGGACTAAATTTCTGGCTTCACTGCACAAAAGGGAACATAACTAAGAGATGAAAGGCTGAAATGACTAAAATGACTGAAATCACTACACATTTAGGAAGGAAATAAATGGGGCAAAGTCAATCAAATAGACTGTAACCTTTATATTCCTTCCTAGTAAGTGCTGATTCCACTCAAACTGACACACACACACACACACACACACACACTCAGGCCACATTAATTGAAACACCTGTTGATGTGATACAACAAACCTTTATTAATTCAAGTTGACACTGTAATATCAACTAACCCCCAAAAATACATCAAAAAATAATGAAATAAACATAGTATAAGATAAAAGAAATAATAAAAATAATCGAAACAATCAAATGAATCAGTGAAGGTGTACATATGCTAGAGTTCAGTTTATTTATTATATTATATAAATGCTGGACACTTAAGACTGGTAGAACATCTTAAGCAGGACACAGCCTATAGAAGGACACAGCACTGTTCAGTTCTTTCAGCTGCTCCTGTTGCTCACCACATCAGATCATCATTTTATTTTTGATTGATTCCCTTCCCAAGAATCGAACCCAGGCCACAGCAGTGAGAGCACAGGGTCCCAGACCACCAGGGAACCAAACCCCCTGCTCAATTCAAGCCATTATCTACTTAGCCAATCATGTAGAAGTGGCATAATGACATCAGAATGACTTTGACCATCGCATGGTTGTTGGTGCCAGATGACAGGGTTTGAGCATTTTTCAGAAACTGCTGACTCCTTTACACACAACAGATGCTAAAGTTTACACAGAATGCTGCAATCAAGCAAAAAAAGAAAAAAAAAACACCCAGTGAGCTGCGATTCTGTGGGTGAAAATGACATGGTGATGAGAAAGGTTTATGGAGAATATCCTGCCTGGTTTGAGCTGACGAGTAGGTTAAATAAGCAAACTGTGGTGAGCAGAAATCTCAGCACCACACAGGAAACACTGAGAGGGATAAGCTACATTACAGAATTGCATAAGATCACTGTGAGGTCCACTTTTGTCAGCCAAGAACAGGAATAGTGAGCTATATAGTGGACTCACTGAAACAGGATAGTAGAAGCCTGGAAGAAGACCAAAGCCTAACTTAATGAGGCAGCATGACAGGGTGGATCCTGTTAAAGATGTTGTGCATGTGGTATTAGGGCACTCAATTATGAGTGAATGGGCGGTTTAACAAGTGCTAGTAACCCCAAGCCTAAAGGAGCAGGCAAAATGGCTTTTGTTGATCTTCAAGGATGAGTCAGACACCCAGGATAGAGCAGGGCTGGCAATGACACTATGGACTGTGTAGGGCATTGTTTCATTCTGTCCTCACAAGATAAGCAATGGAAAGTTAACACACTTAGCTTTGTACGAATTTACAGTCGTGAGACCATGTTGAAAAGAAACTTCCTTACATGCTGTGTGTGCTTGCTCGTTTCAAGCTAATGAAGCCTTTGTTAAATGGTTCATCAGGAACTGCAAGAGGTGAAGACAAACATTTTTGTGAGAACAATAAGTGTAGTGGTGAAGGTTTAAATGCTTGCAGTGCTGTCAGAGTCTAATCCTTCTATCAAGCTTGAGGAGAGAGAGCAGTGTGTGTGTGTGTGTGTGTGTGTGTGTGTGTGTGTGTGGAGTGGGGCTGTTTCAGAGGTTCAGAAGGAGCTGAATAAAGTCTTTTCTCAGTGCAGCAGCTCCAGACTGCATGACTTTTTGTTTGCACAGTGCCGGACAATGCTTACAAGGAGGGAGAGCAGAGGCAGCTCAACATGTCAGGGCGTGTAAGTGTCGCCCCGGGCAGTGTTCACTCTCACTGAGGCCGAGACAGTTTCTATCCTCTCGCTACCTCTTCCTGTCTTTCTCTCTCTTTCTCTCTCTCTTGGAAGTGAATAAACAAAAGGCAGACTACTGTCTCAAGATAATGACCTTAGTCAGCCCAATAAAAAGCAGCTGGCAGGACAGGGGTTACTTGGCTCGAGTTATCACAGAGCAGTTTGTTGATTATCTTATGAGTAAGGATGTGAATATAATTTGTCATCATTCGTAGTCTGTCATGTGAATACAATTTGTAATATGATATACAAGTCATGTACTGTCTGTGTTTAAAATAAAATTGAACCAAACTGTTCTGGTTAAAGGTTAAAAAGCAAAAAGTTCCCTTGACTGTGCAGAAACTCAAAGTTATGCAAGAACAATCAGCATGCAGGTGAAAGCCCCACATCACGCTTGAGTAATATTTGTTTGCCACGAGCCATAAGCACATCGTCATTTTATTCCATGATGTGAATAAAATGAGGCAAAATTTTTATTATACACCCTAAAGGCAAAACCACTGCGTGTGAAATTCATGTTGATGGTCCGTTGGCGCCTGAAGTAAAGTCGTTTGCGGTTGTGTAAGGACAGGGTTAATATCTCAGGATGTGTCTCAATGCCATGAGTCAACTCACTTTTTTTTTTTGTTTTTTTGCGAGGTGGGTTTCAGCAGCCTGTAAACAGATAGTCATATCTGTATCACACGTGCTTTGGCTCCTAGATGTCTGTCTGACGTTTTTTTTTTCCCTCTTCACCTGTGTTCACTTACTCATGTGCACAAAGGGATCACTGCTCATAATCATAGAGATAAGATCCCTATTATAATACAGGCTCGATTTTTGCCTGCCATTATACACCAATTAAGGTGAGGAGGGCATCAGGTTTGCTGGAGTGAGGTAAATAAAACAATAGAGACAAAGAACAGTTACCGTGCAGAGACGTACAGTTTTGCACGGCTTGGAAGTCAAACAACTTCCTGTGTTTCTTTTTTTGTTTCTTTTTTGCCAACTCATGGGAACGGGAGGGGTCAGGAAGAGACGTGGCGTACAGGTTCTCTCATTGTTTCTGATTCAGGCTCATGCACTGGCACAGTGGCACCTAATAACTATATTAAATGAGTTCAGTGTCATCGTTACATGAAAGACTTTGACGTATCAGAGACGTACAAAAAAAATAGTCATCGGTGAAAAGCTCAATTGTTTTTGCTTAAGCATGTGGTTCTTGCAGCTGCTTCACTTTTTTATTTTTTTTTTCATTTTGACCAATAGCTTTACAATACACAGGGTATGGGGGCGCTTCACATGTAAGACCTTGAGTTTTGTTCAGAAATGATTCACCTGAAACCAAACTATATTCAGTATGTCTTTTGCCATAGTCTTTATATTTGGCCGGGTTTGTTTTGAAGGCTGCTTTTACTTCTACGTGAAACTGTAAAATAAGAATACTTTCACTCAGATGCGGTTTTCAGAGTCCTCTCCCCACCCAGTGCCTAAAGAAAAAAATTCCATCTGTACGTGAATTTAGCTCTTTTTATGGCGTAACTGTGATGATTTCACTTTAAAGACATTATCTCTGTGCTTTCCCTTAGATGACAGGCCACCAAGACATGCCAAGCTGCTAACCTACAGCCACTTCCTAATTTTTATTTTAGATTTTACGTCCAACGCAGCAAGGAGGCTTAGTCAAAACCGTGACTCATGAAGCCTGCTGTGCAACACAGGTGACTGTTTCATCAGAATTTATTTTTTGAAGCCAATCAAATTGTCAATCTAGTAAAAGACTTTATTATTATTAAATTACTTATTTATTAATTTTATTTATGTTTTTATTTTTTTTATTTTTTACAATGGATAAAGTTCTTTTTTCCCTATGCAAATGAATTCAAATCTATATTCTAATTATGGAATTGAAGCTTAAAAAAAACAGGAGTTATATGTAGTACAAGAAGTTAATCAGGACTAAGAGAATTACAAAATTTTAAAAAAATATCCTATTTATTCCAGATTTATTGACAAGAGTTTTGTTAATAAATGTATCCAGATCAGAGAGAGAGAGAGAGAGGGGGGGGGATAGATTACAAGAAGTTACACTGTTATGCACAGACTTTCACCTTTGCTGGAAACCTGGGCCTGGCCACTGTGTGAAAATAATGCATATCTTCTAGCAAATTTCATGAATGTACAGATACGGGATGAGAAGATGAAGTAACAATTAAAACAGGAACTGAACAATATCCACATTTGTCAAGCAGACAAGGTTTAAAAAACATAAACATATGAGATTTCCACAAGATGACTCATTGTAATCCGATCAGTAGCTCGAACGCTGTGTATGTCATTCTGGTTAGTTTCTGGTGTCAGAGAGGACTTCACAGCTATTTAATATGCCTCTGACCTTAATCTTAACATCCCATGAGGGGAATTTGTTGGGCTAAATCACAAATTTGCAGTGAATCTATAATGATCAGTCATAACATTAAAACCACCTGCATAATATTATGTAGGTTGCCTTTGTGCCATTAAAACAGCCCTAACTCGTCGAGGCAGAGACTCCACAAGACCTTTGAAGGTGTGCTTTGATATCTGGCACCAGGACATTAGCAACAGTTCCTGTAAGTCTTGTAAGTTGGAACTTTCATAGAAGAGTACATCCAGCACATCCCACAGATTTGGAGATTCTCTGATTCAGTCGTCCAGCCATCACAATTTGGCCTTTGACAAAGTCACTCAGATCCTTATGCTTGCCCAGTTTTCCTGGTAACTGTCTTTTCACGCTTAACAGATGCCACTGTAATGAGATAATCAATGTTATTTATTTCACCTTTCAGTGGTTTAAATGTTATGGCTGATCGGTGTGTATGTTAGCATCATTAAACCTGGACAATACATAAAGCATGTAGCACTGCGACTGATCATTCTGATGATCATAATTAGCTATATTAATCAGCCTCATAATCCCTTAAAATTAAGACCTTCAGCGGAGTAAATATACTGATAAAATGTAATATTTTAACTGACAACTTTCAATGCTTGAGGTCAACATGCACAACATTGTAGTTTAGTATCAGGATGTGTTATGTATGCTGTACAACACACACAGTGTATATGTATCTATAGGAGTGTACACTATACGGCACTCACTATGGAACTAAATGTTTCCTCAAAACTGAAATCAAATTTACATTTGGAAAACATTCTGTGCCAGCATTTATTACACACACACACACACACACATACTATCATCTTCATAAGTTTACTGAATCTGGTTTACATGTGTACATACTGTAAGTTCCCCAAAAAGTTAAGCCAACATAAAATCGTCTCCTACACATTACATTACCAAACTTGTTTGGTTTCTAGGTCAATGAGTGTGAGATGATTTGCATCAACAGAGAGTCTTGAACTGTTAATGTAACATGTTGTACAGCCAACATGAGTTCAAAGGCCTGGAATCAAATCAATCGCCACAAACTCAGGAACAAACTCAGGAACCCTGTAGCAGCAGTATGGCAGCAACACTGATCAGCCATAACATTAAAACCACTGAGAGGTGAAGTAAATAACATTGATTTTCTCATTACAGTGGCACCTGTTAAGGGGTGGGATATACAGTGGTGTGAAAAAGTGTTGGCCCCCTTCCTGATTTCTTATTTTTTTGCATGTTTGTCACACTTTAATGTTTCAAATAATCAAACACATTTAAATATTAGTCAAAGATAACACAAGTAAACACATCATGCAGTTTTTAAATGAAGGTTTTTATTATTAAGGGAAAACAAAATCCAAAACTACATGGCCCTGTGTGAAAAAGTGTTTGCCCCCCTGTTAAAACATAACTTAACTGTGGTTTATCACACCTGAGTTCAATTTCTCTAGCCACACCCAGGCCTGATTACTGCCACACCTGTTCACAATCAACAACTCACTTAAATAGGACCTGCCTGACAAAGTGAAGTAGACCAAAAGATCCTCAAAAGCTAGACATCATGCCGAGATGCAAAGAAATTCAAAAACAAATGAGAGAGAAGGAAATTGAGATCTATCAGTCTGGAAAAGGTTATAAAGCCATTTCTAAAGCTTTGGGACTGCCGCGAACCACAGTGAGAGCCATTATCTACAAATGGTGAAAACATGGAACAGTGGAGAACCTTCCCAGGAGTGGCCGGCCGACCAAAATTACCCCAAGAGCGCAGTGACAACTCATCCAGGAAGTCACAAAAGACCCCACAACAACATCCAAAGAACTGCAGGCCTCACTTGCCTCAGTTAAGGTGAGTGTTCATGACTCCACCATAAGAAAGAGACTGGGCAAAAATGGTTTGCATGGCAGAGTTCCAAGACGAAAACTGCTGTTGAGCAAAAAGAACATAAAGGCTCGTCTCAGTTTTGCCAGAAAACATCTTGATGATCTCCAAGACTTTTGGGAAAATACTCTGTGGACTGACGAGACAAAAACTGAACTTTTTGGAAGGTCTGTGTCCCATTACATCTGGCGTAAAAGTAACACCGCATTTCAGAAAAAGAACATCATACCAACAGTAAAACATGGTGGTGGTAGTGTGATGGTCTGGGGCTGTTTTGCTGCTTCAGGACCTGGAAGACTTGCTGTGATAAATGGAACCATGAATTCTGCTGTCTACCAAAAAATCCTGAAGGAGAATGTCCGGCCATCTGTTTGTGACCTCAAGCTGAAGCGAACTTTGGTTCTGCAGCAGAACAATGATCCAAAACACACCAGCAAGTCCACCTCTGAATGGCTGAAGAAAAACAAAATGAAGACTTTGGAGTGGCCTAGTCAAAGTCCTGACCTCAATCCGATTGAGATGCTGTGGCATGACCTTAAAAAGGTGGTTCGTGCTTGAAAACCCTCCAATGTGGCTGAATTACAACAATTCTGCAAAGATGAGTGGGCCAAAATTCCTCCACAGCGCTGTAACAGACTCATTGCAAGTTATGGAAAACGCTTGATTGCAGTTGTTGCTGCTAAGGGTGGCCCAACCAGTTATTAGGCTTAGGGGGCAAACACTTTTTCACACAGGGCCATGTAGTTTTGGATTTTGTTTTCCCTTAATAATAAAAACCTTCATTTAAAAACTGCATGATGTGTTTACTTGTGTTATCTTTGACTAATATTTAAATGTGTTTGATTATCTGAAACATTAAAGTGTGACAAACATGCAAAAAAATAAGAAATCAGGAAGGGGGCCAACACTTTCTCACACCACTGTATATACAGTCAGTTCTCAAAGTTGACGTGTTAGTAGCAGCAAAAGAAATGGGCAAGTGTAAGGATTTGAGTAATTTTGACAAAGACCAAACAGTAATGTCAAGGTGACTGGGTCAGAGCATCACCAAAAATTGTTCAGGAATGGCTTGTGAAACATGACAGAGTTTGATCTCAGTCCAATAGAGCATCTCTGGGATGTGTTGGACAAACAAGCCCCACAACTCACGACTTACAGGACTTATAGGAGCTGCTGCTAACATCTTGGTGCCAGATACCACAGCAAACCTTCAGGGATCTAGTGTAGTCCATACCTCAGTGAGTCAGAGCTGTTTTTCAAGCAGGCGACGTAATGTTATGGCTGATTGGTTTCCTTTTTTTTTTGTTTTGTGAAATTAGTTGAAACCAAATTCATGTTAAACTAAATCTAATTGCATTTTTGATGATTCTGCAGCTCTTGATGTGCTTGTAACGTGCTACAGTTCTCAGCGTGCTGCAGAACATGCCTCACTGTTAAAAAAATGGTTTTTCTTTTGCCAAAAGTAGATTCATTTTTAGGTGAAAGTTTCAAGAAATATAATCATATACAGACAGTAAAAAATGTTGTAGTGATCATCAACTACAGTGTGGGGAATTTAGTATTTGGGCCCTTTTTGTAATTGAATTTGTCCATTGAATATATTCACAAATAAAATATATATTGTAAACATTATTTATATATATATATATTTATATATATATATATATATATATATTTATATTTATATATATATATATATATTTATATTTATATATTTATATATATATATATTTATATTTATATATTTATATATATTTTATATATATATATAGTATTTGTAGAAGTTGCGTACAAATAAATATGGTTTCAGATAGAAATCTTTTGAATGCTGCAAAAGTTAAAAAGACACTCCTTCATGGACAAAAAACAACAATCCTAGAATGGAAAAAGCTAAACAGTCACAGCAAAGAACTTAAACGTCCCTGTTACTACAATTGGTTCAATAACACGCAGGGAGATAGTTCCTGGACCCATCACGGCTTGTTCCTGGATAGGTGAACCACACAAGATTTCACAACACAATCTAAGACTTAAGATAAGGAAAGTAAGAGATAAAGCAACAGTCACTGGAAAAGAGTTGCAGGACGACCTGAAAGCAGCAACAAGCAAATAACTCCACCACAATCATCTCAGAATCTACAGCGCACACAAAACTCCTCGAGAATACGAAATAACCGCTGAGGTGTCCATCTAAATGCATTCAGACAAATCAGAATAGTTTGCTAACAATATTCTCTGGTCAGATGAAACAACAATAGAATTCAGCTTGTAATGTTTGGAGAAAGAAGGGTTGCACGCATGATCCCTACATCAACATACACCCACAGTGAAGTATCATGATAAGGGAAACAGAAAGCTTCATGATCTAGAGCTGCTTCTCTTTAAACACTACTGGAGGATAACACGTCACAGAGTGAAACATGAATGCACAGATGTACCAGGAAAATCTAATCTCATGGGTCAAGAAACTGAATTTGACTGAATTTTTCCCATGGCCTAAATAATATCCTGACTTAAAATCCATTGCGAATGCATGAGAGGGACCCAAACTTGAAGCACAATCCTGTAAAAATCCTCCTGATTATGTCTTACTACAGTGGTGTGTAAAAGTGTTGGCCACCTTCCTGATTTCTTATTGTTTTGCATGTTTGTCACACTTTAATGTTTCAGATAATCAAACACATTTAAATATTAGGCAAATATAACACAAGTAAACACATCATGCAGTTTTTAAATGAAGGTTTTTATTATTAAGGCTAAACAAAATGCAAAACTACATGGCCCTGTGTGAAAAAGTGTTTGCCCCCCCTGTTAAAACATAACTGTGGTTTATCACACCTGAGTTCAATTTCTCTAGCCACACCCAGGCCTGATTACTGCCACACCTGTTCGCAATCAAGAACTCACTTAAATAGGACCTGCCTGACAAAGTGAAGTAGACCAAAAGATCCTCAAAAGCTAGACATCATGCCGAGAGCCAAAGAAATTCAAAAACAAATGAGAAAGAAAGTAATTGAGATCTATCAGTCTGGAAAAGGTTATAAAGCCATTTCTAAAGCTTTGGGACTGCCGCGAACCACAGTGAGAGCCATTATCTACAAATGGTGAAAACATGGAACAGTGGAGAACCTTCCCAGGAGTGGCCGGCCGACCAAAATTACCCCAAGAGCGCAGCGACAACTCATCCAGGAAGTCACAAAAGACCCCACAACAACATCCAAAGAACTGCAGGCCTCACTTGCCTTGCAGTTGCCTTGCCTCGCTTGATTGCAGTTGTTCCTGCTAAGGGTGGCCCAACCAGTTATTAGGCTTAGGGGGCAAACACTTTTTCACACAGGGCCATGTAGTTTTGGATTTTGTTTTCCCTTAATAATAAAAACCTTCATTTAAAAACTGCATGATGTGTTTACTTGTGTTATCTTTGACTAATATTTAAATGTGTTTGATTATCTGAAACATTAAAGTGTGACAAACATGACAAAAAATAAGAAATCAGGAAGGGGGCCAACACTTTTTCACACCACTGTATATACATCAGCTGTAGCTGGCAACAGTTTTGTTTATAAATTAAAATGTTTAATCACTTCTGGTTTTCTAAGATTTTTTTTTTACTATACAATTTTTAACATCTTTGTTTATGTTGTGCTCTTTCATGCCATACACACTCAATTTAAGGCTCTTTTTTAAATTTACATATCAACTCTCAATGACTTGTGAGCATTACTGTAAATTAATAAAAACTGTAGGTCTAGAGACTATTTGTCATTCTCAGTCTTTAAAAACTTTCTACATAAAATAAAAATAACCTTGCATGACATAGCATGCATGGTAATACAACGCAGCTTATCATTGCATTGTAGGCCTTTTTATTAGTTTGAAGACCACCCTTTGACGGTAAAGGAATAACACAATCGTATCCAATATACACTACTGTCTAAAGTCCTAGATGGCAAAAATATAAAAATAAATTTGTTCTTAGATATTTATTTTATTCACCCTGCAACAGTATGTTCCACTCTGAGTCCATCACCAGACCCAAACTTCAACCACAATCCTGAAAACAAGCTAATAACCTCTTACTCGAGACAGCTGGTGTATTTGCCAACAACTTTCTTTAAAAAAAAAAATAAAATAAAAAAATAGTCAGATTTATTTTTACCATCAGATTTTAAAACATATCTTTGTGTACACTGAACCCTTTCATGCCTAGTGTCCACACAATCAATTCAAGGCTCTGTTTTAAGGAGATTAGATATAAATCAACTCTAAATTCCAGATGTAGTTGATGTTTGATTTATCCTGCAATGGTACCTCTGTAGAAAAGAGCACATATTATAATGCTACAGAGATGGTCATCAGCTTACAAAAAAACCAACCTAATAAATAAGCCACTTTTCAGATTTAATGAAAAAGTCAGTAAGGAATTACAGAGAAAGAGCCTTCGGAAGAATCATATTAAGTTCTGCTTTTGACAATCTAGCAGCTGCTTTCATTATTACTCTTTATAGTAAATAGAGAATGCTTGAAATATTTAGAAACCTTTTTCTTCAAAGTAGTTTTCTACATTATGAAGACTTTTACACAGCTCTGGAGTTCTGCATAGGCATTTTACTTATCTGCTGTACAAAAACTTTTTCTATTAATATTTTTTAAAAACTGACTGCTTCTAGCTCAGCATATGTCAGAAAATGTGGGCATGTAGGTGTGTGTGTGTGTGTGTGCGTGCGTGTGAGAGAAAGGGTGACATTTGAAAACATTACACGCGTCCTCAAAGAGTCTGGGAATGCATAGTGTTCGTTCTAAACCACAGCTCAACCACTCTTGTCAACTGGTAGACAAGTAGGAGGACACATCAAATGTAAACACACCGTTAAAACAAACACTTTCGGGTCCCAACGCCGACCACAGAAACAGACAAATGTCACGCTGATCATGTTTTTTTTAGGGTAATATTTATTGCAACAGGTCCTTACATTACCCAACTTAAGTCATCACTGATATCAGAGTTTCACATCAACTTATCATAATTATCTGTTGCTCAAATATACACTTATATAGATATACATAGATGTATGTTTAAAAAAAAAAAAATAGATGCAGCATAGGGATCCAAAAAACATGGATACCTGAGATGACCTGGTCCTCAGTTTTGTTAGGCTGTAGAAATGTGGCTGATTGGCTCTTTCTTTAGTGGCCTGTGTAAAAAAAAAACAAAAAAACACAGGTTAACATGAGTACTTTCGAACCGCAGCAATCGTTATTACAGGAAACGTCAGGAAGGTCTGGCCTCGAGCTGTAGCACCTGTCTGCAGTCATTTCCCTTTGAGCTATAGACATGGCTCTGTAATAGCAGGGCTGAGGTTTCACAGCCATAGGTGCTACTATCAAATGCCCAGGTTTCCTTTTCTTTTTTCCTTTTTCTTTCTCCTTCTTATCGGTGAATGGGTGCTTGCTTTGGTCTATCGATTTTGTAGCCCAAAAATCTGAATTTCGAGCTACTCTAATGCATTTCAAATGTAATTTTCTAGACTGTATTGCGTTATACAAATACAACACCGGAGGAGTAATCTTATCTATTCTATTCAGTGCACCAGATCACCAGTCATTACTGTATATGTACATCCTACTCATTACAAGTGCTATCTGTATGTTTTGTTTCATTGTTAACAATAGCTCCAAAAAATAAAAGACAATCACTTTGGCAGGTTACTCTAGAAATCCATTTAACTATGCAGCAGATTTTCCACTACACACTTTTTGTAAGCCTACAAAAAAGCACGTCGTGTAGAAAGCCGTATAGAAAGTAAGGTATTAGCTACACACTTTTAAGCTTCAAACACGATCGTATTTAACCCACGCGTTCTTCAATTTGCATGATTCGGTTTTCTAGACCCCCCTCCCCGGCACGTTCG
Organism: Hemibagrus guttatus; assembly: GCA_033459395.1. Taxonomy (NCBI): domain Eukaryota; kingdom Metazoa; phylum Chordata; class Actinopteri; order Siluriformes; family Bagridae; genus Hemibagrus; species Hemibagrus guttatus. The sequence goes on along the minus strand of JAUCMX010000002.1, from coordinate 7,956,003 downwards.
TTCTCGTTCGTGATTTTAACCACATCTGTCTCTATCTTCTGTGTTTCCCCTTTCCCACTAACTCATTAACACAAGATACATTTTCGGTTTATTGGCAACAATTTGTCTCAAAGCCCACATCCTGAAAACAGAAGCACGATAAACACTTCCAGTTTAACAGGAAAAGCATTTAGAGATGCAGACGTAAAATACGAGCCATTCGACTTACATGAGTAAAAAAGAATAATAGAAGTGAGAATATGATCTGTATCATTTATTAATTTTTGGGAGGCTTATAAACAATGCGTATAGAAATATATAAATGTTCTGAAACCATAAGAAAATATACAGCAGCCAAAGTACCTTTATTTCAGTATGTTGTATGAAACTTGACACTGCAATTAAGACACTGCCCTGGATGCTTTAACATGGACAAATACACAAGGGGCTCAGACACACACACATTTTACTGTCCTTGTGAGGACTGTCCATTGACATCATTATTAGTAAATTAATGCTGCATCTAAATCTAAACCCAACCCTCTAACCTCAGTAACCAAAAGGAAACATTTTGGTTCTTTCTTTTTTTATTGAATAAAAGCTGCAAAGAGTTTTCCTCATAGATGCCAGCCAAATGTCAGAAACACACACACACACACACACACACATCCCGAACCCACTCATTCCCCCATTCAGTGTGAATCGTTCTCTGTAATAACAAGCTTTAACTGTCACAATGATCATTTTTGATTCCTGATGTAAAATGAGTTTATCTCAGGTCAGATTCTGACCTTTTAATTAAGAGATATAACACATAAATGGCCAGTGAGGACACACAATTGAGCTCTAGTGCATTCCAGGTTTATTCAGCTACAACGAAAAATAAGACTGTTTCCTTTTCCTGTTTTTGATCGTGGTGAGTTGAATATAATTAGACAAGTGATTGAAAAAAGTGATAAAATCTCATTGCATGTTTAAAATCAGACAAATACCTGGAGTGGAGTGGATGGTGAAATATAGGCGTGATGACGCAGCTGTAGCCTTTCAGCCTACTTCCTCTAGAGAGCTCACGAAACATCTAAATGCTCACTGCTAACCAGCATGATACAGCCCATGTCTCTAGTCACTGATACTCTGATATATACACACACACACACACACATATATATATATATATATATATACATATACATATATATACATATATATATATATATATATATATACATACACACACATATACACACATATATATATATACATACACACACACATATATACACACACACACACATTATATATATATATATATATATATATATATATATATATATATATATATATATATATATATACACATACACACACACATATATACACACACACACACACACAAACGTACCATCCACTTTAATAGAAACACATGTGAACCCTGCTTATTCATGCAGTTATCTAATCATGTGCCAGAGGCACAATGCATAAAATCATGCAGCTCCAGGTCAAGAGCTTCAGTTAATGTTCACATCAAACAAAAAAAAGTGTGATCTCTGTGAATTGAAGCATGGCGTGTTTGTTGGTGCCAGATGTGGTGGTTTGAGCATACTCTCCCTGTGTCTCGTCTGGGGTTCTAGGGATTCCAGTTTTATCACCCAAGCCAAAGACTGTTTGAAACAGATTAGCATCTCTAAATTGTCTGTAATGTGTGAATGGGTGTGTGTGTGCTCTGGTTGGCACCCCGTCCCCTGCCTGTGCCCTAAGGCCCCTGGGACAGACTCCAGGCTTCCTGCAACCCTGTGTAGGGTAAGTGATAAATAAATGAGAAAATAAATGGGTGTCGGTGGTTTTAATGTTATGGCTGATCATGATGGTGTACATTAGGCTCATTATTTGAATGTGTAAGGTTATATTTTGGCTGTTTATTAAAGCTATTCTTTATTCCTGAACTATCAGGACACATTAGGTTGCTGAGGTTTGGATTAAACCTGCTGAGTTCAAGTGACCAGTCAAACAGGGTAAAGTTTTGAGAATGGTGGAAAAGCAGTCTAACAATATTTAAAAATCCCAAACCCCAAGTCCTGTTTTGCAGAGTTCTCCTTCATTATCTCTTTCAAAAGATGGCACTGGGGTCTTGCTCATCACTTGTTTCCTGTATGTTATGATAATAAATGTGGGGGGAACAGATGCAACAGAATCTAAAAATCTCATTGATGGAAAAGACAGGAGAACACACTAATCACCGGTTGTCTTCCCCTGCTGCTTCATCAGCCCACGTTTTATATGCTTCTTGTTAAATATTTATGCTGTGGTCAGATGTTTAGCAACAAAATATGCTTTACTTGAGCCTTTTTTTTTTTTGGAAACAGTATGAATAATCACCACCACTGCACATAACGCACGCTGATGTATGAGTTTGAAAATCCATTACTTGAGTCAGTGTCAGATCTCGGTGATTAGTAAACACTTCCCCCATGGTGGTAGATAAAAGCAGGTCAACGAAGGGAAAAAAAAGATCTGTTTTAAGAGTGGGTGGAAGTATGATTTCTGTGAGTAGCAGAAAGTAATTAATCATTTACTTGAACTAATGGAAGAGAGAGAGAGAGAGAGAGAGAGAGAGAGAGAGACGCACTAAATGAAGCTCTAATAGAATATCAGGAAATGTGTAGAGATTAAGATTTAAGTCATGTTAAGTCAGAGTACGAATGAAATTTGCCACTATTACTGTTTGAGTTATTCAGAGAAACACAATATTGTTTCCTAATGACTAGGACTTTTCTCACTACCGTGTACAATGCAGAATATCGCTGGCTAGTTTAAAATCACTAGCAGACTGAAAAATCCCTTTTTAATCAAGTTCAGTTAAATGCATTCTTGTATCAGAGATTTTCTTTTGTCTGTCTGTCAGTTCAGAGTTTGTGTGTTAAACTCACATCTTAAATCATACACAGAGTTTACATTTGTGTCCTTTTTTAACAGCCTGAAACGGACAAATGGTGGCATGGTTAAAAAATATAGCACCTTCGAATGGTAAACAACACAGATATTAGCCTCCCACTTCCTGTTTAATGTTGTGTTCCAACTAACAACAGACTCAAAGATAGAAATGAACATTGTTTTTTTTAAGGTTGCAAAAGATCTTTCATTCAAAGTCATCAAAATGTTCCCATAAAGGTGTTGGTGTTGAATGAGTAAGAATACAACAATACAAGAAATCCCTTGTCTTGGATTTCCCTGAATTGTTTAACAATTCAAAAGACTTGTAATTAAGGAATGTAAGATACACTGAGATAATCTACAGGAAATGTTACAACACTTGAAACAGACAGATAAGTTCAGACCTGCAAAATTGAAATCTAGTAAAAGTATAAGCTATTAATAATACTAATATCAAGCTGAGAGTATAAAATAAAACAAACAAGAATAACTTACATGTAAAATTCCCCAAGCAATCTACATCTAGCCCCACATTCAAATCCAAGTGATAAATGACTATTAAATCATGTTAACATCACTTAAAACTGAGTCTCTGGGAAAAAAAAAAAAACTTCACAAACTCATGGATCTGCCCACACACATTCGGCTTTTTCAAGACCTGCTACAGACACCGAAATATTAGATGTGACAGTATAAAACATCACTGGGTTAAAAAATAGAATGAAAACAAAACAAAAGAAAAAAATAAGAAAGAAAAATCTTACAGTTTAATTTGAATTTATGGGTCTAAGAGCAAATAATGGCAAAATATATATATATATGTGTGTGGCCTGAAAAAACATTGCTTAGTGTTTCTCTCTCTCTCTCTCTCTCCCTCTCACTCACACACACACACACACACACACACACACACACACACACTCTCTCACTTTGATGGGCATTTGTTAGAGCTGAAAAGGTTAAACAATTTTCCTATGAAACTGAGTGGGTTGTGAAAGAACATGTTTGAGAGTCAAATTTCCCCCGAGTCCCCAATATCATCTAAACCATCAGTTTCAAAATGACTTCAGGATTTATTTATATAAAAACAACTACAAGACACTTTACCTTTGTCAATATATGTAATTGAAAAATTGAATAATTGAATAATCTTAACATTTCAAATGCTTTCATTAATTCCATCAACTCCTTAAAGTTCAGATCACTATTTTATCTTTTTTTTTTTTCCCCTCTCAGTCAAAATATTTAGTTTAGTTCTTGCTTGTTTTGGTTTTTTTTTTTGTTTTTTAAAGCTGATTAATTCTTACATTGAATGATGTTCATTTGGAAGTCGATAAATTGAAAATTGAGTCTTTTTTTGTATACCCCTGCTGATGCACCTTAAAAAAGAAAAGAATAGGAATTAATTAATTTCCATGTCATGATATGACACACGCACACACTGATGATGGGTTTTTTTTTTTAAGTCTAAATTAGTCATTTGAAGGTGACAGCATGCAGAGGTGTGTTTGATGGCTCCGTGGTTAAGCGCAGACTCACAGCACCTCTATTGTTCTACGTAATCCTGCTTCATCAGGATCGACGCTAACAATAACTGTGGACTCACAGCAAACTTCACAACTCTGATTAGGTCTTAAACAGAAGCTCAGACAATCCAGCAATGCTGTGTGATAGAACACACAAGCTGGGAGGAAATACAAGCAGACACTCTTTTCTTGTTCTTTCATTCTAAACGCAGCTTTTTGAACGAATCTGCCTCCGTTTTCGTTTGGATCGTGATCGCACAATTTTATGCAGTATGTACATATATAAATATACATCAACATCTGCTCTTACAACTGACTTCTATCACTACATACTGTTAAGGAGGTTTGTCATATTCTTGTTTTTGTTGTTCTGGTCCTTCACAAAAGTAGGAGATGACTAAAAAAAGAGAATTAGTTCAACAGTTTCAACGCGATACGAAGCCATGCTGGTGTTGGCACAATATGAGCGATTCGAATAATAAAACGTAGAGTGAAATTCGGTGTTCTGTTTTTGACTGGCTGCTGATAACAAGTTACACCTACACGTAGTGACAATTAATACTGAAACTCTCACAGACAACAAAGATCAAATCTCCACGCATGTCATCTCATCTTACTCACAGCTTCATAAACCGTACAATTTAATCGCACATTTTTTTAATGGTCATGCCCAACACCTAACTAGTAACAATCAATTTAAAATAATAATTATATAAATATATATTTTTTAAAGTGCTAAGGAGCTTCAGAGCTGGATTACTCTTCAGTGTAACTGTCTGGAAAAATGAACTAAATTGTGAAATGAGGTGTGAACCCAGAAAGTATGAAATGATACGAATGAAACCTTTAGAAAAATGTTTGAACCGATCTGGCATTTGCTAAATTTAAAGTCTTTTGGTTTGTGTTGCTTGCGAATTAACTGTGAAGTTTAGGCTGACAGATTAAAGGTTTCAACAAAGAGGGGGGGGGGGGGACATTAAATGAAAAATGTCCAGTGTAAATGAAAAGTGTGCAGCTTCTTCTTCTTTTTTTTAAATGCAGGAGTGTTTTTGTGACTACCATTAACCTCTTACTGTTGTCTGTGTGCAAAGCAGCAAGCAGCAGCAAGTGGGAGTACTGATACACTTGGTGAGATACAACACACACACACACACACACACACACACACACACACACTTTGACAAATGTAGACATCCAGACAAAAAAGCTGAAAGCTGACTTTTAAAAAGTTTTCTTAAGTGAAAGATACATATCATGATATGCAAGCATTTTCATATATGTGTGGGTTTTTCTCCTTTTCTATATAACAGAACAGCACTCAACAAAGTGTATAAAATATACAAAATAAAATCTGAGCTATTTTTGCCATTATTTTAGTGTATGAACTAACAGCACCGATCTTCGGGCAGCTGGTTGGGGTTTTTTTTTTTTTTTTTGTTTTTTTTAAAATTGTGTTGGAAACATACGCCCACCTCGTGGCTTTTGAGAGTCGACTGATGTTAAAGCAGCATGGTCAAAACAAAATGAGAAGTGTGTGATAAGCAATAAGCCACTTAAATAAGCAACAAAGAGTAAAGAAACAGTCACACAACAAAAAAAAACAAGTCTGTAATTTTTACAGAATTACACAGTGACTGGTAAATGAAGGGTCACTTGCTGAGTCAGATCAAATGTTTTTGTATTGTATAGTTGTGTAGTTGTATAGTTGTACAGTCATGTGCATGCAGTTTTGTAATCATACTGGTGTCATATTTGTTTTTAGACGTAATCGACTAATGCGTTTATTATTCAACTATTTGCCATGTACAAGTTTTCATTAACTGCAAACCGGTGAAAAAGATTTCATGGTTTATGTGGAATGCACTGGAATTAAGAATAAAAAAAAAAAAAACATAAACATCTCATCTAGACACATGACTGATCTAACATGTTATCCATTGCAACCTGATAACAATACCTGATACAAATTTGTGCAGGACAACCTGCTGATGTCTAAGTTAAGGAAGAAAAAAAAAAACCCCTCATATATTGATTTAGTTTTTCTGGCTGTTGCATGTTGCTTGATACGCTGTTAATCTGCAGAGGTTCGAAGAATGTTTGTCTTAACACAAAGATGGTGAACTTAAACATAAGCCAAATTACGCCCGAAAAACAAAACTGAGAAGGCTTGTGGTTTTCTGAAAAAAGAAAAAAAGGTCATGCATATTATTCAGGGCTGTGCAATATTTTGAGAAGGATTCAATATTTCTTATGTGGCATTTACACATCCTATGTTTCTGCTTGGCATCTCGGCATTCAAATTCAGCCCACGCTATCTCTTCCCTCACACACACACACACACACACACACACACACACACACACCTTTTGCATTGCTCATCCTGAAACAGTATTTTAACTCTACATTTATCATCAGGTAACTGTCACTTCAATTTTTTATAAAACCATTTAAATGTAGAGCTGCATCGGATAAGCACGACACGTCGTTTCTTTTTAAATAGTGAAAAAGACGGTACACACGGAACCCCAAACAGAGACTGGTTGAACTACTGCAGCTGGGCAAGCAAAAGGTTAAAGGTCACAGCTGCTGAATAAAGCTGCACTGCTCCAACCGTCTCCAAACTGACATTACACAAACCTGACTGAGAATCTAAAACACGCTTAAATGAATAACACACTGTTCTGTTCTAAAATTAAGTGCGTGGCAATTTTTAAGATGTAAGAATCCTGACTGAAGCCTGATGACTAATTGGAGGAAAAAATGCAACGCATTAAAAGACTTTCAGGCACTGACAGTTCTGTATTTCTCTCTGCGCTGGTCTACACGGCCGATTTTTCAGCTTATTCACATGTTTGTAAAAAGTTGTAAAAAAGTGTAAAAAAAACTGTAAACAGTTTACTGTTCCTGCAAAATGTCATGCATCATCAAACTGTCACATGTCACACATCACATACTTTCACAATCTACTATTACAAATGTCTGTTTAGGAACACATCAAGCTTAGGAAGCTTTTTTCACAAGAACTTAATGTTTCCAGATCATGACTTCAATAAGGTCCCTTGCTCAATTTCCTTATTCAAAGCAGAACAGCCAGGCCATCGATTAAACACAGTGCTTTGGAAGTCCACTAGAGTTTCCCTTTTCCCCAGTGACGGTTTTCACAGATGTAATCTGCTCGCGTTGTCATTAATGTCACTCTCTTTTTCAGTTTTCACTCACAGACAATTTGGAATATCAGCCAGACTTACTGCTATTACTGTTTATTCTGACCTGCTATTATTATTATTAATAGAGAGAGAAAATGAAATTATAACTTTGTGTATTGTTTCTAACATGACTCAAATTATGCCTATAAAACTACGCCGTAAACAAGTATCGGAAACAAGACTGGACCGAGGACACGATTTGCAAAACGCTCATCATCATTCTTTTCTAATGGGGTTAGACATTACGGTACAATTGTTATTTTCTACTCGCTTCCCTTCACATGCTTGTTAGTCACACCGTTACCAAAGACCATGAGATGAGAATAGATAAGAATTTTGAATTTCCTGTTTGCTGTAAATTGACCAATTCCCAAATTCCAAAAATACACATAACATTGCAAGTAACAATACATCTTTTAAGAGATTTCAAACTCACTCATGCCTTGAGCACTGGACCCTAACAATAAAATGACTATAGCTTTAACAGATTATCTTCTAATATTTATTTAACATACATAATTACATAATCTTTTGGAAATTTTTGTGAAGTACAAAAATAAATGATCACATGTGTATAAATATATATAAACCTTCTATTGGTTAGAATGCCACATTTTCTCTCTCTCTCTCTCTCTCTCTCTCTCTCTCTCTCTCTCTCTCTCTCTCTCTCTCTCTCTCTCTCTCTCCTCTCTCTCTCTCTCACACACACACACACACACACAAACACTTCTACTCGATACACAAATGGCAAACAGACAAAAACAAGCACATATAGAATATGATTCCTCCCTCATAAAGAGTCCACTCAGATATAATGTAGCATCAAAAAACAAAGATCAAGTAACATAAACAATATTATTTATTCTAATATAATCCAGTCTTCCTGTATGCAGGAAACTTTAATCGAGCCGGATCTTTAAAAATGCAGAGTGTGTCGTTTTCACAGAAAACAGTAAGCACTACAGAGAATGAAAAGCTACTAGTGCTACTGATTAAATGTTGTATGATGGAGAGAAAGAGAGATAAATCATGAACAGGAAGATAAGTGCAGTGAGAGAGTGGAAAGAGTGTCCCCAACAGTTATTCATCCTTAATTCTTCTAATATTAAGAAGGCTAGTTCTTCAAACCAGGTCGAGGTTAGCTGACATAAACAGACAAACAGAGGAAAATATTCAACCTGTACGCCACAAAAAAAAAAGAGATATCAATAGTGTATCATATCAAAAGGCAAAAAGATCAACATCCAGCAAGCATTTGTAAATTATAGCCTTTAGTTCAGCTTTCTCTTCATGTAATCTAATGCCTGTTCACTCCCCTGTCTGTACACTGAATGCTACATTTCATTCCTAAACTTAAAGTCTGTCATTATAAACCGTACAGCAACTTTCTCACAAAGTAAAAAATATATGCTACAAATTTAACCTTTGCATGAATTCTTTTGTTTGTTTTTCTTTGTTTTTTCTTTTACTGTGAAAAGGTGTACACAGATCACACTAACTTGTTTTAAATACGAGTCTTAATACTTATATTAGTGATATGATCAACAACGGCAACAACAACAGAGAAACACTATTCACGTGTGTAATTCAAATGTAAAATTAGTTTAAGGAGAGGAAAAAAAAAAAAAGGCCAAATAAAATAAGGAAGCAATGTAACTAGGGCATATTTGTCTTTCAGGTCTAATTCTGCTCTGAATAACCAACAAAAGTGAATCCAAGAATTTTATACAACACATCTTTTTTCTATACTGAATGCACAAAGCCGAATTTGAGTCTTGAATTTACACAGAAATGCCATTTCTGTTTTTATTGTTTTATATATAAGCTAAACCTTGCAGTCTGTGTGACCTGCATAGGCTAGTAAAATGTGTGCTAATATGTTACTAATCGATCGAATTAAAATATTATAATATCCAAAAATATTCAACATTTTGCATATTATAACATGTGGAGGGAAAAAAGTGTTTTATGAATATATATATATATATATATATATATATATATATATATATATATATATATATATATATATATCATGTATTATATTATATACATTACATTTCTCCTGTCTTGTGTTAGCTTTCACATCAGTACACATGCTTTTGTGTGTGTTTGTTATATTAGTAAGCTAATTACTCTTGTTGATGAGATGTAAATATTTTAGGTTCATTTACACTGAAACACAGCGCTGTGAAATTAAAAAGAGATAAGACTCGCAGTGGTCTACCGACTCAAATAACACACACCGACAGGAAAAAACTTCTTCACACGACTTGACCTTTCTGTTTTCAGCGCCTATAACTGACTGAGACTTTCAGCGTGTGGGTCCATGTTGAATAGTAAATATAGCTTATTAACTTAAACACTATATACTCTATATAACCTTTCACCATACAAGGGGGGGGGGGGGGTCTGTTGAAATAGCCTGAGGTCGTTTTTAAAGAGCAGTCTGAACTGCTCTGAAAAGAAAAATAATGCGAGTTAATAGAAAGCTTGATTGAAGACATGCGCAGTGTTAAATGTTGTCTTTTAAAAGCTTGAGAAGACGGCACATTATTTAGCAAAAATGGAAATCTTGATCATATGTGTAGGTCGTTTTTATGCACCCTCGGTTCACCACAGTTCATTGCTTTATACGATCAAATAAACGGCCACATTTAATGTGAAATAATATAGTAAAATACATACACTGCCAGCACTGATATCTGTACTACAAGTGTTCATCACTTATATACATGACCGGAAATTCACAGTAATGTAATTCACAGTAGTGCTTATGTGGCAAATGAGACAGAGCAATGTTTATGATATATGGTTGACTAATATTATTATATTTATGACGATATTTCTTAGCCCACATCCATCGTATACCCTTTTTTCAGACGTATGGTACTAAATACTACTATACATATGAACTTCCGCATTAAAAGCTTGTCAAATAAGATTGTTTTATAGAGTATGGCAACCATTTCCCATGTAATGGAGGCTACTAAATGGTCTATGTTAAATAAATATTGATATTCTAAATCCTAGCTAAATTATGCCACGTGTAATTAAAGTGTGTAATTGAATGAATTCTTGATTATAAATGTGCTTTAGACCTTCTACAGCAACAACGCTGAAACTTTTTCCCCCCCTTAATCTGAAAGTAAACAGTGATCTGGCAGAGATTAGCTTTAATTTGCTAAAATGAGCTGCTTGGTATCAGTATTTTATCACTTTATGCCTAATTCAAATACTTCTTATGCTACACTACTAATCTACAGCGCTATATTCATTACAAATATTATACTCTGTTTTAATAACAAAGTGCTCGTGGAATGTTTTAGTGACAAATACTGTTAAATGAGAGGCTGTAAAAACCCAAGTGTTTTAATACGGGCTATTAACAAGGGCGCTGGGGTATATAACATGAGATAGTAATCTCTTTCCAAATTGCGTGCCTGCTTATGAAGAGAAAAACAAAACAAAACAAAAAAAAAAAAACCCAACGCCGTGTCTGTTGTCTCGCTGAACAAAACATATAGTATGCATTAGTTTAGAAACGCTGCCCCCTTGCGGCCATCTGAAGTAACGCAGCTTGTAAAAGGGAACGTTCGAACGGTCTGCACATGCGAAAACAAAGCAGCCCTGAAACAGCACTCACACGGCACCTACTCATCAGCCGTTTACTCATGAACGAATATTCCGTGTACATTTCTGACAGCTCTGACATTTTCTTGTGATAAAAAACAGCGCACAATTAAATCTATATTTAACAGCATGACGCGAGATTACAATAAGAGAAAACAACACCGTATTCTTTTGCACTTCACAGCTGTATTGGCTTGCAGTGTAAAGTAGGTTACCAAACATACAATATAATTTGTTTTTGTGTGAAAAATGGTTTCTATTAAACCTTTACTAAATCCTAACCATTTTCTACATTAAACTTACTATACATATATCATAGAATTACCTTCCTTTAAAAGTGAGTTTAATTTAAGCTACTCTGAGCATAGTATAAATTCAATAACCAATTACTTAAATGTTAAAAAAACAAACTAAATAACAAAAAAACCCCCCAATTTAATTCAATCACATCAGTATCGGAGGGAAGATGTAGGAATAAAATTGTTCAGGGTGTATTTGAACAAGTAGGAATTTTTTTTTTTTTGCTTCTCTGTTTTTATTTTGATTTAAAATACATTGCATAAAATCCAAAATAATCAGAAGAAAAAATGAAAATGGATTAGCTTTAGTAAAGGTGGAAAAAAACAAAAAACAGAAAAACAACCGGAACAATGTAATATGTTTGCACTTTAAAATGTGGCACAATAATGTAGGAGTTTCATATTCTCTTACAAACCTCTTGAGTTTAGTCAGATGTGGTCAAATATAAAGCATCAGGTTTTTGAGTGCCAGAAACAGATTGTTAGTAGCTGCTTTTATACGCGACAAAGCACAACAAAGCATCACCGCAGAAATCAAAGGGGATACATATCTGAAACAGAAATACTGTAGTCAGTCTTTACTAAAAATCACTAATTTAAGTAAAAGCAAGCAGATCCACGGGTGGTTCAATCTCTAGTCACAAATTAGTGAAAAAATAAGGATATACAAAATAACTAACATTAGACTAATTATTAGCTAAAAATTCCTTTACATAAAGTATGCCAACTGAAGTCAATTAGTTTGCTACTGGAAAGATAATAATCTTTGCTGAGCATGGCTCGGATGGGCAAACAAAATAAAACAAGTAGCTAAAAATAAATATTTTGGCTAAATCATGTAGCAGTTACAGTGATACGAAAATAGCAACCTGTAATTATTCTGTTCAGTGAAGAGAAACATTTATATGCAGACCAGATCACAAGAATAAATGTTTTTAATGTAAAAAAAAAAAAAAAAAAAAAAAAAAGAAGAAAAAAAAACACCTTTCTAATACTAAGATATTAGTATGATTTCTCGAAATGGAAACGAATACACACAACCTCTAAGACACACAAGTGGGCATGTGTACTGAACAAAAAAAGCACCTAGTCTGTATCAAGACCGATCAACACAGCACTGAACAACACATCTCCTTTCACCTCCCGACCACCACGATCACAGCCGTCAGGTACCATCAATACCAGTGTGTCAGAGGTATTACAGAGAACACAGATTACTAATTTTACCAGAATGTTTCTGTAATTCCACATATTGTTCATCACTCCTAACACTTGAAAATAATAAGCTTTTGTTTTTAGCATTTGCAGCTTGCAGTTGAGCTGACTCAAAGCACAACCCCCGTTTTGGGCCTTGACCACCCACACCCACACAGTGCATCTGACTTATGCGTCAGCAACCTTGTTTGAACCTGGTGAGATCTTCAAGAAAATTTGCTGATTCTTACCAACATTACAAAGAATCTATCAGAAATGACTTATCACCTTCACAAACAAGAATTTGTTTAGTTCACTATGACCATAAATAAGACTGAAACTCGGCTTAGATGATCAAACAGTCAATTTCTTAGTCATGTTACACTAGATCTGATACCGAGACTGATCTTTTACCTGTGACATTAACAGTGACATTTCAAAATCGCTGCCTTATTTCATATTTACCAGAAATTTCAGCTCACAATCAAATCAGGCAGTCAATTTCTGTTTCTGTGAAATTACTCTACGTGGCTTACTAGCTTATTTGCCACACTAGATTATCATTTATATAATACAGAATTTATCAATGATTGTATTTACTACTAAACTATTGTTATTATAATAAATTATATAAAAACTAACAATATTTTTCCTTACCATACGTCCATGACATTTCCTCATAAAAATATAGATACATATAAAACCAAAAAATCTGCCTAGAAGTTAAAAGTATCTACATATTAAATTATTTTAAACTATAACAGAATTGTAGAATTGCCCATTTCTGTAAATCCAAACTAAATAATTGATCTATATTCAAACAAAACCTGAAAATAATAATAATAGTAATAATAGTAATAATAATAATAATAATAATAATAATAATAATAATAATAAAGGCATCACATAAAAGCGAGATAAGAAAAGCAATATTTTGTGGTCAGTCATGGTTGCCATAATTGACGTGTCGCCTATGCAGCGGTCAAAATATACTCAGAAAATGACGTGGTGCCCGAATAAAATGTACACTTCAGCAAACAAGTCAATTTCTAAAGAGGCTGGTAAAGCATGACTAAAAAAAAGGTGAATAAATATTTTTCAGATCAAGAATATATTAGACTTGTGGCATGGATCTGCTCTAATTGACACCTGTACTGTATATACAAGTATGTATAATGTCTTACCTTTTGCCACTAATTCCTGTGTCATAGTAATAGATCAAAATTTATTCTCTACTCTGAATTAATCATATTATAGCTGTGAGTGTTGCCTTTGTAACAAATAAGTAGCTGAAGAATTTTTCAGTCTAAATTCTAGATCAGTTTAAAGGAGTTATTAAGGGAGTTTTTTGCTGCTGGGTGCTGAGTCATCTGTGTCATGGCTACCCACACACAGCCCCACGCAGCTCTGCTCAGTGCACCGTGAGCTCCCGGACCAGCGGTTTTGCACAAATGTCTCAAACCTTCCCCGTTTACAGTAAACGGTACCAGTGTGGGGTATTTGCCTCCATGAAGGGGGTATTTGTTCTCAGTGACATCAACGAGTCACTGAAATATACATTGTGTAGAGTACAATAATTACTCAGATCCTCTAGAATGTCTGTTTTGTTGCCCTTCGTTTTTTGACGACTGTACAAAGTGGAATAGATGAAACCAGCTAAAACAGATTTGAAACTGTGACTTTGAAAGGAAGTAGCCAGTCTGCCGCTGCATGTAGTTCACCAAACCCCAAAATGTCACGTAAAAATAAACAAGAATTCAAATGAGTAAGACGGATTTAGTTGGCTTTCATGTGCAAATTAAACACCCAGCAGTTAACCTTACTCCTAATATTTAATCTTCATCCTGAATCCTAATGGATTTGCAATCATGAGGCCATGTTGAGTTTACATGAGATCACACAGCCCTCCCCATACAGCTAGTATCCTGAACTAAAGATAGCCTGGAGGCGGGATCTCCGTTTTTCCCACAATGAGTAGAGGACAGATCATTTCAGCTTCACTGGGAAAACCAAGAGGTCAGATGGGCTTCCTTTTACATCACACACTCAGCAAAAAGCATCTGCACAATAACTTTTCTTTTGTGAAAAAAAAAAATGTTTTGGGATCTTCCTTATTTTCGATCAGTAAAAAAAAACCAAAAAAACATTTGTTTGCTCTTACATCCTGGTTAATATCGCTGAGCTAATATTAGTCATGTAAGTATAGTGGAAACTGTGCATTAAAAGATTGCATACAAATAATCTAAAGAAGCAGGATTTTGACTGTCTAAATAACTGCATGTCATTGCAACCGATCATAATAGAGGCTATCCCGGGGGCACTGGGTAGAAATACACCTTAGATTGGCTGCCAGTCCATCACGAGGCACCGCGGCTACACGCACTCAAGCACAGATATTCACAGATTGGCAATTTACTGCAGCCAATGCATGTTTTTTGGGAAGTGGGAAGAAACCCAAACAGACATGTAAAGAACTTGCAAAACTCTGACAGTAAACTCGAGTAAGCTCATCCTGGAGCCATGACTCAGCAACACTAACGACAGTGCCATCGTGCCTCTGACTGCAGAATATTTTTAAATAGGCAACTTATTAAAAGTCTAATTTAAAAGATAACTCATTACAGGTTGTCTAGGCATAAACTGACGCTCTACAGTTGCAAAAAATATGATGAAATAGTGAAATCTTGTGCCAAAATGCCTGTAATCTGTGTATATCACTGCTGTGCTGATACGGTTCATGCTCTTTCATACAATGCAATATGGCATTGTTCTGGCCCTCCTACTGCAAACTACAACATTCCAAAATACTTTCAGCAGCAAAAGCCTCACACTGATTCATTCATCACTCCACTGATCATTCAAAAAGTATTGATCATGTACTGACTTACCATTCTGTTCTTCATTCTCCTAGAAGCCATAAAGACTGTACTGAACAAACCTCCTGAAGAAAAACAGCTTGTTTCCTCCCCCACATTCACACACACCCATCTCAAAGGACCAAAGGGATCCAGATGAGTCAAAAAAGCTAGAGTGGAAGGTTAACAGAATGGAACGCACACAAGGCGCTGACACACCAAACCACGGCTTCCTCTCCCCCACATGCCTCTCATAACTCCAGAGATGACTGGCCAAGTTCCCACAGCAGTGCAGGGGAGGCCTGTGCGGACCTCTAACACCAAAGGAACACAAACTAACCCCTGGCCAAGATGTGTGTGGGCATGTGACTGTGCTTGTAAAAGAGAACGACTGAGTTAAATTCTCTTAACACTTCCTACACGACATCCCAAAGAACTAGGAACCTATCTTGGGCTTTCTAGAATAATGGAGGAGAGAAAAAAAGGTTTGTTTGTTTTAGAAGAAAGGTCATAAAAAGGCACAGGCATCGGATATGACGTAGCGTAGCTTTTCAAGTTGGAGTTTGTGGAAGCATGAAGTCCATGGGAAAAAGAAGTTGCTCCTACACAACGATTGGCAAGCACGTACGCTCTGCTATGCTCTGGTCTTTTTCTTTGGTGAGTCAAATCTGTGTTCCTTTTGTAAATCTCTACTATTTTAGCGTAGAGATTTTTCCAAAAATGAAAGGAAGAACATTTTCAAGATACACTCACCAAGCACTTTATTAGGAACATCTGTACACCTATTCATTGGTGCAATTGTCTAATCGACCAATCGTGAGATACCAACCATCAGAATGAGGAAAAATCTGATCTCAGTGATTTTGACCGTGGGGGATGATTACTGGTGCCAGATGGGCTGGTTTGATTTTTTCTGTCTGCTGATCTCCTGTGATTTTCTCGCACAGCACTGTCAGAACAGTGCAATGAAGAAAAAAAAAAAAAAAAATCATCAGTTCTGCATATAGAAACATCTTTTTGATGAGAGGTCAGTGGAGAATGGCCAGACTTGTTCGAGCTGACAGAAAGTGCTACATTAACTCAGTTAACCACTCTGTACAGTTGTGGTTGAGCAGAAAAGCATCTCAGAATACACAACACATTAAAACGAAAGGCGGATGAGTCACAACAGCAGAAAATCAACTCCACGTCCACGTCTGTCAGCCAGGAACTGTGTGACGAAATCATGTCAACATGGACCAAAACCTCAAAGGAATATCTTGTGGAATCCATACTATGAAGAATTGAGGCTGTTTTGAGAGCAAAGTGAGACACTGCCCAGTATTAGTACAGCGTTCCTAATAAATTGCAGCATGAGTGAGTCCAAAAGATTGTACTAGCCTTCATAAAGTACAAATCAGAGAGTTGAGTGAGTAGATTTGCCAGAGACTTTCTCACTAGCTATCCAACTAGCTAGCTTTGACTGTCTATTGTTACAATTTTACACACCAAATGCATAAAACCTAAGATTATTACAGCATAACATTATTACAAGCTGTTGTCACTTCTTCCTCATGTTGTCTCTGAGATTTTCCTTGCCAGCGTCACCTCTGGCTTGCTCTTTAGGGAGAAATATAAATTTTGAAAAAATGTAAACTATGTAGCTTTTATTCTGAATTTTTAGATTCCTGTAAAGTGGCTTTGTGACAATGTCCATTGTTAAAAGTGCAATACAAATAAAATTCAATTGAATTAACCTTTACTACAGGTTCGTTGATGACTAAGGGCCTGTTTTTTATGCAAATAATATCTAAGAAATGTGTTACTAGGAACTCAAAACTAACAGGAGAGAAACACAGTGAATAAAGTCATACTTTCAAACACGACTGGCATTTTAAAGCTGCAAAGGCAAACCTGCTGAACCGAATGAACCGAATGACTCATGGTGCAGTTTCTGCCCTCCGTTTCGCTCTTAAACCCTTGTGAATACTCAGCAGGGATCACATTTTAACTTTCAGTTTTACGAATACTACATCTTACATCATATGACATACCATGTGTCAACTGAGGTGAATAAAAATGTAATTAAAAAATTTGAATACAAAACCCCCGCACTGGCTGCTTTAATAGGAAGACACTTGCTCGGTCATACAGGTTCTTGTCGGTCAATCATGTGGCAGCAGCGCAATGCATAAAATCATTCGGTTGCAGCTCAAGAGCTTTAATAAATATTCACATCAAACATCATAATGAGGGAAAAATCATGATCTTGGTTAAATGACTTTGGTTGTGGCATTTCATTCAAGCATCGTTCAAAACGGTGCTTAATACAAAGCCAACGAGTGAGCGACAGTTGGATGGAAGATGGTTGACAAGAAAGATCAATAGAAAATGGTCAGGATAACAGTAAAGCTATGGTAACTCTACTCTTTACCACTCAGAATAGAACAATATGCCCAAACATTGTGGTAAATTGGCTGACGAAAGCAGAAGACAGCATAAGGTTCCACTACAAAAGTTTTCTGACTAGAAAAAACAGCAGACAATGTTTCTACAATCTTCTGCTCTCCAGTTGAGCTGCTGCTACATGATTGACTGATTGTAAGAATGAGCAAGGGATACGGGTGTTCCTATTAAAGTGGCCAGTAGTGGTGAAGTGTGAAGGCATCATCCAAAAGGGAAAAAAAAAAAGATTCTGTTTTGTTTTATGTCAGTAAATATTACAACTAATTAGAACTGTGATTTGAACACAGCTTGCTTTTCTAAGACAATGCAGATAACACGAGCTAGTTGACATTTTTGGGAACATATCAGCACTTTCTGTATCCTGTCTGTTTGTCTGTATCGCTTTGTTAATTCAGTGTTGATTTTGTGTTATTAAAGGTGTATTAAGCAAGATTAGGTCTCGGGGTGCGTTCAACATTTGAATGGTTTCCATCTATTTTCACGAAGCTCCGCCCACAGGATCTATAGTGGCCTGTAAACTGTCCATGAAATGACAGACAGTCTGTACATCCGAACACAATCAAGCATTCAGGACAGAAAGTCTTGTTTTGAAACCGGTGTTCTCCGGTGCCACGTTACACACTTTTGCTAGTCTATTGTTTAATCGAGTTCTACATATCTTCCAAGTTTTCTGTAGCAGTAAGAAATCATTTCCAAAATGACCATTACTAATACCTTTAAAGACTTTCTAATCCTGTGGTTTGTGAAGCCTATTAGTCAACTCGCTCACATACGGTCTTCGCTGTCTTGGGTCATATACAGTACAGCAGGATGGATCTCATATGCCTGAAAGTGAAGTTAATTTCAAAACCAGTGTTAGTGTGTTTGATTATTACTGTGAGAATGTCAGGGAGTCTCTTTCAGTCTGTTAGTCACATCTCTGTTACAGTCAGTTCACCGCTGATGGTCCCAAACCGAGTGCCTCAGAATTAGTCAGACTTGTTTCACATTTTTACGGCTAGGGAGCCTAAACCTGAAGCCCTCTTTGGGAAACCTGAAGTATAAAGCAGTAAAATTACATTAGACATCACATTCTGAAGTACAATATGTTATAAAAATGCTATAATACCTATCCCTATACATCTAAAGTATCAGTTCAGATATGTGAAGTGCCTGCTGTATCTCGACTCCTGGTCCTTAAGCATAAAATTGGCACAATGAGGCTGACATTACGATTCATTAATTCTACTCTAACTGATGTATATCAGGTTTGTAGCTTTCCTCAGCACAGATGTGTTTAAAGACTGGACCGCATTGATCTTTGCACAGAAAATTACAAACATGTTTAAAGGCGTTGTCTTCATGACCTGAGATTCACTTTACTGACACCGTATGGTATCCATGTGCTCACATTATTTTGATAGAATTTGTACTGCTGTTGCTGTGTGTCCTTAAACGGAAGTTCTGATAATTGCTCAAGGTGACGTCAATTCCCATGACTGTATGACCACAGTATTTTTCACATGACCTTTATAATTCAAGAAACATGTGGAGCTTGTGTTTTGTTTTAAATGTAATTACTTTGCAGTGCTTTTTCGTCTAGTGAGAGTTTGCATTCATGTCTACTTGTTTTATTTTTGGAAAATGTGTCCTGGCAATTCTGGACAGCAAACAAGAATAGACCACAGTTAAACTTGCAATACTCACTCACACAGACACACTTATACATTGTCTCTCTTACTCTCACTCATGCACTCTCGCACACACACACACACACACACTCTCTTACTCTCACACTCACTCTGTTTCAGTAACTGCTGTTCGGGGTAACGGTGGATCCGGAGCCTTTCCCGACTACACGAGATGTTAACACACCCTGGGATTCCAATCCAATACAGGGTTGTGTCATTAGGGATTAATCCTGACCTACATTCAGTTTAACTGACAGAATAGTAAAGAGGATTAATATACAAGTCTGCTTCAGTCTGACTGTCAATTAAGATGCGTAATAAAGAACCGAATCATTTCTATTGTGCTGCAGATTTAGGACAGGATACGGCTAAACCACTTTTCAGCTTATAGATGAAGTCCAAGATCTGAGAATCAAGTAAATCAAAGATCCACATAAAATATGTATTTATAAGACAAATAACTAGAAATAACATAATGTAACTATACAATAATATAATAAAAGCTATAAATACTATATAGATGAGTTACTCTTTAAATAAAACCTGCTTGCTAATGGCTTTAGTGTTCCTTTGTAAAATGGTCTAATATCAGATGCTGAAACGGTTTCGTCTGAAATTTCATCAGGGACAGATAACCAGTCTTATCGCTCACCACACACACACACACACACACACACACACACACACACACACACAGGGAGAGAGAGGGAGAGAAAGAGATCACAGTAAAGGCCATGATGACAAAACTCCAGTGACACAGCCTAAGGCGTTCACAGTGAACTTCCTGTATCGAGTAGAATGAAAAAAATACTCTGAAAAATACTCTGAGTGATGCAAAAAAAGAAGAAAAAAGAAGTCAAATGGAAGACCGTGCACGTCCCCATCTTCTCCTCACACGTCTGCCGAGGAGACTCGCACAGAAAAGATGTACAGGCAAACCCTACGGCCTACTGCCTCACTACATGCACAAGTGTATTAGTCAAGTCAAGGTTTTTATTGCCATTTCAACCATAGCTGGTGCAGTATATAGTGAAATGAACCTTAGTGCTACATAAAGCTACATACGACAACAAGGAAATACGGCTTAAGTACGATCACACAGTTCCACAAAGTTGAGGTGTGCAAATTTGTGCAGAGACAAGAGACAAAACAAACAGTAAAAAACACTACCCTGTATAGACAGATAGCAGCAGTTTTATAGCAGCATTAATATGGAGGTGTGTATAAATTTGAATGTGAGGAAAAATGCAGCATGAGTGCAGATTACGGCTGTCGTAGGGGATAAATGAGGAAACTAAAATGGTGGACCATGAATTTTTGAGACAGACAGACAGAGACAGACTTTATTGATCCCATTAAGGAAATTCTTGTTACAGCAGCTTAGTCAGTAACAAGACACACAAAAATTTAGAAATAAAATTACATATATATACACTATATATGTATTATAATTATACAATAATATATATATTTGGATTCAGAGCTTTTATCCATCATTCACAGGAGTTTTCAAATCCTCCACACATTTGGGGCTGAAAGACAATTTAGCTTGAAGTTATATATATATATATATAAAATATTTTATATATATATACACATATACAGTGGTGTGAAAAAGTGTTGGCCCCCTTCCTGATTTCTTATTTTTTTGCATGTTTGTCACATTAATGTTTCAGATAATCAAACACATTTAAATATTAGTCAAAGATAACACAAGTAAACACATCATGCAGTTTTTAAATGAAGGTTTTTATTATTAAGGGAAAACAAAATCCAAAACTACATGGCCCTGTGTGAAAAAGTGTTTGCCCCCTAAGCCTAATAACTGCTTGGGCCACCCTTAGCAGCAACAACTGCAATCAAGCGTTTTCCATAACTTGCAATGAGTCTGTTACAG
Organism: Hemibagrus guttatus; assembly: GCA_033459395.1. Taxonomy (NCBI): domain Eukaryota; kingdom Metazoa; phylum Chordata; class Actinopteri; order Siluriformes; family Bagridae; genus Hemibagrus; species Hemibagrus guttatus. The sequence goes on along the minus strand of JAUCMX010000002.1, from coordinate 7,934,368 downwards.
CGCTGTGGAGGAATTTTGGCCCACTCATCTTTGCTGAATTGTTGTAATTCAGCCACATTGGAGGGTTTTCGAGCACGAACCACCTTTTTAAGGTCATGCCACAGCATCTCAATGGGATTGAGGTCAGGACTTTGACTAGGCCACTCCAAAGTCTTCATTTTGTTTTTCTTCAGCCATTCAGAGGTGGACTTGCTGGTGTGTTTTGGATCATTGTCCTGCTGCAGAACCCAAGTTCGCTTCAGCTTGAGGTCACAAACAGATGGCCGGACATTCTCCTTCAGGATTTTTTGGTAGACAGCAGAATTCATGGTTCCATTTATCACAGCAAGTCTTCCAGGTCCTGAAGCAGCAAAACAGCCCCAGACCATCACACTACCACCACCATGTTTTACTGTTGGTATGATGTTCTTTTTCTGAAATGCGGTGCTACTTTTACGCCAGATGTAATGGGACACAGACCTTCCAAAAAGTTCCATTTTTGTCTCGTCAGTCCACAGAGTATTTTCCCAAAAGTCTTGGGGATCATCAAGATGTTTTCTGGCAAAACTGAGACGAGCCTTTATGTTCTTTTTGCTCAACAGCGGTTTTCGTCTTGGAACTCTGCCATGCAAACCATTTTTGCCCAGTCTCTTTCTTATGGTGGAGTCATGAACACTCACCTTAACTGAGGCAAGTGAGGCCTGCAGTTCTTTGGATGTTTTGTGACCTCCTGGATGTCAATTGCTTTCTTTCTCATTTGTTTTTGAATTTTTTTGGCTCTCGGCATGATGTCTAGCTTTTGAGGATCTTTTGGTCTACTTCACTTTGTCAGGCAGGTCCTATTTAAGTGAGTTGTTGATTGTGAACAGGTGTGGCAGTAATCAGGTCTGGGTGTGGCTAGAGAAATTGAACTCAGGTGTGATAAACCACAGTTAAGTTATGTTTTAACAGGGGGGCAAACACTTTTTCACACAGGGCCATGTAGTTTTGGATTTTGTTTTCCCTTAATAATAAAAACCTTCATTCAAAAACTGCATGATGTGTTTACTTGTGTTATCTTTGACTAATATTTAAATGTGTTTGATTATCTGAAACATTAAAGTGTGACAAACATGCAAAACAATAAGAAATCAGGAAGGGGGCCAACACTTTTTCACACCACTGTATACACTAAGTAATTAATATATATATAAATATAAATATATATAAAAATATATATAAAATAGCAGTGGCCGTATGGGGGGAAAAAAGATGATTTGCACCATTAAGTAATGGTTCTATATGTCCACCAGTGAGTTGTGGTAGTTTTTGGTGGGTGGAAACACCCACATGGTGGATGGAATAACTTTTCTTGAGAGAAAATTCCATTTAACAATAACGTCCATGTGATGCGAGTACATCAAAACGTACAAAATGTTACTTACTATTCTCAAGACAGCGAGTTCACATTTCAGGCAAGTGTGAGAGTCCACACACACGTACACACACTCTCACACACACACACACACACACACACACACACACACACACACACAGCAGGGTATCTTGCTCCTCCTTCTTCTACTAAAGCCTGTGAGAAAGAAGTGCAGGTGTTTTCTCACTGGACCGGTCTCCTTGGAGGAACACCACACACAAAAACACTGATCAATATTCTCCCATTACATGCATCCTCTGGGGAGGGGGAAACCCTAGAGGGGCTCATCATGAGTTCCACTCAGCACTACACACACAAAGTCTCTCTCCGCTACAGAGAGCACCTCCAAAGGCTATCAATATTCATTAAATGCCACTACAATGACTAAAACTTTTCTCACATAGAGGTCACAGGGAAGTGTCATCCTCATTTGGCACATTGATGAGTAAGTTTGCTGCAGGCTATTCAGTTGGAATGACCAAGGAGCTTTAGAGACAGCTTTTGTGTCTGCATGAGTGACAACAGAATTATTGGACACGGTAAATACGCAGCGCTGTTGTAATGACGTACATTCAGAACAAGTTCCTGGTGCTTTAAAAGGCACATTAACTCTTTTTACAGGTTTCGTATGCTGTGCCTTATCAGACAATGGCTTTTTTTATTTGTTGTGGTTACACAGCAAAGAAATTCACTTACTGTCCACTTTATTAGGAATGCCTATACACCTGCACATTAATACAGTTACCTAATCAGCCAATCATGTGGCATCAGGCACAATTCAGATACAGATCAAGAGCTACAGTTAATGCAAACATCAAACACCAGAATGAAGAAAAAGTGTGATCTCTGTGATTTGGTATCAAGGGCTGGCTTGATTATTTCTCTCTAGCCTGCTGATCTCCTGTGATTTTCACACACAACAGTTTGTAGAGTTTACACAGAATGGTTTGAGAAAAAAAAAACATCCTGAGAGAGATCATAGCAGGATAAGCAGACTGGTATGAGCTGATATAAAGTCTATAGTAACTCAAATAATCACTCTTTGCAACCTTGATGAGCAGAAAAGCATCTCAAAATACACAATACATCAAAACTCGAGGTTGTTGGACTACAACAGGAGAAGACCACATCAGGATCCACTCCTGCTAGGCAGACTCACCCAAACTGGGCAACTAAAGACTCAGGTGGAAAAAAAATCACCCAGTTTCCACTCTTCATTTGTCCAGTTCGGGTGAATCTGTGCCGTCAGATTCCTGTTTGTGATTGACAGGCGTGGAACATGATGCTGTCTTCAGCTGTTGTAATCCAACAACTTCAATGTTTGATGTTTTGTGCAAGGTTGCAGAGTGATTATCTGAACTCCTATATCCTTCCAGCTCACACCAATTTGGCAATTTTCCTCTGACCTCTCTTATCATGGTATTTCCACCCGCTAAACCAGTGCTCACCATTTTTTTTTCTGTGTAAACTGTCTTGAATATGAAAATCGCAGGAAATCGCAGTTTCTGAGATAAGTAAACCAGCCCATCAGGCACCAACAACTGAAGCTCTTGACCTGTATCTGCAGGATTGTTTTGCATGATGCTGCTGCCACATGTTTGGCTGGTTAGATAACTGCATGTGTAAGCAGGTGTTCTTAATAAAAAAAGTGGATAGTGAGAATAGATTAATGATAATTTTTTTTACCATTCTCCCTGCTGCAATAGATGTTAGCACCTTGGTAAAATTTTGAGAAACCGGCATTAAAACCTGCTTTAATACGACATACATATACACGTTAGGCTGTGTGTCAGATAATCACTATATTAGTGTATCACAATATTTCTAGTAATTTTGTAAATCTGCGGTAAGGAACTGTCCGCTGTACGACTTGGATTTGATCTTATAAAGCGTTGAAATTGGTGGTTGCTTATTTTACATATTCCTCTAAGAAATTTGCCTTTCTTCTTATCATTAAATATATTTCATTATGCTTCGATATATCATGAGCCATTTTAATTGTATATAAATGATTAAAATGCAAATAATTGATCTATAAAGCCTCGGTTTGTATCGTTTATGATGCCACCTTGTGGAGAAAATTATACAGACACCGCAGCAACATATAACTTTAACCCAGTAGATAACAGCATCTACATTTGCACATGAACAGCAGAAACATGCTGGAAGTCACACGCAATTTCCTGCAGTATGAAGCTAACTTACTGTATTATCGTTTCTCTTAAAAAAACTATTCCACTTCATCTCAGTATGAATTGTTAACAAATTTGTCATCTCTCATGCCCACAACAGAGTGCAGTTACAAAAGGGAAAAATGATCTTAATTAGTAGTGAGACTTTTTTACTTTCATCTGTTTACTTCATGACTCGTAAGAACTAATCTTCAACTGGGAAATTAGTCATTTTATGGCAACATCCACAACCTAATAACTTGTACACCAATCAGACATAACATTATGAGCAGTGAGAGGGGAAGTGAAGAACACTGATGATCTCCTCATCATGGCACCTGTTAGTGGGTGGGATATATTAGGCAGCAAGTGAACATTTTGTCCTCAAAGTTGATGTGTTAGAAGCAGGAAAAATGGGCAAGCAAAAATTTGAGCGAGTTTGACAAGGGCCAAATTGTGATGGCTAGACGACCGGATCAGAGCATCTCCAAAACTGCAGCTCTTGTGGGGTGTTCCCAGTCTGCAGTGGTCAGTATCTATCAAAAGTGTTCCAAGGAAGGAACAGTGGTGAACCGCCAACAGGGTCATGGGCGGCCCAGGCTCATTGATGCACGTAGGGAGCGAAGACTGGCCCGTGTGGTCCGATCCAACAGACAAGCTACTGTTGCACAAATTGCTGAAGAAGTTAATGCTGGTTCTGATACAAAGGTGTCAGAAAACACAGTGCATCGCAGTTTGTTGCGTATGGGGCTACACAGCCGCAGACCAGTCAGGGTTCCCATGCTGACCCCTGTGCACTGCCGAAAGCGCAAGCATTGGACACGTGAGCATCAGAAATGGACCACGGAGCAATGGAAGAAGATGGCCTGGTCTGATGAATCACGTCTTCTTTTACATCACGTGGATGGCCGGGTGCGTGTGCGTCGCTTACCTGGGGAACACATGGCACCAAGATGCACTATGGGAAGAAGGCGAGCCAGCGGAGGCAGTGTCATGCTTTGGGCAATGTTCTGCTGGGAAACCTTGGGTCCTGCCATCCATGTGGATGTTACTTTGACATGTACCACCTTCCTAAGCATTGTTGCAGACCATGTACACCCTTTCATGGAAACGGTATTCCCTGATGGCTGTAATGCGCCGTGCCACAAAGCAAAAATGGTTTGGGAATGGTTTGATGAGCACTACAATGAGTTTAAGGTGTTGACTTTGCCTCCAAATTCCCCAGATCTCAATCCAATCGAGCATCTGTGTGATGTGCTAGACAAACAAATTTTAAAAGGATCTGCTACTAACATCTTGGTGCCAGATACCACAGCACACCTTCAGGGATCTAGTGGAGTCCATGCCTCGAAGGCATGCCTCAAAAGGCTGTTTTGGCAGCAAAAGGGGGACCAACACAATATTAGGCAGGTGGTCATAATGTTATGCCTGGTCGGTGTATACCAACATCACTCAGCTAAACCAGTTTAGCAACCTAGGCTTCTAAACCTTTAAACAAACCAGTGCATATGCTGCCACAGCAAAATAATAATAAAACCATCATTAAAACATCAAAAACACCTGCACTATACTGTACTCTATACATCTCAAATTTAACACGAACGTTTTAGCCATTGTAATGGAAATGACCAAAAACAGCACCAAGAACAGGATATAAAATGGTTTGCCTCCAATTTGGGTCCACAATATAGAGCAATTTTTGCTCGTTGGAGCAGACCTTCATCAAAACTTAGACTGCAGCGCCATCTGGTGGCTCAGCCCCTGCCACAGCCAGCAAACCACTTCTAGTTCAAAAAAGTTCAATGTTCTACACTATATTTCCAGAGGTTTTAGTACATTATCCTGGCGTTAATTAGCGGTGGTTATTTTAATACGCCATACAGATGACGTTTACCAAAAAGATTTGTTCAGTGAACCTTTCTGTAAATTACTTCATGACACCACTAGGTGACGCCAGGGAGTATCTAGAGTATTTAGATGTTATGAGTAAGTCAAGTTATTTTTCCAGAGACATGTTTATCATAATCATGTAGTATTATGATTTATTAAAATTGGCATGTCCGGTACACAAAAAGATGATTTGATTAATTTATTTTCTAGAAGGGGATGTAGTAGCTTAGTGGATAAGGGTGTTGGATTATTGATTGGAAGGTTGTGAGTTTGAGTCCCAGGTCCACCAAGCTGCCATCGCTGGGCCCTTGAGCAAGGCCCTTAACCCTCAATTGCTCAGTTGTATAAAATGAGATAAACTGTAAGTCGCTCTGGATAAGAGTGTCTGCCAAATGCCTAAAATGTAAATGTAGAAAGACATTTCAGTCAGTGCAGGCTAGTTTAGAGGGACTGGTCTTGATATGAGATTGTAATTGAAAAAAAAACCCCCAAATTGACATTTTCGCAATTTAAAAAAAAAAAAATCAAAGTAGGTTGAATTATGAAGTAGTTTTCAATGCTAAAATGATTATAAATAGCCATTAATCATCTTTGCACATTTATGTATAGAGGATTATGCTTTGAACAACACGTTTGTGTATAGTGGATTATGATACAAACCTTATATGTAATGCTACACACTTTTCAAATGCACTGTTCCTCATTCTTTCTTTTTAGTTTGTTCAATTAGTCAACAAATGTTAACGAACTTCGTTCATGAACTACAGTGTGCTCAGGTCTACCACTCTCATTGAGTCTCGAAGTAAGATATGTTCATTCAATATGTCCAACCAGTGATATAATCCTTCACAGCCTGCACGCTAATGCAGTCTTTAAAATGAAAGAAAAAGCTGCCAGAGCAGTCAGTGTGGCACTTAAGAGAACTTCACTTTTGTTCAATAACACTGATTTGTTCATGAATAAAACACCACAGTTGTTAATAGTGCACGGCACTGCACCGAGTGAATATACTACTCAAACTAAAAGTATGTGAAATTAATCATGAGGTCATTGTAAGGAAGGGAAAGTTTGATATCACTGAACAGTAAAATCGGTCTTTGCATTTCTAACACTGACATGGCGCGAAGATGGTTTCACATACGTCCAGAGCTCTACTAATAAAACACACACTCAAGCCAACACTTTTTCACTTTTACTTCATATTGAACTTTGAAGTGTTTTACGACATCTCTCACCGTCTCGGCCGTTAAGTCATTAATTAGTACACAACTGTCATCAGTGTGCGTAGGACCACCACTGTGTGCAAATGCCAGATCAAATTTAATTAAAGTTTTATTTGTTGTATATTGACTGCAATAACAAAAGGGCTGTGAACCACAAACTAACTTAGTCTGTCAGATAGCATTTTAATTAGGCCCAAAGCACCCAGTTTTCACTATAGACTAATAAGATATTCATTAAACCTATGGTCCTCAAACATTCTGCATGCAGTGACCCCCTTTTTGATAGCAGGATAGATATGTTTTTGTCAAATAAGCACAGTTAGGAATCATATTTTTATTGGGGCCACATCCGTTTGTTTTTTCCCAGTAACACTGCATTTTCTGTGGCTAAAAAATCAATTTTCCTGGCTCTGTTAAAACTGATTTTACAGTCAAGCTGATATTGTTTATACTGGTTTTTAAATCACTGAAGTTCAGATCATAAAATCATCAAATTCATCAGAGAGACACTAGAATGCCTGGCCAGAATCTAACCATGATTGAATTAACATAATTTAGTCTATTCACTAAGATTTCATTTTTTAGTTAAAAGTATGCCTGAAAATAGTTATATTTAATTAAAATAATCTTAATCAGTCATCTCAGGCACCAATTTAAGAACCGCAGCATTTGGTAGCAAAGCGCTGTGCCTGCAGTTCCCTAAATGTCCACCAGGGGTCAGAAAAACCTAAGCTACAGCCATACTCCATGTTGAAAACACACGAAAACTTCTTCAGGTATTTTGCTTACATATTATAAAAAGAAGCTTGCACAAGAGGCAAGCGTGTACTCTGTACCTGGTTAAATTATGTGATCACATTCATGTTGAAATGTATAGCTCAAATCTGAGTATAGCCATTATAAGTACATGCTGTAATTCCTACAGTCTGTATTTTGCTGTAGCTTCCCTTCTAAATAAATTGATGTTTAAAAATGTTTTCACTCTATTACCATCGTGATATTTATGTGAAATACCTTGTCTATGGTGATGGGGAAAAAAACAAACTAGTTTATAAACTGAAGTGCCTACCAGCACATACCAGCTGGCCAGAGTGCTGCACTAGAGCCTAGTAATTTCAAAACCATACAAAAGATAACAATACACAGAAACCCCTTTCACACTATTTCCTCTTCTGAGGAAGCCACTGAGAGAATTTACTGGAAGCGAGTATTTGCCAAACTGATAGATAGCCCATGTTCACACCTGAGTACTCAAAGCATGACAATTATTCATAGTGTATATGCTTATTTACACATTTATTATTTATGCCTATTGTACTTGTTCCATTCCCAGTCAGCATTGTATACAAAGCACATTCACTCTTTTGTATAGGGTAACCATTCATCTCTATGTGGTATATAGCATTTTAGATACACTAAATTAATTCATTCAATCATTAATTAATAAAAAAAAAAACACAGTAGTTATATCATCTCGTCTGTTAAGCCTGTTCCTTCTTTCAGTATGAACAATATGGGACATTTACGCTTATTTCTCATCTGGCAGGTTTGAGGTGGCACTGGAAATTACCCTCTAATTCACAGATTCATGAATGTAGAGCACACGCCGCTCGACTCAAACCACATGAATGGAAACGAGAGGAAGTCCCATGACACTATTGAACATTAAAGGAACAGCAAATGGTAAAGTACATTTCAGTAAAAAAAAACAAACAAAAAAAAAAAAAACAGACAATTGATAAAAAAGACAATGCGGGCTGCTAAAGGTTGAGGTATTACTAAACGTGGGGCCCTTCGCCGTGGCGCCGCTGTGATGACGTCAACACCGCTCTTTCCTGCGTTACATGCCGTGTGGCGCTTCTAGTCCACAGAGGCGCGCATGCTTTCGAAACACACCCACCAGACACTCCCCCTCCCCGGACACGCCCCCATCTGTCGGCTTGGTGACGCAGAGAAATGAAGAGACTACGTGACTCAACACAGTAACCACGCAGCGGATCCCCGCTTATTGCACATGCATAGCCTAAAAATTAATGTGAACTCTAACTATAGACGTGTAGGACGCTGTGAGATGACCGACAAAACCGTTTGGTGAAAAAATAAAAAAAATAAAATAAAAATAATAATCAATCAATAACAACAATAAAATGAGTAGCAGAATCACTTAAAAAAAATTAGCACACCTTCTATTTAATATGCCAGCGAGTATGATTTCATGGATAGTTCAACATCATTTGCATTTCCTCTGTAGTTGTATCTTTTTGAAATAGAAGGAAGAGGAAGTTAGATGCGCTCCTGCTTCACCGCACAGTTCCTCTTGTCATCGCCCAATGAGAATAAAGTCACCTAACTCGGCAATTCTGTTAATTATGATAGATTATATAAATATATATATATTTCAATTGTACAACGAGAATTTTCCGCAGTGCAATGCTAAGGATAATTAGAAGGTGAGTGTCTTTGCACATATTCAGTTCAGTAAACGTAGCTTAGAGAACTTTGGCACATGTGCAAACCTGGAAGATGTACCGTGAAAGTCCTATCGTTTAATTCAAAAAAGAAAGAGCTTAAAAATAGATTTTAAAAAATGCTGAAAAATTATCACTTAAAAACTGCATCACATGTATGGTTTTTTTTTCTTTCGTTTTTTTACGTGTATGTTTTTTTCCCCCCGTATGAGTTTAGTGTACAAATACTTGGTAACTTACCCATTATTCTAGTAGAGTGAGTACTGAGCCCTCGGACTGTGACCAGCTAACTTCGGTTAGAACTTCATACTGAGTATGAGCCTTTGCACAAAACTGTTTCTGCGACTAAAATAAATAAATAACTAAATCTAACAACCTCTTCCTCTTTCTTTAAGTTTGAATGTGTTTCTTTTCCCCCTTCGGCTCGTCGTGGACTTGACTCATTCATGGAGTGTAGCCTGCGTTGAGTCTGTCCGGCGCGACGCGACGCGACGCCACGCCCCCTTTCTCCAGAGCGTCAGACTCGCCGCAGATTCAAATCTTCCTGCTTGTGTGAATGGAGTTTAGCCCATAAAGCGGTTAACGCCTCGAGAACTTTCTATACAACACGCCCTATCACTATTACTACTTCTACCCAAAGTAAAAACAACAAAATAAATAAACAAATAAAAACTAGAGTTAGATGAAAAGACGCTTGTTGCTAGGAGAAGGGCCTAAACTGAATCTTTAATAGCGGCTCTCGTTTGCCCATGTAGCCAAATGAGTGTTTAGAGGAAACACATGCAGCTGCACACAGTTTTGGGCGGTTCTGGTTTTGGCAACAGGGAGGGAGGAAAAAGCTGAAAATGCAGCTCGGCTGAATATTAAGTCAAACTTTTTTTTCCATGGGACGTTTAGGATGATGAGGTGTGAGAAGAAAAAACCTGGGGTGTGTGTAGGAGTTTGCCTTCAAAAAGCCTGTTCTCACACGCTTAAAGGCAGAAGAAAGGAGGGCGTGAAAGCCATATTCACATCAACTGAACATAACCACGAACTCATTCAATCCGTTACCATGAACCATGACTTCCTTTATCTGAAATAAATACCTACTGTCAATGTCTGTGAAACCAAAACTCTTGTGTTTGAACACATAGCAAGCCAAATTCCAAAAATAACACAAAGTGTGAGAAGGTTCACATTTCCAGGTTACTGACCCTTTTCTTATTGACATTCCAGACATCCTTTGGCTGCCTCACACTCATTTCCTTCTTTACTAGACTGATAATTACACTAAACAGAGCAGCAGTCAAAAGGGCTGTTTTGTCTAGCTAAACAGAAATGGGTATGAGGTTGTGCAAACATGAGTTTTCATCAGAAATTTGAGAGCATGTTTATAGTCATGCTCTTTTCTTTCTAATTTTTTTTTTTTTTTGGCCACATCAGGAAACCAAGCTGAAGCTGCATCAGAAATATCATAGAATATGTTTTAGATAATGATAAGCTGTAAGATTATCTTTTTGAAAATCTAGTACTGTTCTGACTAACCAGACATTTAGGGATATAAACATTTAAACAATTTTGCCCAGTTGTGCTGAAAGCTAAAAAGAGCATGCTGCAGGACATGCTTTTTAACTACAGCATGCCAGTGGTTACATGGTTCTTGCAGCATGACAAGTTGCTGGAAATGTAGAGCAAGTTACTGTAGCTTTTGCACAATTTGAGTGACTCAGACACTAATTAGTTCTCATACAGTGCAGTGTGTAGAAACTAATCATGGCACCTTGCCATGATTCTGACAAGGGTTGGTTTTAAGATGTAACGATAGTTTCTTAAAGAGACCCATGAGACAAATGCCCAGTCATTCTCCTAGTGTTGCTACACCACTTGCTGTTATACAGGAAGCACCGCTCTGACACTTTCTATGCTTTTATCAGTTGTGTTGCAAAGACCCAAGCTTTCTGTGTTATTAAAGAAATGAAATGAAAAGCACACCAACTCCTAAAATTCTCTTCACATACAGTGAAATGTAGAAAGACAGTCAAAATAGCTTTGAGCACTTCATCTCATAGTAGAGTGAGACTGCAGACACAACAGCCAGATATCAGTATTCAAAGCACAGTGAAGCGAGCACTATTTTGAGAAATGTAGCTATGCAAATAGTGTGGAATGTGAGTGGGTGTGTTTGGCAATGTGCTTCCAGGCTGGGAAATGTTTTTCATTTGCACAGGAATGCTCTTGTTCATTTGCTCTGGAATAACACTTGTTTAGTCAGTCATGGCAAATGCATTGCATAATAAAATTACATATTTTTCAACAGACAAACTGTGAACCGTTAAAATCCTCATCTCAAATCATTTATTGACATTATCGTCACAGGCACAAATATGAATACAAATTATTTACATAGCTGCAATGCAGCAGTGGTCATCCTTGAGCCTGAACCAGGCCTTACCATGAAACCTGGGCCATCTTTTGGATATCCCAGAAAGGATTTTGTGTTAGTTGTGTGTTGCAGTCTCCTTAAGAAGACATTAAAATAAAGAAGCATATTAGGTTCATGACTTCTGGGGGTCAGAGGGAAAGTGGTGCGATATAGCAGAGCCACCATCCTGCAAGAGCAAAGGACTGAGATGCAGCAGGCCTCGAACAGGAACGCCCAACTGACTGAACTTCAACAGCAACTCAGGGAAAGAGGAGCATTCTGAAGAAGAGAAAACAAACAGATAGAAGTCAGGGACATGATAGAGGGTTATCAGATCCATTCGGAGACACTTTGTATTGTAGTTTTCCTGCTCTCTGTTTTCTTCTGGTAATGTGCTAAAATAATTATGGTGTTGCATCAACACAGCAAATTCAATAAAAGCAAGACAAGCACATACTGACGTAGATCAGTGAAGAAATCTCTAACGTTCTTAGGGTATATTTTTATCCATTGTGCAAACATTTAACAGATAGTTATGACTAAAAGCGATGTGCTTTTACCATCAAGGTCTGTTGTGGCCATCTTCCTGAAGCTGGGAATTGAGTAATAGACCAAGAAGCAGGCTAGAATGCTGGTGTCTGTATCGTCACTGGTAGGTTGCCTTCTAATGTACTCCTGTAGCACACGTCTGTTATCTGTGTAAGAAAAGATCAAAAGGTCAGTGAAAAGGGGAGTATGCTCGCTTCCATTCAATGCAGATGCTTTGAATGAAAAGAGAGCAAGAAAGACTTCTTCAGCACTTTTTCACACTTACTAAGGACTGTCATTACACACAGCTAGAAAAATGACCTCTGTGGTACTTGCAGACATAGGAGCTTTCAGTTCCTTTTCTAAGCAGGCAAAGATTTTCACAAGCAATTCCACATTTTAGATATGCATTTCTACACTGCTTTTTTTTTTCGTGGCACAGGAAGCTGTAAATAATTGCATTGGATTTGACAGAGAAGCTGAAGCACATAAGCATAAGCACAGTTTTGAACTCAGTGAACAGTTGCAATGAAATAGACCTCAGGTTAAAACTAGAATGAATTTCCTGGTTACACAATTACATGGTTATAGAAGGGAATTATTTATAATTGTACTATCTAGATGAGGATGAGTCCCCTTTTGAGTCTGGTTCCTCTCAAGGTTTCTTCCTCATATAGTCTCAGGGAGATTTTTTTCTCACCATTGCTCCTGGCTTGCTCATTAGGCATAAATTTAAAAATGTAAAAATTTATATGTTATATATTAATGTAAAACTGCTTTGTGGCAATATTAACTGTTAAAAGCTCTACTCAAACTAAATGAACTAAATATCCCTATTACTATTACATATTCTATAAAATTGAGGACTATATATCCGGTGTGATTTGTACATGGAAAGAGCAGGTAGCGTGCTCTAGTTTATGCCTATTTAAATACACATCGGTGCTAATAGCTACAGCCTACTAACCACCAAGCAGGTGCAATCAGGTGTCCTTAAAATACTGAAAAGGCCAACTTCCCCTTCAAGAATCAAATAAAGATCCTGAAACTAGGGATGCTTCAATACCAGACCCGGTGCAAGAACAAATACATGTTTTACGGTATTTTTTAAAATCAGTTTTTTACTGATAGCACTGAGTTACCTTGGTTCGAGTAAGGTTACAAGTGCAGGTTTTTGTCAGAGATCTATAGTGGCTGATTGCCAAGAATATTAAACACGGTCAGAGCACATTGAGTCAGAGTTTTCAGAGCAATTTTCACTTAGCATTGTAGACATTTTTTTCCCCCTCTTGATAGTCAGCGTTAAAGTATTTGTGACTGCTGTGTGTTGCTCGCAATGAGTGTTGTGTTTAAGATGGCTCATCAGATGCTGCTGATATTTTCAGTCTGTTTTGCTTTGATTGCAATCATTAATAGTGAAATACATCCAGATTATTACATTTTGTGTCATCTGTTAATAAGTATGACAGCATACACTAAGCTTAAGCCGCAAGGCATCTTGTGGTTATCATCAGATGCTTTTTTATTTTGAATACGTCTATGAGTATATGTGTAAGGTATCAGAGTGGTGCAAGTGTCTGTATCGATGCATCCCTTCCTGAAACCATTCAGTGTCCATTGCTTACCGCACAGCCAGCGGTCTAGGGCCTGGTCGGCTGAGCTCTTCATCACGGGCAAGAACTCGGAACTTAGCAGCAGACCACGGCTTTGCCTGTGTGTGTCCCGCAGTCTCTGCTGTAATATTCTGCTCTCACAGAGCTCCAGCACGAGCTTCATCTGCCACAGAGAGAACGTCTCACTCAGGTCACCCTGCTCCAGCGCCTTCACAACCTTAAAAATCACACACACACACACACACACACACACACACACACCACGTTGTGTTAGGGTAGAAATAAACCCTTCATGCAAAAAGTGAAGCAGTACTACAACTTAGTTCAGGAAATTAAAAAAGCAGCTAGTACAAGTCAAACATTGCTAAGTTCCAATACCATAAACCACACTCTATTAGTGCTGCTGTGTTCAACTTTTAAAAACATAAAAAAAAAAAAAAAAAAAAAAAAAAAAAAAAAAAAAAAAAAAAAAAAAAAAAAAAAAAAAATTGCATTGCAACAGAATCACACTACAAAGTGACTACAACGTTCCGGTTGCGTTGCACAACACAAGATACATACTGAGTTATTGAGGGAAACTTCAAGCATTAAAATAAGTTCAAGCCAGCTATGGAGTACTGAGAGACAGAGACTGACAGGCTGCAGTTTTTGATAATGGGTTATTGATAATGTACATCAGTTGTAAGTTTCATTAGAGATCTTACTTATGTCATTTGAGCAAACATTTCTTATCGGAATTTTACATTTTAAAAAAAACATTTCCTCCCACCACCCACCTCTTATAGGACTCAAAGACTTGTACGTTGGATGGCTCCGTAAAACCCTAAAGGTTACTTTGTGGAACAGTTGTGAGGTGTTACCACTTACTAACAAAATGAATAGTTTCTGTTTCTCTGTATACCTCACTTACTAGATGTCTGGAGGACTGTTTTATCTAGATAAAGCTCTGTTTCTTCGAGCGGAGAGTTAGGTCTTTGGGTACAAACAATGCCACGTGTCATTTGTGCATGTAGTGTGAAATACTACACTGATAGATTTCAAATTAAAATGTTTCAAGGAAAACCTGTTTGGAAAGAGAACACTTGCCTTCCCTGTTTAGTAAACACGTTATTAAAAAAAATATCAAATTACCTGAACGATAGAGATGTGAGTGGGCAGCATCTCTGGATTTTCCTGGGTCACACATTCATACAGTATAGCTGAGAATAAGGCAACGATCTCCTGTTTCTGTGGAACAGAAACCCAATGAAATAAACAGATAGTAAAATACACAAGAAAAATAAGAGGAAAACCACAATAACAAAAACAAATACTTCCTGACCTCAGTGTATGAGGTGTATAAAGATGGGTGGAGCAAAATTAGAAACGCCGTCTTACAGTTACCCAGAGTAACCAAGTACTGTTTCACTCTATACAGTGCAAAGTAGGTACGATACTGCAGCGTACCAAAGCTTGCTTTTAATTGTCAGATGCAATCCATGTATTGGCGGTATGTCATTATTTTCGCTCAACTCACATTCTTCATGTTTTCCGAGGCTTCACAGAAGTACTTTGCAAAGGAAACCAAGGTGGCATCTGACGTGAAGGTCGAAATGGCTTCAGGCTACAGGGGATAGATGAAAAGAGACAGGTGAGATATGAGTGCAAAAAGGTCATGCACCAAAAAGCATTCGCGATCCAACAGAAGCACTGATATGAAAACGTATCTACTGGTTTAATAAGCTTTTGCTCTATGTAGCCTACTACTATTATTTAAGTCTTACTGCCAAACTCCCGAATGTTTTTTTATTTTTTTATTTCATGCCTTGTGTGAGAGTCTATGATGTTGTGTAATCAGTTTATGGATGAGGAAAATTACTAACACGATAATAGCTTTCCAAACTTTTCCTAGGCTTACATACAGAATGTACATGGAATAAAATGAACCACTTTTTTCATTCTGTTGCAACTGGAATGTTGGGTTTGGAAGAAAAAATGCAAAAACCTTGGTTCTGTGTGAAAGAACAGATTTTTGTATTTAGGAGTCTGGGTTGGACCTTTTTTTTAAAAAAAAAAAAAAAAAACAGAACACAACCAAAAAACAGCCAATATTTTATATATGTGTTAGTGCCTTTTGAGTCACCCAGCACTTAGATGTAAATCCTTGCTCTTGATGTTAAACAACAATAAAAAGCTAATATGGCACTAAAGTGGACCTAAAACTACAGTGAACATTTATATGTTTCAGTCAAACAAGTTTGTTGTTTTATGGCCTGTACCTTGATCTGCAATTTTTTTATTTAAATCAGCCACACAGACAGACCTTGAAAGTGCGCACTTCTGGGTTTCTGTTGTTCACGCTAACAGCCAACATACTTTTCCAACCCCGAGGATCATCCTTGTAGGGCAGCTGTCCAGCACGCAGCTTCACATAAAGAACACCATCTCTGGAAAGGATGGACCTGGAGCGGAAAAGACATGGCTCAGCGTCTGCATTTATATACAAACACAAGACGTCAGGCGTCTTATGATACAGCACTCTGTTTAGACTTACTGCAGATGCTGAGTCCCTTTTGTCAGATCGATGTTCAGTTCCCAGTATCTTGGACCCTTGACTTTAATCTGTGCACGCACAGGATTCACTTGTTTTTAATATGGGCAAAACAAAATCTTAAGTGCCATCTGATTGCAGTCTGATTTAGATTAGGGATGCAGGCTGCAGTGGTGTAATGTTGCTAAGGAGCACGTTGTGTCTTTTACAGATGCTATAGGCAAAAATAAAACAATGTAAAACCTAATATTTGAAGACAATGATATAATACTAACCTAAACAGCACATTGACCAGAAACAAAAATCCTATTAAACCTGTTTAACCAACCAGTTAACCATTTGATTTTTCTTTGATGAATGGATTACGCATTTCTTTTAATTTAGTCCTTTTTGCTGTTACCCGTTTCAGGAGATGAAGTTCAGGGAGCATAGTGGGAGCCATCAGTTCCACGGTTGTCTCCTCATACCACTGTGTTTCCTATTAAACACACACAATTGTTTGCTTTTAAGCTTGAAAACCAGTACTCACTCAGTACATGTCACAGAGTTGTTCATCTACACAGCAACTGTGTGTAATCAGCCACAAAGGAGGGGGGTGTCTCGGTAATTGTAGTTAACAGTGTGTTTCCAATCCTCAGGTGGCAGCAGGTAATTTAAAGTCAATCCCCACCATCCCCTCAACTAGCACAAGAGAAGTGCCAGGAACTTGCAGTCTGGTGCACTGCCACAAGTTTACTGTCTCCAGAAATAAATTCTCTTTATTGTTACAAATTCAGCATTTAGTAGTAGTTGTTCTGCAGTTACGCAGCACATATGTACGTGTACTTATTCAGTACCTTGTAGGTGATGTCAAGCAGGGCATAACAGGGTTTCAGAGAGTCCACGTCCACAGGAACGAGCAACCGAGGCTCAGCTGCCAGCACACAGAGATGACGCAAGGCCTGGAGATGATACCTAATAGGGGGAAAAAAAAGCAACACACACAAACACCTTTGTTTGAATCTCAACCGGCAAATAAACCACAAACTGGTCCAAGACGTATTAAAGAGCAACCATATTAAACCTATCCTAAGACATGCACAGTTATATTCTTAAGGATGGACATATCACTTAAATACCTTTAAACACATGGAGGTTTAGAGTAAACACACTAAACGTCAATGACACTGAATTCAGCAGAACAGTGAGAGAAGGGTGACTGTAGTGTATTTACCTATTATCTGCGCTGTGCGCTGGGAAGTGAGGATAAAGAGCACAGAGAAGGGCTGCAATGGCGGAGTTGGACGTGCTGAGTGTGTACCTGTGAACAAAGCCGCACGGTGCATTATTGTTCCACACAGTGAAACGGTCCTTCATTGTTTAATGAGTGATCTGAATTTCGGTTTAAAAAAACAAAAAGCTATTTGAGCCCTTTGAATGGCTTTCAGTTAAATATAACAGCTGCACTGATTAATGTGCTTGAGCAGGTTCAGGAGGGGAAAAGAGGCCCTTGTGGCATGTTCATCATTCTCTCTCTCTTTACCCCATTTGAAACCCTTACACAAGCACAACATTCACAGGCAACAGCTTTACACCTGCATCAGTACCACTGGTTGTAATGTTAGGAGGAGGAGGAGGATAAGGGTTTCTGGGGAATTTCTGCTGTAAGATGCTTCTGCAACTTTCTGTTACACAAGAAACATTATGTAGTCAGACCTCACAGGTTTGCAGTAACAAGTGAGATAAAGGGGGAAAAAATACATGTTCACAGTTTGGTTTGCATAGCAGGAAGTAGTAATTTTCTTGAAATTACTTGAAATATTCAAAACATGTGACTCAAAATGTAACTTCAAATTTAACACTTAACACTCAAGCCATCAGTCACATAAACATGATGCGAAACAAAAAGCAATGTCAAAAGAGTAAAACAAAGTAGAAGTACTAACATTGCTTAATTTATTTAATGCCCTCATCATGTGCTTTTCAATACAAGGAAGCTGTATTTGTATCACCCAAAGGGCCCAGTGTTATAGCTGCGAGATGAACTGACCTGCCTCCTCCAAGAAAGAGCAAGCCCAAGGCCATGTGGTGAGCCATATGGAATCCGTAGTTCATCTCACCGAAAGTACGCTTGTGCAGAAAACGGCAGAGCTGAAGCACCTTTAGGTTCCCTGAGCCGGCCATGACCATGGAAGTTGCCAAAAGCACCATACTCAAACATGTCTGCAGGTTATACTGCCCTGACTGTCAGACACATACCACAAAAAAAAAAAAAAAAACACTGAGTGACCAGGCAACAAAATAATATCATGAATTGATTTGATTTCTCCTTCTTGGAGATACAACTTACAACTGTGGCTGTAGACGTGTTACTAGTGAGAGACTTCATGAAGTTTCGAGCAAACTTGTACTGTTGGGAAAAATATAAGTATACACTTATATTATACACATATACAGTAATAAAAACAGCACAAAATAGCAAGTACGTCATTACCGACTGAAGGCATTTAACTAAAACTCAGTGTGGAGCGGTTCCTCTTACCAGGCAGTCAAAGGCATCAGAATTTGCAGATCCAGCAAATCTAAAACCCACAGCCATGCAGGCCCCAGCGATGATATAATCATGAGCTTGTCTGAGCAGAGGAACATGTGGCTTTAGAATGAAAGCTTAAATTCAGGCATGTAATGATGGTAGATTTCTAAATGAAGCTCAAAACTAAAATAGCTGAAAAATGCACTACAATCAAGGGAAAAAAAACCAAAAAAAAAACACTTGGACCTACATTTAATGTAACAACATGAACTTACACCAAAGTTTCCATGTTCAGATCCTCAGATACTAGTGCTTCCTCCTGCAGTCCAATGTTCTCTTGAATTATCTACCAAGAAACACACTTTCAGTTAAATATCAAAGTACAGTGCAGCTATCACACACACACACACACACACACACACACACACACACACACAGAGCTCTCTATTTTAGAAAGCCATGTCAAGATTCGGGGGTACGAAAAAACATTTGTCAGTGTACAATAGGAAATGCTGATGATCGCTTGAATTTATCATTTACATTAGAATCGGTCTCATCACCTGAGATTACTCAGCAATCACTTGCAGCATTTAAACAAGAGCCTCGCTGTCATTTCTTCACTCCGTGTGCACATACATCAGTCGGGAAATTATCGCTGATTCATTTAGTTACTTTTGTTCTGTTGGCTAAATTTCTTGTTATTAATGTAACTATCCAAATAGGTGATTAAATCATGAGAAAGGCACTCTTAGCTAGTAAGGTGTTAGATATCTTTAACCAGACTAGCACGGCTTTGTCAACCTGATCTTTGCAGGCAGACACCAAGGCAGGGTAAGAAAGCAGGTTATATAAAAACGCAGACACATCATATTGGCTCCTTCCCTCCATCCCTGAACTCTCTCCATCCTGTTTTTTCCTACTGACTTGCAGATTTCACAGACATCCAGTTCTAGCAATTTCCAACATCTTTTTCCGGACCACTTCACAGTGGATACAAGTTCTCACAGCATTCTGCCCAAAAAAAAAAAATACTGATTTCTCAAACACATCAGGAAATAACATTCAGGAACAGATGCTGAATGTTTACATCACTACTCTGCAACACACTCTGCAACACATGGAAGTAACCTGTTAGTTGCACAACATTCTTTGGCTTCTTTGGATTGCAGCAAAAAATGGCTTAACACAGCTTTGCCTTGCAAAGTGTCACTTGCAAAACGTACGTTGCAAAACATCTTAGTGACCCCATAACTTCAAAAAACAAGAAGAAGTTAAGCTGAGTTGATGTGGAACACCTCATGCTCATTTACCATTGAGCCAGTTGGAGCAGGAATGCAATACCGAAGAGGAAAGGGCCTGTGTATATCGTGTTTGTGTGCGTCAGTGAAATATGTTGATTTTGTACCTGAGGCACATTGCTAGTCACCCATTCCTCATTAGGCAGTATCTCATCCCACATGATGAGGCATCTGGCCAGAGTCTGTAGACACAAAGCAAGCACAGAGATTCAATCCTCCACTCATTGCTTCTGCTGTCATCTTCCCCCTACAGGTTTCTTTCTATACTCTGGTACATGTTTATAAATGATATGCATGTCTGAGTCCAATTAAAACTTTAGAAGGTGATGGTGAGCTGTTTGATGAAAAATAGTTACAGTTGAGCCCACAAATTTACATGCACATTTCATCTTACCATACATTTCCTCACATGTCTTAAGTCAATTAGGGTATCTACTTAATTACCATAAAAGGTCATTTCAAAATATTTATTTGATTACATCATAGTCAAAAGTTGACGGACGCGATGGCATCTATTTTTTTTTTAAAATCACCAGCCCCTTTTTACAGCAAAGCACCCAGATAACATGATGCTGCCACCAACCATGCTTCACATTTCAAATGTTTTAATCTCCAGCTTAAAAACCTCAGTCTTTTTGCCCCATGGTCAGACGGTCCAATTTTTTTTTGCTTGACCAGAGAATGCTCTGTCAGACTGGTGATCAGTTGCATTTTAGTATTTTCTTATGACTTTGAATAGGGGATTATTCCTTGTGTGACAGCCTTTTACACAATGGAGATATAGGGCTCTCTTAGGATTTTCCCCATTGTATCAAGGGGAAAACACACTGGCACTAAATCGGACCTAAGTGCATTCCACATTAACTCCTAATTCTATCAATTGGCATATCAAAGCCTCCTGAAGGCTAGAAATTCCATACTGTAAATCTTATATAGTGAAATAAAACTTAAATAATTGATGTAAAAAAAAAAAAAAAAAGTAGATACCCTTACTGACCTTTTAAAACACATGTAACATGAAATATGTGGAGCTGTGATGGAAAAACTGAGACTGAATATCTATAGCCTGGGTGTATTTAGACTTAAAGCAACTTCGACTGTAACTAAAACAAATAATAGTATTAATCTACTGCCACTGCAGTGTTACATTTTTTAATAGAACTCTTTAGGCAACGGTTAAGTTGTAACCGGATACGGAAACATGCTAAGGTGATCAAAGGTCAGGGTAAACTTTAGAAGCATAATCTATCCATCACTTGTTCCCGCTCATTTGTTCTCTTCTTCTCACCCTCAGCAGCAGAAATTCAGGTTTGATGAAATCCAGCAGGAACATGGTGTCTGGGGCTTTCAACCAATCAGCTATTGAGCTGAAAGTGAAAGAGAGAGAGGGGGGTGACATCACACAATCAGTGACCGAAATACTGAGCACGCACTGAGAGACCATGGGGTTCTTCAATGAGAATTATTTTGAACTAGGGAGAGAAGAACAAGCTAGACAGAAAAAGAAACATAAAAAAGGCACTTGCCTATTGTTGGTTTTAAGATAGATCATAGCAAGAGCCAAGGTGGCACCAGGGCAGGTCACATCCACATTGATCGTGTCTCCTTCCTATAATCAATAATTAACAGTTTTATGGTAGATCAGATTTCCCAAAGGTGACATTAACACACTGATTTAATTCTGTCCTGAATAATTTGGTAATAGTTTTTATATATTTCTCTGTTTTCACGACTGACACCTTTATCTGGTAGCTTGGGGATTTGTGCTTCTCTCGGTTAATGCCGGTGTGTGTTCGCCGGTGTCCTCCCACCATGTACTGGTAAAGCTGCTCCGGTACATTCAGGTCTGTCATGCCGATCAGGTTACTGCCATGCTACAGGTAGAGAGGCTTAGTCGGCATGGGAAAGACATCACTTTCAGACTCACACACAGATTACACATATGCTCACATAATGCTTTTTATCTGTAACACAATGCTCTGAGAACTTAAAAAGGCACTTGTGTTTGAACTTGTCTACGGCGAAGACAAGCAAGTTTTATAACTATCCTGTTATTGAGAATAAATAGACAACTATTACTTAAATATTATGATTTGAGAACCACAAAATTGTTGCAACTATGCGGTAACAGTATTTAGTGAATGACAAAAAAAACTGAGATCATAAGATAAGACATACAAGTACAGGCTCACAGAGGCATAAAAAAAATGATATGAAGCTTTTGGAATCTAAAAGGGAGTGCCTCTAGTGTACAAAACCACATGAGAGTTATTCTTGAAGCATGCAGAGCTTGAAAGTTAAGATGCAGAAGGGATGTTGTCAGATGACCGTGAGAACTGCTAATAGACATAAATATGCTAATGAACTGGCATAGCAGGTGACTTCCAAGGAAATGTTGTTTGCATGAAAGAAAGCAAACATTCTCAGCATAATCTCGCAGCGCTTGTACTCTCACCCCAAGGCAAACCATGCCGAGTGCCAGGCCTGCTGCTAGAGAGTAGGACTCTCTGTCTGTGCAGAATTCCATTTCAGGGCCAGGAGGACGGCCTGTGTGGAGAGACACACACACACGCACATTTGTTAAGCATGCTCACGTCCAACCCATTAAATGAGCATTGGGCTTGTGTGATATTGATTTCTCCCTGCTTGTGATTTACCATTATAAAAAATTTAATTGTCCAAAAGAGTCAAAAAAGACAGGAAGCAAGCATTTCCAAATTGGAACTCAGGTGGATAGTGGGATTTTTAATTGAAAAAAACATGGCTGACATTTTCATGGCTGATCTATTACTGCTTAAACTGTTTAAATGCACCTGAGATCTGACGGGCGCAGTAGAAAAATAAAAAGTGCCATTTTTGGTCATTTGTGGCCAGATTTTTTCAGTGGCATCCCTAATTGAAGATACTGCACTGTATATACTCATCAAAGTTAGGCAAGTCAAACCTATATTCATTTTCATTATACATTTTATTTTACATTAATAAACTTTACAATGACGATTGTATAGAGATGATTATAAACATTATATCGCACAAGCTTACTGAGTATGCATGCACACACACTTGCCTCTCTCATCCAACCTTTATACTGACCTTATTCCATCACTATCAACTAAACGCCCACATATAAACACCTATGAGCATTCCTGCTTCTCACCTACAGCATTTAAACAGAGCCCCCCTGTGACCACCATCACCCACACACACATCCATACAACATTCATGCACAGTGATCCCATTCTGTACTGACCTATCTCTGCAAGCAGCACCTCAGCATTGTGGCGGTGTCCAGTACCCTGGTACACAAGGCCGATGCCCACCACTGCTGCCACCTGCACGCTGTGTGGCACGTCCAGCTCTGTGGAAGTGGGTGGAAGCAGGGCGGGTATATGGATGCTCAGCAGGCGTGTGATTGACATTGCCATAGTGCCCAGCTTAGCTGCTGAAACACCCAACAAGAGCCCTATGCTTGTCATGTCATGGTTCTGAGGAAGAAAGTGGAAAAGAAATCTTCAAAACTGGTATTTGTTGTTAATTATCAAATTCAAACATTTATAAAGATTCAGTTAATGCAAATGTTGGACTGTGCAAACTCTGGACTGTTACACTCACTGGCCAATAAAGTAGGATCACCGAAATATCTGCTCATTCATGCAACTATTCAATCAGCCAAGAATGTGGTAGAAGTGACCTTCATAAAATCATGCAGATCAAGAGCATCAGTTAAGGTTCACACTGAACATCAGAATGGGGACCAATGTCATCTCAGTGACTCTGACCAGGCACTGATTTTCTTCAACTGCCCAATGTCAGTGAGCCTGTACACTGTAGCCTTAAGATCTCTGTTCTCGGCAGGAGTAGAACCCGATGTTTTCTTCTGCGTCGTGCGTTTTGAGATGCTTTTACGCTCACCACAGCTGTCAAGAGTGGAAAGATTTACTGAAACTTTCCTACCAGCTTAAACCAGTTCTCTCTGGCCATTCTTTTCTGACCTCTCTCATCAAAAAGACATTTCAGCCCACGGAACTTACGCTCACTGGACAAATTTTCCTATGCACTCTCGAGAATGTTGTGTGTGAAAGTCCCAGGAGATCAACAAATCCTGAAATACTGAAACCAGCCTACGTGGCACAAACTACCATGCCATAGTCAAAGTCAATCTGATTACAAATAATGAACGTTCTGATGACTGCATTAACGGAGGCTCTTCTAATGAAGTGACAAGAGTATAGGTCAGGTAATTCCTAGGCCTGGAACGCCGAGTCCCCACCCCTGCTCCCCGACCCCACCCTGAATTGATCAGAAATGAGTATTATTCTGTGTAGAAATTATATAGAAAGAGAATACCGCTGAACTAGGATATGCTGATGTGTGATTTACAAATCAAATGTAAATGTTCCAAAGACAAGTATACATAACAGAAGGTTCTTCATTCATTAATTCACTTTTCAAATGAATGTGTGTAAAACAGGATGTTTTTCGCGGGCTTCTCGTAATTGAGTACTATGATATTCTAGAAAGCCTAGCCTGCCATTCTCGATGTGGTAAAGGGCCAGTGTAAATATGCATGTAAAGATGGAGCCATAGATTGTATATATGCATTGTAACCACCGAAAGTAGTGATAGAGCCTAGCCTGACTGGAAATGAGAAAGCTATGCAGCGTCATAGTGAAACTGTGCTTTAGGTTCGTCTTTCATGTGAGAAAAACAACAGGATGAGAGCAGAAGAAGAAAAAGACAATTAGAGCGTGTAACTCCAAAACTGGAGAGAATTACACTGAGACTAAGGAAAGACCGATTGAAATGTCAAACCGTAAAAGCACTACGGCAAGCACAGCATGAACCCGAGCGGGGCCGGCTACTATCAACACTCTTAACAGGGAAGCCACCTTTCAGCTCCTTGTCAATCCATCGGTGTTTATACGGGAAACTTTAAATGTCTTTTACAATAGCTTTTAAATCAGCACAGCATAAATCTGAAAAGAAAGGACGGAAATTAGTCATCCTGCTGGGCTACAGCGATCATTTTCTTTGTCTACGATCCAAAAAGGCTCTTTTTTGTTATATGTAACACAAAAACTAACCAGTTTGGATCAAGGATTAAAAAAGTCTAACAATAATAATAATAAAAAAGAAATATTATTAATAAGAAGCGCATATCAGGGCTTGAAACAAGTGCCATCTGACCTGTAAAAGTCAACTGAAAACAAATGTGAGAAATTGTGCAGACACATTCAGTTGCCACTTTATTAGATACACCTACCTTCTATTTTACAGATTATGAGGTAAACTTATAAATTGACCCATTGGTTCCTATAAATTAGGGATGGATAAATCACAAGTCCTGGCACTCAGGTAAAGCAGAATACGTATAAAAGTTTTTCATTCATGTTTACCTGGCAGAGAAAAACACCACAACTCATTAAAAATGCTGTCTAAAAGGTTTCAGCCTTAGTGTTGAGGGGAAAAATACAATGTTTCGTCACAAGAGATGTTATCAGGAGAGCAATACTGTGGTTGCATAAAATCACCCGACACACTGGTTCAAGTACTCACCGTATTTTTAGTTGAATCATGTTAACCTAATTATACTTTTACTTGCTTGCTAATAAATTCATGAATTTTCTATCTGTTATATATTGTCTGTTCCTTCTCTATACCCAATCTCTCTATAGAGGAAGAGCCACCAGATATTATATGGTTAGAGCCCCATTCTTAACAGTGACACTAACGTGGTAGTGGTAGTTGGTAGACTTGCACATGTGCCATGTCATTACTACCGTACTCTGTTAATAATATCTGGCTAGCCGTTGTGGTGACTTTTTTATTGATGAATAAAGGAGGAGGTAGCTTATAAATGTGCATAAGGATAAATGTGTTACAGTCGTTACCTTTGAATACAAAATGCAACTATACTACAGTATGTAGTATGAGTGTATGTAAGTGCTTGGGATAAACATATCCACTATTACCTTTACAAAGAGTTTTCTCAAATTTTAAATTAGTAATATTAAAAATATAAAACATTAGGACTAAGAACAAAATAAAGAAAATGGGAGTCATGGCGTATTTTCAGCTTCCAAGCGTAATATTCGATGTGACTGTAAAATTCAACAAATGTTAAATTTCAAGAACCCTAACAATAACAAGGTAATCAGAATGTCTGAATTTTAGAAGGTTTGACCCTCTGCTGGTATAGAAAAAGTGCTGTACAGATATGGATCCTAGAGTCGTTCTGTTTATAAGTCGTTTACCTTAGTTAGATAGTCGTGGATGTTAAGCGTGGCAAGTTTGGTGAGGTGGCCGTTAAGGCCGAGCGCCATTAGAAAGCCTGCATACTCGTTGGTTAGATCAGAATTCTTGGGTTTGTTGTAGGCGATCCAGGCTGATTCAACACCTGATGCCGGTGCAATCTTCAAGCCTGCTGCTACACCGTTGTGAAAGCTGGGCCAGTTTGCCATGTTGGGAGGGACGTCGACATTGCCACTGTTCAGGTCCACGGTGGTGTTCCTGGGTGGAGCTCGTCCTGCCAGATAAAGGGGAAAAAACGTTTTCAAACTTAAATAGAACTGCTTTCAACTTAACAAAATAAAATATCAGAACCCTGACCTGGGAAAGATGTTGGTACATTTTCATTTTTTGTAATTATTATCTTTAAAAAAAAAAATACAAAAAAAAAAGACCAGAATTGGTCTGTGTCTCTATGATTGACCGAGGTGCAGAGTAGTGCCAAGCCTCCCAGCCACAGATGTGGCATTGATAGGAGCCAAGGGAGTAAAAGTGGACATGCTTTCTAGGCGGGAGGCTTGGCATTAGTGATAAATTTAATCTCGCAGGAAAAGAGTGAGAGTGCAAACATTTTCCCTCAACTGTATATAAATGTTTTTAGTCA
This sequence comes from Hemibagrus guttatus, assembly GCA_033459395.1. Lineage (NCBI taxonomy): Eukaryota > Metazoa > Chordata > Actinopteri > Siluriformes > Bagridae > Hemibagrus > Hemibagrus guttatus. The sequence goes on along the minus strand of JAUCMX010000002.1, from coordinate 7,907,449 downwards.
TGTATAAATGTGTAAACTAACCATCAGCACGGGCATGAAAGATGCATCTTGTGTCACCATTTTCATCATAGTAAAAATAAGAAAATTCTGAAGTGAAACCAGAAGTTGTCTTTTTTCCCCTTTGCAGTTCTAGTGCTACCTCATTCAACTTATTTTGTTGGACCAGAAAATGAGAGCAGATGTCTGGTCTTAGAGAACTGTTTTCTAATTGTGTGGCTCTGTTAAACCACATGACAGAGAAAGAGGGTTATTATCTATGAACATCAAAGCAGAAAGTATGCCTGCTAAAGCAAGATTCAAACAAGCTGTGAGTAGCCAGAATGTCCTTATTATAGCAGCAGTTCTGAACCATAAGGGTGAATTTTATGCATACATACAAAATACTAGAATAAATGTGTTTTGCCAGCCTTAAGCATTCCATTCCATTCCACTAAATCCTAACTAGTTCGGATATATTTTCACTATTAATCTATGGACAAAGCATTTTGTTTTGTGCTTGGGCATACCGGTCAAGTTGAGCTTGGGCACAGGTAGGGGCTCAGTTGGCACAGGATGTTGTGAAAACAGTGTGAAGAGTCCTCGACCCACAGGGAGAGCCATGGTGCGCTGGCACAGCTGGAGAAGCCTGGCAACACACACAGGAAAGTGGTATAGTTAAACTGCATGTTAGGCAAGTGAAATGGGCATGTGAGTAAAAGAAAGACAGAGATGGTAAACAAGTGGTTATCATTTATATTCTAAACCTGGTTCGCAACGGTTAAACATTGAGAAATACTTACTATTCTACAACACTGGAAGAAATATTAAAAGGATATGTACATTTGCAAAACCTTAAATACGTTTTTGTCTGAGATACATCACAAGTCATATTTTGATCTATATTAGCAGCACACACTGTATCTTCATTCCTGAGCAAATGGCTGACATTTCACTCACATCTCTTATCCAGTGTACTACATCTCTCTCCTGTTGTATCCCCCAGGTACTAGTAAAGTAGCTTCTATAATAATAAAAATATTCTATAATGATGTAGAATCATTATCAGTAAATGTGCATGAATGGGTGGGTTCTCTTACTTGTTCTCCTTCTCCTCAATATACTCATGGTCGCTGACCTCTGGCAGGTGGGGCACATTGACCCGTACAGGTCTGGAACTTTGGAGCAGACGGCGAACCTCTTGTACACGCAGGTCACGGCTCCAGATCAGCCCCGTCACCTCTGGGTGAAGATCGGTCATACCATCCTCTTCCTCATCTGCCTCAGTCGTTATGGGAGATTCTAGTGGCTCATTTAGTGCTACCATCTTACACACACACACAAACACAAGGAAGAAACAAAAGGCTGATCTCTCTACACACACAATAATATTTTTTAATCAAAGGGAAAAACTTGGCAGAAAGTATAAACCCTATGTGTGTATACATACTCATAGGCTATATATAGTTTTTGGTACATTTTTATAAATTTCTCCATTTGTTGATGACAGTGTTCTAGGGTTTGGGAAATTCTTTTATACCCCTCTCCTGATTGATACCTTACAACAAGTGAGATACCATGAATGCTTTGTAAGCTCTTTCTGGACCAGGCTTCAGCAGTCAGATGAAACCAGGAAGACTTGAAGAAAATCTTACAGATACAGCTGATCTTTATTTGGGATGAATCAGAATTGTTTAATAGATGAATAATAATTACTTTTGAAAATTTAAGATTTAATGTGATTGGTTCATTTCAAACATAGCCGAGCATTTTTATATGTTGTAATTTTACATGACATCATTTAACTTTCACTTTTCACTTTCTGCCATTTTATCAGGGGCTTGGCTGCTGTTGTTTTTTTAATATATCCATTGTACATGCCGAAATCTATAACCTCTATAACAAAACCAAATTTGTAAGAAAACATTTGAACATAAAGTAAGTTACAGCTCATTTTATCAAGCAATTGCTTTTACAAGCAATTCTCACCCTTTCTAATGTGACAGTGGTGGGCCATTTCACGCTGATTAACAGCCTGTAATGCAGCATCTAGGTTTCACTTTTCAATCCTTAGTAATGCAGTGATGAATAAGATTAATAACACCATCAATACACATTGTTTGTTTTAAAAGGTACACATTAACTATCTTAGTTTAATCTAATGGGTAATATGAAAGAAATCAAATCATCAATCATGCCCAAAACCTGTATTTTATTAGGCAGAATATATTGTTTAGATTATGGATAGACTTTAAAATATTGTAAGCTTAGGCTTTTTTTATTATTATTATTATTATTATCATTATTATTATTAGTATCTACTCTACTGTTTACACTTTTAACCACATTTATTATACTGATTAAAGTGTACACTAGACACCACCATGGGGATGTACACTAAAAAAAAACAGTGAAATTGAGGTAAAGAAATGTAAGTAGATGGTAAAATTAACTGTACAAAAGCTTTTTTGTTATTTTGCTTTAATTTAAGCCTTTTGATATGGCTTTGTATGAAGTGCACTGGACCTGGATCAGTTTTGTTTTTCAAGTATAGATTACGATTATTTCTTTTTATAATTACTGGTCAGCTAGTGAAAAATGATCAACAGAGCAAGCTGTAATAGAAGTATCTAAAATATAGGAACTAAGACAGGCTTGTACGCTGAGAATATTCATGGTCTTAGTCTCCCATCTCCGGCCTTCACGCTCAACCACCTTGTTCAAAAACATTTGAAAGGTCTCTTGGTGACACATTTCTGAAACTGCAATAAAGCCCAAGACCTAACGTGTTTCTGAATCATTTTGACACCACGGTCTGACTTGCATCAAAGGTAGCAAAAAAAAAGTGGCAATGTTCGATCAAAACACGTTGGTTAAAAACCAGGCAAATTGATTAATATTAAACCATAGTCAAGCTTTTCATAAAAACAAATGAAAACAGAAATGTTAGTTTAGTGCTAGTATTTTATCCATTCTATTATGTTTGTTTCAGTACGTTTAATACAAGCACAAAGCTGCATGCTATTTTGTTACATATTCCAGATATTTAATAGCCAACTGCAAGCCAGATGGATGCACAACCACAGTCTCTAGACTTCTTGTGGTGCTCAATAAATAACATCCAGCTCTAAAAGGTGATTTCACTATGAAATCTACATGAGTTACATCAAAGTTTAAAAACAATGCCACCATCAGGACAGATAAAGGCCAACAAGGCAGACATGCTGGCACTGTTTTGAAATCAGTGGTGCACCCGAGTGAACCCGAGATACCCGCATGGCAATGCTTTACCTAGAAATAATATTGCCGTGTTTCACTTATGTGCAATACAACGCCTACAACTAACAGTTTGAGTGTTAAAAACTAAGTACATGACTAAGGACTTGACTCAGATTTGAAGCTCAGAGACTTGAGACTTGACTCGGCAAAAACTGACTTGTGACCGTACCACTATGTAGGTAGCTGGAAGCTATTTTTAGGCTGCTTACCGGTTTTCCTTTGGCCAGGGAAACCTTGTGAATCTGCTTGGTTAAATCCTGTCGTCCAATCAGAGCACAAACCTCTTCAGACCAATCGGAGCAGGGATGCTCTCTACACTGGATGATGGCATCCCGGATTGGCAGAGCCACACCAAAAGGCACAGACTCAAGATCCTTCAGCATAAAGCCTGAAAACAATAGACGAAAGCTATTAGATAGATAGCAGCACTTTGTGTACCGATAAGAAACAGTGTGTGATCAGCCTTGAAGCCTGTAGCTAGGTATCAATTAATTGTAATTATATACAAGGCATTTAGTATTGGGGTTTTCAAAAATCACAGTATGACATGATGTGGGATTAACTATGAATGTCAAACACACCTTCAGAGGTCAACCACACCACCAGGTTCTCTGCGAGACAATCTGCTGGCGAACTCTGCTTTACACTGCTCTGCCTGTAACCACACACACACACACACACACAAACATGAAACACACAGCCTGAAATTAAAGGGCTTCTGAGGCCAAATGTAGACATTCTATACAATTACAACTGTTACGATTACACATTTTACCCTTTCAGAGAGATCATCTGACAATTACCTTTGTAGAGCAGGCTCAGTGAAGCCTTTCTTTTGCCCTGAAAAAAAAAAGATGGAATGTATCAAATGTTTTATGAATGGATCAAAAGTGCAGAATACAGACACAGTCAATTATCGTTTGTTTAATTAACGTCAGTCCCATCCTAGTAACCTTTGATCTCTGATGTAAACACAAAAGAGAAATTTGTACAAGGAATGGGGAAGTACACACACACACACACATACCCATAACCATTAGAAGAGTGACAGCTCACCTGCAGAGAGCCGGGACAGGTACTTAGACACGTTAGATGAAGCAGCATTTTCATCTCCCACTACATATAGCGCATAACTCTGCCAGAAAGAGAGAGAGACAGAGAGACACAGAAAGAGAGAGAGAGAGAGTGAGAGAGAGAGAGAGAGAGAGAGATAGACAAAGAAAAAGAAGAGGAGACAGATGGAGTGAAAAAAAATGAACAAATGTGCAAATGACTGTCATTAACAGCGGGACAGCACCCGTGTGGTTTCGGTTTTCTGCTGCAATGACATTAAAAGTCATTCTGGTTATGTTAGCGAGAAATAGCATATATGCACTGCTTCTAACCAAGACTGGAGTCATCAACCACATTACTGTATATACTAACCACAGAATAGGAGGGAATGCTACCTCTGAATGTCATATCGGTTAAAGAAGAGGAGAAAATAAAACTTAAAATAAAACAATTCCACTGGTGCACCAAAGTGGAACATCAGAACATTTGTTCGTTCTTTCTTTCTTTAATTCATTTAAGTGAGTGGTTTATTCAAAGAGATTGAATGGACACTAATCTTTGGTCAGACCAGACAGGGGGTTAAAATGGAGTTTACAGAGAGAGATACTGGGGTACACATAGTCCGTAATTGCACGGCTGCTTGTCAGCAATTCTATGTCAGTGTGCTTCATCTCACTCGGCCTGAGGGGAAGAGATGCCCACCCCCACCCCAGTGATTCAGCCCTCCATTTCCATGGCTTAAAGTACAGCTGGAAAACTTTAACAATGCAAACAAACAGAGACAGCTCTCATTTTTTCCACTTATTGACATAGGCACAGTATATGGCGCGCACACACACACACGATGGACATGACTGTTGTCTCAGCAAGGCAGCAGCATTAATAAAATGTCATTATAATCATCTAGGGGCACTGTATCTTCTAAATTATTGACATTTCCACAGAACATGGTGTCTGAATATAAGGGCATGTGACCAGGTTAGAGTTCTGTCCAAGCATTGACCTTCATTAGTATGTGTTTAATTTGTTTGAACATAATTATGTCTAGAACCTTAACCCAGTGACACATTCACACTGGAGATATGAGCATTATTTTCTACTACAGCTCTGTACAAGCTCCTTTTTAGGCAGTTTCGGATGATTTAATCCTGTTGGCCTGAATTGAAAAATCAGACGCTGAACATTTATATTTTCATCAGTTTTGTAAGAAGTGTATGGATGTGTCTGCTTTTAAGAAATCTACAAAATTTACCAACACAATCAGTTTGGTCCTCTCACAAATGCCAGGCAGGTATGGAAATGGAGGCACTTCCTGTCCCCTCAGACAGCTGCTGAGCCACGCAAATAGACAGGGCACTTCGCCATTCAGGTACGTCGGCCAGCTCATCAACTCCATCTGAGCTTTAGAGACACACACACACACACACACACATGCACACAGTGTGTTCAGTTAGACAGTAACATCTGCAGCACACAGACAGAATAACCCATCTTGCCTGGTTGATTCATTGTTAACTCAGTGGAGATGCCTTGCTGCTAATGAGGGGACCCTGAGCCATTGATCAGGTACTTACCCTGATCTATCTTGCAGGTTTCCTTGAAGCTTTTGATGAATGAGGGGTAATCACGCCAGTACAGATCAATGTATTCCTCCTGCTGCAGGTCCCTAATGAAATGAGGAGGGCAGGCGGATTAGTGGAAGTTGTTGTCTGATCAGGTTGTTAATGCGGGTCAGGTGATCAATAAGTAGACTGATTATGAAACCATACTTAGTTGGATCACGTTTTTTTTTTAACAAGGGCGATGGCTACATGCCAGAATATTCTATGATATTGGTAATTGCTTTAAGTTTTTAAGTTGCACTCCACAGGCTTTTCTATTTACTATCTCATTTCCTACTCTAACAAATATTTTGCCTTTGTTTTGATTCTATACATTTCAACAACCCATGAAAGCTACAGCAATAGGCAAGTGACTCCTGAAATCCTTTAATCATTAAACATTTAAACAAGTGCATTGCAAAATTGGTGTCCTTAATAAAGCAGGGTTCTTGGGACAAAAGCGCAAAATGGATAAGAGGGGGGCTTCAAGCCTACACACAGTCGCCCACTAGAACATACAATAGGACCCACTCAAGCTTGTGTTTATGTTGAATACAAAAGCGAGCTCTTGACATTTTTTCCGTAATTAGGCAAGATCATTCATCTGACCATTCCGACCTTAACTGAAATGGCAAAGCATTTTACTCACCCCACCATTTTATTTCATTAACTACTCTTATTGTTTGGAAAAGTATGGAATATTCGATATTTACAGCAATGCCTAAGTTATTCTACCTGGCCATCTGTTGAAGGAGGCCCACGAGGGCACGGGCGCCACTACGCTGGAGCTCGTCCAGTTTTAAGTCCTCATACAGCAGATGGAGCACATAGAAAAGTGCTGGGATGTGGGTGAAGAGCAGAGCTGAGGGCTCCAGCCCTGCTGCTGGCCCAGTCTCATCCATGATACCAGTAGACACGTCTGCATGCAGACCAGACATGCCTGGGGCTGGATACACGGACACCTGGCTGTGGTAGTCTGAGCTACAGAGGTATGTCCAGTCCTTGATGGAGAAGAAACAATGGAATATGCTTGAATGTTACAATGAGATAGGTTACATGGAGAAAAGTGTACAGTGATTGCCTGCTCTGTGTTACAATAGCTCAAAACAGCACCTCACTTAATTCAATCTTTTCTCAAATCGTGGAGGGATGAGTTCCAAAAGCAGGCGTATTTTAATCAAAACTTTAATCAATTATATAATCAGCTTGGTCTTATTTATCTGATATTATTTGAATGAATTTTTTTATTTGGTCCCTCTGTTTAGAACTTACTTCATCAGACCCTGTATCCGCTGGACGTGCCTTCTTAGGAGCAATTACCGGTGAGAGGGGCACTTCAAAATGGAGCTGTGGAGGAACACGCTTAGTAGTCAAGACCTCCGCCGCACGCATTACTACGACGCAATTAAACTAATAATAGCAGCCATTTCATATAACCCTCAACATCATAGACACAAACATTACTGACATTCCGTGTCCACGACAGCCGCTCCGTGTTGTAGCCCATCAGTGTCATCAAGCATGTGACGAACAGATTCCACTCCTGATGCATGCTGGGCCCTCCGGGAGCATTGTAAATATTGTACCACTTTACCAGCACCTTCATAGCTGTGTCTTTGGGCAGAATGAACCGAATGGCTTGCAGGCATCGTTTCACTGAAAACAGACAGGGCATTAGTAATTTAACAAATTTAATCCACGCTGTTCAGTACACGTAACGCAACCTTCAAGTCTCAATAAAGAAAAGAGGCGCTGAAAGGTTTAAGTTGAGCAGGTTCCAATCAGAGGAGGCAGCAGATTGAAAAGAAAGCAACTGAGGTATGATGAAATGAACAGTGCTAGATTTGAGTAGGTGGAAAAAGATAGTGGGGGAAATGGTATAAAAAAGGGAAAAAAAGAAGATAAAATAGATGAGTGCATGGAATGGAGGGTCTGTGCCAATAGGGGATTTATAGGGGACTGTTTGGTGAACAGAGGTGGCCCACAGAATCCATGCTGAAGGTAGGTGGGCAATAGGATTAACTGTAACAGCAAAAAGTATGGAGGATTTACCCTCGGTCAAATTTAAGTTCCATAAAATATGAAAATGTGTTTTCTATGTGTGCATGTACCTTATTAATCATAAAAATGGTTAGGCTAAACAAAAGTTTGTATAATGCTGAAAGTAAAAATGGAGCATAACCAAAGCACGTATTCATTATTTATCAGCCTAAATGAAAAGAAATTGCATTCATTTCAACGTTCAAACATACAACACGTTATCTATGCGCAAGAGGCAATTAGGCTCCTAATGAATCTGCCAGTATCTTAATTGGCAAATAAATTCCAAAAGGTCAAAACAAAGCTGGTTAAAATGTCACTTTATTAGAAGTAGGAGCCCTTTCTTCCTAAACCAGATGCCCTATTAAAGAAGGACACACAGGTCACGATATGCCATCATTTTTGAAGAAGAAGAGGTCATGTCATAACTAAAAGCCAATTAGTGAAATGTGACTGGGTAGTCTGTATGTTACATGTTCTTGCAGAAAATCCTGTATTTCTGGGGTATTTTCTAATTCTGTAGCAATTACACAATATGCATCAAGGGCATTTAAAACAACAGCATTTAAAAATTCATGCTCCAAGGCTAAAAAATGTGAGGGTGTCAGTGATGATACGCAGTGATGTGATTGAGCGCAAAATGCAGGACCAGGGATGCAATCTAATACATAATTTCATAAGTGCCTGTGACAAGCGTGTGTGTGTGTGTTTTCTAACCCAGCTCTGATGTAGCCACTTCAGGAATGGTGATCCTCAACATTGAGCCATTGCTCAGCTCCTGAAACAGAAAAAGTAGGAAAAAGAATTCTAATTCAGGTAGAAGAGGTAAAACAGGCGACAGAAAGATCTATGAAAACAATCCAGTCACAAACCAAAGGACCTAAAGCTACCTTATAAGAGCTTTTATAAAAGCCATTCAAATGGCATGTCAGCCAAAATCCATAAAGATGGTTGTGACAGGTCTAAAAGTAAAATACTCCTGGCAGTAAAACATGCTTCAGCAGTCTTGACAAATCAGGCCCTGCAGATAAAGCATGAAGCTGACTAATTATGTCAACATCGTGACAGATTACTGGTTCTCCAGGATGGGCATGCACACATTCGCACAATTTTACTTCTATGTCAGCCTGGACATCATAAACCAAGGGCTGTTATCAGATTTGAGGAAGATGATCATTTAGAAATGCAGCGATGCTAGAATTTCTAGTGTTCTAACAATGCCACAGCCATTTAAGTCCACGTGTTAGGAAACACAGCATTCTTCTCAGCATACAATAGCCATTTGTGGTCATGTGTGTGCTTATTTATCAGGAACACGGCAGTCAGCATCACTGTTCAAGCACACAAAGATATGGCCTGATCAGTGATTTGGCAAGATGGAATGGCTTCACGCCTCTGAGCAAGAATCTGGCCTTCGTAAGCACTGCATAAAAAGTCTTTGTATATTAGTCATACTTATCGATAACCAAGAAAACACTTTTCTACGCCACTATACGTTGCACAATCAAAACATTTTTATAAGTATATACACAATATATACCACATGTGTATAGAAAGTGCCATTTCACTTGATTTTAATGGATGTTTCACTCAGAGATGACATGTAAAGCAAGCGTGGGGTGACACATGGGCTCTCATTTTACACATCTGTAACACAGCTGCTATGGATTGAACCACTTAAAAGCAAAAGTGCTCACATATGGAGGAACAAAATGATTAAGATTTTCAGGCTTTTAGAATTTAGAGGATTCAAAATGGTACACAAATGTTAGAGCACCAATGCTTAATTAATATAAAATCCATTCATCTGTCCTTTCGGCTGACAGTCACTGTTACGTGACTAGTACAACTAAACAACATAACTAGTGCCCATTTTTATTGCCATTGCTCCCAACCTTTGGTTATCTGGTTTATTGCGCTATATCAATGGAATAGAAGTGTGTGAGAGAGTGAGTGAGTACTGTTTGCAAGCTGACCAGTGTGAGACGGTTGCTGACTGGGTCTCGCAGAGCCTGGATATGTGGTGTTGCCTGCTGGAACGGAGAATCCTCTAGCCACGATGACTCATGATGCTGCACCGTTCTCATCTCTGACACAGGCGAAGGCATGTCGGACTAAAGGCCGTGGGAAGAGATGGGTGTGGGAGGATTGGATAAAAAAACATGACACCATAGACTACAACAGTTACAAGGCATCAGACTGAACTGTGACAGTGGTACAGAAATGGAAAAGCATCAGTCAGATTTGCTTTATAACTCCTTCCCTGTCAGTATATATTGATGAGCATTTCAGTTTTGTCTTTGCCATCATCATCAATCAAATATAATCACTGACATTGTCTATGTTAAGAAAAGAGCAAAGCTTTTCAATGGCATTGTTTAGACAGTTTTGATTAACGAAGGTACATTTGTTTTAAAAGTAACTGTAAATTTAAAAAGATCATTCTATCGATCCAAACCTCCGACCTATGGAGTAAGCATCAATTGCATTTATCGTTGTACTATTAAATGCCTGCATGTCAGGACTTTTCATGCTAGTCTTATTCAATTCAAGACACAAACTGCTCATAATAATGCTAATAAGATTGTTGGCCTGGAAAGGTTGCCCCCTTTATGTACCTCCTCAAGCCTGCTCATATGCTGGACGGTTGCTTTTGCTGGTGTGCTCACGTTCTCCAAAGGGGTGTTTAAGTGCAGCAGGCTGTTTGGCAAACTGAAGGTTGGTGACAGAAGACCTGGGACAAACACTTTGCTCACCTAAGGAGAAAAGACACAATTGTATGTGAGCTTCATCTATGGACAGCCTCAGCTATGAAATCAGCTCCCCCAGGTGCAGGTGGACATGTTTGCAATACAAGCCTGTCACTATATAAACAGAGCTACAACTGTAAAACTTCTGTATGACCTCTGGGACAGGAAAACACTGAATGATTTAATGCCAGACACAAAAAAAAGCAGAAGAAACATCTTATAAATTACAGAGAACTGCATACAGGGTATTACAAACCCTTAGAAGCTTATTGATCTTCAAAAGATGTACATTTCTGACAATATTTAGCTTCTTTGGCAGGTTGTTGGGTCTAAGCAAAGGGCCTAAAGCAAAATTTTAGTATTGTCCTTCCCAATTAAAACCACTACTGAATTCTGATGGTGAGACATTATGACATTTAATCTTAGAACAAAATGTAATCAGTTTTTCTTCCATTTCTTACAAAAGGTCCACTGCAAATTTGCAACATAATATAATCTGATCTGTCAATAGTGTTCCACTGTAAGACCATGCATGGACTTTCATTGCTATATTAAGAGTCATTTCTATTCTTTGGCTTTTGATTCATTTTGATTCATTATGTACTGCTGTTACTGTTGTCATTGTCTTTGGATACTATATTTCTCATTGTAAACCACTTTGGGTCAGCTTCTTTTGTGTTAACTGTGCTCTATAAATAAAGTCGGTCTTACTTTTACTTGATTGTGCAAACCTAGCATCTGGGGGGGAAAAATCTGTTTAAAGCTAGCTCTGTTGAAATAAAAAGGAAAAAATATAATAATAGTATTGTTATGCTGATTCTCAGGCTCTGTGGGAATTATGCTTATAAAAAGGAATAAAAGGGATAACATTTCAGCTCATGATACAAGTACTGGATAGAGGAATTTAAAAAAAAAATTATATTACTTAGTAATAAATTAAAAAAACTAAGCTGTTCATAGCTGTGGTCTAGCTGTGGTCTGTATTTCAGCAATGACACACAGAACCCAGCTGTTTGTTTTTATCTTGCAAAAGTAAGTGAGCCTAGTTACTGCAGCTATGCATCCTCTGTTCTATGGCTGTAGTGTATTTGGTGTACATTGTAGAGACAGTGTTAACAAAACGGCATCATTTTAAAGGAGACTTGAATTCATGTAGTAAGAAACACCAGCTTTCCTGATAGAAGAATCATTTGACGTGTTGTGTTTCACTTGGTGTGGCATTTAAATAAAGATTACTTAGCAGATTCTGTACCAGTAAGTGGGGACTGTTATCTGGCTTCGACAACTACAGTTATGACTTCAACACATTTACACATCACTCATTACAATTTTGGATGTGTTGTCATATTCATATAAGCAGCAATGTCAAATGCCATATTAAAATAATAAGCTTGCTGATGTAAATCTTTACTTCGGAACTGATTACGCTCCCGAATAAAGAGAAGTGTTTACAATTATGGACATCTATAGACAAGCAATCAGTCTGCAGTACAGGATCCATTTGAATTCATGAAGTACACCGACAGAATGTTAGAAGCACATGACACATATATTAGCTCACCCGTGTGACTCCTGTGTACAGCACCAAGCTGCCATTGGTTTCTAATACCAGCAAAGCATCTATGTTCTATAAAACAAGAATGATAGTACACATTTAGAAACTAAAGACTCAGGGGTGGGGGCTGTAAGATAAATAACATTACAATTCAATCCATTTTTTTGACATGCAATATATATCAGGACATTAAGATTTGCTGTAACACAAAAATGCCACAAAGAGTAATGCTTCTTATATGACAATGACAAGAAGTCTGCGGTTTTGCAATAAAAAAAAAAAATTGGGAAGTATGGGGATATAACTTTTGATATTGTGATATGTTTGTGCATATAAATATAAAAACATATAAAAAAAAATTATACAAATATAAAACTAGGTTTACAAATAATAGCTTTATTTTATATGTACAAACAAGGTATATGTATAATTTCTCACAGTATCAAATGTCAAATGTTACCTTTGTCCTAAGACTTATTGTCATGAAAACTGCACTATTTTATCACTTATAGCCTATACTTGTAATATCTCCAACTGCCTGCTTTTAATGAACAGTCATTACTATTTAAATGTGTTTTGACGTACACCTACCAGGCATAACTTTATGACCACCCCCTTTTGCTGCCAAAACAGCCCTGACCAGTCATGCACTGTGTATTCTGACACCTTTCTATCAGAACCAGCATTAACTTCTTCAGCAATTTGAGCAACAGTAGCTCGTCTGTTGGATCGTATCACACGGGCCAGCCTTCGCTCCCCACGTGCATCAATGAGCCTTGGCCACCCATGACCCTGTCGCCGGTTCACCACTGTTTCTTCCTTGGACCATTTTTGATAGATACTGACCACTGCAGACCGGGAACACCCCACAAGAGCTGCGGTTTTGTAGATTCCCTGATCCAGTCGTCTATCCATCACAATTTGGCCCTTCGTCAAACTTGCTCAAATCCGTACGCTTGCCCATTTTTCCTGCTTCTAACACATCAACTTTGAGGACAAAATGTTCACTTTCTGCTTAATATATCCCACCCACTAACAGGTGCCATGATGAGGAGATAATCAGTCTTATTCACTTCACCTGTCCCTGCTCATAATGTTATGCCTGATCGGTGTATATTTCTGCATATATCTTTTATTTCTGATCATTTCAACAATGTTCCGATTCGCTGCCTTGGGCTCATTTCCTTACCTCCAATGGTGCCGCATCTTTGGCAGGAATGGAGGTAACTGATGCAAATATGAGCTGGGACGTTTCACTGCTTTCAAGAAACTTGACACACCTGGAAGAAGCACCCAAGAGTAGACAAGAAAGCTGTGTAAAAGCTAAAACCAGAACTATTTCTTATGGTCTAGCCAAGAAACATGCATAAGCAGAAATCTTTACATTTTTAAAATCCCAAATGAGAAGGTAAAGCATTTTTAAATAATGACAGGGAAGTGACTGTATGCTCACCTGAGCTGCTGGTGAGATTCAACCAGGAAGCACAGATATCTGTTCTCACACAGGTCAGAAGTAATGAACACTTTGGATGCCTGGCAGCTCTTCTCCCTAAGCAAATATATGAATTCAGAGTATATAATGATTTTATTTATATGATTATATAGAGAGCCTTTAAAACTAAAGCTCACTTTAAACATCATTTACAGAAACCAGCTAACAACAAAATAAGACAGGAGTCGGAATATTAATAAAAGAAGAAAAATAAAGGTCAGTGACGGGAATGCACACATTATAGGACACATGAATTGGACTCTATTAACTGCATGAACAGATGTGTTTTTATTTGATTGAAATAGAGATCACAAAGACTAGTACACAGCTTGTTAAATCTATTACGTTGACTATACAGTTCTGTCTTTTAATCTCTCATCACAATGAGTTGGCTCGGATATTGTTTACAGAAAACGAACCTAGGGGCGTCCATATTTTCCCCCACTCTGTAGCTCGAAGGTACAAAGGTCACAAATGACTTTCAACTTCTGAGTCAAGTCGAGCACTGCATAAGTGTGTGGGCTGGGGTTCAGGGATGAATAAAGTCAGATATGTACTGTGGTACAAGACCGCAGATGGCCTTGAAGGTTATTATAAGAACTCTTAATGCAGAAAGGGACAGGTAACTGGAGCAGTTTAAGTAAGAGTGGGTGGAACGTGGGCTGATTTTAGTGTGTCTGAGAATTGATTTGAATTTATTGTAATTAAGCATGAATTTTAGCATGAAAGCCAGTAGCCAAGGCAAGAAGTGATGATGGTATGATCTAGTGTTCAGCATCTTTGCTGTTATAGCAATATCTAGCTATAACAATATAACAATTCTAATATGAGAATCCAAATTATGGTATGAGTCAAAAATGATATCAATATTACAGACAGGTTTAGAATTAAACATGGACTTCAATTTCAATACAGAGGTCAGACTGGCCACTAACAAGAGGCACCTCTCTTTTATTTCCATTACTAGAAGGAAGGAAACATTGTGGATGAAGATGGTAAAAGTGAGGATGGAGAATGAGGAATAGCAGTGCTAGAATTGATATAGATCTGATTTTTATCTGCGTAAGAGTGAAAACTAAGGCCATGACCAATTATGTGACAGAGGCAACCTGCAAGGGAAACCCGGGCTCAGGTCTTGGGCCTCTTCCCTTTATAATGTTTACCTTAGCACACAGATTCAGTGGTTGAGTTTCTCATCACCTTACCTTTAATCCAAATACTTTTCGCATCATATAAGGTCAAGCAGTTTGATCCTATTTTGTGAGATGACTGAGGTCATATGTAAAGCTTCCTGAATTAGATCTTTATAAAAGTACTAAAAAATAGTCTGTTTTAAGTTAAAAACAATCTGAACTTAATGTTTAGAGTTTCCTCAGTTTACAGCTAAGAATCAGAATAAGAGGTCAACCACTTTAGAACACAGTACAGTCGGACAGCCTTCATAGCGTCTAACCTGTAGGAACTAGTGGTCTCTGTCCACAGCTGCTCGATGCAGAGGTCAGGTGGGATGGGCTCCATCTCAGGCATTGGGGCTGTTTCATTCAGGGTGCTGTTGGGGGATGTCAGCAGGCTGTGTCCTCGGGCTGATGGTGAGTGGCATGACATGTTGAAGCGCTGTGCTCCCGTAAAAGAAGGTGCTGCCATGCCAGGGGAGTGAGCTCGGCTAATAAACAAGCACACGCAGCAAAAGTAAAACATGTGTTGGAAACGCTGTTGCAACTAAATTATGCCTAGTTATAGTGATGCCTTTCGATAAGAGGTATAATTAGTGCTTCGATACCAAGAAACTGCATTGGAATCAAAACACTGGATAGGATTTGATACATGTTCTGATCCACGGACATTTCGTGAACATAACAAATAATAATACATATATATCAATAACATGCCATTACACGTTCTCAAAAGTTGTAGAGTGTAGGAAAAATAATAATTGTCAGGCGGTGGTTTAAATGAGCTGCGCAGAGCATGTCTGACCTGAGAGCAGCCATGTTGGAGATACTGGGAGAGTGTGCACGGGAGTGCAGTGCAGGTGAGGCAGGCACACGGCTCTGGTTATGCAGGGCATGACAGTGCAGGGGCGAGCCAGGAGAGTCTAGTCGGTTCATGCTCCTCAGATGGGGGCCGAGTAAAGTGGGTGCGGATGTGAGGGCCTGAGCCGGCCCATCCTGACTGGGAAACTTCAAAACCGTAGACTGCTCCTGCATCATTTACATAGGATTATTAAGAGATATTTTCTTAAGTAAAAAATAAATACAGCATAAGTATTTCTGCTGTGTCAGCAAAAGTGTAACACCACAAAAAAAATCTGTACATCATAGATTTGTGTGTGTGGATCATGACAGATATGTTGCATTGCTATACATTTAAGTATGGAACTGAACACAAGGCTTAACAGGGATGATAAAGCTGGATCACTGTTACCTCTCGTGTGACTTTGCGCAAAGCCCAGATAGTATGACTGCACTGCTGTATGTCATAGGTCATGATGATGGAGGGTTCTGCACAGGAGAACACCACACGAAGAGCGCGGTCGGATACATACTGCAGCCGCTGCGTCTCAATCAGCCCTACCACAGCCAGACAAACGGGTTAAACTCTAATTAACATGGTTTTCATATATGGTCTTGTCCGAAAATATTGGAATGTCAAGGCCAATACACCACATCAAACAATACATTTGTTTTGAAATCAAACAACAAATATGACACAGTAGAACAGACTTTGTGATTTCATATCCTGCTATGACATTTTGAAGTGTTTGAACATGGCATTTTTGGTGACAGCAAACAATTTTCTGGTCAGCAATAATATTGGAACATTTTCGGCAGTCACTGTAACACTTAAGAGGATGAACAGACTGCATCTCACCGGAAGACCTGCAGACAACAGGGGCTATTTCTTCCAGAGGGTGGAGCAAACTAAAGAGAGTGGGAAGAGGGCCCCTGACCAGGAAAAAGACACACATTAAAACATACACACACACACAAATCTTATTTCACATTAATTAAATGCATAGAATTTAAATAAGAAGATTGGCATCATCACCACAAGCCAAGGAGGGGAAATACTAAGAATTCAGTACCTTGAAAGGCTCAGTGGAGCACCAGACACGACATTTGTGCGCTCAAAAAGCAATCCAAATTTAGTGGGCCACAAAAAGGAGACCTAAATTACATGAGATCAAACTGTTACCATGGTAACATCACGAGTTGTCATGCTAATTCTTACAAATGATTTTATTTGTACTAGTGACAGAATATGTAACACTGGAAAAACTAAATTGAACAATTTATGTTTTTCCCAATATCCACAGACTTATTAAGGAAGTACACAAAACATAAATCCTGCATTTTACAAAATTTCACCTGAGGGAATTAAAAATCCTCTGCAGTACTGTATTGTACTTTCAAAATATTTCAAATAAATTATAAGGCCGCCATTACTTGAACATATTTCAATACCAAGAGCAATACATAATTTGCCAGTGTTATAAAAAAAAATATTTAGCATAAAATTATGATTTCAGCATGAATATGACAACGAAGCAGTAGATCTGTACCAATTTACCTGAAACGGCAGTGGGGAAATGAAGTCCTTCCCACTCACAGAGTGTATATTCACACACGTTTTTTGAACAATGCAGACACTTTGTTCAACTGTCACATTTTCTGCAGACCAAATACAGAGAACAGCTCATTTGAAGCAACAGTTAAATTCACAATTACGAGTACATGAAATATACATATGTAGTCACTCTAGCCAACAATGTAAACGGGGCTTACCCTCTTTCCGGGATTGAGGAACAGTGAAATTACACCACAGGGCCTATATAAGGAGGATTATAATACAAGAGATAAGTTTCCAAAACAGAAACCATTTTACATATAGTACATAAGGTGCAACCCCAGTGGGCAATTTTACCATTGCTATGCCCCCGTGTCTACATCACTTGTGTACTCCTTAATCACTTGTGTACTCCTCACAAAATGACGCGTGTATTTTCCAGGGGAAACATCTGTATATAGTGATGTGTGTTTGGGTCATTTTCACAACACAAACACAGAATGAAGGAGTTAAAACTGGGAGAGCTCATGTTCTTACACCATCAACAAAGCATAATGGCAGAAAGTCTGTGGGTGGTTCTGTTCTCTCATATCTTGTATTGTGAAAGAAGTTAAATGTTAAAAGCTTATTAAAACATTATAACCGGCACCAGTTTAACGGCCGTTTGAAACTTGATTTGGGGAAAATGGGTTGCCGCAGACTATTATTGCGTCGAGCTCACAAACTTTATTTGATCGTATACACCAGTGATGCATGTTTATAATAATCTGACTTTTCTACACAAGCAATTTGCACAAATAATAGTAATTAAGCACAGAAGTGCAGCTATCTGTGCAGCAGGGAAGCAAAATGAAACATTTAAAAGCTAAGAAAGCAAGTAAATAATAAATTAATTTAAAACATTATATTTTTTATATATGTATTGGTTCTATCTGACAGCTGAAGGCATGGTCTGCACAGCGCTTACAAGGGTGGGATCTCATCGCCAAAAGATTGTGTGGTTTGAGTGTTTAGGAGATGTGTACAGAATTTCCAAAGCATTAGGTGGTGTTGCCATGGTGTTCCATGGCACCATGGTGACATTACCAAGAATGGGACGTCACACCAAAACTGATTTAAAAAAAAAAAAAAAAAAAGACAAAAAGAAAACTTATCAGGAAGGCTGTCAGGAGCCTGAGTGCAACATTAAAGGAACTGCAGGAGTATCTGGAAACAACTGGTCACTCCCTGCATGTGATAACAGTCACATCCATTCTCTTCTACGTATCTAAGGTAGTGGTAGGGTGAGGTAGGGTGGCTAGACTGAAGCCCTTTCCTACGAAAATAAAAAACATCTAAGCTTGCCTACACTTTGCGACACCATTTTGTTACGTCTGATCAGACTTTTTGGCATTTTAAAAGATATGTTTGTCTCAAAAACAAGTTATAAGTTAGTTATTTAAAAAGTAACTTGTTAAAACGTGTACAGATTACTCATTACCTGAAAATCTCATGTAAATGTATTCAGCATCCATGTTAATATACACTCACTGAGTACTTTATTAAGAACAGTGGATGGCATCACTTTGCTCTCAGTTCTGCATGGATTGGACAAAATGTTGAAATTCAGCTTTACATCACCTCCACCAGCCAGGACTGTTGACACAGGGTAGGTTTGCTCCATGGATTCATGCTGTTGGCACCACATTCTGACCCTATCATCTGTGAACCTCGACAGAAATCAGGATTCATCCACCCAGGCTATGTTTTTTAGTCTTTATCTGTCCGGTTTTAGTGAGTCTGTGCCTCAGCTTTCTGTTCTCAGCTAACAGAAGTAAAACTTGTCCATTCTTAGATGCTTTTCTGGTCGCTTAAATTGCATAGCATTTCTATCAGCTCAAAGCAGTCTGGCCTCTCTCACTGATTTCTCTCATCAACAAGGTGTTTCTGTCCACAGAACATCTGCTCACTAGATGTTATATTTTTAATGCACCATTCTGAGTAAAGTTTAGACGGTGTTGTGTGTAAAAATCCCTGGAGATCAGTATTGTAGAAATACTGAAACTGGTCTGTCAAGTACCAACAACCATGCCACAGTCAAACTGTAACATCACATTTTTCCCCATTTTGATGGTTGATGTAAATATTACTCAAAGCTGCTGGTGTGTATCTGCATGATTTGTTGATCTGCAAAAAGCTCAGTCTCCACACAGCTGGCTGATTAGATAATTGCATGACAGTGTAGGTGTACATGTGGTCCTAAGATGTGCTCCAAATTTAGGTGATTATTTGCTTCCATAGTACTGATACCTGCAGAACTGGGCTGTCCACAGTGAAAGACTTGTACACATATGAAGCTTGATTTTTGGTCCCACGGCTCCAGATGACCATTTGTCCGGCCACATACAGCTCCTCTTCATACTCTGCTTCATCAGTCATTGCAGCTGAGCTTTTTCTGAGCTGCCAGGACTCCTGCTGTAAAAAAAAAAAAAAATCAATGTAAACTGAGGGTATATTTCACAAGACATCTGTCTGTCTGTGCTGTACAATAAATTTTTGTGGTTCCTACCAGCTGTCAATATAAATTATATGAATTTCTCATCCTACAGATGTCACACATTGTTCTCAAACAGCAAACACAACTCCGAGGTGAATGAGGTGTGTGAGAGCAGAGATATCCGTGCTTAAATGAAGGAAGAGTGTAGTGTTGGTGAAGAGTGCCACCTACTTTCTCTCTCTCCTGGAGGCTGACCTCCTGCAAGGAACCCACCAGGCCGGCCGTTCCATCAGAGCACCAGAGCTCGGGGGCAGGCTGCAGCTGGCGCAACTGGAGATTCACGGCGCTTGGGTGGCGTTGGCAATGCCCACGGCCGAACGGGACAAACGGCTGCAGTTCTCCAGCGGCTATCATCATGGCAGCTCTCTCTTCATGCACGTTCGACATGAGTCCCCAATATCAGCATTTTATTTCTGTGTGTGTGAGAGACAGATAAAGTTTATATTTTCACATGATCAGACAAATGACTTTCCTTCTGTTTTGTTTTTTTTTCTGCTTCAGCATGCCACTCCTCCTCTTATAATGACAACATGATAAATACTGTTAATGTTAAGAGATTAGAGAGTTTCCCAGTGTCACATACCAAATTAAATCAAGTGCTGGCTAAGTTTAAAACCCAGAACAATAAAATAAAGCCTACACGTGTTAAGGTCAAATGAACTATTAATGGCAATATGGATGGTCACAACCCTTACATCAAGCGCTTACAATAAAAGGTCAAAACAAATGGGTGTATGTAGTACACAGATTTTGGTGAGCATGTACATCAGAAATACACTAAGTGATGTATAAAGATTTATATCTCAAGTGAATGGATCATAATTACTGTAGATGTCTTCTAGCGGCATTACTTAACATAAAATATACACATTCAAGTCTGGAACTTTTATCTCATACATTATATAATTATAAAAATATATATGCAAGGATGTGCAAAGAGACAGATTCTTAATACATTTTTCCTTTCATTTTTTAAATGATTCTTTTTTTAATTGACTAATTAGTACCAGGCAACACAGTGGCACAGCAGGTAACATTGCTGCCTCACATGACGTTCTAAAATCCGCTGGAGTTCCTGTTTGAGGTTTTGTGGAGTTTCTGTGTGGGTTTCTTCCTGCTTCCTCCTGCTACCCAAAACCAAGACAGTAGGTAGACTGGTTAAAATTGATGTAAACATCTGAGTGCATGGTAGACTGGGATGGACCAGCATACCTCCTAAGATTTATCTACATGGAAATGTTTCAAATCCTTCAATTTGGTTACAAAGCCTATCCACTTAGATCAAAAACCCTTTTTTTTTTAAAATGAAACTAGTGAAAAATAGTGATTTCCTTGATGAAAACATTTCACAAAAAAAAAAGTTTATCTTCATTTCCTACCTAGTATTCTCAGGTTTTAGCAGGTACAATATATTGCCAAAAGTTTTGGGACATCTGCCTTTACTTGTACATGAATTGAATTTGGAGTTGGCCCACCCTTTGCATCTATAACTCTTCTGGAAGGCTTTCTACAAGGTTTAGGAATTTGTTAATGGGAATTTTTGACCATTCCTCTATTAGCACATTTGTGAGGTCATGCACTGATGTTGGATGAGAAGGCCTGGCCCACAGTCTCCACTCTAATTTATCCCAAAGACGTTCTAAATGGTTGAGGTCAGGATTCAAGTTCCTCCACACCAAACTCACTCATCCATGTCTTTATGAACCCACAAAGTTAGGAGCATAACATTGTCCAAAATGTCTTGGTATGCTGAAGCATTAAGAATTCCTTTCATTGGAACTAAGGGGCCAAGCCCAACCCCTGAATTCAATGATTTGGAGGGGTGTCCCAAAAACTTTTGGCAATATAGTTTATATTAAAGCCATTTTCACAAGTTGATTTATTTAGTTATTTATTTGATTGGAGACTTATGACTTATGCTCACGACCAATGAAACATCCAAACACCCAGCATGCATTGCATCCAGCTCAGGCTCCTCATAATGTGGTATGTTATGTGTATGTCTGCATACATTCCTAGTTACTGTTACCATTTTAAAAGTTGTGACAATATATAAAAAAAAATAACGAAAGGTTTTGGCATATTGGTGGAAGCAATGTGTACGGAAATGTAAGGAAATACATGTTTTAACACTGCTGTGGTAAAAACGTATCGTATGACGTCATGTTTAAACAGCAGATACTGGACTTGTCTAGAGATTTTGAGTCATTTCGCCTGTTTTCTGTCACTCAGACCTAGCAACCCAATGGAAAACGTTCCTTTTAAAAGAATATTTTAGTATATTAGATTAATTTATTTAACCTAATAATATACACTACCTGATAATTTAACCTGATAATATTACACTGTATTTGCAAACGAGCAGATTATTATTATTACTATTATTTAAAGAAGCGTGTTGCTACTTAGCATACTAGCTAGTAAGTTAGCCTCAATCTGTTATTTTTGACAGGACGTTTTTAATAAACCATTATGTATGACTCACATGCATTGACAAATACTTTGAATAAAACCTGCAACTGACTCTGATCCAGATGTTCTAGCTTTGGAGACACACCGACATTTTTATCAAGACAAGCTAGCGACTATTAGCAAGCATGCTATCCAGCTATAACAGACCTGGTAATAAGGAATAGTCTGGCTCTTATCTTGGAGTCCCGTCTTTTCTTTCAGTGGATGTACCCGGAATGTACTAGCCGTTATACCGGTAATGAAACAAACTAAAACTAATGATAAGCAGTGAAAATGTAGTAATAACACACTTTCAAAAGAACGCGGACATCTTTGCAATCCCGTGAGCCTTTGCACTGAGAGCAGCCAATCACAGCGAGAGCTGAGGGGACTGGACGCGGCACTGCGCCGTACCCGGAAATGCATATTGCACATCGACTGCAAATCTGTCTAATACAGCCATAGCACAATACTAACTAGAATTCTAGTGAAAGTCTTAATCCCCACGTGATCTGATATACACTCACTGGCCACTTTAATAGGAATACATAATCATTCATTTTGTTATGCCATCAATTATAATCACGTGGCAGCAAAATGATTTTTAATCAAGAGTTTATCAAGAGGTCAAGAGATTTCTTTAGTGTTTACATCAAGCATCAGAATCAGAGGGAGAAATGTGGTCTCTGACTTGTTGCTAGTAATTCAGAAACTGCTGATCTGGTATTTTCACACAAAACAGTCTCCAGAGTGCCCAAAAATACAGTATATTGCCAAAATATATTGCCAACCGCTCCAAATCATTGAATTCAGGTGTTGTTTTTCAGGGTTTCCTTTAGTTCCATTGAAAGGAACTCTTAATGCTTCAGCATATCAAGACATTTTGGACAATTTAATGCTCCCAATTTTGTGGGAACATTTTGGGGATGACCCCTTCTTGTTCCAACATGACTGCACACTAGTGCACAAAGGAAGGTCCATAAAGACATGGATGAGCAAGTTTGGTGTGGAGGAACTTGACTGGCCTCAACCCTATAGAACACCTTTGGGATTAATTAGAGCAGAGACTGCGAGCCAGGCCAAAACTGGGACATCTACCTTTACATGCACATGAATTTAATATGGAGTCGGCCCGCCCTTTGCAGCTATAACAGCTTCAACTCTTCTGGAAACGCATTCCACAAGGTTTAGGATTGTGTTAATGGGAATTTTCGACCATTCAACTTGAAGCACATTTGTGAGGTCAGGCACTGATGTTGAAAGAGAAGGCCTGGCTCACAGTCTCCACTCTAATTCATCCCAAAGGAGTTCTAGGGGTTGAGGTCAGGACTGTTTATCTTTAATTCCTATGCAGGTCAGTCAAGTTCCTCCATACCAAACACACGCATCCATGTCTTTATGGACCTTGCTTTGTGCACTGGTGCGCAGTCATGTTGGAACAGGAAGAAAGCTATTCCCACAAAGTTGGGAGCATGAAATCTCCTGATATGCTGAAGCATTAAGAATTCCTTCTACTGGAACTAAGCCAAGCCCATCCCCTGAAAAACAACACCTGAGTTCAATGATTTGGAGGGGTGTCTCAACCCTTTGGCAATATAGTGTACATCTAGTGAGAGGCAGTTATGTGGATGGAAAGACTTTTGTTGATGAGAGATGTCAGAAGAAAATGGCATGGTTTAAGCTGACAAGAGGTCTACAGTAATTTAAATAAAATGTCTTGAAATGGTCTTCCCACACATCTCAGAGGTCTTCCCAGCTTATGCTGTCATCTGATTGGGTGATTGCATGCATGAGCAGGTGTTTTGGGATTCAGGAGTTATCAACAACTTGCATGCATTGTATTTAATTTCTTCTTATCCCATTGATTCCTGTTCATACTGTACCTCATTTTTGTATCTTGGGAAAATTAAGGAGTCTGTATATTCTAGTGAAAATGTGTTTGTTCTAGTGAAAGATGAGAACTGTTTTCTAGCAAATGATCATGAGTGTGTGCAGTACTTAAAGGTAAGGTGGGCAATAACCCACTCAGTAACTTCACACAGACAGTAACCTGAGCTCAGAAACACTTCCCACTCGACGCTTCACAGCTCTCCAGTGTACCACCTTTCAATCATTGTGATACAGCAACTCTTCATATTATGCATTCAATATATCCTTCATGTATTTATTCATTCATGCATTTATACATTCACCAATGTATGCAAATGTGACTAAATGGGATTAATGTAGTATTTATTAGAGATTCTTGTTTCACTAGAGAGTTTGTGTGTGTGTGTGTGTGTGTGTGTGTGTGTGTGAGAGAGAGAGAGAGAGAGAGAGAGAGAGAGAGAGAGAGAGAGAGAGAGAGAGAGAGAGAGAGAGAGAGAGAGAAACTGAGATTGCTTGGTGGTGTTCAAATCAACATGGTGACACAAGCAGGTGTCTGAGGGGACAAAGGGAGTCACGATCTCTCTGTTTAATAGCAAGAAACTATTTGGCTCCTCCTGGTGTTCGTGTGGCTCCCAGCATGAGAGCAATTAAGTAATTAATAACGTGATTCCAAAACATTTTGTGATTTAATGCAGAACAAATATGTCAAATAAATGTAAAAAAAGGTAGGAGCAATGCTGCAAAACTGCAAAGAATTGGATAGATAGATAGATAGATAGATAGATAGATAGATAGATAGATAGATAGATAGATAGATAGATAGATAGATAGATAGATAGATAGATCAAAATTACTTTTTATTTTTCAGATATTTATGTTCAGTCAAGAACATCTGAGTGAAATCTGTGTTTTACTGTTCTACATACAAAAAGATATTATTAATATTATACGTAAAATACTTTATAAGGTGTAATATTATGTTTATTTTAACAAAACAGTATTGCATGCAGACTGAACGGAAAATATTTTTTCCCTTATTTCTAAACCAACCTAAAACTTTTGTGTTCTTTGTGTGTGTGTGTGTGTGTGTGTGTGTGTGTGTGTGTGTGTGTGTGTGTGTGTGTGTGTGTAGCAGTGGGATATATATTTGTGCATTGCACACTGAAAGAGAAAATAGAGATAGATGTGTCTGGCAATTGTGCTGTTCATTCCCAGAAGGAGTGGAACTAGGAGAACGCATCATCCCTGTGCTCATTTTACTCAATTATTTTTCAATAAGGCTCCGCCCTCTCACATATGGCAGCCGTCACCTCTCAGTCGTGTCTTGGTATTTTGATATATTATTGGATCCCAGCACTTCTATCTCACATAGTAAACCAAATGAAAGCTATACACCCAGTGCGTAGGATAGAAGTGATAATGTTTTTTTTTTTTTATATGTATGATATGCATAATACATTTTCTCTAGCAGAAGCATAACAGCAAACACAATAGCAAGTATTGAGAATCATGTCTGCAATTTTTTTTGAACGTTGAATGTTTATAGTCTTTGTTTTTGGTCAGAAGAGTTATATTTAATTATATAATAATATCCTTTAGTGAGATATTAAAAAAGAAATGTTACGTAAATTATTTTCCAAACTTGACAGAACCTTATTCACCTACTTGATCCACCATTTACCTCGCTAACATCATATTGTAAACTGTATGCAAGGACCGTACAGGAAAAAAAGCTCCTAATGTCATTGGTCTTGATGACCATAGTGTCCCAGGAGCAATGCGCCACAGACCTTGGTCTTGATTAGAGTCCTAATGATGCTCTGAAAGCATAGCTGAACCTAATATCCTGTGTGTGGCCAGATATCCAGATGTGTGTTTACAGCATTAGTTAGGGTTGCACTGAAGATGGGGCTTAATTGATATGTCACAGAGCTTTCAAGTCTGAAAGCAGCGCTTCTAATGAATAATACAGAAAATAGTGACATGAAACTGTGACATAGCACTGATCTTTAACACATGCATATAGGAATAAGGAAATGCATATGAACAAGGTTTGTTTTACTGTATTAAAATGATATTCTAAAAACAGATATATGACAACATGTTGGAAGAGAAGTAATAGCTCTGCCACCTCACAGCTCCAAGGTTACTTTTTGCTTTTTTGATTTATAGAGTTTAGCAGATGTCATTTTATAGAATTTAGCCAATTTCCTCACACTAGTGCAAATAGGCTACAGTAGGCTAAAAATACCATAAGGTTAAACCCTGTTACACAGGAGGGAGTTTTTCACGTTGTCTCTGTGTCCATGTGGTTCCTGGGTTCTCTAGTTTCCTCCCACCTCCAAAAACATGGAAGAAGTAAAATGGCAACACTAAATTCCCAGAATATGCTTTTGATATACTGCTCTACTTCTCAGAGGTTATTGAAGATGCATAAATAAAGGTTATAATATCAAAGTATTATAAGGTATACACTTTATAGCCAAAAGTATATGGACACATGTCCATCACACCTATATGCTGTTCTTCTCTAAACTGTTACCAAAAAACTTGGAAGCACACAAGTGTATAGGATGGCTTTGTATGCTGTAGAATAGACTCCTTTCACTGCAGCTATAGGACTTAAACCTGTTCCAGCATGACAATGCCTCCGAGCACACAGCAAGCTCCATAAAGACATGGTTTGCCAAGGTTGGACTGGAACAGTCCTGACCTCAACCCTACTGAACACCTTTGGGATGGACTGGAACACTGACTGCACCCCAGACCTCCTAAACCAACATCAGTGCCTGACCTCACTAATGCTCTTGTAGCTGAATGGACAGAATATACCACAGCCTCTCTCTCTAAAATCTAGTGGAAAGCCTTCCTGGAAGAGTTGATCTTATTATAAAAGTAAAGGCAAACTTAATCTGAAATGCGTTCGTGATGATCAGATGTCCAAAAACCTTTGGCTATAAAGTGTATTTTAGGACATTGGTGAAAGAAGAGTCCTAAAAAATCAATAATTGTTAATTAATCAATTGTCAGTCATTCAAATTAGAGTTGTTAATCTATCAAAATGGCATGTTTTCAAAAAATGGGAAACTGATAACCCAAAGGAAACCTGCATCTATTCAGCAAGGATATTCAAAACTCTTTACAAGATCAAGATCAAACTCATTGCTGCTCATTGCTTCATTGTGCTCCCCTGGGTTTGTAAGTGGTGTGAGGAAAACACATTTATTTTCCACAAGTTTGTGTTCCAGATATGATATGATTCACTGATATCATGTACTTACCAAAGCTGAAACTTCCTGTTTGGAAGTATTTAGCACAAACGTGGCACTTATCTTACAGCTTCTACATGACTTTCAGCATGCTTTCACCTGCTTGTAGCAGACTAAGACTATAGAAAGAAGAAAAAGTATAGAGAAGAAAACAGATCCACAGAATGTCTATCTAACATATCTATCAAGCTCTGAAGATATTTTTAGGCCTAAACAAGATTTCATAGAAACTTTTTAGGACACTGCATGGTTTTGATACTACTTCTTTAAAATGTATTCTATAATGTTGCATCCAATGTTTCTGGAATAGATTTCAGATCCACTTGGTCCCGGACCAGGATAAAGTGCTGGATAAAGTAGATGAATGAATGAATGAATGAATGAATGAATGAATGAATGAATGAATGAATGATTATTCTGTTTGGATATCAGGTTTTAATGCAGGGTTTTAAAGGGTCAAATTGTGAGAACTGAACTGTTACGTTTGAACATTTTCAATGCAATAGACATGGCAACCATGCTTATAGTGTTATTCTAAAGCTTCTTCCATACCCACTCTTTAGGAATATAAGTGTTATATTCATCTATTTTTTAAAATCTATTTCCTTCTCTGTCCCAAAACCTCATCAGTTTCTTAAATATTGTTGATGTACTGTAAATCAAGCATAAACAGCCACGGTGAAACAGTTCGAAGTATTTATTTATATAACACTTGCATAAAACAATCATAGTTCATCTCTAGCACTTGATGGGTTGCACTGCAAATGCGTCATTGTCGGAACATTCACCACTCTGACCAGCTCTTCTGTCTGTTGTGTTTTAAGTTCTTCTATCTGTGTGATTTATTAAAGTCATTTCTATTCTTTACCGCCCTCATTAATCACTCTACAGGGATCTGGGCTGGCCGTGGAAGGGAGCAGTGCAGATAAAATCATTTGGGATGCTGTTAAGGTCACTAGCTGAGTAGTGAGTGTTTCTGCCGAGAACTGCGTAAAAACTGACTCATCCTGGGGGCATGCTCACTGCTCGATGCTTCAGCGAGCACTTTACTCAGAACCAATTTCGATCTCAGCCAATTTGTCAACATATTCCACCCCGTAGTCCAGGAGCTCTGTAATGCATAACTCGCTGGCATTTAGCAATTAACCATGCGAGGTAATTCAATATAAAACTATCCTTTCTACAACAGGTGCATGCACATGCAAACACACTGATCTGTTGCATTGATGCTGATTTAAACCTGTCACAGTTTTATATGTTTATGTTGTTTAAAAAAAAAGAAGAAAGCATTTCCTGTAGATGTATGCTTTTCTGCATGTTGGAGTCATAACAAACTCTGGTTTAAATCACCCTAACAGTGGAATAAATATGTTTCCCCACAGTTTGGCCCCTAATCTATTTAATGTCTTGAATGATTCTGTTAGCGCTGTGATTGAGGACTGCATTGCAGCAGTCTGGTGTGAGCAAACCAGCCCAGAAGCACCCTAGAGCCTCGTTAAAACAGCTGCAACTTCACAGACTTCGATATCAACACAGTATTAGAAAATTATGAGAAGATTGTATGAATATGCCATATAATCCCCCCTCCACACACACACATACACACACAAGCCACAAGCCATTTCACAACCTTACAGACACTAATTTAGAAACATGGATTATTAGTGCTAATGTGTGAAAATCGTGTGTCCATTCTGTCAGATCTTGGTGAACGTTCAAGTGTCAGTTGTTCAGTTCAATTTGCCTTCTATACCTATAAAAAATCAGGCTGGAAATCTGTCTAGTTTAGCTAAAACAATCCCAGGATGTTTACTAGTATAGCATCAAAACTTAAGGAGATATAGTTTTCAGCTTTACTTTGGAACATAATAGCATAGATTCTTGATCATTGATGTTAATTTAAGAGTGTGATGTAATTAATTCAATTCTATATTACTGGGATATACCACTTACAAATGGAAATAGTTGCAATGTAGCTTGACATCAACCTGGATGTTGATCTGTATCCCTAACGAAGAAGCCAAGGGTGACTGTGGCTTCCTGAGAAGAAACCTTGTGAGGATCCAGACATAAAAAGCAACCTGTTATCTTTGTGAAACCAGATCATGGGATTAGATTCTAAATTATTACTGTATTTGTAGCAAGAAGATGGCACTATATGTGCTGAAATTATATGCACTGTTGAGTATAAGGAGGAGTGATGAGATGACCTAGGTCATGTTTATGACCCAAGGAAAAGTCTGTCATAGGCACAAGTCTACTGAATCAAAAGGTAAATCTTTGTCATAAACTGTTTCACTGTTTTTTTAAGGTTCCTATTCTGATTTAAAGTAAATGTAATCTCTTTTTCAATGTCAAATAAGGTCAGATTAATAGCAGTTCTTCTTCTTCTTCTTCTTTCGGCTTTTCCCTTCAGGGGTCGCCACAGCGTATCATCTCTCTCCACCTATCCCTATCTTCTGCATCCTCAACCCTTGCACCCACTAGCTTCATATCCTCATTAATTCCATCCATATACCTCCTCTTTGGCCTTCCTCTTTGCCTCCTGCCTGGCAGCCCCATGTCCAACATTCTCCTACCAATATACTCACTGTCCCTCCTCTGAACATGTCCAAACCATCTTAATCTGGCCTCCCTAACTTTGTCCCCCAAACGTCCAACATGAGCTGTCCCTCTGATGTACTCATTCCTAATTCTGTCCAATCTTGTCACTCCCAAAGAGAACCTCAACATCTTCAGCTCTGCTACCTCGAGCTCTGACTCCTGTCTCTTCCTCAGTGACACTGTCTCTAAACCATACAGCATGGCCGGTCTCACCACTGTCCTGTACACCTTCCCCTTGATTCTCGCTGATATTTTCTGATCACACAGAACTCCCGACACCTTTCTCCACCCATTCCAACCTGCCTGCACTCGCTTCTTTACCTCTTTCCCACACTCTCCATTACTCTGGACTGTTGACCCCAAGTACTTAAACTCCTGTACCTTCTTCACCTCTTCACCCTGTAACCTTACTGTTCCACTTCCCTCCCTTTCATTCACACACATGTACTCAGTCTTACTACGACTGACCTTCATTCCTCTTCTCTC
Organism: Hemibagrus guttatus; assembly: GCA_033459395.1. Classification (NCBI taxonomy): domain Eukaryota; kingdom Metazoa; phylum Chordata; class Actinopteri; order Siluriformes; family Bagridae; genus Hemibagrus; species Hemibagrus guttatus. The sequence goes on along the minus strand of JAUCMX010000002.1, from coordinate 7,876,921 downwards.
CAGTGCAAACCTCCACCTCTCCAGGTTTTTCTCCACCTGCTCCCTGCTCTCACTACAGATCACAATGTCATCTGCAAACATCATTGTCCAAGGAGACTCCTGTCTGACCTCCTCTGACAACTGGTCCATCACTATAGCAAACAGGAAGGGGCTCAGAGCCGATCCCTGATGCAGTCCCACCTCCACATTGAACTCCTCTGTCTGACCTACAGCACACCTCACCACTGTCCTGCTCCTCTCATACATGTCCTGCACCACTCTGACATACTTCTCCGCTACTCCTGACTTCCTCATACAGTACCACAGCTCTTCTCTTGGCACCCTGTCATACGCTTTCTCCAAGTCTACAAACACACAGTGCAACTCCTTCTGACCATCCCTATACTTCTCCATCAAAATCCTCAGAGCAAAAATTGCATCTGTTGTGCTCTTTCTGGGCATGAAGCCATACTGCTGCTCACAAATTTCCACTACCTTCCTTAACCTAGCTTCCACTACTCTTTCCCATACCTTCATTGTATGGCTCATCAACTTTATCCCCCTATAGTTACTGCAACTCTGCACGTCACCCTTATTCTTAAAGATCGGCACTAACACACTTCTTCTCCATTCCTCAGGCATCCTCTCACTCTCTAAAACCCTGTTGAACAAACTAGCTAAAAATTCCACTGCTGCCTCTCCCAGACACTTCCAGACCTCCACCGGAATGTCATCAGGACCAACTGCCTTCCCACTTTTCATCCTCTTCAAAGCCTTCCTGACTTCATCCTTTCTAATCTTATCTACTTTCTGTTCCACAGAGTTCACCCCTTCTACTCTTTTTTCCCTCTCATTTTCCTCATTCATCAGCTCCTCAAAGTACTCCTTCCATCTCCTCTGTACACTCTCCTCACTTGTGAGCACCCTTCCATCTCTATCCTTAATAACTCTAACTTGCTGCACATCCTTCCCATCTCGATCCCTCTGCCTAGCTAACCTGTACAAGTCCTTCTCTCCTTCTCTAGTGTCTAACCTAGTGTACAACTCGTCATATGCCTTCTGCTTGGCCTTAGACACCTCCCTCTTCACTCTGCGCTGTAACTCCTTGTATTCCTGTCTATTCTCTTCAGTCCTGTCCATGTCCCACTTCTTCTTGGCTAACCTCTTTCTCTGGATACTATCCTGAACTTCCTCATTCCACCACCAAGTCTCCTTATCTTCTTTCCTCCTTCCAGATGACACACCCAGCACCTTTCTCCCTGTCTCCCTGATCACTTCTGCTGTAGTTTCCCAGTCATCTGGCAGCACTACCTGACCACCCAGAGCCTGCCTCAACTTCTGTCTAAATTCCTCACAACATTCTTCCTTTTTCAGCTTCCACCACTTGGTTTTCTTCTCTATCTCTGACCTCTTCTTCTTACAGACCATCAAAGTCATCCTACACACCACCATCCTATGCTGTCTGGCTACACTCTCTCCCACTACCACTTTACAGTCACTAATCTCTTTCAGATTGCCTCTTCTACATAGAATGTAGTCTACCTGTGTGCTCCTACCTCCACTCTTGTAAGTCACTCTATGCTCCTCCCTCTTCTGAAAATAAGTGTTAACCACACCCATGTCCATCCTCTTAGCAAAGTCCACTACCATCTGTCCTTCAAGGTTCCTTTCCTTAACTCCAAACTTGCCCATCACCTCCTCATCACCTGTGTTCCCCTCACCAACATGTCCATTAAAATCCGCTCCTATCACCACTCTCTCACCCGTGGGAATACTCTCCATCACCTCATCTAATTCACTCCAGAATCTCTCTTTCTCCTCCAACTCACAACCTACCTGTGGGGCATAACCACTAACAACATTCAACATCACCCCTTCAATCTCTAACTTCAGACTCATCACCCTGTCTGACACTCTCTTCACCTCCAGGACATTCCTCACAAACTCCTCCTTCAGGACCACACCTACCCCATTTCTCTTACTATCCACACCATAATAAAACAGCTTGAATCCTGCTCCTATACTACGAGCCTTGCTACCCTTCCACCTGGTCTCCTGTACACACAGTATATCCACCTTCCTTCTGTCCATCATATCAGCCAGCTCTCTACCTTTCCCTGTCATAGTACCAACATTCAGAGTTCCTATTCTCAGTCCTACACTCTTACCTTTCCTCTTCTCTCTCTGTCTGCGCACTCTCCTCCCTCCTCTACTTCTTCGACCAACAGTAGCCCAATTTCCACCGGCGCCCTGTAGGTCAACGGCGCCGATGGCGGTCGTTGTTAACCCGGGCCTCGACCGATCCGGTATGAAATTCGTACTGACGATTCGCATGGTTAAATTTGGCAATGTTTTACGCCGGATGCCCTTCCTGACGCAACCCTCTCTATTTATCCGGGCTTGGGACCGGCACAGAAGTCACTGGACTGTGACCCCCATGGCTAGATTGTCAGATTAATAGCAGTTATTTCGTTATTTTGCCCACTGTATACCTCTATATGAATAAGATTGGTAACATTACCACACGTCCTCATTAGAAAACCTCAAGTGCTCTGAAATAATCCTTTCAAATAAAAAGGAAGGCTTCTTATTCATTTATGTTTATTGATGTTCAGCTGTTTCTACACAGATTAGTATCCCTACACCAATGTTTAATTAAAAAAATAAAATTTTTGTTTATTAAAACATACTACCTTGAGTAAATTTGCCTTATTACTTGTGAGATATATATTAGATAGGTACACTATATGGCCAGATCTTTGTGGACATATGCTTATCACATCCATATATGGGTCTTCTCCAATCTGTTAAAATGAGATAAGGCTTATAGAATGGTCTAGATTGTCTATAATTTCTTCTAACTGGAATTTACAGGCCGAAATACAGTATATTCCAGTATGATAATGCTCCTGTGCACAAAGCGAGTGCCATGAAGACATGGTGTGCCAAGTTTGGAGTGAAAGAACTCAAAATCCTTGACCTCAACCCAACTGAACACCTTTGGCATGAACTGAAACACTGACCGCACCCCAGACCTCTTCACCTAACATCAGTGTCTGATCTCACTGATGTTCTTGTAGCTGAATGATCACAAATCTCCACAGCCATGCCCAAAGATCTAGTGGAAAGTCTTCCCATAGAAGTGGAAGTTAGTGGCATGGTTTAGGTGTCCACAAACATTTGTTCATATAGTGTATCACCATTTAAATTTCATTCATTCATTGTCTAGGCAGGATACACCCTGGACGGAGTGTCAACCCATCGCAGGGCACACACACTCTCATTCACTCACGCAATCACACACTACGGACAATTTAGAGATGCCAATCAACCTACAATGCATGTCTTTGGACCGGGGGAGGAGACCGGAGTACCCGGAGGAAACTCCCGAGGCACGGGGAGAACATGGAAACTCCACACACACTTATATTATAAAATTTACCGAGAAATCATTCTTAAAAATGACAATTTATTGACAAATCACAGGTATGTTCCCATCTCACCTGTTACACTGGTTAAAATAAAATAGTGACACATTCTACAAATTGTATGATAACATCTGTCATGCATATGATTATATAATCCTGCTGTCTGTTTTTGAGACCGATTTCTTCAAGTTTTACCTGATAAATGTGTGCATGAAAACCCTCACAACATCTATGTAACCATGGTGACAGTGTGTTCTTCCTTACATGAGGAGTAACATTATATAAACAGTGTTACTATCAATCCTTCTTCTTAGTACTTTTGTTAATATGCGCAGTAACAAGGTGAATAGTTTGAAGATATTTTCTAAATGCATGAATAATATACACATTTGTAATAGTATGTTGCAGCTTCTTTGACTTTCAGAACAGTTTAAGCTTGCCAAAGCTTAGCTTTTACAGCATGCTCAATGTGTTGTATGGGAATGGTGGATCATGTGGAAATGATTGTGTTTCACAGTTGCTGCAAAATGGACAGCCATTGGACAGACATACTGCAAACAGAATTTTCCACCTCAGAGACGAAAACCGTGAAGGCTGTGAAGGCAGTGAGGCAACAGAAACTCACTGTCATTTTTCTGCAACAATTTAGTAATTATATGTGCCTCATGACATCGTAAATTATGTTAGTTTAAATGGGGTAATCTGTAGTCATGAAGGGAAAGAGTCAGTCAGCGATGAGGTTGAGCTACACTGTAGACATTCAGACATGCCCCAGACATGAAAAGTGGAATTCTGATTCATCCTTTCATTAGTCATCTTTGGATCTCAAACCCAAACAACTTCAGTGTACAGCAAAAACAAAAAGTACTGACCCTGCTGCCTTTTGGAGGGGTCGGTATAATTAAATTTTATTATGTTTATGATGTAATTATAAACTAAACTAAAAAAAACAAAAAACCATAAATTATGAAATGTTCTGTGAAAATTCATTGAAATCACACTTAAATAGTAAAGCAAGTAATAAGAGTCTATGGAATGGTTTGTGATGCATGCTGTATTAAAGGTTAATGCAAAAAGTAAAAATATATGTTTTGGGATAATGGGTTTGATAAAGTATAACATTGTTATTGGCTTTTTTTTTAAAGAGACAAATGTGTTAGTTATAATCTGTGATGTTTATGTAAAAAAAAAAAAGAAGAAGAAAAAAAAAGTAGAGCCACAGTGTGATGTGGGGTTTGCTTGTGTTATTTATTTATTTATTTTTATATTTTTGATATATAAGGCAGCTTCAGTGAGTCTTTCTCAGCTCTAAAATTCCAGGTGGCCACTCAGCCACACATGTGCACAACACATGCGATGTAGTTTTAAATCAAAGCAAATGGTCAAGACACACCTTGTAAACCCAAGAGCAGAAAAAATCTTCTTTTTGATTGTGTAAACAGAGTAAAGCTAGGCAATTCCAAAGAGCAATGTACTGAAAACTAAACCAATAATAGAACCAGAGCAACCTAAAAGAGCTAGACTCAGAAACATAAGCGATAATGCATGAGGAAGACTTCGCTAATGGCCTGTGAACAGTTCGTGGTTTATCTAGTGAGTTTTTAATGAGTTGCAGTTGGGAGTGCTTAGAACGCAGATGACCTTCAACATAGATACATAAATTAACTGGAAAACCTAGTTCGCTTGCTCCAGTGTTTCAGATGGATCGGGCATAGCTATTTACATGACATAGGGTAGGGTGATTTCAGGTATATTTCCATTAACATTTGGACAGTCTCATTTAGAAGCTTTTCTTTTCTGGCCTGAAAAACAAAATCTTCAATCAAGCGCTTGCTAGAAATAATATAGTTTATTACTGTGACATCATATAAAGGGGTGTGGTTAGCATAGAAACAGCAGCTGACCCAAAAAATCAAGACAAGAATGTATGATTTGAATTTGTTTTCATTTATAACATTGTCATATGACCATGTGAACAGCATATTTCACATATTTGTGTATACACAAGATGTATGACAGTATGACAACAGAATAAATACAATAATAGTTCAAATCATGCACATGTTTTTTTTAATCATGTTATCATATTCAAGATGTCCCAAATGAACCAGCATGGTTTGTTCATTTCTCCCCAGACTGCTCATCTGCCAATTCCTATCCACCAGCGAGCTCTCCCCTATCATACAAGTAACAACCAGGGAAATGTGATTAACATGTGTGTCCTCTGGAATATGTGAAACCATCCAACCACATCTATTTTTCTTATGGCATCACAAGGCAGTGTAACACTCTCAGAAGAATATGTTATCCACCCTCTTCTGCCTACGCAAGCTCACAGACGCCCATGATTGATTAGTAGGTTGGCTGGTTACCACGGATGACTGTAGCATCATCAGGATTCCACTTTGAAATCTCCAGACAATAGAGTGAACACTTTACTATTGCACCACTTAGGAGCCTTATGTTCTATTTTAAGGGTAAGTAAAAGTAGAACACAATGTAGTATTACAAATGCATAATGATAATAACTGCATACAGTACACTCACTGTCACCATTCGTCCGATTATCTAATCATGAGGCAGCAGTGCAATGCAAAAAAAAAAAAACAACTATGCAGATACAGGTGAAGAGCTTCAGTTAATGTTCATATCAAATATCTGAATGGGGAAAAAGTGTGATCTCTGTGATGTTCATTGTGGCATGGATGTTTGGGGCAAATGGGCTGAGTTTTTCCCAAACTGCTGATGTCCTGTGATTTTCATACACAACACAGAATGTAGTGAGAAACAAACAAACAAACAAAAAAACATTGAATGAGAAATAATTCTGTGGGTGGAAACACCTTGTTGGTCAGAGGAAAATGCCCAGCTTGGGCTACCTGGAAGGATATGGTAGCTCATAAAATCACTCTTTACAACTGTGGTGAGCAGAAAAGGATTTCAGCATGCATAAAACAGTAGCTCACCCACCTCAAGGTTTCTGAGATTTTTTTTCTCACCATGATTGTAAATAGTGACTATTTAAGTTACTATATCAGTGGAGACCAGCAGTTTCTAAAATATTCACCTCAACCCTCAAGTCTAGGAACCAACCTCCATTCCATGTCACATAGGTCTCATTCATCACTTTTTTTCTCATTCTGATGTTTGATGTGAACATTAACTGAAGCTCTTGACTTGTATGTGCTTGAGTTTATGCATTGTGCAGCTGCCACATGATTGGCTGAATGGATAACTTGCATAAATGAGCAGGAGTACAGGCAATTATACAGAAAAATAAAATGCATTACATTTTACATTTTCATTCTTGAAAGTTCAACAGGTCGTACAATATAAAAGGTCGTATTTGATACACACAACCTTGATTTTTTGTACTCTCTGCAATATCAGTCTTCATATTGTTGAAATACAATATATTCAATATATACAATATATTGTTCACAATAAAATAAGCTGTTCTAGAGACAATACTGGATGCCTGTATAGACCATATGGTCAGTAATAAAATCTCTGTAGATGACCACAGCAGTGAAACAAAAAGAAATGTAAAGTATTTGAGCAAAGGTCTTTTGACAGATACCCAATTCAAGAATACCTTTGACATTCTCTTACTGGCTCAATAGACACCTCTCTAAAAATATATGATTCTTAACACACAGTGTGTAAACACATGCATGTCTGTACCGTCTAACAGAGATGTTCTTATTCACATTTGATCATTTTATTAAATCACCAAAATAGATGTATGTGTTGTACTAAAACATTAAATATGCATAGAATCTACATGACACTAAGGTGAGCAAGTGTAGTAATAAATCCTTTGTTTTTTTAAATAAAGAAAGATATGAATAATATGTATGCACATATATACAGTATACAGTTTCTTCTTCTTCTTTCGGCTTTTCCCTTCAGGGGTCACCACAGCGAATCATCTCTCTCCACCTATCCCTATCTTCTGCATCCTCAACACTTGCACCCACTAGCTTCATATCCTCATTAATTCCATCGAAATACCTCCTCTTTGGCCTTCCTCTTTGCCTCCTGCCTGGCAGCTCCATGTCCAACATTCTCCTACCAATATACTCACTCTCCCTCCTCTGAACATGTCCAAACCATCTTAATCTGGCCTCCCTAACTTTGTCCCCCAAACATCCAACATGAGCTGTCCCTCTGATGTACTCATTCCTAACAGTATACAGTATATATATTATATATAATATCAGTCTTATTGAATGTGAAATTGGAAACCAATTCAAAAGTCACAAAGTCATTATTATACAAATATGAAAAGTCTGATGTGCTATAAAATTCTGCATATAGTAAAAGAAAAATCATACATGGTGTGTATTTATTTAGAGCATGTATAAAAGCTCAAATAAGGTTTCCTTGGAACCTTGCACTAAATTCCATTTCATGCAATATATGTTCTGTAACAAAACGATTTTAGTATAAAAACACCTTATCCTAAGACCATCTGCAGCAATGAATCATGTTTAAAAAGTCAAAATTACAATTAATTATACTTAATCTATCCACTAGGTCAGGCAGTAAATAACCCCTTTTTGGCAAATACCAAGAAATAATAATTTGGACTTAACCAGTTAATAGATGCAATCCTTAGAAATGGAGTTGCCTATTTCTTTACTGGATAATTGAAGGTTTCCAAAAAGAAAAAAGAAAAAAACTGTCTTCTTGGATGATAGGAACACTCTGTTGTAGGGTTCTACATATAGTATAATCTTTCTGGATTAGAGTAGTCCATTCGTACTAAGTTGAGATGTCACGTGCACACGTCACATTATAATGAATCATACTAATCATGGCATTTAAAAAAAAAGCGTCATTCTGTGCCTTAATTTCAGCACCGAACCAGTGACCAGCACACCAGTCTGGTGGGACTTCTCTGCTGACGTAGCAGCCCAGATCTGATTTGATTGTGTTTCTCATCTCATGAAGAACATTTCAGGCATATAAAACGAGGCGAGGTGGGTGAGGCTATTCAAAGAGACACCAGTCGCTGAGGGAAAGACGCCAGGAGTCTTTTACTGCTAACTTCTTTGAGATCAGAAATCACTGTTTCAGCACCACGGTCAGTGCTCCAAGAGGGGCCACACGCTCATCCACAACAACCTGAGCACATGTAAGGATTTCCTTTCTTACTCTTATTTGTTTACTTTCTCAGTAGCCTACTTATAGCTTTTTTTTTTATTTAGAGCGTTTTTACATGTTTAAATGTAAATTTTTTCCCCAATATTTGAAAATGAACTTATTTTTATTCTAAATTCACAGTCTGGCATAAATTCTGTTTCCACTAATACTTCTACCAAAATGCATTTAACCTATAACAAGTATTATAGCCTACAGTTTTTTTTTTCCAGTAATATATTTGGGGCTTTAAAAACTTTTCCCCTCTTCAACTTTAACTAGGGATTCCGTGCCTAGAAAATGTCGCGTATCGTTTGATTTTGTTCCTACGTATTCTGCATCTGACAGACCTAGGGATTATCCAACTGCTGGAGGGAAAGAAAAAAAAATATGCTGCTTTTGTGCAGGTTTAAGGCGATGTTACATAGGAGTGCCTCTCAGCTGCTGTTCCTCGTAGTGATCTGCAGTGTCTTTTACACGCGGACTCTCAGTTTGCCGCTCGCTACTACACGGTAAGAGAGCACCTACTAAACAATGACATCTTAATGCATTTTTATATCACTTTTTGTTTTGTGGTATGTCATTCTTGAACTTTCTTTTTTTTTTTTTGCATCACGGGAATCTGTACGGTCCTCTTAAAATGTGGAATGCGTTATGCTTAATTAGTAACCGATAGCTAATAATTATCAGCTTGTGTATAATTTGGGCTACAAATCTAATGTTAAAATGATGATAAAGTTGAGTGTCTAAATGTGCGATTGGGATAAAATCACGTTTTAATTTCGTGTCCAGAGTCGTTCTTATGTATAACCTCCTCTATTCTATATACTCAAAACGACATCTAGGGTTTAGGATAGGATTATAATGATGTGATGTGTTTATAAGTCGCTTTTGAGTTCGGGTTCTTTGCAACCCTTCTCATCGCTTTAAAATAAATAAATTAATAAATAAATTAATTAATTAATTTAAAAAAATCTACACTGGTACAAAGTGACCATTAATTAGTGTTTCTGTATAATCCCATAACTTATCACCTGTATTATTATTATTATTATCATTATTATTATTTTTATTATTATTAATAATGATAATAATAATAATAATAATAATGATAATAATAATAATAATAATAACAATAATAATAATAATAATAATAATAATAATAATAATAATACATTCTAATGTCTTAACACTATTGAGAGTCTTCTGAATATAGATTTTGTTAACAAGTTTCTCTCTTATGTGCAGAGCCACTCGACACGCAGACGGTCTGTTTACCAGCGGCTACAGCAAACTGCTGGGCCAACTGTCAGCCAGACGCTACCTGGAGTCTCTGATTGGCAAACGTGTCAGGTATTCTCACTAAGTCCAGCTTCCCAATGCACTTCCCTAGGTCAGAATAGTAAGCTGCTTAATCATAGACATAATGGTCCAGTCCTGTGGTGGCTGTTTTAACCTATGTGGATAGATCTCAGCCTTTTCTTGTCACTACCAATCATGCAAACTGTCTTATGTAAAAAGTTTACACATATTATATTGGGATAGTTAGTGCTGAAATGCAATATAGTGTCTTGATTTAGTCCTGCCTATCGTCTTCTTCTTTTCCTTCTTCTTCTTCTTCTTCTTCTCTTCTTCTTCTTCTTCTTCTTCTTTTTCTTCGTCTTTCTTTGTCTATTCTTTCTTCTATTTCTATTGTCTTCTTTCTTTGTCTATTCTTCTTCCTGAAGGTCTGTGTGTGCGTAGTAAGTTTTGGCCCAGAAATAGAAACAGAAAATTAATTAATAAATGCATTGAAATACATGGACTGGCATAGTACAAGACCAGTATTAGTTTGAGCAATGAGCGATTATGTAACATGGTCTAATCTCAATGGATTTTATAATTTTTTAATAAGAATTCCGTAAGAATTCTGAATGGGGGTATTCAATAATGCTAATACTAATAATGATTATAATGATAAGAACATCATTTTGAAGAGCCATTAGTTGATGAGGACAATAACCAACATCATGCTACTGGTTAACAGACAAATAATCCAATTCAGTGGCTCGCAAGGGGTTAGAGAAATTTCATTACAGTCATTGCAACCTACAATTCTAAAAGTGTATAATATTTATTATTGAGTTCTTATAGTTATACAGTCATTTGAACTGAATAAGATGGGTTTAATCTGAACCTCATTGCCAAACAGGACCTACTGTGTTCTGTGAGTGGAAAGTTCCAGACATCTTTTAGCACCAAAAAATACCTAACATATTATTGTATGTAATTTAATAGTGAGCCTAATTTTTTCAATAGTTAGGGGGCAGGGGATTTTCCAGGTTGGGCAATGGTTTGAGAATCCCCGATCAAGTTCATTTCTTGTAGACTAATGTATTGATAGAAACCAACAGCTGTCAGTTCATAAGAGGATAAACTTATTAAAAAAGAGAGTGTGGAGATGTTTGCTCCCATAATGGAACACATTTAACATTATGGAAATATTCCGATAGAACAGACTCCATTACACATTCACAGCATTCGTTTATTTTTTCGTTTTTTTGGACAGGGTGTATTTGACCAGAAAAGCACCCTGGGCATAGGTCTAGGATAGCCTCCTGCAAAACTACTTATTGTAACCTGAGCAGCAAAATATAACCTGTGTAATTCTTATTTAAGGCTTATTTTTGCAAACAAAGAATGTCTTACTCACCTCTATAACATTTAAAATCAATTTAGTATGTTCATACGTATGTTTACTGCAACTCAGTGTCTCACTCCATTTCAGTGATGATCTGGTGGAAGGACAGATGCCAGTGAAGCGTCACTCTGATGCAATATTCACAGATAACTACAGCCGTTTCCGCAAGCAAATGGCCGTGAAAAAGTATCTGAATTCTGTCTTAACAGGAAAGCGGAGGTAGGTTTATCTCTCTTCTGACCACATAATATTTTACAGCCCTTAGTCACAGTCATATGTTACATTACATGTTAAGTGGGATGGTTTTATGTATTGCGCCTTCACCATATAATATACACCTTCAGCCTAGAAGATCCTGCCAGTGAGCAGGAGGATTCCACTGGAGGAGAAACCTCCTACCGGGAGAGCTATGATGACATAACTGTAGACGAGCTTCTCAATCATATACCACTGGTAAGTCACTGACAGATTAAGAGAAAAATATAGAAGCAATGAAAAAAAAAACAGGCAGATTTAATGTGCTCATTTTCAGATTCTTTTCTGGCCAGTACATAAGGGTTAAATTGGGAATGCAATAAGTTTCCATGAATTTATGGTAGCTACCAGAGCTCAGCTTTACTTGTTGTTTAGAGAAAGTGGAGAAACTCAAGCTCCTTGCTCCCTTTCCTCCAATTTAACCCTTGTTTGTACCTGTATTGCCTGTGTTTTCTCAACCATGAGCACTGTTACTTTATTATTTTATTTTTTTACTAAATATGAGTGTGCCTCTAGTAAATAAGAATAATATATAAATAAGAAAGATTCAGAAAATCTCTGAAGAATCATGTGTTGGTGTGTTTGGGTGTGCATGTGTCAGTCATCAGTTCTGCTCCAATTCTCTCTGTCTCTCTGTCTTTATCACTGTCTGTTTCTTTGCTGTTGTTCTTCTTTGTATTAGGGCATTTGTGTAATCATCACTAACATTCAGTTATGAACGCTCGATTCTTTCTCACGTTTCTCTTCCCTTTCTTTGTTTCCTCTTCTTTCCCCTCTCGTTTTAGCCACTCTGAAGACCACTTGATAAGAAAACATGATTATCATTGACTGTAATAGACATTCCATATACAGAGTTTAGTAAAGGATAGCAGCATTTAATTTTGAAACAGTGTTTCTCGACATTAAAAAACACGTAAAATGTGGTTACTTATAAAGTAAACGTTTACATTGTATTTAATAAGTACACTTTAAGAGATGGTGACCTTGAAGGTGTATGTGTAATGAGTTTTGGCCCAGAAACAGACATGTTCCTTCTACGTTCTCTGTAAGTAGTAGATCAATTAATAAATGCATTGAAAGAAGTCATGGACTGGCATAGTACAATCAGAGAACAAGCATTTGGACCTGAAGACCACAAGCGGAGCATCAACTAGATCCCAGCAGTATTGTATTAGGTTGGAGAAATGAGTGATTATGTAATGTGGTCTGATCTCAATGAATTTTGTAAATCAGAATAATTTTATAAGAATCTATTGCTGTTGCTTCTCTGTTGGTTCTCAAGAAAAGGGAATTTAAGGGGCTGGGAGGGATCGGGGGATTGGAGAATCTTTATTTTTGCCATTCAATGATAATAAAACTTTGAAGAGCCATTCAAATATGGGCTGTGTGTATTGTTAGTGAATTTGGTTATGACCCACTGGCTTTTAGTACATTATTTTGGCTATACCAAAAAGGAGTTGACAAATGGCTATAGCATTGCTCATAAACCTGTGAATTATATACATCATTAATCAACTCTAAGACTATAGTTAGCTGTATGCTTTTGTTGAAGTGCAATGGATACATTTCTAAATTCTTTGCCACTTGAGATAAATTAAAAAAAGATCTAATAGAAAACACACACGTACACATACACACACACAAAATATACACACAGGTGATGAAAAATAGCTGGCATTGTTTTGTTCTCCTCAGAGAAAAAAGTAACTGCAAATCAGTACAAAGTTATTCAGACTGATCATCTTTATCATCACCTATGGTTAAACATTTCTATCCTTTTGGGAGTGGTTTGTATCTAGCGGGCTGTGCCCCCAACGCCACCACCCCCACCGCCACCGCCACCACCACCATCACCGCCACCACCACCACCGCCACAGGGCATGAGGTTCACTGAATATTTGATGTCTGTGAAAATGAGCCACCAGATTTCAATGCAGTTGAAGACCTATGGGAGATTTTATACCAGTGTGTGAGACAGAGCTCTCTACCAACATCATCAACACAACAACTGAGAGAAAATCCTGTGAAAGAGTGGTGTTCATATCTCAAATATAGATCCTATGCCAAAGAACATTAAAGTAAGTTCTGGCAGCTTGTGGTAGCCAAACATTTTACTACGACATGATGAAAATGACAAATTGAATTGAATTGAGTTATAATAATAAATTCATTTAGCATTGCATGGTGGTAACCAGCATTTACCAGAGTTTCATGCCCGAGCCTGTGCTCAGGTTACTGTCTGTGTGGAGTTTCTTATGTTCTCTTATGCAGTGGTTAAGATGTTGGTTTTCTGATCAGAAAGTTATGAGTTCAAATCCCAGCACTGCCAAGCTGCCACTGCTGGACCCTTTATAAGTATAAATGACACAACAACTGTATATTTGAGATAAATGTATGTCACTTTGGATATAGGTATCTGCTGAATGGCATAAATGTAAAATGAATATGATTACCAAGTGTCTATGTGGATTTCCTCTCAATAAGGTTTCCTCCCTCCTCCCAGAAAACAAAGATTGAATGTGATGTTAAAATTGCCTCTAGGTGTGAACATGCATGTGTGTGTAGGTGTGAAAGTGTGTGTGTGTGTGTGTGTGTGTGTGTCATCCAGGGTGTATACCTGTATTGCACATAGTGTTCCCAGTATAGCCTCCAGATCTAGCATGACCCTTAAACAGAACCTTCAAGATAACTAAATAAATAAAATCAATTTCATCTTCTTGTTCCTTCTCCTATAATTGTCATAGCTGTAGCTGACCCAATCTATCCTGGTTTGATAGCTTAAGATAGAGGAATAGTGTTAATATGACATGACTGGTGAGTCAGTATGTTTACTAGTGTCATTTGTAGCCTTGAAAAACTGAATCATAAATGTCAGAGGCTGCGGAATGCCAGAGCAAACATTCACACAAAGTATTAAGAACAAGCCGAGACGCTAAAATTAGAAATCATGTCTGAATATCCGTCATGTCGAATTAATACTCATGTTAGCATTGACCGGAAAAGTATCAGTATATCCCAGTTATAGTTACGAGTCAAATCTGATAAATAAATGATCAAATGTTTAGCTTTACAAAAGCTTGCTTTTCAATATTAGTTGATTAAAAATTTTACTCTAGAAGATCACTCTAGATTTTGAGGGCTTGGCATCACTGAGCTAAACTGAAGAAAACTGGCAATAGGATTTACAAAAATTGAGGCAGCCATTTTTTTTAATTTTTTGATCAATTTTACCTCATCTTTTACTGAATAAGGTAATAAATGGGGCAGTGGTGGCTCAAGTGGTTAAGGCTCTGGGTCGTTGATCGGAGGATCGGGGGTTCAAGCCCCAGCACCACCAGGCTCCACTGTTGGGCAATTGAGCAAGGCCCTTAACCCTCTCTGCTCCAGGGGCGCTGTATCATAGCTGCCCCTGCGCTCTGACCCCAACTTCCTCAGCTGGGATATGCGAAGAAAAGAATTCCACTATGCTGTAATGTATGTGTGGCGATAATAAAGGCTTCATGCCCCCACTTTCTTTCTTTCTTCATGCCCCCACTTTCTAAATGTAATCTATTTTAATAAAATAAAGCCTACCTACTATACTTTTTTCCCCCTTTACATAGTATAAAGCTACCTTTAAATTAACGTTCCATTCCATACCACTGTCTGTACCGCTTATCCGATCTATTCTCGGGTCATGGGGAGCCTGTGCCTATCTCAGGCGTCATCGGGCATCAAGGCAGGATACACCCTGGATGGAGTGCCAACCCATCTCAGGGTACACTCATTCACTCACACAATCACACACTACGTGCAATTTAGAGATGCCAATCAACCTACAATGCATGTCTTTGGAAACCGGAGTACCTGGAGGAAACCCCCGAGGCACGGGGAGAACATGCAAACTCCACACACACATGGCGGAGGCAGGAATCGAACTCCCAACCATGGAGGTGAGGCAAACGTGCTAATCACCAAGCCACCGTGCCCCCCATCCTTTAAAGTAATGTAAATTATATCATACATAGTATACAAGTTGTCATTAATTAATTACTAATACCATTATTAATTAACTATTATTAATTAATTACTAACAGGGTTTATAGATACGTTCTACACATACATCTAACTTTTCAGAGTTTTGTGCTAGTCAGTTTGGCTAGTCTTTACTCCATATTCACATCATTGAGCCTTGGGTATTCGAGACCCTGTGACTGGTTCACTGATTGTCCTTGAAACACTTACATATGAGAAACACCCTATAAAATCTGATGTTTTAAATATGCTCTGACCCAGGCATCTGGCCATCACAGTTTGGCCCTCATCAGAGTGACCCAGATCCTTATGCCTGCCAATTTTTCCTGCTTCCAACACATCAACTTCAAGAACTGACTATTCACTTGAAGCATAATATATCCCTTGTCAGGTGCCACTGTAATGAGATGATCAATGGTCAGTGGTTTTAATGTGGTTTTAAAGTGGTTTTAAAGCTTGTATATATCTATATCTATATATATATATATATCACTATATAGTGCAATATATATTCACTATGTACTGCTATGTCTTAGAGAAATTGATTTATTAAATAATATCTGTTTAAAGTTGCCTTTTTTGATATTCTTTAAAATACAAACAATAAACAGTAATAGAGTGCTTACATTTACATTTCTTAAATTTGGCAAATGCCATATTTAGTGACTATCTACCTCTATAAAAACACACCTTTATGTTAGTTCACTTGGTCAGGGACTAAAAGTACTAGCCATCCAAAAAACCCTGCTAAGGAGTTAAGTACAGCAAGAAAAACAACACAAGGTGGTTTTTTTGGGAGCGTGGTGCAGTGCAGAATGTGATAAGTGATTTAAAGTAGGTGGGTGCTGCTCCATTTTTGGCTTTGTAGGCAAGCATCAGTGTATTAAATCTGATTTGGGCAGCTACCAGAAGCCAGTAGAGGATAGAAATAGGGAGAATAGAAAAAGAGTGGTGTGGGAGGACTTGAAGAGGTTGAAAACAAGTCGTGCAGATGCATTCTGGATTAATTACAGAGGTCAGACCTGTCAGAACCAAGTTGCTGTGGTCCAGTCTTGAAATGACAAGAGCCTGAACTAGCACCTGAGTGGCCTCTGTGGATAGAAATGGCCAGGTCCTGCTAATGTTTTAGAGGAGAAACCAGTAAGACCGACTCAGTTAAGCTATGTGAGTCGAGAAGGACATTTGGTTGTCCATAATTACCCCAAGACCGTGTAGACAGATGGAGAGATCTAAGAATTGTCCAGGGAGATCACAACAGCATACTTATCCAGGACTACAGCATACAGCAGCTCAGTTTTGCTGGGATTTAATTTCAGCTGATTAACTGACATTCATGATAAGATGTCTGCCAGACATACTGGGGTCCATACACAACCATGAGTGTCTGAGAGGGGTGAGGAGAGGGTGAGTTGAGTGTCTTCGGTCTTGCAGTGTTACGAAAACTGATGCGAGGATATGATCTTATCGAGAGTCTGGGTATAGACGAAGAACAGGCATGCCAAGCACTGAGCCTTGAGGGACACCAATGGGGAGTCTGCATGAGGCAGATGTGGATTCTCACCTTATAAAATTGTCATCATGTAAAACAATTGCCATGCTGTGTCATGAAACTAGACAAGGAGGAACTGGACTGATGACAATTTGGCTGCTCTGGCAGCATGAACCTTCACATTCATTTTTTTCTCTATTTTATGTTTTCCTCTTTTCTTTTCTTTTTGGTAGTTGGGGAAAACCAAAAAACCCAGAGGAAACACAAGGAGAACACACACAAAAACTCCACACATGATGCTGGATTGAACCCTAAAGTTGTGATGCAACCCTTTTATTTCAGTAGAATATAAAAATTGTGATTCCTAAATGCTAAAAAGTCCTACTATTCTGAAAGCACAAACTCGTTCCTGCAAAACCCAAATGCTTGCCTAATTTACACCAAAACTGCATTTTTTAACCCCTTACTGCACATCTTACCCCTAGTAAGTATATATATGGACATAAGCAAAAATGGACAGTTAATAATTATACCAAATAAAAAGAATTTTATTTCATGTGATGTTTATATTTCAAGTATATGAAATTAATATTCAAATATCAACTTCCAAGCTCTAAGTAAGACAACAAAGAGGATACTTCTGTACTGAATTTGGTTAATCTGAATTGTCACTGAATCCAAATATTCCTAAATTGTAAAAGCCTTTAGCTATACATTACACTATTTTATCAAGTATGACCACATTTCATATGAAGCCCAAGATCAATCCAATGTATGAAATAGCGTGGTGTAGTTCAGATGCCAGATGATTTTGCCCAGCAGTAAGGACACAGGCAGCTCATTAGTGCTCATTACGACCAGGCTAAATGGACCAGGAGAATGCTGTCCATAAAAATAGACAGGACTCTGTCCACTACACTGACCAGACCCTCTGCTCTGGTAATTGCTGCTGTACCACTTAAAACTATTCCCCATAGAAATGGACAGCCAGAAACCACTATTTTGTGGGAGAAAAGACAGGCTTTTAGGAACTTTTATATCATTTAGGTTTTTGCTTTTTCATCCCCATCCATTTCCTAACCTGCATTTTCCATTTTCTGGCCAAATATTCCTCTGTAAGGAATGGCATATTTGCAACATTTGTTTGTTAAATCTGTTTGTGACATTTTAACCAGAGATGTCATACCATAATGTAGGCATATAATCTCATTAAGAAAGTTCATGGAACTGGTGGAAAAAATTGGATACCATCATAAATAAAAGGACTGCCACAGACAAAAAGTGGATCAGGTGCCCTTCTGGCAACTAGGATCAGGTTGTTTCTGATGTGGAGCTGCGTAGACTATTCAACTAGATGATGAATACAGTCACTAGTCACATCTGAAGGTTGATGCTGATAAAAGAAAGCAAAGAAAAGAGTGCATGTGCTTTAAATGTTAATGTGCATATCAAGTAAATTCTACAGGTAATTGCATAATTTTCATGCTGGTATTAGTTTTTATTTACTTTTGCTTTAATTGACCATTTAAACATTGATATCAACTTGCCGGAAGAGGACAGGTGTGTATGATGCCAGTCAAATATAGTTTAATCTTGCTCAAATAGGCAGCTCAAGGAAGCCAGTAGAGGGAAATGAAGAAGGGTGTGACATGGGTCCTTTTGGCCTGGTTGAAAAAAATAGCATGCTGCTGCATTAAGAATTATCTGAAGGGGTTTAATGGAGTTGCCTGGGGAGTAGTGTATTGTAATAGTCCACCAGTTCTGAGATAACAAAAGCCTGAACTATCAAAGTGTATCAGAAATCAGTTACTGACACATACTCAGTTTAGAATCTTACAGTATGCATATAGACAAATGCAGATTAATGGTAACACTTACACACTATATGACTGGGTCCAGTTGCATATGTTCTGCAATTAAATTTAATCTCTCATTTTGTTCTCCTAGCCAACAGCAACGGAATCTAAAGACCTGCAGTCCCAGTTAAAAAGTGTCAATGACTTATGGAAGGATAAGAAAGACTGTGTATAAAAAAATCTGTTGTCTATGGCAATATAAAAATTAATGAATCCCTACTGGTCATCCATTGCTTGTTTAAGACATATGTGCATTGAAGCAGATAACAAAAACTGGGCAAATTTCACAAGAAAATATCACTCAATTACTCAAAACTGTCTCCTGTTTTAAAAGGTTAATTCTATAAAATATCTAGCTGCAAAATTAGATTTCTCTGTCCAAACAAATTGACTCGTGTGAAGTTGGGAATCTGTCTTGTTGTGCATGTGTATATATGTGTTTGTGTATAGATTTTATGCAGAGCACCTTTAAGACATAGTACTCCAAAATGACATGTCCAATTACATACTTCCATTGGAGCTGATGTATTTTAATAAATCAAATGGAATAGAATAACAGGGAGCCCCTGAGCTCTTTTCCATGTAAAAGGTCAGCACTGAAATTAATTATATAGCAAGGAAGAACCAAATGATTAAATATCGTTTGACCTCAATCTTTCTGACTGCCGATCTTTTTTTTTTTTTAGAGCAAACCATTTCATATATTAAAACTCTCCTTATCCGAGACTTTATGCCGTTCTTAGGTGAATATAGCATCTAAATAAGCAAGTAAAATAGGGGACAAACATGGAGTCATCAGTAGGAGTCACATTTAGCCTCTGCATCATAACACAACTTTGAAGGTTATAGAAAGTCACCACAAAATGGATGGCAGGATGCAGGAATGGCAACCGAACTGCCAGCTACACACTGACATTTCAGATGGATCTCAGAGTGCCTGAGGAGCCAAGAGTGACAGGCAGAGAGGGCTCTGACGCATCTCCAACTGATGCTGGTGAAGCACAAGCCCTAATGACTAGCTTGGCAGTCCAGTGCTATTTTTAATGTGCTCCCATTAACTGGTCTTCACCATTCCCTCTTGGAGGATTCCCTGTCTTAATGACTATTCTGGTGATGATGGAGTACGAGCAGTAAGGGTGAAATCTGTGTTCCAAACCTGTTTTGTAGTCTGTTCCACTCTTCTGATAAAGTGTGTATTTTATCACAGACGGTCCCAATAGATCGAGAGATCAAATCAGCATAACTATGACTTCAGGGGCAGACTGTCCCCAAAATCTATTTGAGTAAACAGTTGCCTCCGGAAGTATTGGAGCAGCAAGGCCTATTCATTTGTTTTCACTGTACACTGGGGACATCTGGGTTTGAGATCAAAAGGTGAATGAGTCAGTATTTCAGCTTTCATTTCCTGATATTTACATGTAAGTGTGTTAAACAACTTAGAACATGGTAGCTT
This sequence comes from Hemibagrus guttatus, assembly GCA_033459395.1. Lineage (NCBI taxonomy): Eukaryota > Metazoa > Chordata > Actinopteri > Siluriformes > Bagridae > Hemibagrus > Hemibagrus guttatus. The sequence continues at coordinate 7,856,622 of JAUCMX010000002.1, read as the reverse complement.
TGGTGGCAGACCACCCAATTTTCAAGTGAGCAAAAGTATAGGAACAGATAGTTTTAAAGTAAATAGCATTTAATATTTGGTTGTATATCTGTTGCTTGCAATAACTGAATCAAGCTGGCAACCCACTGACATCATCAATCTTTTGCATTCTTCGTTTGAGATGCTTTTCCTGCCTTGTACAACCGTTTCTTTCAGTTGTTGTGTGTGTTTTTTTGGGGGTGGGATTCTCCCTACAGTCACCTTTTCAGGTGAAATGAGGCTGCTCAATTGGGTTGACTTGTCCAGTCTAGAACCTTCCACACCACAAAGACCCCCCCATGAAATCCTTTGTTTTGTTGGCAATGTTTTTTGGGTCATTGCCACATAAGGAAGCTCTTCCCAATTAGATTGTATGCATTTATCTGTTAATTGGTGGACAAAATATTTCTAATTTCTATGGTGTAAATCATCCAAGCACACCCATGGTATGACACACCTTCACCGTGCTTGACAGATGAGATCATATGTTTTGGATCATCAGAAGGAGCAGATCCTTCTACCTGCCAATCACAAATTGGGTGGATTCAATCAAAATGTGCCATGTTCAACACATCAAATTTCTGATCTCAAACCCAAACATCTTTGATGTATAAGAAAAATCAAAGTATTGCTTTTTATGTTGCAGTACATTCATAGGGGATTGTATATAACGTTTGGGTTTCCTACTTGATCTATTTTGGGGTCTACAATCTTATTTGCAAAAAGCCAATGGTATAGGTGCAGGCTTTAATTCCAATCAGATAAGAGTCACACCACAAACCTGCCCCAGCCCTTTCTGTATATGACAGGACACACATGATCTATACAAAAAAATTGCAGTTTATTTATCTGATATTACTTTACTTTACTAGCTCCGGTTTCTTTCTCTTTTCTCTACTCATGCTGAAAACCTCCTTATAATATGAAGACTTTCTCTAAATAATATAACACACGGTTAAAGATTAAAAAAGAGGGGATATTTGTTAGAAAGTTGAACTAAATAGAAAGGTATTTGTCATTTAAACCATCTACAGGATGGCTTTAATTACAATGATCTAATAGTGTCTACAGAAAAATTTGCTCTCAATAATACAGTGGTGTGAAAAAGTGTTGGCCCCCTTCCTGATTTCTTATTGTTTTGCATGTTTGTCACACTTTAATGTTTCAGATAATCAAACACATTTAAATATTAGTCAAAGATAACACAAGTAAACACATCATGCAGTTTTTAAATGAAGGTTTTTATTATTAAGGGAAAACAAAGTGAAGTAGACCAAAAGATCCTCAAAAGCTAGACATCATGCCGAGAGCCAAAGAAATTCAAAAACAAATGAGAAAGAAAGTAATTGAGATCTATCAGTCTGGAAAAGGTTATAAAGCCATTTCTAAAGCTTTGGGACTGCCGCGAACCACAGTGAGAGCCATTATCTACAAATGGTGAAAACATGGAACAGTGGAGAACCTTCCCAGGAGTGGCCGGCCGACCAAAATTACCCCAAGAGCACAGCTTTTTGGAAGGTCTGTGTCCCATTACGTCTGGTGTAAAAGTAACACCGCATTTCAGAAAAAGAACATCATACCAACAGTAAAACATGGTGGTGGTAGCGTGATGGTCTGGGGCTGTTTTGCTGCTTCAGGACCTGGAAGACTTGCTGTGATAAATGGAACCATGAATTCTGCTGTCTACCTAAAAATCCTGAAGGAGAATGACCGGCCATCTGTTTGTGACCTCAAGCGAACTTGGGTTCTGCAGCAGGACAATGATCCGAAACACACCAGCAAGTCCACCTCTGAATGGCTGAAGAAAAACAAAATGAAGACTTTGGAGTGGCCTAGTCAAAGTCCTGACCTCAATCCCATTGAGATGCTGTGGCATGACCTTAAAAAGGTGGTTCGTGCTCGAAAACCCTCCAATGTGGCTGAATTACAACAATTCTGCAAAGATGAGTGGGCCAAAATTCCTCCACAGCGCTGTAACAGACTCATTGCAAGTTATGGAAAACGCTTGATTGCAGTTGTTGCTGCTAAGGGTGGCCCAACCAGTTATTAGGCTTAGGGGGCAAATACTTTTTCACAAAGGGCCATGTAGTGGCCATGTAGTGGATTTTGTTTTCCCTTAATAATAAAAACCTTCATTTAAAAACTGCATGATGTGTTTACTTGTGTTATCTTTGACTAATATTTAAATATGTTTGATTATCTGAAACATTAAAGTGTGACAAACATGCAAAACAATAAGAAATCAGGAAGGGGGCCAACACTTTTTCACACCACTGTATATAGGTCAGAAGGCTAGGTGTGGCTTGTGTAGGTGATACAAACATCATGAGTCATTACAAGGACACAACACCCTGAGTAAAACTGACTGGTGGTAATGACTTAATGGTAATGCTAACTATGATGACGTGGAAAAACCTGTTCATGTTTAAACTTTATTATGAAGTTATGAAGCTTGCTTCCTCCAAAAATAAACTTAATAGGCTTTTAAACTACTGCATCATATACAGTTGATTCTAAACGTTTACATGCACCTCAGCTTAAAATATTCTGTCTTGGTTTTGCACAATGCATGTTTCATGTTCCCTTCGATTTTTCCATTTTAGATCCACTAGATCAGAATTGAAGTGGGTCAAATTTTTACATGCACTAAGTCGACTGTCTCTTTAAAAAGATTCCAGACATTGACGTGACAAAGTTTAGAAGCTTCTGATTGGAGAACTGTCAATAAATTAATTGGGACTGTAGCGGTCACCTGTGGATTATCATGCTTCGTCATTTGACAGCTGCAGTTGAAGGTAAAGCTTTTATTAAAGACTGCAAATAGCAAACAGATCAAAAAAATCTCTACTGCTTAATCATAGTTCTTAATTAAACAGGAAGAAGGTCAGAAGGCATAGACAGATTCACAGATCACACACCACAGGTAAGACAGTTTGGTGCATCAGATGTAGAACAGTGTGTGTGAGTGAATGAAAGAAAGTTCAACACCTGCTTATAGGGTGTGTGGATGATGAAGAAGTGTGATGTGATGTTTCAGAAATCAGGTGAATGTGAGCTTGTCCGTGTGCTGGCTGCATGTTGTAGTTTGTTACCAGCTTTTTGGAGGAATGTAAACTCTTTGGCCATAATGAACAGTGATAGGTGTGTAGGAAAGGTGTGTGGCTTTTAATAATCCCAGCACCATCCCAACTGTAAAGCATGTAGGTGGCAGCATCATGTAATGTGGATGTTTTCCTCCACTTCTAAAAATAGGTGACGGTGGATTATCCTACAGAAATACTAAAGCAACATCTCAAGATGTTCTGACATCAGCCAGAACATTCAAACATGGTCGCAACTGGGGGATTCAGCAGGAGAATGATCATAAGCATCCTCCCAAAGTTGTAATAAAATAGCTTACAATGTGAAAGTACTAACGCAGAGTGCTAACCTGAATGCCACAGATTATGTGTAGTACATGTTTAAGACTCACAAACCTGACCGAGTTACACCAGTTCTTTGAGGAGGAATGTGTAAGTATTTTAAGAATAGAAGGCCGGTCCAAGTGCTTGATTCAAGTTAAGCCATTTAAAAGCAATACCAACTAATTCTAGAAAAATGTATGTAAAAATTTGACCCAGTACCGTATGCTGAAAAACAGCGCTACACCATGATGTTTCCAACTCAAAACTTCACTGTCGGTATGGTGTTTTTGGGGTGATGTGCAGTGACATTTGTCCTCCAAATATGGTGTGTATCATGGCATCCAAAGAGTTAAATTTTAGTCTCATTTGACCAGACTATATTCTCACAGTATTTCACAGGCTTGTCTAAATGTTGTGCAGCAAACTTTAAACGAGCTTATACATGCTTTTTCCTCAGCAATGGAGTCTTGCGTGGTGAGCATGCATACAGGCCATGGAGGTTGAGTGCATTATTTATTGTTTTCTTTGAAACAATTGTACCTGCTATTTCCAGGTGTTATAACAATTGCCACAAGGCTCAGAGTAACAGCAACCAAAATACAATAATAATAACAGCTCAGAATAACAGCTCATACATAACAGAATGTACATGGGTAGATTTGCAGACATCAAGGCTGCTTTATATATATATATATATATATATATATATATATATATATATGTGTGTGTGTGTGTGTGTGTGTGTGTGTGTGTGTGAGAGAGAGAGAGAGAGAGAGAAAACAAGAATTACCAACAAAGGAAAAGTTCAAAATTTGGGGAAGGATGCCCTCTGGTGTTGCAGTGGTGAATTTCCCATGACTGGTTTATCTCTAACCCTGTGCCACCGTTCAAATTGGTGCAAGAGAGCAAAACAAATTTTTGATCATTTTTGATCAATCATTCCATCCATCCTTTTATTTTCTGAACCACTTACCCTACACACAGACTTGCAGGGAGCCTTGAGCAAACCCTAAGGAACTCAGGGCACAAGGAATTGGACAACCTGGATGTGGACCCAATCCATCGAAAGGCACAATTGCGCACACACACTTTACTTTAGAAATGCCAGTCAGCCTACAACATGTGTCCTTGGACTGGGGGACAAAACCAGAGTACCTGAAGGAAACCCCTAAAGAAAAGGAAGAACGTGCACACAGGGTGGATTTGGGAATCAAACCCCCATCCCCCAAACCAGTTTCACAAATTAGCCATACCATTACAACCTCCTGACTAATATTGTGACAAGACATGTGACATGTGGTCCCTCTTGTGACATGAAAACAGCTCTTATCCATCGAGGCACGGACTCCACATGACCTCTGAAGGTGTGCTGTAGTATTTGGCACCAAAACGTTAGCAGCAAATCTAATTGTGGTAAGTTGTGACGTAGGGTCTCCATCGATCTCCAGTCTTGTTTGTTCAGCACATCCCATAGAATAAGGATATTTAGAGGCCAGGTCAACACCTTGAACTCTTTGTCATGTTTCTGTAACCATTCTTGAACAATCTTTGCAGTGTCAGCACTTTATCCTGCTGAAAGAGACCACTGAAATTAGCAAATACTTAGTCTGAAACAATGTTTAGGTTAGTGATGTGTAAAATGAATACCTGCATGAATGCCAGGACCCAAGGTTTCCCAGCAGAACATTACCCAGAACATCACTGCCTCCACTGGTTCGCCTTCTTCTCATAGTGCATCCTGGTGCCATTGCTTCGCCAGGTATTTGATGCACATGTACCTGGCCAACCACATAAAAAAAAAAAGGATGGTTCATCAGACCTGGCCACCTTCTTCTAGTGCTCTATGATCCAATTCTAATAGTTAGGTTCCCATTTGCAAGCACTTTTGGTGGTGGACAGGGGTCAACTTGAGCGCTCTAAACTAAAAAAAGCCCTATATGTAGCAAGCTACAATGCAATGTATGCATACATACATACTTTCTATCCTAGCCAACTTTTACAGCAATTTGTGCTACAGTAGCTTTTCTGTGGGATCAGACCAGACCGGCTAGACTTTGCATCACAGATGCATCAATGATCCTGTCACTGGTTCACAAGTTGTCCTTCCATGGGTCACTTTGGGTAGTTACTAACAATGGCACAACAGGAACACCCCAAAAGACCTACTGTTTTGGAGATGCTCTGACATTTAACCATCACAATATGGCCTTTGTCAAAGTCACTCAGATCTTCGTGCTTGCCCATTTTTCCTGGGCTTCCAACACATGACATTTAAGAACTGACTGTTCACTTGCCACTGTAACAAAATAATCAGATATTCTCTTCTCCCGTCGTTGATTTTTTTTTTGTTATGGCTGATCAGTGTGTATGTGTATATATACACTGAACATGTTTAATGAATCACACAGAGATCCATGCTCCTGCTATAAAACTGTTGAGAGGAGTAACATTACAGGATGGTTGATCATTCTTTTGAAAATACAGTACAGCTGCATGATTAGTTTTGTATAAGTAATGAAATTATTGAGCTGTACTGAAGCTACAATATGATACCAAACAAAGGAAGGAATCATACAGCTCACATTAATGGAATTATGGCACTGGAGGTAAATGAGAGTGGTAGTTCTGCTGTTGTATGTTATAGTCATGTCTTTCTTCAGTTAATACATTTTATAGGTTCCCATGCACAGAACTTGCAGGCTTACATACAGCTAAAAAAAAAAAAAAAAAGGTTGGGCATGATTATGACAGCTTTCATTTTGTTCACTTCTTTAAAATATTTATACAACTTACTCTTAAGGCCAATTGTATCCAAGACTGCATTCATTGGTTCCTCCACCAATAACAAGGAAACAAAAAATTCTCTTTTTTTTAAAAAAAATACACAACTCTTTATTTGGCCATGTAAATATTTACAATTTTTAACAAGGCACACAGTCATTTGATTAATACATTTAACAATTATAAAAGCCAATAAAATTTTCTAATGCATCAGTGGAGAAGGCTGTTTGGTCCTCTCCTTTCTCTCTTTTTGGAATTCAGTACTTCATATACACATGTGCTAAGACCACAGACAAAGTGACCTACATCGCTTAACAAAGGAAACTGAGAAACAGATATAAAAATCTCACATTATAAAATCATAAAAGATTTTTCTAGAAATAAGATTTCTTTTAAAAAGGTGCAAATTGTGTTCCCTGAGTAACTGGAGCTCAGAGGCGACGGATGCTGCGTTTGCTGCGAGAGGAACCTGCTAAAGGGGCGGTCTGGCAATGTGATGATGCTTTTATTATGCCCCGCTGGCACTGGGTGGACCCGTGGTATGCAGACTGGCACAGCGAGCAGAAGTCGAAAGCACAGCTAGCCCGCAAACACACCGCCCTTTTCATGGCCGTGTCATAACGTGCAGGAGAACCGCAGAGACGGCAACTCCTTAAAGCCTCGTGCCCCTTTAAGGATTTAGTAGCCTGAAAAAGAAGGAAAAAAACCAAAAAAAAAAAAAAAAAAAACACAGCGTCACCAGCAAATCACAAGGAATGCTGTTAACACAACTGTAATACTTCCTGACCCAAATTGATTTCAAAATTAAATTATGCACCCCCAAGAACTCCTGTTTACCTCATGAAACTCTGTAAAGCGACTTGGCTTGGTTGCATTTCGCGTTTCCACTCTTTGGCTCTTCTTTGACGGTTTGTGCCTTGGTGTTGAGGAAGCTACAGACTGCAGGCAAGAAAATACCACCCTGCCAAGGCCAAAGTCTCTGGATAAAGACCCTGTTGGCCTTCCTGTGTCCTGCACCCAAAACAAGAATTCATGTGAGACGAGACAACAAATCAGGAGAATAATAAATCCTTGTTACAGTTTACTGATCCATCAAGAATGAATGCTCCTTACCCGTAGCATTTGCTCTGCCGCTCTGCACCTCTGAAGAGCTCTCGTGTCATGGTGAATGATTTTCCGCCACGTTTTGCTCACTTTTGTACAGCTGTAGAAGTAAAAGTTCAGTTACTACAGTTTCTTCTTCTTTTTTTTTTTTTAAAGATATATTTTATGCTTAGGTTAAAAACATGTATAAGCCAGAAAAGACCTACCTTATCAGGTCACAATCCCCAAGTAGGCATAAGATCCTACTCAGGATGTGCTTCATGTCTTTCTTCAACAGACCACAAAGAATGTCCACATACCCCAGACCCATCTTTGAGCCAATGACGTTATGGAGGCCAGAGCGCTCAGCTACCTTATTAATGACAGTCCAGTCATAGCTTTGGCTTTCCTTGTAGGATTTTGCCAACTGTCTGCATACCTCCTCCTGGAACTTCAGCACAGGAAGGCAACTTGATTTAGAGTCTGAATGAACTGGAGACAGTCTGCATTCCCTTTCCTCTGTGCATCTCTGCGGAGTATTTGTACAATGCGTGTCGCCATCATAGTGCTCAAGTTGGCTGTTGTGAAGGGAGAAGAAGCCGCTGTCTTCTGTGAGACTGGAGCTGCTCAGAAGAAGCTCGTCCTCGGACAGCAGCACGTCTACAGAAGCGGGCTTGTCCTTGCAGTTTTCTTTGTTATGAGGCCCTTTGGGGTCGCTGTCCAGGTGCGGTGATGAGATGGAGGGAGGCACGCAGGAAGATGGCGCGCTTTGCTTCAGTCCTTTTAACTCGGCGCTCGTTTCCGTCTCAGCTTTCTCTGTTGGAGCTCTGCTGCGGGTCAGGCACTTCATAGCTATGCCTTTACTGTTTGGTCAGCTCAAAACTAGAAAGCAATAAGCGAGAGAATATTTAATAAATATCACTTTAAATTAAATAAATAACCCACAAAGTCACATGAAGTAAATACAAAGTCATTTAATAGGCTGCCACAACTAAAGTCACTTTCCTACCTAATTCAGTTCATCTTGGCTAGTAAGTCACAGTACTGACCCATCCATATAAAAACGTGATATTTCTTTGACCAAACTAACGAAACCTTATAACCTCTACTAGGCAACACGCTTAAAATGTAAGTCTGCAGCGAAGACATTAACAGTACTTAAACCTCAAATAACCAATAATTGCAAACATGGCTGTTAATTTTTGGTAGACTCAAAAACACAATTAATTTAATTTTAAATGTTTTACTAGAAGATATTTTAGTTTGCGCGCCTAAGAAGGCTAACATGGTAGCCACATCACCGAGCTAGCTGGTTAAGTTGCCCTGCTGGACAAATTAAAAGGCTAACTTGGCGCATTAGCTTCGCGTTTAATGGCGGGGTTTAAGCAAAGGACCAGACCACAGCTGCTAATTAGACCCCCAAAATACAAAACATTAGTTTTCTTTTAAATATATATATATATATATAAATAACACGCGTCTTGTTGCTATGGACATAGTTAGTTAACTATATTTCGTGGGTAAACTAGCCGGTGTCATCTTATCATTCTTCAATTGCATTATACAGCGTAAACGCCAACAAAACATATAGTATAGTAGGATACCTTACCTCTAAAATAAAGCTCCAGTTTTTTTTTTTTGTTTTTTTTTTAAGCCAGCCTTGGAAATGTATATACTGTTCTGGCGCGGATTGTTGTATTCTACCTCAACATAGTCGGTTTACGCGGTCAAATCCAGACACCACTGACTAATGAAAGCAGGAGGAAAAAGCGCCAGTTATTTCATCGTTTGAATTTCGCGTCAAAAACGCGCTGACCAATCAGAGCCCAACAAAGTACCTTTAACCGCCTTATAGCCAATAGGAGCTTTCCGCAAGACGCGCACGGGTTCCGCTGCAAATTGCGTTACCAATATTATGCCAAGTCACGCCTCTGCCGCGCTGCTATTGGCTACAAGCTCGTTCTCACAAGGATTCCCCCAATTGGAGTCTTCACTCGCCAGAGTTGGGATGTATCTAACCACTGCTGGCGCAGGAGGTGAGATTTGTGTAAATTCTGGTGGTAAAAAATAAGAAACAAGACGCATACTAGGAGGAAAGAAATGGCGCGTATCTATGACGTAGGTGACAGAGACGGCGCCTTTCTTAAATTGATTTAGAAAATATACATATTTTATATAAATGATTTATGGCTTTCTGATAAAAACAAAAAACAACCTATTTAGTGCTATATAAGTTTGCAACTATGTCCTGGTATCATCTGGCTTTTTATTTATTTATTTTGTATTTTTATTTTTTGTAAAAATTAAGGCTACTAAAATCGATGCATTAAATTTTTTCGGCTCTGTAGTGAACTACAGGGGATCACCTTTCTTAAACAGTTGGAGCTCTGAAAGTTTAACAATAGCTGAAAGACATTTACAACATTACAGATGTTTTAAATGTCTTTCTGCTATTGTTAGACTTACAGAGCTAGGTCTGAATGAAAGTTAAGAGCCATTACTATGGTATTTCACACCTCAAGTTGGAATGTAGAAAGTGCTTGATAAAGCTTTCTCTCCTTAGAATAGGTTTTCAGTGTTTCCCACACCTTGTAACAAAACTACAGACTGGCCAAAGGGGTATAGTCCATAGGGTCACACAGGTTATCCAGAACCACTTAGTCTGACGGTTAACATGACAAAGGACAGTTCACATGTACAAGACCCTGGGCCTCTTGTTGAGCTGTCTTACTCAGTCTGAATTATTTGGCTGAACCAGCTTTACTGGATTTATATGGTTCCAAGAATTTATAGTGCTTTGGCTGCTTGCTTCTGTTTTGGTGATATATGATTGATATACGATGTGATTACTCAGGTATACATGTAACATTAAAATAGCACACTCATTTTTAAAATAGTTATCTACTACATATAATCTACTAGTAATGTATAGAGATCTAGAATCTGGTTAATCGAGTCACTCCAGATTCAAATTTTCAGCAATTTTCAAGCCGACTTCAGTTCAGCAAAGTTCCTTTAGTTCCAGGACCATGCTTCATATAACTGAACATTAAATTACAGCTTTTTATTCAAAAAACCTCTGAGAAGATTTATAAAGTCACAGTTTAGGGTTGTCAGTGCCATCATTTGTGCAAAAGATAGAGATCTTTCATAGAAATAAATGCATACAGATATATAGGAGAGTATTTACAAAAAGACTGAGGAATATCTGTTAAGTATTGAAGTTCAGTAACGGGCAAGCATTGTGCTTAAAAGAACGAATTTATTCATTATTTTAAATTAATGGCATATACAATTCTTGATCTTAGTTATTGACCTTCAACAATGTCCATGAGAGCTTCCTGTTCCGAAAACTGCTGCAAAGACCCACTCATCTCATCCAGCAGCTCCTCCCCCAATAAAAATCCGTGTACATCATGCAGTGTTTTCCCGATCCGGTGGTCGGTGACCCGATCTTGTGCAAAGTTGTAAGTCCGGATTTTTTCTGATCTGCCTTTGGTGCCGATCTGTTAGATCACCAAGAGGTGAAAAGTCAAGACTTTTTTTTTATTTTTTTTATTTAGACTTTTTAAAAATTGAGTTTTGCATTTCACCAAGAAACTCTAGACAGTTAACATTTTTCTTTGTTGCAACAATCTGATCTGTTCTGAAGAACAACACAATTATGCACTGGATGTGTTTGTGACACACAAAATGCAAACATTTCAGATTTATACATGATTGCGTTTCTGTTTTTTTTTAGTCTCGGCGAGGTTTACAACTGCCCTCTGTTCTGTTCTGGGACATACTTTAAATATTTTTTTAGTCCCTAATGAGGCATATTGGGAAATTCAACCTGAGCTCCAGCCTCATATACATTTCTGTGTCTCTGGAAGACTTGCATCCAGATGTTTCTTAACTGTGTCTGCCAACATAATTGTGCATAATGTCATTGTGTACACTAGAGGGAAGTGTCAGTTATACATATCCAAACCAAAAGAAAGTCTGAGGCATAATTGTAGCAGATAATGGATAGAAGCAATAGGTTGCATTTGTAAAAATAATTATTTAGTGTTAATACTATATTTAAGGTTAACAATTTAAAAAATAACAGATGTTTAAGCTGCCCACTGTTCTTCAAAAAAGTCCTCCAGGTCCTGCAAATTATTTGCTTCATACATGAGCTTTTCCAACAGTGACTATATATATATATGATGTTGAGATCTATCTGTTCACACTGTGGTACTCGTACACACCTATTACAACTGGTGCTCTTGAAGACAACACAATACATTAAGAGCCAGGGGGTGTAACATTTTGCACAGAATGATCAGGACGGTTCTGAAAAAATGGATTCTCATAATGTCAAACCTCTTCCACCAACCAATCCTTAAACCACTTCCTTGTGCTTTTGCGTGTTTTGATTTAGACAATAAATAGAACTGTTTTGAGTTCTTGTTGCTAGGGCTTAAAAACAACGTTTTAAGAAAATAATAAAAATAAAAATAAAATCTGGGCAGATCCATCAGATACAATTATAATTATTTAGAAAATATTTTTTTTGAAAATATTTTTGAGTGACATGACTTGATTCTTTATTGAGTTGAATCAATTTGTTCAGTTGATTCATGATTCACTGATTGATTCAGATTTGCTCACCAATGTGTTCTGCTGCACACTTTGCATAAAATATACTGCCCAATCATGTAGCTATGTAAGACAGACAACTTAAACATTGTAAAATGCTTGCATGTGTTGGAAGAGTTCAGTAGCCAGTTTCACATGCAATCCTACTACTGCACACACTGATACATGAAAATCTCCAGCTATTTTTCAATCCACAGAAAAAAAAGATATCTTTCGGGCAATTATGAAACTGATTATGAAAATCTAAGTATTTAAATACAGTCCTTTGGTTTGTGACACTGATCAATACTGATTTTTCGAAGACTGAATCATTTGTGAATGAAACAAGTGGAATGGGGAATGTACCTGGAGTTTGCGTGCCTGGTATCTCTTACTCGTCTCCTCTTCCAGCTTTGCGCTGTACAGCTTGGCCCGCAACACCTTCATGGCTTTCTCTTTGTTTTTGATCTGGGATCGCTCCTGCTGACACTCAGACACTACGCCTGCAATTCCAGCACCATTTACCGTCAATACTCAAGATTTTAATTTGTCAAATACACAGACATATAAAGTATACAAGGCCTACTCCTCCTTAAGCTGTGCATATAACAAAAAAAATCTTAAAACTGAAGAAAGAGAGAAATGAGAAGAAGTACTAGAAAATGATGTGCAATATGTTGCATGATGTGCAATTATTGTACACTCTTAGATCCACCATGAGCAACATATTGCATACAACCACCAGAATTATCTGACCATCACAGGAAGAAGTTTAAGAAATAATTGACCTGTCGGTAAATGGACGATCCGAACAGCACTGTCAGTCGTGTTAACATGTTGTCCTCCAGCTCCACTGGCTCTTTTCGTTTCAATCCTCAAGTCTTTGGGGTTAATAGTGAAAGAGATCTGGGAAAGTATAGCAAATTAATAATAAAATAAGTGTATATTTTCATATCAGCATGAATTAAAAACCCAGCACCTTTATATCAAGCCACAAAAAAATTGTCCTCATACAAAGAAATCCCTTTCTTTTCTCAGCCTGCTGGCTGTTTAGGTGCATTGCTTGGGTAATATATACAGTATGTGCAGTTTTCATCACACCTCTGCAGGCTGTGGCAGTATTGCCACCGTCATAGTGCTAGTGTGCATGCGGCCTTGCTTCTCTGTCTTCGGTACCCTCTGGACCCGATGGACGCCTGCTTCAAACTTCATCTTCTTATAGCTCAGTGGGCCATTGATGCTGGCTGAGGCATGTCGTACGCCCCCTGAGTTTAACAAGCAAAAGCATTGGGGTGCACTTATTCTAGCTCACAGTAATAATAAATGGAATGAACAGAGACAGACCTATATCACTTGGCATGTATTCCAGCATGTCAAAGCCCCAGCCGTGGAAAGCAGCATAATTCTGATACATGTCAAATATCTCTGCGGTAAAAAGCATGGCCTCTTGTCCTCCAACCCCAGCGGTGACCTCTAGGACCAGATCACTCATATCTGATTCTTCCTCAGGGATGAGAAGAGAGAGAATCTATATGAATTAAAAAAAAAAAAAAGAGAAAAACATGGATGATTTTTAGTGTCTGAAGCATAGATGTTATATTAAGTTAGATTCTTAATCATAGTTACTTCTAATAACCCCTGTTTACAACCGTGATGAGCAGAAAAGCATCTCACAATGCACTGCACGTCAAACCTAAAGGCAAATGGACTACAGTAGCAGGAAACCCACATTGGGTTCCACTCATATCAGCCATGAGACTTTACATTGAGCACATGGTCACTGAAACTGGTCAGTTAAAGCTGGCATGTTTCCTTTCTTCAATCATTCAGTTTCAGTGAGCCTTGCGGTCAATTCGAACCAGTCTGGCCATTCTCCTCTGATCTCTCCCATCAACAAGGGTTCCAGAGTGTGAAAACACCTGTTAATCAGCAGTTTCTGAAATACTCAAACCATCCCGTCTCACAGCAACAAGCACATTTGGGATCAGACTTTCCCTGTTTTGGTCTTTTTGAAACATTAACTGAAGCTATTGACCTGTATCTGCCATCATCATTATCATCGTCTTCTGCTTATCCGGAGCCGGGTCACGGGGGCAACAGTCTAAGCAGGGATGCCCAGACTTCCCTCTCCCTAGACACTTCCTCCAGCTCTTCCGGAGGGATCCCGAGGCGTTCCCAGGTCAGCCGAGAGACATAGTCTCTCCAGCATGTCCTGAGTCTTCCCCGGGGTCTCTTCCAAGTGGGGCATGCCCGGAACACCTCCCCAGGGAGACGTCCAGGAGGTATCCAAAACAAATGCCTGAGCCACCTCAACTGTCCCCTTTCGATGTGGAGGAGCAGCGGCTGTACTCCAAGCTTCTCCCGGGTGACAGAGCTCCTTACCCTATCTCTAAGGGAGCGCCCCGCCTTCGCCTTCCGGCTCAGCTCCTTCTTCACCACAACAGACCGGTACATAGACCACATTACTGCTGCCGCTGCACCGATCCTTCTGTCAATCTCACGAGCCATCCTTCCCTCTCCTCCACTTGAGGAAGGAACTCCCCTCCAACCTGGAGGGTGCAAGCCACCTTTTTCCATTTGAGAACCTGGTATCTGTATGACTGCATATTCTGTGATGCTGCCACATGATTGGCTGATCAGATGATTGCATGAAGGTGCAGAGGCACAGGTGTTGCAAGACACCTGCTTGCAAAAGACTTTATATGCTGATAGATTTGTCATGTAACGTTACAATACCACAGAAATATTTGACAGCATTATTATCTGCTTGTGGTATAAAGTCGACCTACCGTTTGTTTCAGTTCTTTAATGGCTGCCAGGCAGTGCTGCCTTTCTGTCTCTGCAAGCTCACGCAAGTCGGGGTCATTTTCTATAATGATAAAGATGACAGGAAGGTAAGCATCACTTCAGCTTAACAACCAAAATACCTGAAGGCCCACTTCTACCTTTCAGTAATGACTCGGTCTCTTCAAAATCCCTTTGTTTTGATTCCAGCTCCTTGATTTTTTGGACCAGAGGATCTAAAGCAGTCAGCCTTGTCCTTTTTGCTCTCACCTCCTCATCGTCTGCTTGTAGGTGTGCGGAATTGACATCACGCAGACACTCGTTATACTCCGTTTCCACTGTCCTCAGGTAGTCCTGCAGGGATTTCCTGGAAAACATCTCATCCGCCGTCATGATCTTTGCGATCATTGCTGAGTTTGTTGTATGGAAGTCTCGGTGGCATCTCCCGGGTCGGTAAAATGGAATTGCACGTACACGATTGAGCGTCAAGTTTCGGCGCTTTCCTACTGAATTAAACACTGCGCATCTGATCAGCTGCTTAGTGAAACAGGCCACAGCCATGGTGATAATGTTGTTTTTAATCACGTTTACTATTTGTGCCACATACCAGGATCTTTACAACAACCCCTTTACAACTAACCTACCACGCTTTCAGGACGACAACAATCCAGTCATGCTCCTACTTCCTTGTTAAAACATATTTCAAATTAAAAGTCTCTGTTTTATGTGCGGAATTAATAACATTTATTTATCGTCTGTTTATTGATGGTAGTTCTCATCTTCAACTCAGGAAGGGCTGTTTAGCTGCTCATATTTTAAATATTAAATAATTAAAAGCAAGAAATAACAGCGTGATATAAGCATTCGTAAACAGTCTTTTCAGAGAACTTTTGTCAGATCAGGGTTCAAGCCCCAGCCCCCCTAAACTGCCACCATTGGGCCCTTGAGCAAATGCCCTCAAGCTTCCTGCTCCAGGGGTGCTGACCTTGTGCTCTGACCCCAACCCCAAAGGATGGGATATGCGAAGAAAGAATTTCACTGTACAGTAATGTATATGTGACAAATAAAGACAATTTAACACACACTATGTCACTGTGGTGCTGAGTGTAATCTATTTCCCAAATCATATCTGGTCAGTGATGGGCTTATGTTGACCATGTGTAGGTTCGATTAAACCAACCTTATGTTTTTTGTGGTAGTGGTGAGTCTTAAGGCAACTGATTTTATGGGATGTCTTCAGTGTATCAAGGTGAGATTATCAAGATCAGTTCTAGCTAAACTGGCTTTTACTGTTTGTTTCCAATTGCACAAATATTTCTCTAAGGGTTTAAGTTGAAGCAGGTGTATTATCTAAGCATGACAATGCCCCTGTGCACAAAGTAAAATAATTGAAGACATGGTTTACCAAGCTTGCACTGGAAGAATTTAAGCACCCTTAATTTAGCTTTTTACATTTGCATTTATTGTGTTTTGCAGATGCTGTTTTCCAGAGTGACTATTAATCTTTGGGACATAGACTAAGAATAATATAGAATGAAATTCTTTTTGGTGTAAAAAAAGATTCTAGGGAACATCTAGAGGAGGTTTATTATACCACCTAGTTGCCAGAACTGAGAACGGTCCTTGAAGTGTCCTTGTACCCTGAGAGATGGTGCGTTTATTCGAGCAGCGCTAGAGGATTAGAGAGAGTGTGATGCAGTGCGGGGTGTGATAAGTGCTTTGAGGTAAGTGGGTGCTGATCTGTTTTTGGCTTTGTAGGCAAGCATCATTGTTGTAAATCTCATGTGGGATTGGAGCGTAGCAATGATGTTCTGTGGGAGAACTTAGTTAGATTAGAAATGAGTCACGCAGCTGCATTCTGGATCCGTTACAGAGGTTGAATTTTGCTCAGGGACAGACCTGCTTGAAACGACTTGCAGTAATCCAGTCTTAAAATGACAAGGGACTGATGTGGCTTGTGTGGATAGAAATGAACGAAATGTAAAAGAGAACTAGTGACTTGACTAGTGAGAAGAAAAGGACAGTTGATTATCTGTAGTGACCCCAGGGTTGCAAGCAGCGGCCGAATGTTGTCAAGAGGAGATAATAGAGGAGTAGAGAGTCAGGATCGGTTCTGGATTTCTGGTTTGTAATGTTTGTTTCCAAATGTACAAATATTTTTCTGAGAGTTTAAGTTGGTGTATTTAATATATTGGTACACACTGTGTTGTTGTTGTTGTTGTCCTTCATCTGCTCCCTATTCAGGGTCGCTACTGCAGATCATCCGATCCAGCTGTATATATTTGATTTGGCACAGGTTTTGTGGCAGATACCTTTCCTGACACAACCCTCCCATTTTATCTGGGTTTGGGAGAGTTAACCACTTCAGTGGCTGGGTTGGTTCCCTGCCTGAAAATCGAACCCAGGACACGGCAGTGAGAGTGTGGAATCCTGCCGCTGAACCACCAGGAAAGCATACTGGCACACACTCTAATTTAGAAAAAGACTATATTATGAACTATGGTTCTTATAGTTTTATAGTCCTACTTTCACACAGCTAATTCACAATATTAGATATCTGTGGTCTATTATTTAAGACACTGAATAGTCAATTGTTTGTGGACACCTGACCATCACATCCATATATATTCCTTCCAGAAAGTCTGAAGGACACATGTTTTTATTTGCAGTAATTTAAAAGACATTGTTTGTCAAGGTAGGAGTGGGAGAACTCAAGTGTCTGGCACAGAGCCCTGACCTCAACCCCACTGAACACTTTTGGGATGAATTGGAAGGCGGACTGTGCTCTGGACCTCTTCACTAATGCTCTTGTCGTGTAATGAGCACAAATCCCTGCAGGCATGCTTTGAAATCGAAGGAGGACTAAATCTATAATGGGATGCTCAACCGCCATTTACTAAATCGGCTGCATAGTGTATCTTGGGAAGAGTGAATTTTGGCTGCTGTTTCTGTGATAGAGGAAAGAAATCATGTATTTTGGAATGACGTGCCTTCAGTTAGCTAAATATGCATAATTGTAGAGAGGTTATTATTTAATCACTCTGGTTTTTCTTGAGGTTTCTTCCTGTTTTGTTTCAAGGAATTTTTCCTTGCCACTGTTCCTTGCTGCTGGCTTGCTCATTGGGGGAAAATATTTAAATTGTAACCTGATCATTTTTATTCAGATTACACTGAACAGGCATAACATTATAATATTGTGTTAGCCCCCCATTTCATGCCAAAACAGCCCTGATCCCTCATGCACTGTGTATTCTGACACCTTTCTATCAGAACCAGCAATAACTTCTTCAGCAATTTGAGTAACAGTAGCTCGTCTGTTGGATCGGATCACACGGGCCAGACATCGCTCCCCACTTGCATTAATGAGCCTTGGCCGCCCATGGCCCTGTCACCAGTTCACCACTGTTCCTTCCTTGGACTACTTTTGATAGATACTGACCACTGCAGACCGGGAACACCCCACAAGAGCTGCAGTTTTGGAGATGCTCTGATCCAGTCGTCTAGCCATCACAATTTAGCCCTTGTCAAACTCGCTCAAATCCTTACGCTTGCCCATTTTTCCTGCTTCTAAAACATCAACTTTGAGGACAAAATGTTCTCTTTCACTACACCTGTCAGTGCTCATAATATTATGGCTAATTGGTGTACTTATATTTCTGTAAATCTGCTTTGTGACAATGTAGAAATAAAATTGAAGTGAATTAATAGGTCTGTTTTCTTTTACACCCAGAAGCTGATTAGCTATTTCTTTAAAAAGTTGGACTTTACAATGTTAAATGTCACACCTTTTACCATTCATATTTCAACCATTGATGTGTTTCATAACAATGCCTGTACTTTTTTTTTTAGTTTGCTGTCTGTCCATGTAATTATAGTTCACATTTTAACCAGTCGATGGCAGCAACACTTCTCACTTCATTGTGTGTGTGTTAAGTTTCTGTACAATGAAAAGATTTGGTATGTAAACTGATGTCTGGAGGTTCTTCATTTAGCAGTTTGATATATGTCCTTCAGGATCCTGCTGGACAGAACAACAATGAACATTGGTTTAATGTAGAACAATGATTTAATGTATTTGTTTTTATGATTGATTACATTTGTGTGTGAAAGTTGGAATAGTTATAAAACAAATTCTCTTTTGAGTTTAGTTTTTGGATTCTCTCACTAGAAGTAGACACTTTTTCTTGACATTTTTTTCCTTTTCTAATTCTGCTAGTCAAAATCGTGTCCCAGAGGCATCAACCCTCTCATAAATGCAGCGTAATGTGATTATGACAAAGCATATCCTCGGATTTCTTATCAGGTTCATCTTCAGTTCATTCATTCATCTTCTGTAACTTCATTATACTGGTGAGGATCTCAGTGCTGTGGACATAGTGACTATTTAGAGTAGCCAATCCACTAACTGGCATGTTTTTGGGTGTTGGGAGGAAACCTACCCAAACATGAGGAAAACTCATAACTGTATACTACAGGCTGTATACTAGTCGGCGCTGTCTTTAGGTATCTGCCTTGTGTCTGGCTCGAGTGTATTGTATTATCTGTTTTCTCTGTTTCTTGTCTTGCACTGTCTGCACGAGGCTACACACACTTTGTCAACAGGTTGATTTTCTTTTTACTTTTTTTTAGCCTTTAGCTCTGTGTTGTCTTGTGTAGCTCTGTGTCTTTATGTAGCACCAGGATCTTGGAGGAACGCCGTTTCATTTCACTGTGTGCTGCATCAGCTATATATGGCCTTGAAACACCTGAATCTGGGAGACCTGAGACCTGAATTTCCCAAGCTCAGCTAGAACCTTATATATCATTTGTGTATGTATCTGACCTGCCACTGTACAAAGAACAACTGTACACCAACTCATTCATGCATACTTCCATTCAGCCAATCACGTAGCAGCGTTGCAGTGCACAAGAAATGTACTCAAGAATTCCTTACACGTTTTCTTTAACAGAAAGAATAAAGGCTTCAGAGAAACTGGGCTAATCCTCTGCATGGTCTTATGTGAACTATTCAATGACTGATTATGGGTATTTCCTCAGTATTGGCAAACAACGCAACTATTTTTTACAGGCTCAGCTGTGTAAGATTTGGGTTACTGTGTGCTTATTGCGTGCTATAGGAAATCGCCATATGAAAAACTTTGGCATGGAAATCAGTGATTTGATCATGGCTATGAAAAGCAAGGGAAATTAAATGTCTTTATTTCCTCTAAGTCTCAGGAAATCACCAACCCATCTGGCACCAGCAACCTTGCCCCAGTTAAAGTCAGAGAGATCACACTTTTTCTTCATTCTGATGTTTTATATGAACATTAACCAAAGCTCTTGACCTGTATCTGCAATATTATTATTATTATTATTTTGTTTTGCTTTTTTTTTTTTTACATTTTGTGTTGCTGAAACATGATTGGTTGATTAGATAACTGTATGAAGATGCGATATGTTCCTAATATAATGGACGGTGAGTGTAGGTTTATTATAAATACATTTTGAGTTCTGTATATTCTATTTAGTTATATGGCTATAAAGTTAAATTTCATTCTTGTTAGCACTCTGGCTGATTTCAGCTCTATTTATAAGAGCAGCAGCATCATGTGACACTGGAGCTCGGAGTCTGTGTGACTGTGGGCCAGTGCCAGATTTCTGTGCTGTGGGAAATTAACATGGGAAATTTAAACAAGATACACCAAAGATTTCTCAAGCTTTTTCAGGTCCCTCTGTGCTTTCATTTCACTGTCACTGAACATAGCACAAAGCTGCTTGTTGACTGTTCATGTACGCTGACTGATTCCTGAAAACGACACTAATCAAGGTCAAGCAACCAAGCAGAACGAAAAGTAACATCTGATGTCAACCTTTTATTGACCTTGACCGAAAGTTTCAGGCGGTTTCTGTGTTGCTCAGTCAATTTAACACGATTTAAGATGCCCTTGACATTACTACTTTGTTCTTTGTGAAGCTTTCCTCATTAGTGTGTCATTAACAGACCCGATGGCATGACCAGTGAGAAAGCTCTGGGAAATGTAGCCGCTTTCATGATCACTGCTGAACGTGGACCTGGCAACTTTTTTTAATGTGTAGCAGCTTTGCAGGTGAATGAGTGAAGCGCCATGGGTTTTTTTTGGGCACCGGTATGGACACCAATGGGAAAAGAGAAACAATCACTACAGATAACATAGAAAGGGTCGAATCAAACACTTTATAATGTAAGTAGTTTTAACAGTAGTCTGATGTTGTGTGCATTTGTTAAGTGTGTGTGTATGTATAAGGTGTGGGCTGAAGCTGAGGGTTCTTGTTGTTCTATCTTGGTGGTGATCAAATGTCCAAATGAGAGTTTATGACCTTTGGTTTGTCCTCATTAGGAAAACTGACTTATGTCCCCCCATTCTCTGCAGCTCAGGAAAGTAAAAGAGAAAAAAGGTTTTGGTTGCAGAAGCAAAGGTTAGAGTTAGATTTAGGTGTTGATTCATAGTATAAATTAGTTGCATCATTATGTCAGTGGAAGGTCCTTACAAGAATAGTAAGACAAACATGAGTCTGAAAAAAACAGTGAGTCTCCAAGCCTTGGAGAGAGCAGAATGGGCAAAACTGATACTGTTCCGATAAACAGCGTGACATTCAATCAAGCACATCCCTGAGTGTGTGTGTAGTTTACACACATCCATATTGAGATGCTTATACAACACTGGATAGTGTGCAGTATATAGCCAGCTGCAACAAGGTCATCTATTCTGCTGTTTAGTGCCAAGGACACGCATGTTTTGATGAATATAATTCCTTAGTTTGCCAGTTACAAATTTGCATTTTGAAAATGTATTATGTTATGTAAACTCCAAAATGGTGAAGGCAACATATAGTAAAATAAAAAAACTACTAAATATGTAAAGGCCAGAAACTGGAAGCTGGAAACCTGGGAGAAAAAATAGGTAGAGACACATGCAATTGCTCATGAGTCAAGAAGCGTCTGATAACTTTTGTACCACATTACTGCCTACAGGTTTCTGTGTCTTAAAGATTGTGATTTGATTTGCTATCATATATGAATGTACATCCCTTAAGATTGGTATGCAATGAACAAACTGAGACAGGGTAAGTTTTTATATCAAAATATAGTCACATGATTGAGAGGTTTCCTTTCATTTAAGGTTAATGGGCCTCATTAATCAAGCTGGAGATGAGCAGATTTATTCATATTTATTCATAATGGATTTAAATCGCTTAAACTTTCGCTCATGTGAGGGTTTACACAAAAAAGTTCATGAAAATCTAGTTAATCTGTAGAAATGTTCGTATCCTACTTGTGCTTATGAGTGTGTGTAAATTTAAAGCATAGGAAAACTAATGTAAGCCTTGATTAATCAACTTTAAAGTATACAATTTTGCATGGATTACATTTACTGCACTTTTATACATAGACTGCACTGTGGAGGTTAGCATGTTTTTAAACGTTTGCCAGTTAGCAGACACCCTTATCCAGAAGGATGTTTAGAAGAGCTTTGGAGTCAACCCACATCCTCATGCGGTCAGGCTCTAAGAATACCTTCGAGAACAGTTTGTAAAAACCGCACATTAAAGACACATTAAAGAATGTGAACAAAAGAAAGCAAAACACAAATCCACAGATGAAGACAAATTAAACTATTCATTCAATTATAAGTTATAATTCTTAATTAAAATCATAGTATAAGAGGAGAACAGTCCATTCTGTGCATAGCTGTAAGCTGCAAACTTTTAATTTTATTATTATCAAGTTATATATTATTGAATGCTTTTATTGTCATAGAAGTGAGTTGAAATAACTTCCACTTCTGTCCTTCAACCTTTGGAGTTTTGTGGGAGTCACGAAATTCAAGAAAAATTACAGAAAAATTATTCCGCGCCAAACAAAGAACTCCACAGGGAAATACTGCCATTCACACATCCTAAAGCTTATAATAGCAAATGCTCACTTCTAGACATGACCATAGTCTTCTAGTGTATCATTTATACCCATCAAAATATCTTTAGAATTCAGTTAATATCAGTCATTCTGCTTTGTCATTCTGTAACTGAAACACATCAAGAATTAGCTTCCCTTCTACTTAAATCCTGTTAGGAAAGTGAACATTTCAGCTGGTAGTGATTATATAACACTAACTTGGTTCTCTAAATGTAATTTAGGCCAACTGAAGAGGTATTTTGAGTTCAATTAGATATTCAGCTTCTCTGTGTTTATGGATAGATAAGATAATCTGTTTGAGCAATATGCTATCATTTAAATTCTTTTATAATCGGTTATTTGGCTAACAGATGCAATTTTTGCTCTGAGGATTTTGATGGAGAAGTATAGGGATGGGCAGAGGGAGTTGCACTGTGTGTTTGTAGACTTGGAGAAAGCGTATGACAGGGTGCCAAGAGAAGAGCTGTGGTACTGTATGAGGAAGTCAGGAGTAGCAGAGAAGTATGTCAGAGTGGTGCAGGACATGTATGAGAGGAGCAGGACAGTGGTGAGGTGTGCTGTATGTCAGACAGAGGAGTTCAATGTGGAGGTGGGACTGCATCAGGGATCGGCTCTGAGCCCCTTCCTGTTTGCTATAGTGATGGACCAGTTGTCAGAGGAGGTCAGACAGGAGTCTCCTTGGACAATGATGTTTGCAGATGACATTGTGATCTGTAGTGAGAGCAGGGAGCAGGTGGAGGAAAACCTGGAGAGGTGGAGGTTTGCGCTGGAGAGAAGAGGAATGAAGGTCAGTCGTAGTAAGACTGAGTACATGTGTGTGAATGAAAGGGAGGGAAGTGGAACAGTAAGGTTACAGGGTGAAGAGATGAAGAAGGTACAGGAGTTTAAGTACTTGGGGTCAACAGTCCAGAGTAATGGAGAGTGTGGGAAAGAGGTAAAGAAGCGAGTGCAGGCAGGTTGGAATCGGTGGAGAAAGGTGTCGGGAGTTCTGTGTGATCAGAAAATATCAGCGAGAATCAAGGGAAAGGTGTACAGGACAGTGGTGAGACCGGCCATGCTGTATGGTTTAGAGACAGTGTCACTGAGGAAGAGACAGGAGTCAGAGCTAGAGGTAGCAGAGCTGAAGATGTTGAGGTTCTCTTTGGGAGTGACAAGATTGGACAGGATTAGGAACGAGTACATCAGAGGGACAGCTCATGTTGGACGTTTGGGGGACAAAGTTAGGGAGGCCAGATTAAGATGGTTTGGACATGTTCAGAGGAGGGAGAGTGAGTATATTGGTAGGAGAATGTTGGACATGGAGCTGCCAGGCAGGAGGCAAAGAGGAAGGCCAAAGAGGAGATATATGGATGGAATTAATGAGGATATGAAGCTAGTGGGTGCAAGTGTTGAGGATGCAGAAGATAGGGATAGGTGGAGAGAGATGATTCGCTGTGGCGACCCCTGAAGGGAAAAGCCGAAAGAAGAAGAAGAAGAATCGGTTATTTGGCTGTTTTTACAACCAACTGAAGTGACTGATTAACTCCAATAAATAATAATAATCATATATAATCACATATAATCAATAATAATAATAACAATAAATCTGTTCTTGTAGGATTTTTTTGAACATCTTTGTTGGCCAAGAACATTGGCCCACAAAATGCATAAAAAAGCATCAGTGGGATCTCAATGTTGAATGGAACACAATGAAGACATCACAAGTGAAGAACATATGGTACAAGCGTATTACCAAGAACGAAACACACACAAACAGCCAAGCCTGGCTAAACCTTGTAAGAACACACAGTTGTGGTCATATGTTTACAGAACATGTATATAATGGTAGTCTTGAGTTTTCAAAGATTTCTGCAACTTTCTTTTTTCTCTGATTGAATGACTGGAACACGTACATCTTTGTCACAAAAACATTCATGCATTTTGATTCTTCTCATTCCCATTGGCTGTACTGCTTATCTGATCTATCATCGGGTCACAGGGAGCCTATGCCTCTCTCAGGGATCATCAGGCACCAAGGCAGGATACACCCTGGACGGAGTACCAACCCATCTGATGAGACCAAGATTAAATCTGGGGCAGGAAGGTGGTGGAAACCATGAAGTACCAGTTAGTTTTGGCATAGAACTTTCTGGCATCTGCTACAAAACTTAAGATGAAGACCACCTTTCAGCATGAAAATGTAAAGTACACATCCAAGTCAAAAAAAAAGAATGGCTTCAGAAAAAAAAGATTAAGCCCAGACCTGAATCCTACAGAAAATCTGTGGAGTTGACCTGAAGCGTAATGCACAGGTCGATTTACACAAAGGCATTACAATCTGATATACTTGGAATGTTTTTGCAGAAAACATGTAAAAAAAAAATTGCAGTACACAAGAAGAAAGTTGTATAACAACTTCTTGTATAAGAGACTGACAGCATTTCAAATAGAAATCTGCGTTTCTGAAACTTTGATTTATCCTGTGGAAATTTACACATAACATTTACACACAACTTTAATTACAAGATTGCTAAATGTGGCCCAAACTGTGTGAACAAGATTTTCTTTGTAGATGCCATCAATCTCCATGAAACTTTAATTTTCCTTCTCACTGTTTCCTATTTAAAAACAAATTATATATATTTTTGCACACAAATAAAATCCCATCATCGTTCATCACCATATGAAAAAATAAGAGATTTTAAGACGAAATTGAAGACAAAAAAAAAAAAAGACAAAACCAAATATTTGGACCTAAAATTATGATATAAAAAGCAATTAATAATAAATAAGCATGAATAGGTCCATAATAAATATGTTGGCACAACTGCCAGGACAATGATGAGCATATTTATGTAACAAATGTAGTTTCACAGTTTCAGAACTGCAGAGTTTAGTTCATTTTGATTTGGTAAATATTTATCTATATATATATATATATATATATATATATATATATATATATATATATATATATTTTTAAATCAGCAAAAGTTTGGTTTTAAAAGTTGATGATTATTGATGCTTTAGAAGATTTCGGATGCTAACAGGCCATCAACTTCAACCAATGAATAGTAAAGGTTGTAATTAATTAAAAACCCATGGCATGGCAGTCCATGCGTTATGGAGTACTGTTTCTAACAGCCTTTCTATAAGAAATAAAAGGTTGTTAGTGAAATATGCTAAATAATCAATTTTTATATAGTAAAATGGAAACAGCTCTTTGCAGTGAACTGAAAGCTTGTTGATCATGAATCACAGAATGTAAAAGGAAATGCTGAACTCTTGCTCACTCTTGATGTGTTTAGGTGGCGTGACTTGGGAGATCACGGAATGTGAACAATAGCAAGATCGTGTGTTTCTGGCTGTTTGACAGGAAGCTCCTCCTTGAGAAGGTTAAGCAGGATGACCAGCTTTAATGTCCAAAAAATAAATAAACAGAAATGATAAAATATTCTAAAATTGACAACAGACCATTCATTCATTCATCGTCTACCGCTTACCCGAACTATTCTCGGGTCACGGGGAGCCTGTGCCTATCTCAGGCGTCATTGGGCATCAAGGCAGGATACACGCTGGATGGAGTGCCAACCCATCGCAGGGCACACACACACCCTCATTCACTCACACACTACGGACAATTTAGAGATGCCAATCGACCTACCATGCATGTCTTTGGACCGGGGGAGAAAACCGGAGTACCCGGAGGAAACCCCCGAGGCACGGGAAGAACATGCAAACTCCACACACACATATGGCGGAGGCGGAAATCGAACCCCCAAACCCTGGAGGTGTGAGGCAAACGTGCTAACCACTAAGCCACCGTGCCCCCTGACAACAGACCAATGAAGCATAATTTAAATGCAAATTTAATAGTTAATCCTAATTTTAACTAGGACTTTATAAATATAGACTAAGCTGACAATATGGTTTTCATACATTATATATATCCCCAAAAATTTGCGGACACCTGACCATCACACACATATTCATGTTTCATTCCAGATTTAGTTTCCCTTGGAACGTGTGTAATGAGATTTATTCATTCAGTCACAAGAGCATTACTGAGGTCAGACACTGATATTGAGGAGGTCTGAGCAGCAGTCAGCATTCCATATTATCCCAAAGGTTTTAAGGTGTATCACTGGGGTTAAGGTCAGAGCTACATGCAGGACGCTTGGGTTTTTCCACTCCAATGTTGGCAAACTATGCTAAAGAAACATTTATTTCAGCTTTTATAAACTGTAGCAGTTGGTTCACAAACACCAAGTTATAACTGTCTCTTTTAAACAGTCTGGAAAGATTTTAGAAATTGTGTAATGGTTTTTAGAAGTTTCAGATTGCCGTTAATAGGAGCACACCTATGGCTTGAAAAGGGCTTACCTTTCAGAGACAGAGCCTTGTTGTCCATCAAACCATGGAAAATCCAAGCCAAGACCTCTGTATCTAATCGACTATTTTAAAATGACCTCTGATGCGAACACAGACTGTAGTTGACCTGCCAAAAGAAATGTCTGAAGTGTGGAAAACTAAGGATGAATATCTTTAACCTAAGCATATGTAAACATCTGGCCTGTGTGCTGTATATGTGCTTTACACAATAGGCTACCGTTGCAGAATTCCATTGATTCCAAAGTGGTGAGTTTATATATACGCACCAAATAAAAAAGAACGGTAGGGGTTACACAGCAACTTATTTTTACTAGTCAACCAGTAATTCAGAAAAGTAGTTAAAGCAAAAACAGGGCACGGTTTCAGGGCATCACTATTTTGGGATATTATACCATGTACATGCGACAGTTGAAATTTTAGGCTACACTATTGAAGATGAAAGTGAATAAATTCTCAAAATAATAGATCTATGTGACATGTCACACTATTTAAGATCTTAAAATGCATTTATGTGCATCAACTGAGATCTCTGATTGTTTGTGAGGAGAATCTCCTCATAGCTAAATGATGGATGGAGGAAGTTATGTCTACAGTATTAAAATTAACAACATCCTCAGGAATGTACGAAAAGAGGTCTGGATTGGCCTCTTTGAGCTGCCATGCATCACTGATATGACTTTGAACTGGCTGAGTAGGATTTTCTGCCTTGGCTTGTTGGCTTCATGTAAAATGATATTTAACTCACAACCTACCTGTGGGGCATAACCACTAACAACATTCAACATCACCCCTTCAATCTCTAACTTCAGACTCATCACCCTGTCTGACACTCTCTTCACCTCCAGAACATTCCTCACAAACTCCTCCTTCAGGACCACACCTACCCCATTTCTCTTACTATCCACACCATAATAAAACAGCTTGAATCCTGCTCCTATACTACGAGCCTTGCTACCCTTCCACCTGGTCTCCTGTACACACAGTATATCCACCTTCCTTCTCTCCATCATATCAGCCAGCTCTCTACCTTTCCCTGTCATAGTACCAACATTCAGAGTTCCTATTCTCAGTCCTACACTCTTACCTTTCCTCTTCTCTCTCTGTCTGCGCACTCTCCTCCCTCCTCTACTTCTTCGACCAACAGTAGCCCAATTTCCACCGGCGCCCTGTAGGTCAACAGCACCGATGGCAGTCGTTGTTAACCCGGGCCTCGACCGATCCGGTATGAAATTCAGAGTACTGACAATTCGCATGGTTAAATTTGGCAATGTTTTACGCCGGATGCCCTTCCTGACGCAACTCTATTTATCTGGGCTGGGAACAGCACAGAATTCACTGGACTGTGACCCCATAGGCCTAAATAACAAACAAAATCCACACATTTTTGCGAACGTGAGTGTGCCACGAAGCCTGTAAAAAGACAAACGGAAACTGAAACACAATAGCTTCCATAACTCCCTGTCTAAACAGGAGGAATGTTATGTCGACTTCCTACTTCCCTTCTACGTTAAAATGTAGCTGTTTGCTTTAGCCGGATATCCAGAACTTAACAAAGTGAACATATAGTCTATAATATCACGTATTTGGATTTTCATTGTTTTTTCTCTGTACACCAACACAATGGATTTGAAATGAAGCAATTAAGATGTGATTGAAGTGTACCGTAGACTTTCAGCTTAAATTCAAGGAGTTTAACAAAAATATTGTATTAACCAGTCTCTCGAATTTTTCCATTTTTCAGGCTCAAAAGTAATTGGACTAAACTAAAATTATTATAAATAATGATTATTTTTAATACTTGGATGCAGATCCTTTGCAGTCAATGACTGGAACCCATGGATATCACCATATGCTGAGTTTCCTCCATTGAGAAGGTCAAGCCACCTTCAGTTGTAAAGCATGCTCAGTTGGCTTGAGGTCAGGTGATTAACTGACATTAAAGATCATTCCATTTATTTGCCTTAAGAAGCTCTTGGGTTGCTTTGAGTGTATGTTTTAGGTCATTATCCACCTGTACTGTGAAGTGCTGTCCTATCAGTTTTGAAGCATTTGACTGTAATGTATAGAGTTATACTTTCTGCTCAAATTTTATCCTGCTTCAATCAGCAGTCACATCAATAAACACCAGTGACCCAGTTCCACTGGCAACCAGACATGCCCATGCCATAACACTGCCTCCACCATGCTCATGATCATGAGCTCGCTCGCTCTTTCTTTCTTTCTTTCTTTCTTTTTCTTTCTTTCTTTCTTTCTTTCTTTCTTTCTTTCTTTCTTTCTCTTTCATTACAATTACATAATTAGACTACAAATTAATCTTGGATTCAGCTGTCCAAAGAATCCCTTTGTATTTCTATCTATGAAGCATCTCTTGATTGTTGACTTTCACAGTGAAACAGCTCCTCAACAGTGTTCTTGACTTGGCTAGATCTTGTGACAGGGTTTTTCTTCACCAAATCATCCACTTTAGTTGTCTTTGTTGGTCTTCCAGGCATTACTGGCCTTATGAGTGCATTCCTTCTTTTTCAGGATGTACTGATTTGTTGAGTTGGCCATTTTTAAAGGTCTTCACTTTAAAAAACGCCTCTTTGGACCACATATCGAGAGTTCCCATGAACACCTACCAAATACAATTTCAACACATGGAATCAACTCCAGACCTTTTATCTCCTGAACACCCGAACATGAAACTGCTTTTCAGCCGATTGACCCATTACTTTTGAACACATGAAAACAGCTAAAGCAATATTTTTGTTAAACTCCTTGAATTAAAACTGCAAGTCTACACTTCAATAACAGCTCCATTACTTCCTCTATTACTTCAAATCCATTTCGATGTTGTACAGAGGCAGAATTACAAAAAAATGTGTCACTATCCAAATACTTATGGACCCGAATGCTTCCAAACAGCATAAAAACAGCAGAGAGAGAGAGCAGGCAAATGATTATTCACAGCAGTCCAAAGGATCTAAAATTTCACAGCATCCAATACTTACCTCATCGAATAGGAATGAGAAAAACAGAATCAGAAATTGGGTTAGAAGTCACATCACAACTGGCTGGATCTGAAACAGACGACACAAGTTTAGAAGATTTTGCAGGGAAGATAGAAGTGAGACAGCCATATTGAAATATCCTTACTAACCTGCTTGATCCTTTCTTACCGTTTACTGAGAATATTTATGATTAAACTCTGCACAATGACGACTGCCTGAGTCATGCCGAAATTCAGATTTGAGCATGTGATGTGAAATGCCAGTGGATTATGATCTGCAAAAACTGGCTCAGAATTCGAAAGCTGGCGGGTTAGTTAAAGTGCAGAATGATCTCTCTATTCCATGACTTCTATGAAAATCTGCAACAAACAAAATTCAGGTGTATGATGTAACAGACTTAATATCATTAGAAACAGACGGATTGCTACGGGATCACACAGAAGGAAACAGACACATTTTTTATTTCTAAAATATAACCAGACATCCTAAGACACTGCCAGAGCTCACGGATGGGTGTGTGTGTAGGAAAGCTCTAAGGACGTGTAAGAAAGATTCACGCTCCTGTTTAAAGTAAGCAGTCTGAGCCACAAGAGATAACTGTCCTAGATATTTATAAGAAGAACCTTATCAACATAGGCAGCTGTAGTTAATATTGTAGAATCACGTTACTTTGCATTATTGTTCACGTTTTAAAATATAATTAATTTGCTGACTAGTTTTCATGAATTTATTTATTTAATTTGAATTAATTTAACACAATAAAACCCGCCTAATCCAGCGTTAAATCAGAAATAAACTAAACTTTATATAGTTATGATAATATCTAGGACCATACCATATTATCATATGTATAATAAAAGTTTGTTTTGAATAAAAGCACCTATAAACAAAAAAAATCGCGAACTCACCTCCAAAATTATAGAATAATTCTGCTTCAATGTTAAATTAACCAAGCAAACTTCAGACAGTAAACATGCCTGGGCATATCAATTATATTTAAGGTGACAGAAGATAGGATTTTTCTTTTATTCTATCAAGTCCACTGCCCCAACAAAGTGAAATCATTTCACTGAAATTCTATAAAATGTCAAATGAGCAATGTTTTTTTTCCCCAAGAAGCACATCTTTAGATACAGCTTACACCAATCAGCCATAACATTATGACCGCCTGCCTAATATTGGGTTGGTCCCCCTTTTGCTGCCAAAACATCCCTAACCCTTTGAGCCACGGACTCTGCTAGATCCCTGAAGGTGTGCTGTGGTATCTGGCAGCAAGATATTAGCAGCAGATCCTTTAAGTCCTGTAAGTTGCTAGGTGGGGCTTCCATGGATCGGACTTGTTTGTCCAGCACATCCCACAGATGCTCGATTGAATTGAGATCTGGGGAATTTGGAGGCCAAGTAAACACGCTGTGCTCATCAAACCATTCCTGAACCATTTTTGCTTTGTGGCCTGGCGCATTATCCTGCTGAAAGAGGCCAGAGCCATCAGGGAATACCGTTTCCATGAAAGGGTGTACATGGTCTGCAACATTGCTTAGGTAGGTGGCTTTCAACGATGCACAGGGGTCAGCATGGGCACCTTGACTGGTCTGCAGCTATGCAACCCCATATGCAACAAACTGTGATGCTCTGTGTATTCTGACACCTTTCTATCAGAACCAGCATTAACTTCTTTTTAGCAATTTAAGCAACAGTAGCTCGTCTGTTGGATCAGATCACACGAGCCAGCCTTCCCTCCCCATGTGCATCAGTGAGCCTTAGCGGCCCATGACCTTGTCGCGGTTCACCACTGTTCCTTCCTTGGACCACTTTTGATAGATACTGACCACTGCAGACCGGGAACACCCCACAAGATCTGCAGTTTTGGAGATGCTCTGATCCAGTCGTCTAGCCATCACAATTTGGCCCTCGTCAAACTCGCTCAAATCCTTATGCTTGCCCATTTTTCCTGTTTCTAGCACATCAACTTTGAGGACAAAATGTTTACTTGCTGCCAAATATATCCCACCCACTAACAGGTGCCATGATGAGGAGATAATCAGTCTTATTCACTTCACCTGTCACTGCTCATAATGTTATGCATGATCGGTGTATATCAGACAGCTTTCTCTACATATTAGTTTGGCATCTTAAAAATGTAATATTTCTCATATTATGTCAGATAAAATACTTTAAAACAAAAACCGGTAGGTTTAACATCAGCTGTATTTGAGGTACAAGAAGCTTCGTTTCTATTTTGAAACAGAACATTTATGTTTATGTTCTATAATATTTAGGTGAGCTGTGTGAAATGAAAATGAAATGAATGGCACAAGATCAAGTTTGCAATTTGCTGATTAAATTTAACTCGCTAATTAAACTAGAAATGGATGTGACTGAGATCATTCTGGGCTGTTGCCAGAAATAATAGTGTAGTCATCGAAGCTAAAGTTAACTTGCTCAATAAATCAATTATGAATTTCCACAGGAAAGTCCTACTTATTTCAGTAATTCAACAACAACAAGAACCTAAAGCCTGTCTACTCGATACTTACTTAAAATGGAAGTCTATTAGCAGTTGTTGGGAAAATTGCTTAATAAACATTTATTCAAAATGCTTTCTTGAGTCAAACATTTTTGTAAACTAAGCTATAAATTTATTTGCATGGATGTAGTGCACTTTCTTTTTTTAAAGAGCATCTAACAGTTGTATGCTTATATAAAAAAAAAAATCTGGGACCACATGGACACTGCACACATTATTCAAGAAAGAGGCACAAGTTTACTTCCCTGGATAAACAAACTTCAGCCTGAAAGGTTCACTTAAACCCCAAGACAACAACAAAGAAACTGCTGAAGTAGTTGAATGTATTGGAAACCAAATTTCTATATACACTACATCACCATGGCCTGAAAGGCTATAAAAGTCTTTAAAAAAGCCAGACAAAGTCTGTAGGTGATCACCAGCCTGATGGAGGAGTGTTTTCTGACCAGAGCAAACTAAAATTGACCCGTCTGGCTGTAATGATCAGCGCTATGTATGGAGGAAAAAGGGTGAGGCTTTTACTCCTGACTGTGAAGCATGGGGGAGGCAGCATCATGTAATGGGGTTGTTTTGCTGCAAATGGAACAGATGTACTTATATTATCAAGAGGATGGATTATCTTTAAATAGTGACAGAACAGCAAGAAAGTAAAATCAATCAATCAATATGTGTCTTAGATATTATTTTGAAATAATTGAGGTAACACAAGAAATGTATGGTACCATAAAATGTGTTTCAAACCTCTTAATCCTAGGGGGAAGTCTTGTCCTCAAATTAACTAATAAATTGTGTAACTCATTAGAAAAAAGAAATCTGGGCCTATTAAGACTTCATTCATTGTCTACAGCTTATCCGATCTATTCTCAGGTCACGGGGAGCCTGTGCCTATCTCAGGGGTCATTGGGCATCAAGGCAGGATACACAATGGATGGCGTGCCAACCCATCGCAGGGCACACACACACTCTCATTCACTCATGCAATCACACACTACGGACAATTTAAAGATGCCAATTAACCTACAATGTCATTGGACCGGGGGAGGAAACCCCCAAGGCACGGGGAGAATATGCAAACTCCACACACACACACGGCGGAGGTGGGAATCGAACCCCCAACCCTGGAGGTGTGAGGCAAACATGCCACCCACCAAGCCCCCCCTATTAAGATTTTATAATCTTAAATGATTTTCAGTCATTCTTCCTTTAAAATTTATTTCACTGTAAAACATTTAACATTAACATTAAAGTGAATACTGTGCAAGCACGCGAGCATTTCTGCTAGATGACCTTCAGTCCCCAGTTACACTGGGAAGTGCTTCCTGTCAGTAAAAACAGGAAACAACAACAAGACAACTAAAAACAGCTACCGTACAAAAGTAAGGAGCAAAAGCAGCTATGAAAAGACTAACTCATGCAACACACCCACTTCGAAGCATTTTGCATCTTCAGTATTTAGCCCTGACAGCAATTTAAGTGCCATATTGAGGCTTCAGTGCTATTCCAGCCTCTCTTGGGGTGTATGTGGAACATGCAAAAAAAGAATAAAGCATACAACATTGATGAGGTAAAAACAAGGAGATCATGATTTGTGTGTCTGTATTTTTTTTTTTTAAAAAAATAACCTAATGTGCCAGATTTTTAATTTGTGTGAACAGCAAATCAGACTGGAATGTTTTTTTTTTTTACTGATTTATTTTCTGCATCAGTGAAAATAAAAGCACTTTCAGAACTGTAAATTTGTGGGAGAAAATATTTCTGCCTGGAATGATGCTTTGACATAGTTTCGATGTTTCAAGATAAAAATGAATCAATATAAAATTTAACTGAATAGTTTAAACATTTTTTCTCTCTGAGAGATGTCTTTCTCACACTGTCTTACACTTTCTCCCTGCTTCGTCCTTCCATCGCTGTGTTTGTGTTATTTTTCAAGGGCAGCACACAGACAGTCTTTCACAAACCACAGCAGGCTGATTTTAGACTAGACAGGGTGGAGGTGGAAACCCAGAAGTCTGGCTGTAAATGCAAACAGCGTCTTCAATCCCTGTGTAGCCACTGGTTTATAGCCAAAACCATAAGAAAAATAAAACCGAAGCCAGTTTAGAATAAACAGGAGTAGAGCTAGACACCATTTGAATATGTGTCTGAAAGCAGAAAGTAGTGGAGTAGGGTTGGGTGGAGGGACAAATGCAAGTTTTTCAATCAGCCTGGGATTTCTAGGTTTATTGTTCACAGTGTTCTAGTCTCTTTTAGAAAATGAAAAAAAAGTGAAAGTCTACTTGTTGTGCTAAAACAAACCAGATGCTTCAATAAAAAAACCAAAAAAAACAACAACTGAGCCATAGGGTGATGGTTTTGTTGCTACTAATACATGCTGGGCTTTCTGACCATTTTGGCTACACACAATCTCTCTCACATTGTGACAGAGGCCACTCGTGCTCAAGAGCTGTTTATACAAACGCTGATTTGTGTTGACAGACTAAAGTGCACTGGGCAAAGAATTTGTTGTCTTATAACATTTGGTCCCAAGCACTGCTGGAACAGACAGCCATGACTGACTTTATGGATGGATGGATGGATGGATGGATAGAAAAGGAAGGAAGGAAGGAAGGAAGGAAGGAAGGAAGGAAGGAAGGAAAAATCAAAGAAAGAAAGAAAGAAAGAAAGAAAGAAAGAAAGAAAGAAAGAAAGAAAGGAAGAAAGGAAGGAACGAATTGAGACCTTATGCTCCCTCTTATAATCTTAAGGACAGCTTTTTCATGCTAGTAAATCATGGATATATGTGATGAATGTCAGCCAGCTGCAGCACAAATGTGACATTCTGTGACATTAGCTTCACAATGTAAGATGTGCATCTCACTACCTCTGACTCTTGTATAACACTCTTCAACTTATCATTGAGTCATCTCCTGACATCACCTTGTTAAAGGGACTTTACAGAGAAGTTCATGCCAAGCTCACCACTATTAGTCTTCAGGCATTATGCAATACTGTCTGTTGGTATTACAAGATCCAGTGCAGACTTGCACCTGAGCAGATGTGATAGAACCACAAGCATAGATACCACAGACGAAAATATGTGCAAAACATCCACACCTGCTTATTTTGTATTCTTTCTTCCTAGAAGTGTACAGCTGCCAAGAGAGTATATTTCCAACCTCAGAAAAGACAGTGTTTGCAGAATTGTAGCTCCTTTTTAAAAGGAGGGTGACTTTCTTCACTCAGCCTGTTATTGTACAGAGAGAACATCAGATTATAACAGGCACAGTCCACCTTTGTTTCATAACATAATACAATAGACTCTAACATCCTCATCATATGCCACTTAATGCACACTGTAGTTAATGCTTGTAATGGATGGATCAGATGGATAAAAATATAAAAAAAAAAAAAAAATTCTTAAATATTTAACAGGAATACTATCTATCCAGGGACACCGTTTTATTGCCCTGACCACCCTGCTGATGAAAGATGCTGGCAGAACGCTTTAGAGGTTTGGCTTGGCTGGCTTTACGGCAATCAAACAAAACACTTCACTTTAATTGTTCCTGAGAAGCATTAAGGCACTGCCTCAGTGAATTATATTTTCAATTCAAGGGACTCATATTAGAGCAGTGTTTATTAGAGCAGTCAGAAATGTGTATAAGTGGAAACTCTTGGACAGCCTTTATGACTAAATTTTTCTGGAAGTCTTTCCTCCAGGTGTACTACTATGGGATTGCTGATGCAGTCTTTTAGTACATATGTGAAAAATACTGTATATAATAACATATATAATTAATGTTAAGTCGTCTTTATTACTAAGAAAAGTGCTAGTTGCTATACACTGTATATAGAGATACTTATGGTAGGTGCAACACTTAGCTAAATTACTTATTCTTGCTACCAGCTTTGACGTTTTCTGAAATTAAAATTAAGGTCTCACCATGTAAGAAGCTGTCTACTTTCTGCAATTACAAAATCCATGCCAAAAGCATTACAATAAAACCACTGCAATGCAGAGTCTCTGAAATGAGGTGCCATACTGAAATGGCCTTTCACATGTAAACTAATAAACTCTGGGTCATTCTAAATGAAAGGATAGATGGAATCCTGGATTATATTGTTTCACATTTCACATTGCTCATACTTTACCCGGAGTTAACAATTAATCCAGGGTATTCCTAATCTGATGTTTCACACTGTACATTCCTAAACCCTGGGTTAATGTTTTTATTTCCATGTTTGCAGTGTGAACAACCATGACTGGATAAATACTGGTTTAATAACGGCTTGTTTCGCATTGGTGAGAAAAAATGTTGCCACGTAAATCCTACAATTTCTGATTGGGTGTCTGTTGCAAAGCATCTAGTCTTAATTTTCTAATGCTGCATCATTTCACACTGTTTTACATTTGGCACCACAATGTAGGGTTAACCTCACAAAAGCAATTCTAAGCCTGCTTTGGAGCAGGGTTTCATAACCCCACTTTGAAGAAAAGTTTGGCCTTTTCTTCACTTTGGTATAGGTGAATCTTGCTTCTAAAACTTTTCTGGATTTCTTTGTCTCTGTATTTTTTTTTTTGCAGATTCAAATCTGGCCTTGTGATTTTCACTGCTGATGAGTGATTTGCATTTTGTAGTACGGCTCTATATTTCTGCTTTCAAAG
Source organism: Hemibagrus guttatus (assembly GCA_033459395.1). Classification (NCBI taxonomy): domain Eukaryota; kingdom Metazoa; phylum Chordata; class Actinopteri; order Siluriformes; family Bagridae; genus Hemibagrus; species Hemibagrus guttatus. The sequence goes on along the minus strand of JAUCMX010000002.1, from coordinate 7,819,475 downwards.
TCTTCTTTGCATGGTGGATTGTGACATCTTCCCTCCTGAGGTTGTTGGTGATGTCAAAAAACAGGACAGGACTGGTGCATCCATATAAGCAGAATAGGTGTTTGAATAGAGTGTAACTTGAGTTAAGCTCTTCTGTGTCTGAATACAGTTATAGTGCTGCAATGATTTTAATCTAGAGTGGCAAAATGGCATACATCTGCCTTCAGAACTTAAAAATCTAGCGTAGGAAACAGCAAGAGGGCCATACAAAAAAAAGCTAGATAAAGAATAACCTTGAGATCTTTTAGAGAGGCTTTTAAGAGCCACAGACATCCGCTTGACCTCTAACTTCATGCATGTGTGATGCTCTTCCTTCTCATAGTCAGTTCGTGCCCTAAGGTCTTAGGTCTGAGGCCTGTGAATTGCTTAGGATAGCAGGATATTGCTTATGCTTCTTTCAAACACCATGTGGTCAGTCCAGTTAAGGTCAGGATCCCAATCAGTCCTAAGAGAATCCTCTTGGTCCAGAGCTGCTTGAGTGAGAATATTCTTGACCAACATCCCAGGCACGTTAAGGGTCAACACTCTGAGCAACAGACCACAAAATAGCAGGTTGTATTGAGCTGCTCCTACGGTGTATGATTCATAGGCTGACTGGGACTGACTGTCATTTTCCTTCCTCTAATGAAATTGGGTTGAGATGATGATGCAGATGGAGTCACAAAAGTGATGTTTCACCAACCAGCTTTATGAAATTCCTTGCAGATTAAATTGTGGAATATTTTTAGATAACAATTATAATAGAATAATAGAACACCTCTTAAGCATATTTGATACCAAAACAAAGTGGCTATGCATCCAGTATACTACCATGTTAACCGAAATTACACTAGATTAGTGTGGTGCATTTGACATAGAAAAATCTTTCTACATATGTGTAGTGTAAGCCAATAATCTAAACAATACCTATACAATACCTACAGCCTGTAGCCCTACAGTAATAGTGCTTGCTCAAGCATCAGTTAAGATTCTAAATATGTAAATGTTTTCCCCAGAGCATTAAAGGGGATGATCTTATTACATTAGCACACTCAATAGAATAACAATGGGTGTTTATCTTCTTCTTCTTCTTTCGGCTTTTCCCTTCAGGGGTCGCCACAGCGAATCATCTCTCTCCACCTATCCCTATCTTCTGCATCCTCAACACTTGCACCCACTAGCTTCATATCCTCATTAATTCCATCCATATACCTCCTCTTTGGTCTTCCTCTTTGCCTCCTGCCTGGCAGCTCCATGTCCAACATTCTCCTACCAATATACTCACTCTCCCTCCTCTGAACATGTCCGAACCATCTTAATCTGGCCTCCCTAACTTTGTCCCTCAAACGTCCAACATGAGCTGTCCCTCTGATGTACTCGTTCCTAATCCTGTCCAATCTTGTCACTCCCAAAGAGAACCTCAACATCTTCAGCTCTGCTACCTCTAGCTCTGACTCCTGTCTCTTCCTCAGTGACACTGTCTCTAAACCATACAGCATGGCCGGTCTCACCACTGTCCTGTACACCTTCCCCTTGATTCTCGCTGATATTTTCCGATCACACAGAACTCCCGACACCTTTCTCCACCCATTCCAACCTGCCTGCACTTGCTTCTTTACCTCTTTCCCACACTCTCCATTACTCTGGACTGTTGAACCCAAGTACTTAAACTCCTGTACCTTCTTTACCTCTTCACCCTGTAACCTTACTGTTCCACTTCCCTCCCTTTCATTCACACACATGTACTCAGTCTTACTACGACTGACTTTCATTCCTCTTCTCTCCAGCGCAAACCTCCACCTCTCCAGGTTTTCCTCCACCTTCTCCCTGCTCTCACTACAAATCACAATGTCATCTGCAAACATCATTGTCCAAGAAGACTCCTGTCTGACCTCCTCGGACAACTGGTCCATCACTATAGCAAACAGGAAGGGGCTCAGAGCTGATCCCTGATGCAGTCCCACCTCCACTTTGAACTCTTCTGTCTGACCTACAGCACACCTCACCACTGTCCTGCTCCTCTCATACATGTCCTGCACCACTCTGACATACTTCTCTGCTACTCCTGACTTCCTCATACAGTACCACAGCTCTTCTCTTGGCACCCTGTCATACACTTTCTCCAAGTCTACAAACACACAGTGCAACTCCCTCTGACCATCCCTATACTTCTCCATCAAAATTCTCAGAGCAAAAATTGCATATGTTGTGCTCTTTCTGGGCATGAAGCCATACTGCTGCTCACAAATTTCCACTACCTTCCTTAACCTAGCTTCCACTACTCTTTCCCATAGCTTCATTGTATGGCTCATCAACTTTATCCCCCTATAGTTGCTGCAACTCTGCACATCACCCTTATTCTTAAAGATCGGCACTAACACACTTCTTCTCCATTCCTCAGGCATCCTCTCACTCTCTAAAACCCTGTTGAACAAACTAGTTAAAAATTCCACTGCTGCCTCTCCTAGACCCTTCCAGACCATCTAGGACTGTTTGTTTGTATGTTTATTGTTTCTTATGTTCTGTAAAGCTGCTTTGAGACAATGCTCTTTGTTAAAAGCGCTATACAAATAAAATTGAATTGAATTGAATTGAACCGCCACTGGGATGCCGTCAGGACCAACTGCCTTTCCACTTTTCATCCTCTTCAAAGCCTTCCTGACTTCATCCTTTCTAATCTTATCTACTTTCTGTTCCACAGAGTTCACCCCTTCTACTCTTTTTTCCCTCTCATTTTCCTCATTCATCAGCTCCTCAAAGTACTCCTTCCATCTCCTCTGTACACTCTCCTCACTTGTGAGCACCCTTCCATCTCTATCCTTAATAACTCTAACTTGCTGCACATCCTTCCCATCTCGATCCCTCTGCCTAGCTAACCTGTACAAGTCCTTCTCTCCTTCTCTAGTGTCTAACCTAGTGTACAACTCGTCATATGCCTTCTGCTTGGCCTTAGACACCTCCCTCTTCACTCTGCGCTGTAACTCCTTGTATTCCTGTCTATTCTCTTCAGTCCTGTACATGTCCCACTTCTTCTTGGCTAACCTCTTCCTCTGGATACTATCCTGAACTTCCTCATTCCACCACCAAGTCTCCTTATCTTCTTTCCTCCTTCCAGATGACACACCCAGCACCTTTCTCCCTGTCTCCCTGATCACTTCTGCTGTAGTTTCCCAGTCATCTGGCAGCACTACCTGACCACCCAGAGCCTGCCTCAACTTCTGTCTAAATTCCTCACAACATTCCTCCTTTTTCAGCTTCCACCACTTGGTTTTCTTCTCTATCTCTATCTTTGACCTCTTCTTCTTACAGACCATCAAAGTCATCCTACACACCACCATCCTATGCTGTCTGGCTACACTCTCTCCCACTACCACTTTACAGTCACTAATCTCTTTCAGATTGCCTCTTCCACATAGGATGTAGTCTACCTGTGTTCTCCTACCTCCACTCTTGTAAGTCACTCTATGCTCCTCCCTCTTCTGAAAATAAGTGTTAACCACAGCCATGTCCATCCTCTTAGCAAAGTCCACTACCATCTGTCCTTCTAGGTTCCTTTCCTTAACTCCAAACTTGCCCATCACCTCCTCATCACCTCTGTTCCCCTCACCAACATGTCCATTAAAATCCGCTCCTATCACCACTCTCTCACCAGTGGGAATACTCTCCATCACCTCACCTAATTCACTCCAGAATCTCTCTTTCTCCTCTAACTCACAACCTACCTGTGGGGCATAACCACTAACAACATTCAACATCACCCCTTCAATCTCTAACTTCAGACTCATCACCCTGTCTGACACTCTCTTCACCTCCAGAACATTCCTCACAAACTCCTCCTTCAGGACCACACCTAGCCCATTTCTCTTACTATCCACACCATAATAAAACAGCTTGAATCCTGCTCCTATACTACGAGCCTTGCTACCCTTCCACCTGGTCTCCTGTACACACAGTATATCCACCTTCCTTCTCTCCATCATATCAGCCAGCTCTCTACCTTTCCCTGTCATAGTACCAACATTCAGAGTTCCTATTCTCAATCCTACACTCTTACCTTTCCTCATCTCTCTCTGTCTGTGCACTCTCCTCCCTCCTCTACTTCTTCGACCAACAGTAGTATGAAATTCAGAGTACTGATGATTCGCATGGTTAAATTTGGCAATGTTTTATGCCGGATGCCCTTCCTGACACAACCCTCTCTATTTATCCGGGCTTGGGACCGGCACAGAAGTCACTGGACTGTGACCCCCATGGCTAGGCGTTTATAATACATGTAAATCCAGACATTTTCCTATTCATTCCATTTGTTATGCCACTGCAAAAACACAGTATTGAATGGTTAATATTTGGTTAATGAATACGGCTGTCCTTACTCTCTTGCCAATATTACATGAAATACACCGCTTGACCTCATCTAAACCAACAAATCCGTCATGTTGGTACAGTTTGCTAGCGCTTCTGTGTTGGCAGCAGAGTTTATTGACCTTGTGTGCATCAAATCATGTTCTGATCTTGGGTGGATGTTAACCTCTGAGAAGAAAGTTGTGCTTTCTTTGTATGTTGCCTGATTTTGATAAGCTACATTGGAACATTACATAACACTCATTACACAACACTGAGTCTCTTCCTGTAATGTTTAGCAAGGTTGGGAACACTTGGTCCAGTTCTCAACGCAGAACATTATTTATATTCTTTTATGATATTCTTTTCAGAGCACAGGTTTTCACTAGGGTTAAATCTAGTGAGAGATGGTCATTTGAAGATTGACCATTGACTAACCCTAACCCTAACCCATAATTGTGCATTGTTGTGGCATTGCTTTGACAACCATGTGCAATGTCACACTTATTTCTATGTAATTTTTTAGCACTATCAATCTAGATACTGCGTTACTTTTGGCTGAGAGTCAAATTACTCCGTCAAGTCTTCTCCAAATCATATACAAAAGATTTTCAATGGAGTTAAGGACACAAATTTGTGGTGTCCAGTTCATGTGTAAATAATGATTTCTCATGCTCTCTGAAGCACTCTTTCTCTTCATTCTGCAATATGCCTGTGCTGTTAGGCAGGGGTAAAAAATCCACTGATGGAATAATGCGGTCATTCAGTACATTCAGCTGACTCTATATTATTGCTGCAGATCCACAAGCTTCACTAATTCACATCTATATAATATTTTGCAGTGGGTATCAGCTGTGTTTCCTTGCTGATGCTGTGCCTGACCACAACAGTTTTTTACTATGAAAGTGGTTTTAACAGTTGATTTTGGGCCCTTAAAAAGGGGCCATAACCCATAAGATTTTTAGCACAACTGCTCTGATACAAGTGCATCTCAATAAATTGTCGTGGAAAAGTTAATTTATTTCAGTAATTCAATTCAAATTGTGAAACTCGTGTATGAAATAAATTCAATGCACACAGACTGAAGTAGTTTAAGTCTTTGGTTCTTTTAATTGTGATGATTTTGGCTCACAAAAACCCACAAGGGAACTTCACAAGGAATGGACTGAGGCTGGGGTCAAGGCATCAACGTTGTATCAAACCACACATAGACGTTGTACAGTTGTCGTATTCCTCTTGTTAAGCCACTCCTGAACCACAGCCAACGTCAGAGGCGTCTTACCTGGGCTAAGGAGAAGAAGAACTAGACTGTTGCCCAGTGGTCCAAAGTCCTCTTTTCAGATGAGAGCAGGTTTTGTATTTCATTTGGAAACCAAGGTCCTAGAGTCTGGAGGAAGGGTGGAGAAGCTCATAGCCCAAGTTGCTTGAAGTCCAGTGTTACGTTTCCATAGTCTGTGATGATTTGGGGTGCAATGTCATCTGCTGATGTTGGTCCATTGTGTTTTTTGAAAACCAAAGTCACTGCACCCGTTTACCAAGAAATTTTGGAGCACTTCATGCTTCCTTCTGCTGACCAGCTTTTTGAAGATGCTGATTTCATTTTCCAGCAGGATTTGGCACTTGCCCACACTGCCAAAAGTTGGTTAAAGGACCATGGTGTTGGTGTGCTTGACTGACCAGCAAACTCACCAGACCTGAACCCCATAGAAAATCTATGGTGTATTGTCAAGAGGAAAATGAGAAACAAGAGACCAAAAAATGCAGATGAGCTGAAGGCCACTGTCAAAGAAACCTGGGCTTCCATACCACCTCAGCAGTGCCACAAACTGATCACCTCCATGCCACGCCGAATTGAGGCAGTAATTAAAGCAAAAGGAGTCCCTACCAAGTATTGAGTACATGTACAGTAAATGAACATACTTTCCAGAAGGCCAACAATTCACTAAAAATGTTTTTTTTATTGCTCTTATGAAGTATTCTAATTTGTTGAGAGAGTGAATTGGTGGGTTTTTGTTAAATGTGAGCCAAAATCATCACAATTAAAAGAACCAAAGACTTAAACTACTTCAGTCTGTGTGCACTGAATTTATTTAATACACGAGTTTCATAATTTGAGTTGAATTACTGAAATAAATGAACTTTTCCACAACATTCTAATTTATTGAGATGCACTTGTATATGAAGTTTAACAGTCCTCAGGACCAGCACACACGGACATAGAAACCATGAACACAAGTTAAAGTTCAGTTTCACTCTTGGTTTCTCTTAGGATTTTCTCCTTATGCCTTCTCAGGGAGTTTTTCCTTACTATTGCCACCTATGGATATTATGGATTCAGATTTAAAGCTGGATTTTAGTAAGGCTGCTTTCTACTGACGAAGTGTCTACTGATGTGCTAAAGGGCTTACCTTTCACAAGCCATGGCCACAATGTTGAAAAAGATGTAAATAAGGATGCTATGTGATGACTGGCATTCGATACACATTGTATTTTACATTGAATCTAGGTAGTTACCAAGTGCTGACAATTCAATCCAATATAGGAGTAACTTTATATAAGTAAATAGAGGAAAAAAGAAAGGTAAGCTGAACAAAATTAGTAACAGTATATTCTAACTCTGAGAAATAATATTGCTTTGTTTCATTATATATTTTTTATTAATAATGAAAACAATAATCAATCATTAAGATCTTTATCAATGCCTTGAACAGTAGGTGTTAAACGAATGCTAGAATATTTTCTTTTTAATATTTAGAATAAGCGTCGCAGTACAAGACAAGGTGTGTGTTTTTCGATAGATTGTTATAATATCTGCATTTCTGTGCAGTACTTGGTCATTAATACAGTTTACAAAACGTCATGAGGGAATAATGAAATCGCCCGTCCTGATCAGTGCGTGCATGTGTCCGTCTCTGATCCTGCTGCACTTGACCCTGTATCTGACTGACCTGAGCCTGTGGACGCGGTGACACAGGACTCTGATTAAGAGTCTGGGTTAATACAGAGATAAGAAACCACTTCGAAATATTCTATCTTGTAAACACAAAGCGAATTACATTACTTTAAAAGGTATACATTTCATCATGATGAAACTGAACACATGAGCTTAGTGCTGCTAGCGCACTACTCTGCGGTTTGAGCAACAATAACGCTATGCTGTGATGCTAATGATTGTATAATAATACACTTGTCCAGTTCATTAAAATACTCTTTAGCATAATAACGGGAGGTTTGACACGATACTACAATAGCCAAACATATAAGAAGCTTTAAGCGTATTCTTTAAGCGTCATTAAATCTTCTCACTTGCTCAAGACAAGTTCAAACACTAACCGGCAGAGTCGCACGTCAGTGACGTCACTTTACTGCTTGGCTTACTGGTTATCCCGTCCCCTTATTTGTTGTACTTGTGATTTTTGCGCAAATAAACAGAAAATTAAATAACGAGCTAAAAGTAGCAGAAAGAGCAAACATCCGAGTAAAGTAAGCACGGAAAATAAACGTTTGATTTAAATTCCTAAGGTTTTTTTTTTTATGTTTGCTTGTTGGTTATATTTTTTTAATTGTTTTTTCAATTCGGTGATTCGCGTGTTTTATTATTATTATTATTATTGTTGTTGTTGTTGTTGTTGTTGTTGTTGTTGTTGTTGTTGTTGTTGTTATTATTATTATTATTATTATTATTATTATTATTATTATTATTATTATTTTACGTTTATTATATTTTTACGAGTACGATACTTAATTTGACGTCACTGAAATGCTGCTATTTCCAGTGTTGCCCAATTCTTTTAGTCACGTTTAACCGGATAAAATGCATTGGGCGAGTTGATGAAATTTGGGCTGGTTTCAGGTGCAACTGGCGGGTTTTTATTTTTGACTAGAAACATGATATTTTATTAATTTTCCATTCAAACGAACTTTACCATAAAGTATAATATGTAATGTTGACGTTTTAATTATATGGTTCAGTTTAGCCAATAAGGTTCAGGAGAGTCCTGTCCAATCACGCTTCGGTCTTGATTTGGCGGGTTGTTGTAATCGCTCTACGCGTTAAGCCAAGTGTTTATATCATCATCATCATCATCATCATCATGCCAAAGTGGGGTCAATATAGAAAGTCCTACCGAAAAGAATAGGAGAGCGACTTGTTTTTATAATATTTCAAGAGACGATCTCATGAGTTCTGCGAGGATTCTCTGCATTAAGCCCCTATAAAAAGGTAAAGAGCGCTTATACGCTATTATTCTGCTATAAAAGTCTGATGTCATGTTTTGATAATTAAACAAAACGTATACAAGTAGCTAACGTAGTGTGTGTATGTGTGTGTGTGTAAATAGTGCCCTTTGCATTAACCCATTTGTTTTGGGTTTTCTGTTTGTTATTGTATTAGTTATCACAGTATGCATTTTGGGCTGGTATTTTTTTATATATATAAATGGGAGGGGTTTAAGCTGCAGTTGGAATGGAACTCTTCAGTCCAATCTGGCAACCCTGGCTATTTCCCATGTGCTTCTGTGGTTATATCGCGCGCGCGTTTGTATGAAAGAGACAGCTGGGAGCGCCACTAAGAAATAAAACACTCTTCACTTTGCGAAAAGGTAAATGTAAACACAACTAGACGTAAAACTAACTCGGATTTTTTGTATCAGGTTTTATTTTGTTCCTCTCAGTAAGACTTTAACTAACACGTGTCTGGTTTTCGAGTCTCGCGTCGTGTGTGTATTTAATGGTGTTGAATTTTACACGTTATGTGTTAAATCTTATTCCTTTGACTCTTATTTGATGTTTGTTTGTTTGTTTGTTTGTTTACCTTGGTGGTAACTATAAAGTGGTGGCAGCTATAAAATGAGCGATATATAAACTGTGGATGAGATTTAATTTGAGCGGGCTTTCTTCTTTTCTGCTTTTGTCTACTACAGTATGAAGTTGTGTTAGACATTTTGACACCCAAATTAATACACATGGTCTATTTACAATATATAACAGCAACTGTGTAGAGATTATGAATGGGTTTCTCCATTTTCCACACGTGGTTTCAACAAAAGGAAATGTTCTCCGGAAACCTCATGCTCGCAGTCACGTCAACAGAAAATGAGTATGTGAGTGAGTGTGTGTCTACTGAAATGATTTATTTCCAAAAATATCAGAAAGATCTGGCTAATCAATCTGTCTTATCACCATCACATTTTGTAACATGAGTGTATGGAGCTTCAGCTTGGGCTTAATGGTGTCTAGAGTTCATCTGATCATGTTGATGTTAACATATTTTGTTGTCTTGGTTCATATCTAAATAACAGAAGATAGAGATATTCTCCGTGTGTATAATTGGGGTTACAAAGGCCATTTAAACAGGTTCAAAGTTCATAAAAATGGGTAACTTGATTAGAAAAAAAAAACCCTCCAAACAAACATCAGAAAGACTTTATTCATTTTTAATGTTGATCAGTGCACAGGCATTCATTTCGACCAGGTAGGAAAGAAAAGGGGGTAATTGTGTAGTTTCTATATTCTATATTACTTCTAGATATAGTATAGTCTATCTAGTAATAGATATATTACTAGAGCTATCTCAAAACCTGACTTATTATCTCAGGTTCTGACTTATCGCGCATGGCAATTCAGACGTATCTCTTCTTGTGTTAAGTTGTGTTAATTCTGTGACTCATTCGTTATTGAGGGTTTTTTTTTTTTGTTTTTTTTTTTTAAATAGAGGAGTCAAAGTGTGACCCCATTAGCCTGAGCTTTGAGATAAGTCACTTTGAGAAGTCAGAATTTTGAGATGAGTTTGAGATAAGGCAGACTTTGTACACTATATTGCCAAATGTTTTGGGACGTCCCTCCAAATCATTGAATTCAGGGGTTGAGCTCGGCCCCTTAGTTCCAGTGAAAGGAACTCTTAATGCTTCATCATACCAAGACATTTTGGACAATTTCATGCTCCCAACTTTGTGGGAACAGTTTGGGGATGACCCCTTCCTATTCCAACATGACTGCACACCAGTGCACAAAGCAAGGTCCATAAAGACATGGATGAGTGAGTTTGGTGTGGAGGAACTTGACTTCCCTGACCTCAACCCGATAGAACACCTTTGGGATGTATTAGAGAGGAGACTGTGAGCCATTCCAAAACTGGGACGTCTGCCTTTACATACATTTTTACATCCCACTTTGAAGGGCCCTCGCCCTTTGCAGCTTTAACAGCTTCAACTCTTCTGGGAAGGCTTTCCACAAGGTTTAGGAGTGTGTTTATGGGAATTTTTGAATGTTCCACTAGAAGCGCATTTGTGAGGTCAGGCACTAATGTTGGATGAGAAGGTCTGGCTCGCAGTCTCTACTCTAATTCATCCCAAAGGTGTTCTGTTAGGTTGGGGAAGTTTCCCCCACACTAAACTTGCTCATCCATGTCTTTATGGACCTTGCTTTGTGCATTGGTGCACAGTCATGTTGGAACAGCAAGTGGTCATCCTCAAACAAAGTTGGGAGCATGAAATTGTCCAAAATGTATTAGTATGCTGAAGTTTTAAAAAGTTCCTTTCACTGGAACTAAGGGGCCAAGCCCAACACCTGAATTTGGTGGTGTCCCAAAACTTTTGGCAGTTTGGCGTATATGATGATTTACTGTTTGAGAAGTGAGAATTTTGAGGAATTTTTAAAAAAAAATTGCTGTATAAGGAAAAAACACTTTGTGCTGACTTTGCATATATGTTATTTAGAAGTGTAAAAGGTTGAATGCTTGAGAACATTGCTAGTTCTTTCAGTATTATGGCGTGGAAAAGGACTTCCATAGTATAACATTTTGTTAACTAACTCTGCAGAAGCATCATATCTTTGCACACATGCTACAAACAGAGAAGTGAAAACCCCGGAGGATTGTTTGCGTACTTTCTTACTTGTGTGAAGCACATGATTAGAACCAGCCCTGCACAGTCAACAAGACTTACATGCTTGCTATCTCAAATTTCTGTACCTCTGTCATGTGTTTTTGAGAATATCCTTCCTCAGAAGGACTAGTATTTTGTCTGTATGGCAGTGGGTGAGCTCATTTAACACCACAATATCCTGCTTTCTGTGGTTCTGTTATGCTGTGGGAGCATTTTGCTGGCATGGTTTTGTGTCCACTTTTCAGAAAACAGAAGAATCACTACAAATCAATACCAAGTTATTCTGACTGATCAGCTTTATCATGTGTTATAATATTTCTATCGTTCTGGGAGTTCTCTCTGCCAGGCTCACAATGCCTTAGGCTTGAATGATTATGAATATTTTGAAAATCAAACATTATGGCTTTCATAGTCAGCCCTGTTGTGCAGGATCAACGAGTTTGATAGCACTCTTCACTCCAAACACTAGTAGAGAGATTATCTTAGAAAAATGGTGCATCATTCTTCCAGTACAGTTGCGTAAAATGTAGGACCTGTACCAAGACAAACTGATGCCCTCTCATGGTAGCTTAACACCTTAATAAGATACTTTGTTGTTTTATCCCTTAATCGGTCACCCGTTTAAAATGGCACAATGTTCTCGGTGAAGAAATTCTGCCTGCCTGTTTAACATGACCACCAGTTTAACAGGGTTGTGTCCATTGTATGCGAGTTATTGTCTGTTGGTTTCATGTGGTAGTCTTTAATAACCAGAGTTGATAGTAGCCTGCCGCTCTCTCAAAATGATTAACTACAACTACATGATTAACTCGTTGGCTTGAGTGGTAGTTTGGATTTGTTGGGATTTGTTCTTTCAATGTAATTTTCAATAGAACACACTAATTCTTTTCAGCTCTGAGAGCTGGGCTCACATATCTCTGGTATGTGTATGAAAATTTCTTGTGGTTGAGTGCATGCAAAGTCCCCTTTCCCCATTTAAAGGTACATTAACCCCCCCCCCGTACATTACACTCCGGTCCAGGAGCAATGCCACTATTTCTGCATCCACCTTCATAAAATAAATTACACCATCATGGAAAAGCATTGATGGTGTTTTTTACATTAAAAAAAAAAGTTTTTTTGCTCACAGTAGTATCTGGCTGTAGTATCAGTGCTTACTGATTTTCAGTCCGGTGTAGGTGGAATGAAGGGGTGTTGGGGAATGTGTAGAAAATGAATAAAATTAACATAATTAAGCACTCCGGGCTGTTAGAGTTTCCAAATAGATGCTCTCAGCTATACAATACACTTGTTCCGAGAGCATGGCTTAAACAATTATTTTTATCATCTATATATTTATAAACAAGAACAGTTAAGAAAAATTACTACATCTTTATAATCAGCTGTTGGAAACTAAAGGGTAAGTAACAATTAAGTCACAAAGCCAGATGTGGCCTGTGGCTGAATGAATATCTCGGGAACATATGATTTCATTACTGCAGTATAACGTACTGTCTGCCGTTACAGGTTTCCAAAGTGATCTGGGTTTTACTACTTGTCCTAAAGGTTGAATTAATGCTCTGGGACAGCTTGTCCTCAAATAAATGATACACACACACACACACACACACATACACAGAAACACAAAAAAAAACCCAAGCAGGACCGAGCCTGTTTTGAAATGATTTAAGGGTACAGAATGAAGTACAGGAAATGAGTACAAAAGCATTCCCCTAGCTTTATGTATGTTGATGTGGCTGAATGCGGTTTTGTGTGGTTTGACCGAGTTCCATGATGTTTTGTCGAGCATTGAAATGCGTTTTGACTAAAAGTGTATATTAAGCATGAAAGTAAGAGGATCTGTGATTCAGTTTGTTCCATAAGCAGTTTCATCCCAGCAAACAGCAAGATGACTCATTTGCACCCTGCATTATTGAGGTAATTTCGGCGAGAGAAAACACAGGCATCACTCAAGTGCCTTATTGCACTTGGAAATGCTTTCAATGTCACCATGGCCTGCTGTTCTGCTGCCTTAAAATTTTTTTTTTAATGCTCTGAACTTCATACTCCCAAACATTTGCATCATAGCAAACAGCTTGTCCTTGGCGCTTAGACAGAAAGTTTAAAGCAAAGTTGTTTCTTCATCCCACTCTGTTCCGCTTCAGGAAAGTCTCTAAACTGTAGAGAACACTACGAGTTTAACCCTGCAGTCTTCCACTGGAGCATGATGTTAGGGGCTCAGGCGTTGCTTTTTTTTTTTTTTTTTTTTTTTTTTTAAGCTCTTGTGGATCTCAAAAATAGTCATGCTGTTAAATTAGGGGTACATACAAAAGTTAGGTTTTAGTGTTAAGATATTTTAATTGTCTTCAATATTAAAGATACTTATGTGGGGCATGAGAGAACTACATTAGTTAAGACTCACAATAAACAATTTAGAAGTATAAGATATAAGTCCTGACGATAAGACCTTCGATTCCTTTTATAATTAAACCTCTTCATAGATTTGACATGCCACAACTTTGTTGCAGTCTAGTTTTCAATTATCTAATGAGTGACTTGGTTCTTACATCTGGCTATATTGTCTTGTATATTGTCTTCATGAATATTTTTGAAGTGGTTAAGACCCAGTTTCCTCCCACTTTAGTCGTTGCCAGCCCAAACCCCAGTAATTAGTCCAACTTACCATGCAGTAGACACCAATCTGGGAGGGTTAAGAACAGCGTTGTACTATCATAAAGCAGCTGAATGTACGTGGTAGACAGTGCTAACCCTCGTCAGGAGAAGCCTGCAGGATTTAAGGGTTTAATTGGATGAGCTGTTTGTGTTTTATTTCAATTTAGCACTTCACATGCTTCATCAAGCTACCACAATCGCAATATTTTTATAAACCAGGACAGACCAAGACCCTTCTTCAAGTTGTGCAGGTTTAGAAGGTCACCAAGTTGGTTGAAAAGATAAGGGGCTATCTTCCCCACCATGGTTTGTAGGACCATGCAGAACCATGGTGGGGAATAGATAGCCTTGTTAGCATGTAATGCAACTCGCAAACGTATAAACATTGCAGCTCTGAGCTCAGCTGAGGATGGATCGTGACTAATTATTGCGTCTGAATGCAGGTGTTCCCACATAGTAGGCTATAATCTGCTGCCACATTACAGAAGCAGTGATGCATGAACTTGAACTAGTTAAAAAACAAGAGTAGTTTTGCTAGCAGCCCTCTGTAGAAGATGCTGCAAGCCGGACATTAAAATGTTTACATTCAAACCTAGACCCATGGAAAATAATTTTGAGAGTCACTGATAATGAGGGATTATGATGCAATGAAAAGAATAAAACACCTTGCATTCAATTCAGCTCAGTTCTTTGTAACGTGAACAATCAACATTGTCGCAAAGCAGAATAACAGGAATATAAATATAATATATATTTATCACTAATGAGTACACCAATGGCAAGGAAAGACTCCCTGAGACTTTGTCTGTACAGCAGCACTTTTACAACATTTTCCCTTGTATTGTTGGCTGTAAACGAGATTATTAATCATAATGTTTACATAATTTTTTGGGTTTACATTTTCTTTGATTCTAACCAACTACTTTATTTGGAAAACCTCTACGTTCATACAGTTATCTAATCAGCCAGTTAAAAATCATTTTGATCATAGATCAAGGATCAGAATGAAGAAAAAGTGTCTTTGATTGTGGCATGGATATTGGGACCAGATGGGCTAGTTTCAGTAATTCAGAAACTGGGAATATCCTGGAAATTTTCACATACAAGTCTGCAACAGTCTCTTGCACAGAATAGTGCCAAAAAATAGCTAGATTGGTTCGAGCTGCCAGGAAGGGTATCATAACTCATAAGCATCTCAGCCGGTGCAAAACGTCATATGACATGTTGGTACGTGTTGGAGTATAAATAAACGACCACCGTATTAGACTGATACCTGATGCCAGTGTTGGTGTCAATGTAGTCAAAGCTATTGATATCCAAGTAAAAGAACAACGCTCCCATTCAGTCTAGTCCTAACGCTGTACTGTCAGGGGCTCTAGGAATAACCTGCTTTGTCATAGCCACCAGTAAACACCATGTAACCTCTTATACCGCAAAAGCAACTAGTCATGGGTCTAATAGGTTATTTACACAAATGACACGAAGAAGGATTTTTTTTTTTTTTTTTTTTTTAAATCCATATGGTTTCATATAGAAGATTTAATCTGGTGTCAAGTGGAATCTTTATCAACAGCAGATATACTGTCGCACCCTGCTGTCTCATTGTAGCCCTGCTCATGTTACTTTCTGTCTATTTAAGGCTCAGCAACTCACAAGGATAGCTATTCTTGGAGCCCCTGGCACTAAAATGCCACAATACCTGAGCACAGGAAGTATCGACAGAGGAGAATATTGGAGGGCGGCCATATCATGGAGTTCATCGTCATGAAGTTGTGTAAACACAAAGGATTTGTTTGGATTTAAACCAATAGGTAGTTTTGATTTGCTACAGGTTTCGCACGAAATAACTTTTTTATTCTAATAAACATTATACATTATGCTCATTACATTAGCATCCCATAAATAAGGATGGATCATGGGGAAAAAGGAAACGGATCAAATGCTGTATCTGCCCCTAAACCACCCCTAGTAATCACCTTTCCCCATTTCCTGTCCACTTCTATAAAGGAGGGAATTTGAGGCGTTTGGGTAGTAATGTTACTCTGAAATGCTTCTTCTGCATCTTTTTTGTATATCCCAAAGTTTCTGCATGAATCTCTTAAGCCTAATTTGACTCCATACTTGGAACCTTTTTTTGCTGGTATGGCCTCTATATTTCTGTCTTCCTTGAGTTGCTGTTAGTGATGTCACTAACTGTTGCTTTAGGATTTTTCTTCACAGTTCTCACTGTGTTTGTCATCAGTTGCCCTTGTTCTCCTTGGCCGACTTGCTTGATGTCTGGTTGTCAGTACACCAGTGATTTTTATTTTTCTCAAAACTCTTATATTGGCTATGCCCAGTGCTTGTGCAATTTTCCCCACTTTTCTCAGTTTTAAAATGGCTTGATTTTCTCCCATAGACAGCTCTCTGGACATCATGTTGGTTTATCCTTTATGCAGTCTTTGCAGGTGAAACCCAGGGCAAAAAATATTGAAGTATTTTAAAAACATTCTTAGTATTTTTTAGAATGGACTGTATATATTAGTATGTGGATGTTCGTGCTAGGCAAAGCTTCATCTATGTGTTTTGGTTAAACTTTAAAATTGAGACAACTTTCACACAGCAAGTGAATTCTGAGGACATGCCAGACCTGCTCTCTGTCAAGATAGACTATTGCTTAAGGTTTTCTCTTATCATATCTCTGACAATCTCTTCTAAAAGTGTCTTAACTTCACTGTTAAGTCATTTGTGGTTATATTCAAGTGGATGCAACACATGAAGTTTGGAGGACTGAATCTTTTAAAAAGCTTTCTCTGTGTTTGATTCTCAGATCCCAAAAGATCCATCAATTATAAGAATGTGTGCATTGCTTTAGGGATAACCTTTCTGAGCAAGTAATGGTAAAATACTAACCCAAATAGATTAAGACATTGATGACTCAAATCAGACACGCCTAGCACGTGATGGGCTGATCCACAGTAATTCTACTGGTCGTAACTGAGTTAGGCTGTATAACAACACTTCAGGAAGAAAATAGCTTAGTTATTGGCCATGTAAATAAAAATTTCACTATGCTTCTTTTTTTTTTTTTTTTTCTTTTTTTTTTAAACTCCATGCAAAACTCAAGTAAAAGTGAACATTACTTTTAGATTGTCTGTCAGTTAAATCTGTATTTAACTTTCCCTTATTTCCTCAGGTTCATTTGTTTCATACAGCAGTTATCTGTGTAGCCATGAAGGACAGATTTTGCTTTTAATGCATGATTTTCCTTAAAGCTTTCTAAAAATGTCAAAGTTTTGCCATCCAGGCTTGTATTTGTTTTTGCAGATCTGGCAACCTTATAAAAAAAAAACACCACCACAGCAGTAAAAAATGCTGGAATGAGGAAAAAAAAAGTTTAGAAACTTTTTAGATTAATTTAGAAACAGAGAAGGATGTGGTATGTTCATTTTCTCCTCAAACTTTCACAACAGCACAAAAGCATCTTTATCGCTCCAGGTTTAATCCCGAGCCAACTTTAGTATTTCTCAGCAGGAGTTCTTCTAGTGCATCACTCCAGGCCACGAAGTAATTATTAGTGTAATTTGAGAAATATGGTAACATGCCGTTTGGATTTATTATTCAGACTAAACTGTGGCATGTATTGCGCTGGAATTTCTCTACTATTTTACTGATTGAGAAACCCAAGCTCTTTGAAGTAAAATTGGAGATTGCTGTTTTCTGTTATATGAAAAGAAGTTCTCAGCTTTTCCCATACTTTTGCTCATTTTACTTTGCGTAATGTTAAAACAAATAAAAGCTCTAAATATACACTCACTGGGTGCTTTATTATGAACACTATGTTACGGACCGCCCGTTTCTTTCAAAACAGCCTCAGTTCTTCATGGCATGGATTCCACAAAATGTTGGAAGCATTCCTTTGAGATTGAGCTCCATGTTGACAAGACTGCATCGCACAATTCCTGCAGATTTTTCAGGTGCACTTTTTCAACATGTTGTGAATCTCCCATTCCCAACACTGAACACATTGTCGTGTTCACGAATTGTGCATTATCGTGCTGAAATCAGCCCTTAGAAAATGAACATGAAGGGATGCACACGCTCAATAACAATACTCAAATATTCTGTGGCATTCAAGCGATGATTGATCGGTATTGACCAGAAAAAAGTGTCTAGGAAAACATTTACACCATTACATCACGTCCACCAGCCTGGACTGTTGACACAAGGCAGGTTGGCTCCATGGATTCATTCATTTTGCTGGCACCAAATTTTAACTGAAAGTTACTGTAGCCTTTCTGTCAGCTCGAACAAGTCTGGCCATTCTTCATTGATCTTTCTTCTTAACAAGGCTGTTTCCATCCAAAAACTCCACTCACTGGGTGTATTTCTTCTTGATTTTACCACTCTGTATAAATTCTAGAGCAGGGTCATCCAATATTATCTGCAACAGGCCAGAATGGGTTTTCATTCCAACAAGGCAGAAGCCAAATCTGAACTATTGAAACCTACTTTGGTAGATTAAACGGGTGGAATCTGGTGTGGCTTCTGCTACAATGAAAACTTGAACCCACACCAGCCCTTTGCGGATACGATTGGCTCAGGAGAAGGTTCAGCAACAAAAATTCCAGGAGCTCAGCAGCCTATAATAAAACAAACCCACTTGAAGCTTTCGAGATCGCATGCTGTCCTCATTCTAATGGCTGATGTGAACATTAGCCGAAGCGGCTGGCTCGTATCTGCGTGATGTATTTTACTGCCATACAATTGACTGATTAGATATTGTATGAAATGAGTAGGTGTACAGGTGCTCTTAATAAAAGGCTTTTTTTTTTTTATTTTATCAGTTTAGTGCCATCTGTGTTTTTAGACGAATAGAAATATCATGCTTTTCCAACTTAAAGTTCAAAGGAAAGCACCAGCTTTTTTTAAGGTTGCCAAATTATGAACACGGTCCTGATTGTGCACATCATTTGAATGGTTAAAGTAGAGTTTCACACATATCTGTTAAGCGCATGAAATAAAGACCCTTAACCCTTTAACTGTGTTATCTTAATACTTCTCTGCAACACAGATACAAAGGTCATTTAGTAATGTGCTTTTGCTGAGTTGAACCTTGCTTCACGGTCGATCCTATACCGATGTTCAGTATAGAAAGTGCTGCAAGCGTAGACTGTGATTCCTCTCACCAGCCATGTCATGTGGATTCACTTAGACCTCATTTACTCTCAGATCATATTAAAGTTCGCAGATGCTTTATAAAGCAAACCAGTGTTCAGTTTTCGTCTGTATTAATGCTGAGACTGCTGACATTCAGTAGTCTAGCTTAGGGGTGAGTTTCAGTTTTTTTTTTCTGTTGGTGAGTAACCTATTTAGTTTTATCCAAACAGTTGCGTTATGGGACATTTGGTTAAGTCTGTTTTTATAGGTTGCCACTTTGGGCTGTTCGCATTGACCTGAATTGTTTGCTGTTAATGGTGAAACCACTGTCTTTTTGTCCCCTGTTCACCCTGTTCATTAGTAAATGTGCTTGATGTCAGACTTATTTGGTATCGATGCACCTTTTAAAGAGATGGACTATGTATTAAACCATCAATAGTTCCTCATAGCTCGATGTTTGTCATTACCTTGTATATACTTCAGAGAAAAGTCTGATTCGAGTTACAAGCACCCAGTTCTGCTCATGTGGTGATAGTGTTTCAGGTGTCTGCCTCTAGCAGATGGAATTAAATTCCCTATTTATTTTCACACTCCCTGAACATCATAATCACGTAAAAGATATAACAGATGTTTGCCAACGAGCCAATGAATTATTGAGTGGTGCGAGTGAGTTGCATTAATGTAGGAGTTGCTGTTTGTATATGAGCACTAAAGTTGTTTGTGTGTTTCGTCAAGCCTGAGGACATCTCACTTTGAAGTTGCTTTCGGCTGCTCCCTGTTTGGGGTCGCCACAGCGGACTCCCCGCACAACAACTTGGCACAGGTTTTATGCCGGATGCCCTTCCTGACGCAACCCTCCCATTTTTTTCCGGGCTTGGGACCGGCACTGCATCCACTGGCTGGGGTTTGGGAATTGAACCCAGCCTTCCACATTGTAGGCGATTTAAACCTACCACTGAGCTGGACATCCCACTTAGTTTGGATGATTTAAGAGCACCTAATCTGTTCATTTTGTTGTCTTTGTAAGGCTGCTGTAGGACCTAACAAAAGCGTAGTCTCCTCTGTGGTGTGTGTGTGTGTGTGTGTGTGTGTGTGTGTGTGTGTGTGTGTGAGAGAGGATGATGGATAGATATTACATAAAATACACTCTATATTTAATGTATGTGTAAGCCTAATGCATGTAGGCATGTTTTTTAATCCCTGAATCTATGTGATGCATTCCAGAGATCTAGTGTTTGGGAGGAGTGAATTTGAGAGGCGGGGGAGAACTTTTTTTTTTTCCTGAGAACTGCACCATACTGTTGCCTTCAACATATTAGATGAGCTTTGGTCAGCAGCTGACACTGTAGTTTGACACTGTTGGAGCACTGAAGGATACACATTGTAAGACCTTTTTTTGTTGATTATACTGGAGGTTATGTGTTATTTTTGGTGTTTGCAGTCGCTGAGGTCAGTGTAATGTAATAAAGCATCAGCATGTTCTGCATTGCATTTCAAAGAATAGTAAGTTAATGCTAATTAAACATTGCTCTTGTATCACCTGACTTCCAAATGATTTCTGTTTAGATTATCAGCTTTAGATTATTAGATTATCTCTTGACACTATGAAACATCAGTATGATCAGATGATGGGCAAGAAGTAATTCCTGATATGCTGTGATGATTTCAGCGATAATTGATATGTTGCAGTGATGCACTGGATAATTCAGATGTACTAACAAAAAGCTTCTAACGCTTAAAGTTAATGTTAAATAAATCACTTTCAGTGTTTTGTCTGTGCTGAGGCTGTCTCTGTTTAGAATGGATAACCCTTTTGTTAGTCATGGAATTTAGCTCTGATGGCTGGAATATTACTATTTAAAAAAAAAAAAAAGACTAGATTACTGAAGGACTTTTGTGAAACCCCCTGATGGGGGAAATTAATGGCATTATTGTTTGAATTCCTCTGCCTATCAAAGCAAAGAGAGTCTTACTAAGTGCCTTAGGAGGTTTTAAAGCGAAGGCTTACTTGGGCCTGTGTGTGGGGGGGGCTGAATGCTTTAAATTGATTATTTTTAAAAAATATTTTTCATTACTTTTTTTGTTGACGACAATTCTTTTTTTTTTTTTTTTTTTTTTATAAATTTAATTAAATTTTTTTTTTAAAGGTGGGGGCATTTGCTTGCACCAATGAACATGCACCTGGGCACATATTTGTGGAACCAGTTTGTCACAAACAGTTTTCAGCATACATTTGCACACCACTAAATCGATCATTCCTAAAATTCTCCCTATTGTCTTCCAGCTTCCGTAAGCGTAAACTTTACACCAGTGTGAAATGACGACTGCTGTTAATTCACCACAAGACAGGTGAGTAATATTGTTTCAGACCTTCATATCCAGGTCCTGGAAGCTGAGAATCTGCAGGTTTGTAAAATTGTTTATCTTGACAGGTATAAAGCTGTCTGGCTTATATTTTTCATCCTGGGGCTGGGAACGCTTCTGCCATGGAACTTCTTCATGACTGCCACCCAGGTAACAATGCATTCATTCATTGATTGATTGATTGATTGATTGATTGAAGGACGTGTGTGTGTGTGAGACCGAATTCAGTAAACCTTTCTTGCTCACTTTGATTGGTTAGGACTGATGTTTTTTATTTTGTTCTGGTCGAAAACTTTTGCACGAATCACACACTCTGTTATTCATATCCTATTTGTAGTAAACTGTATCCTTGATTTCATAATTAGAAAATTTCATGTTGGCGCGCTTCATAAGATTGTCGTATTATTTCTTTGCAGTACTTTACCAGCCGTCTGAAAGATCCCACCTTGAGTACAGAACCTCAGAACCAGACCATGACTGATACGCGTAGCATCCTGGAATCAAAGTTCAACAACGTGATGACCCTGTGTGCCATGGTGCCGCTACTCATCTTCACCTGCCTTAATTCCTTCCTCCATCAGAGGTGAAGCAAACTTTACAGCTTTCTAAACTTCTTCAGGCGCACCGTTCTTTTTAGTGTTTTAAAAAAAAACGAAATTCCTTAATCAGTTTGTTCTAACACTCTGCTTGTGTTTTAGTAATATCTGACAATGTCAGGACTTGAAGTAGGGAGTTTGGTACGCCACTTTTTTTTTTTTTTTAAATTAGATTCATTTTCTGACACAAAACAATTCATCCTGCCGGGAAACTTGACAATGTTTTTTTAGGTATAAAAAAAACAAACAAACCCACACACATGCAGTACTTAAATATGCTTTTTTTTATTGAAAATGGGGAGGCACAGGTGTCTGTTATTAAAGTATATACACTGTAACATTAAAACCACCTTGTGCCACCAAAATAGCTCTAACATTTTGAGGCATGGACTCCACATGAACTCTGAAGGAGTGCTGTTGTATCTGGCACAAAGGCGTTAGCAGCAGATTTTTATGTCCTGTAAGCTGTAAGGTGCAGCCTTCATAGATGGGCCTTGTTTGTCCAGCACATCCCACAGATACTTAATCAGATTGAAATCTGGTGAATTTGGAGGCCAAGTCAACACTTTGATCTTTCATGTTCCTCAAACCATTCCTGAACAATTTTTGCAGCATGGCAGGGTGCAGAATCCTACTGAATAAAGCTGCAGCCAATAAGGAATATCTTTGCCATGATGGGATGTACTTGACGGCTAGGCTTAACTCCTCATGTCTATCATTGATTGAGCACTCATGATCTCGTCGCTGGTTTGTTTGTCCTTCCTTAAAGCACTTTTGGTAGGTACTAACCACTGCATTCCAGGAACACCCACCGCTACCTGCAGTTTTAGAGATGCTCTGACTAGCCATCACAATTTGTCAAAGTTGCTCAGATCCTTAAGCTTACCTGTTTTTCCTACTTCCAACACATCATCTTTCTTAATATATTCCACTCCTTCACAAATGCCATTGTAGCGTGATAAACAATGTTACTCGCTTTACTAGTTAGTGGCTTTAATGCGAGGACTGATTGGAGTGTACCTGTGTCCCGTGGTTCATCTGTTCTGGCCTCCTGTTTCAATTCTCATTCTCATTTCTAAAGTCTCTTCTCATAATCAATAGCATCTACTGATTTGTTTTTTTCCCTACGCTATACACACCTCAAATGACACATTATGTTGCCCTTATGCCAGTAAGCATTAATCATTCCTCCCATTTAAAGCCTGCTGAACTTGGATCTAAAATAGAAATCCATAGAAGCCTCACTGGATTTCAGTCGTGAGCTTCAGAGTAGATTCTCATGCAGGTTGCACTGCAGTATTGCAATGAGAAATTTGCTTCACTACAATTCACTAAGACACCAAATGTGACAAGTAACATAAACATCTTGGTAAAGTTTGCAGTACTTCATATTAATGAAGATTTAATATTGTTTTGAAAAATACGGGCCTTGTAGAACTTAAACCAGTCCCGTCTGGTACGCTTCTCTGCTTCCATGTTTTCACCGACCAGGTAGATAATTTCTCACCATGGCACTTCATATCGCCTTCTTATACAACAGTGTGCTATCAATAGTGAAAACAGTGAACAGGCTAAATGTCATTTGGCCCACAAGCACAAATGTCAAACCGCCCTAATGGTGGAGGCTGTTTACACTAAAGAGGCTTTCACATAATTCATGGGAAGTTCAGTGTGGGATGATAAAGTTTACACAATGGATCAAGTATATAAGTAGTTCAAATTTTCCAACTTTTCTGACAAATGGCTCTTTGCAAGGCCACAGAACAGCAAGTAGGCTTCTTCCTGGTTATTTTGTTGCTTCAGAACAACAAAATGAGCAAAATGCCAAGAAACAACAACAGTATATCGCTAGTTGTTAACTTAGTTATTCTAATCAACCCCTCCTATTCTCATAGCCATTTGTTTATTCTGGGAAGCTGAAATGAGTTTATTTAGAACATATCATGGGCAGGTACAAGCAGAAACCATAAAGCAGTGAAGATGAGGGGACGTGATAGATGTACCGTGCAAGCCCCACCCTGATTATCAGTATGACCTTTCATCATCCCAGCCTGCTCCCCTGTTTGTTTGTGTGTTTAGTTTCCACTGTGTCCACTAGTTAAATATGCTAATTTGCTATTAGACAAATTGGCCAATGAAAAGGTCATGGTTTTAGCAGAGTTTGTGTGAGCTGAACATATAGTCAGGGTTTGTATTCATGTTCAGGTATCCAGCGGGTATGCTGGTTTTATTTAACAAAAGAATTCCGTGATATCTCACTCACCCCCTCTCTTTTTTACCTAAACATTATCTCAGGACTGTGTGAGGAATGTTGATCTTTGATCCCCTATATCTCTCCATCTTTCCTCCTCCACTACAGGATTCCTCAGAAATGGAGGATCTCCGGCAGCCTCTCTGTGATCCTGGTGGTGTTTCTCATCACCGCAGTGTTGGTCAAGGTGCACATGGAACCTCTGCCCTTTTTCACCGTCACCATGATCAAAATCGTCTGCATCAACTGTGAGTGGCTCTGCTGGATGTCTCTGGTTTTGCCTCTTTGTCCACCGTCATGCAGCGGCTTCTTTTTTCACTCAAAGAGTTAGGGTCAGCATGACAGACTAGTCCTCTTTGATGTTGTTGTTATTCCATACTGGTTTGGGAAGTCTAGCTGTGGAAAAGACAACAAAAAAGAGAATATGCAGTGGGAACTAATCTTTGAAATTCCTATGGGGATACACTGTACCATGTGTCCAGTTGACTCTACATGCTGTTGATCTTCCTTTCTCACCACTCCATTTTGCTTTCTCTTTTTCCTCCTTTAGGCTTTGGTGCGATTCTGCAGGGGAGTCTCTTTGGGCTGGCAGGATTGCTCCCAGCTTCCTATACTGCACCAATCATGAGTGGTCAGGGGTTCGCTGGAACATTTGCAGCCTTTTCCATGATCTGTGCAATGACAAGTGCGTTTTTTGTTTGTTTGATTTAAATGGCAGATTGTTGATTCTATGACTGTTATGCTGGATTGTATTATTTTGTTGCTTGAGCCTTATTTTTTCTACATTCTATGTCATGACTCTTTGGGCTTATTATGTTATTTTGATGTTCCCAGGTGGCTCAGCGATACAGGACAGCGCTTTCGGTTACTTCATCACTGCCTGTGTTGTAATTGTTCTGGCCATTGTTTCTTACTTTGCCCTGCCAAAAATGGTACGACCCGAGTTCATTAAGCTTCACAGTTTTCAGTTTCATCACTGAAGTGCATCACTGTATTCAAAAGGACATTGGCCGAGTCTTTAACTTTTAGTCATTCTAGGATTTATAGGCACCCATTTTTTGATCTATTGTAAGGCATGTCTTTCAGTAGAATCACATGCTTTTTATATTAGACCAGATATATACAAAGGTTTTCCCCTTGAGGCTTATTTCCCAGTTTCTTGAGTTAACTTGCAAATAATCGCAGCATACACATCAAAGGTCATCCAGTTTTCTCAGAGCTTTTACTGCCTATCATTAACTGGCTAATATAATAATAGAACTATATAGCACAGAGGTCTTCAGTCTTCTCTACAAAGGGCTGGTGTGGCTAAAAGTTGTCTTTCCACCCAGTTAAGGTGTCTGACTTCATTCCACATTGTGTCTTCAAGTGTGCCTTCTATTTGGCAGGAATGCAAGTCTGCATACACACCGGTTCTTTACAGATACGTTCGAAGGCTGCTGATATACTGTAGCTCATAATACAGCAGAACTGACCATTCTGAAGAAGTCTTATGCCTAGTTATTATTTGTAAGGTGTTGGATAGACATGAACCTAGGGGTTGATGTGTTCTAGCGTACCCTGATGCTAAAATGCGTCACTCCTGCACAACATGTGTAAAGGTTGCCAGGTTTGATCTTCACCCCTTAGTCAAGTATTCACACTTTACCTCTTATCATTTCTCCTCTTGGCGTATCCCTGAAATGAGCACAGTTAAATCTGTCTTCAATTAAGTTATGGAAAAATGTATTTAGTGATTTTGAGCCTTATATCACACCAACTTCTGCCTGTGCTTTATGGCTTTGCAGGAATTTTTCAAGTATTATGCTGACACCAGCATCCCCAAACCAAGCAGTGATGAGGAAAACAAGATGGACCTTTTGACCAAAGGTAGAGTTCTTATTAACCACACGGATGCTTCTTTTTGAAAAAGTTCTCAAAGTAAGCCGAGGGATCCAACCCAGAGATTTCCATACCATCTAGCATGTTTGTTCTCTTCTCTTTGGCACTGCATTTGAGTGCTTTTTAATGAAGCCAGAGCCTCTTGAGACCCTGCAGTGTGTATTCTCCATGTTGCTTTCCACTCTGGTGTTATTTACACTTCTTGTATGCTGTGTTTAAATTTGTGCTGGAAAGCAGCAAAGAGATGATGTCATTGATGGTTGTGGATGCTGCTGTTCCAGAGAACTCTAAGGACAAGCAGGCAGTAGTGAGTCTGACTGATGAGGAGACTGCACATAACAGCTCTGTGTTTGCCATCTTTAAAAAGGTACTTTTAAAAAGTTTCCCAGTGTTTGTTTGAATCAGTCCAATCACATTGACCTTGCCCTGGTGTCCTAAATGATGTCCTGATGCTAACCCATTTTTTTGTACCCCCACCCCTTTAGATATGGTTGATGGCCCTTTCAGTGTGCTTCGTCTTCACCATAACTATTGGAATATTTCCTGCTGTGACTGTGGAAGTCCGGTCCACTGCGGACGACGGAGGCGATTGGCGTAAGCCTGGTGTTTTTTGTTTTTTTTATTTAATAAAAAAAAAAAAGTGCTATTCAAAGATTCCACTGCTTATCATACTCTAACATCATTGGCTTCCTGCTTCACTGCTACCCCTAGAAAAGTACTTCATTCCCGTGTTCTGCTTCTTGCTCTTTAACTTGATGGACTGGTTTGGACGAAGCTTAACTGCAAAGTTTATGTGGGTAAGTGTCAAGCAGTGCTTGTTTTATTGTTCAGGGAACCACGTGCTGGCTCAAAGACGCCATTTCACTCTGTGACTAAAACAATCCAGACATCTGGTACGAGTGTGTGTGTGTGTGTTTTTAAATTAGCATTTCCAAGGTAAGTTCTAAACGCACTGCTCTGCCAATAGAGTAGTGCGTACAAATCTGTATTGATTCTTTAGCATTGTGGACATGGAACAGTCCAGCTTTTCCTCACACCAGAGAGTGAGAGGAAAAACAACAAACAAACACCATTTCAGTCATAGTTGTATTATATAGCGTTTTTCACGATAGGGATCGGGATCATCACTACGCAGCTTTACAGAAACCCAGATGCATGTAGTTGGATTAAAAATCATTACTCTTCTACACCTGGATGTAGAGCCTCGTTGTGCAGGAAGACCAGAGGCGATGCTTTTGCCAGAGCTCCAGGCTCATCTTTATTCTGTCCATGCTTTTCAGTCACTTTTGAAAACAGGTCAAGTTCACGCTCAGCTGTCACCTGAAAGCACAAAGAGAGATGCATATCTAAACTGGCGCTAACAACACACAAAGAACATCACCCCCTTGCTGCCACACTGTAGTACTGATTCTGTAGTATAAATGTATTAACCTGATGTTTTAGTATAAGAATATTTGTGAAGTCTTTTTGATTACAGCAGTAGGACTTCAGCATCATTGTCCCCTGAATCAGGGCTCAGATTTAGGCACTTTTTGGAAGTGCAGTCTTTTTTTGCTATCCTTGGAAGATTTTAAAAGCAATCAATAAAGGACCACCAGTAACTATAAAAATAAGACCAGACCCTAAGTAACTAAAATTTTCTTCAGACTCAAAAAACTGCCAAGTCTTTCATCAGAGAGAATGAGGTGGAGTGATGGCAGGCGTCCAGCCAGTAAAGATCCTGCACCTTGCCAAAAGCAGTAGCATCCCATTTGTCAGACTTGCATGTACAAGGACCTGCAGGTGGCCGTCAATAATATTACAAACCAGGCACATGCATTGTATTTAAAAAGCTGAAAAATCTTTAAGTATATTCTTCCCAGCTTGTAGAAAATGATCCACTGGTTTGTACTGCAACAAGAGAGATTTTTATTTTATATATATATATATATATATATATATATATATATATATATATATATATATATATATATATATATATATATATATATATATATATATATATATAATTTCTATTTATTTATTTATTTATTTAAATATTTGCTGGATGCCAGATCTATCATTTAGATCCATGAACTAATTTAATTAGCAAAAAAAATGAGCCGGAGCCATCCAGTACATCCAGCTAATAAATATCCTTCACTTTGCCAGAAGGAGAGCAGAAGATAATCCTGTTTCTGAGTCTTGCAGGCACAAGGACCAGGAGGTGACCTAAATAATAAAGCTAACAAAGGACAAGCACACAGACTGTAATGAACTACAGTTTTTCCAGCTTGTGAAAAAGCGCTGCTAGTTTCGTGTTTTGCTAAATTGCACTGGACAGATAAATTCTATGAACCATTTTGAATTACACTGTGTTGAGGTGAGCATCATAAGAGAAGAAGGAATTGAATCTTTCCCAAAAAGACCTGATAAAGTAGGTTGTATGAAACAAATAATTTCACCAGGTCTGTAACGCAAAGCATAAAAGCCGAGTCTACAAGATTCAGATTCAAAGAACTTTATTAATGTCTTGTGTAGTAAGATGGTAAATGTATTATTTTTGCCATGGGACTCATCACGGAGGCTGAACGATACAGCTGGTGAAACACTTAGGAAAGTTTATTTTAACTCTCCCAACTACGCCTCGACGCTATCATTTTGGTGAATAATCGTGAATACAGGAATGTGAGTCAGAATCCTGTTCATGTGCATTAAAACAATGAAAATATGTCCCAGTCATCCAGGTGCAGTTAACTAGAAGTTGAGTCATGTCAACTGGACTTCTTGCTAGTTAGCTCGAAGATTTGATCAAACTAGAAATGACTAGAAATAAAAAGAATAGTTGACTCAGCAATAGTAATGAAGTGTTAAGCTTTTACTCAGCTTTCGCTTCAGCATGAAGGGAAACTCTTCTCAACAATGCCATGTATCTGTGTCCTGGCCTGAAGGGCAATGAACAAAGCCTCCAAAACCAGCCAATGAGCAACAGTGATTGAAATTAAGGCGTGCAGATGGTTTGCCCAGACAAGAAGTCTTTTAATCTAAGAAATCAGTCCAGACTATAATTATTGTCTCTAGTCACGCAGTATGATTTAGGTATAAAATATAGAATCTTGTTAAGTTAGACAATACATTCAGTTAATTATTAGAAGCTAGCGGAGATCGTATTAATGCTGCGATCGGAGAAAACGCAGACGGTGATATAAGCCAATCTAGTGCTCCAGCGTGTGTCCAGCACATAATTCCATATTATTATTTTTTTTTTAAATTACCTTTACATTTTTGAGCCCATATTCTACACTGTGCTCTGCCTCTGTGCTGAAATGATTGTGTTTATATAGCCAGAATGACTTTTTACAAAGCACTGGATCTCTAGTGTTAATGTTTTTTCCGTGCTTTGTTTCTTCAGCCTGGTAAAGACAGCAACTGGCTTCCTGTGCTGGTGCTGGTTCGAGTCATATTCGTCCCCCTCTTCGTTCTGTGTAACGTGCAGCCCAGGAAGAACCTTCCTGTCGTGTTCGCTCATGACGCCTGGTACATTGTGTTCATGATCCTCTTCTCATTCAGCAACGGCTACCTGGCCAGCTTGTGCATGTGCTACGGACCTAAGTGAGTATGCAGAGTTTATACCTTCTAAAAAAAAAATTTCTATACCCAAATTATAGACAACAGGGAACATGTGAGAAATATTATCGTGTACAAAAGGATCATTTTGTTGGCGGAAATCTGATTGGCTGAGCTGTTGTAAAATCCTCAATATGCACACACCTGTAACCATATTACAGTAACGTATCTAAACCTATTATACAACCAGTGTTCTGTTCATGTAATTAAGCTAATCCTTTCCTGTTATGTTGCTTAGCAACCAACACAATACATAATGGGGGGGGAAAGAAAAGATTATTGTGAATTTCATTAATAATGTAATTTATGAGGTCATTGTTTTCGTTGCTGTTTACTGAAGTCACAAGAGTGCTGATAGATGAGAGGCAAGTCTTCTGCCGTTACTGATCTACACAATGAACATTCATTCATTCATTCATTGTCTACCGCTTATCCTATCTATTCCCGGGTCACGGGGAGCCTGTGCCTATCTCAGGCGTCATTGGGCATCAAGGCAGGA
>JAUCMX010000002.1:7636744-7781744 GCA_033459395.1 Hemibagrus guttatus | reverse complement strand
ATTGGACGGATTATCATGATGAATTAAATCAGTATTTTTAACTTGGTCTGTCTGCCTGATGTCTGAAACCCATATCAATCACCTGATGCTGAATTTCAGGTCTTTACTGCAGCTGTTTTCAGTTCCTGCTTGTTCTTGGGGCATTTTGCCTTCAGCAAATGAAATGAATGCTGAATTGGCTTGGATTGGCCTCTGCAGAACACGATGATGAGGCTGATCAATAAATACCAGAGAACCTGTTCCACTGGACCTAGACCCACATAATAGTGGTCATGACCAGTTCCTTCCTTTTTTTTTTTAAGGAAACTCTAAGCTGGTCTTCCTGTTCTTGAGGCTTAAATCTAACCTACTATATTTCTACTATATTACACAGTGTGTTCGGTCTTGCAAAGAGCCATGGCCATGAAACAGCTGAGCAGCCGATTATTTATTTTTTTTTAATTTTTTTGGCTTCCTAAAAAGGGCTGCTGTAAAATTGCTGTCATTCCTACACAGGTCACATGAATTGGATGTACACACCCATGAATTATAGCTTAATAACATAATTAATTTCCACTTCTGGCATTTGGTAGACACCCTTATCCAAAGCTACTTACAGTTTATCTCAT
Organism: Hemibagrus guttatus; assembly: GCA_033459395.1. Taxonomy (NCBI): domain Eukaryota; kingdom Metazoa; phylum Chordata; class Actinopteri; order Siluriformes; family Bagridae; genus Hemibagrus; species Hemibagrus guttatus. The sequence continues at coordinate 7,781,136 of JAUCMX010000002.1, read as the reverse complement.
TTTATACAACTGAGCATTTGAGGGCTAAGGGCCTTGATCAAGGGCCCAGCAGTGGCAGCTTGGCAGACCTGGGATTTAATCTCTCAACCTTTCGATCAGAAGTCCAACGCCTTAACCACTAAGCTACCACATCCCCATAACGCATAAATAACTCCAGTATACTGTTAAGTGATAAACTTTCAGTATACAAATATTTTTAGACCTGACTGTGTATTCAGTCCATTTGTGCCTTTATTTTCTAGATCATTGCTAGTGAAATAAACAACTAGAAAAGCTGCTGTTGTTATTAGTCACTAAACTGATCTTTCTGGTGCAGCCCACATGATCAAGTGTAACGTGGCCTGTTGCGTTAATGCAAAACGACTGTGCCACATCTGCCTGAAGGGCTCTGAAATATTTCTGCGTATAGCTGTGAAAATATATTTGTCGACCCTGACCTTGCATTAACCTCATAATCTTCTCACCCTTGTCCAGTCATTACTGTTGGAGCTGCTTATGTAATATCACATGCTGCATGGACGGTGTTGAAAGTAGAGGCTCATCGCAGCACAGCTGTTACACAGATGTGTACGTTCAGGCTGGAAATTGAAAAGGATTCATAAAAACCTTGTATGCATTGATAATCTCTGAACTGCAGCGGCATCTAAACTGAAAAGCGTGGAAAAAGTAACTGTGCAAGCATAAACACTTACGACTCACATTCTAATAACGGACAGCTTTAATCGACGTAGGTCATACCGTTTAGGAAAAACTAGGTTCTTCGAGTACGTGGAACAAATCGAGTTACTCATCTAGTGTTTGAGAAGCTTAGGGAAATAAAACAGTAAATGGAACTTCAAGAAAATGTTTGTGGGTTGATTTGTGTCATGTATTTCATAGAAATGGCTGTTTTTGTTTTCTGTTCTTATTTTACATCATAATTGACTGTTATATAGCTTCAGTTCATAGCAATCAGGACAGAAATGCTAACTGATATGAAAATTGCAGGTTGGGAAGAAATAAAGACTCCAGTGCTGTGGGGTAGTTTCTGGGTCCTCACAGCTCCTGGGTTCCTGAGCTGGGGTTACCTCCACGTCAGTTTGGGGTTCCTCTGTGTTTTCTCCACCTTTACTCCTGGTAGGTGGTTTGTCCATAAGTGTGAGATCCAGAATTACATAGAATGTGTTTTTATTGCTTGAACTGTTTTCACTAAATGAGCAGAAATCACAGAAACCTTCACTGCACTTGTGCATGGCACTGTGGTGCAAATGTCAGATATTGAAATCGATGATGTCGTAAGCAAAGAGTTACTACAGGGAAATATCCAAATTTCTATAACCGTAGGCGGTTTTGCAGAAGAGAAAAGAAATCACTGTAAAATATGCAGGACTGCATCAGAAACAAATCTGAATGTGTGCATTGTTCCTGAATTCCTGGACCCAATACTGCAAATCTAAATAGTGCAATTAAATATGGCGAGTGCACTTGATATATATAAAAACTCAGTACCACCACCACCACAATTAGGGATTGACAAACGATTACAAAATGGGGGAACAAAAATATAAAAACAAAAATCATAAATATTCATTGTGCATTATCAAGTCTAAAATGCATTAAAATACATTCACTCCTACAGATAATCTCTGGCAACGTAACAGTTCTTCATTCGTCAGGTAGGCCAAGGGCTAAGAGCACAGGAAGTCCAGCTCCAGCGACCAGCGTGATGCTTTCCATTAACCCGAGTCCTGTGTGACGGTACGCTCCTGTTTCTGCATGGTGGTGGTGGACGTGGCCGGATCTCTGCTGTCCTCTGCTGTTAATCTCTGGCAGCACATGCACCGTGGCCACGTATAGGAAAGTCCCAGCAGAGACCAGCATGCTGATTCCTGTCACACCCAGACGATGCTCTGAAGATCCACCCGTCTACACGGATATAAAAAAAAAAGAAGAAATGTTTAAGAGAGTCGCTTCTCAGATGGGACACAGAATCTTATCTAGTCTGGTGTTGACCCCGATCTTCCATAGCATGAATATTATTTTCATCACCATGAGCTAGATCTGTAATAATGCAGTTATGTTATATGCAGGAAAAAATGTAGAAAAGGTTTATTACACATTTATTTCTAATACAACTAAACAAACTGCAAAAGTAGACACAATTAAACTAAATGTCTGTCGAATAAACCTGTTAAGCTCAAGCCAGCTCTGCTCATGTCAGGTGTCTCCAACAAAATGAACAAAACGAACCAAGAGCTACTCGTGTTATATTATTAGTAACATTTATTTACATGGCTTATTGCCACAAACCAATTGAATAAGCTATTTTTGTATGAAAAAAAAAGTCAATATCAAAGTCATATTTTGCAAAAAAATCTAATTAAATTCACATAAGCAGCATGTTGATTGTTTAGCAGAGTTACTTGATTCAACACGGCAGGTTTGCTGACTAGATTTATTACTTATTATTGCCAGATTTCGTTCATTTACATAGATTCTGTTATTTATCAACAAACTTACTTATAAGTCTCCTGGCACATACCCTGATGGTCTCAACAAGACTAAAAGAGACTCTTTTCGTTAAAAAAAAAAGATGATATTCATTTTAAAAACAGACCTGAAATTGTACTGGACTTTGTGATGATTTAATAGTATTTTTAAAGCATTCATATGCAATTGTACTTTACTCTGAAACACCATCTGCACTAATAAAAAACGTCTACAGCACACCTGTCCTGCATCTTCACACAGCAGGACCGATTCATTCACCGCTTTTGTTTTGGCAGCATCGTACCTTTATTCCTAACGCCATCGAATCTCCTACAGCTTCCGAGTGGAATGGATCTGCCATGTTTCTTTTCTCATCCTTTATCCAAACTACTGCAATTTGCTTTTATAGATTTAAGTTTATATAATGCTTCCATGTGGTGCTAGCTGTGTGTGAAATTGATTGATGAATAGCTGTATTAAAGTGCGTGATATGTGTGGAAAGGGTCGGAATGTCTGTGAATTTGATTGTACTGTTGAAATTTAAACAGGTTTAATGAGTTAATCTGATTTGATCATTTTTGTACTTTATTCATATTTTCTATTCATATACACTGACTGTATACTGACTGACTGTATAGAATGTATACATTCTATACATATACAGGCATAACATTATGACCACCTGCCTATTATTGTGGTGGTCCCCCTTTTGCTGCCAAAACAGCCCTGACCCATCATGCACTGTGTATTCTGACACCTTTCTATCGGAACCAGCATTAAGTTCTTCAGCAATTTGTGCAACAGTAGCTCGTCTGTTGGATCCGATCACACGGGCCAGCCTTCGCTCCCCACGTGCATCGATGAGCCTGGGCCGTCCATGATCCCCTGCCGCCGGTTCACCACTGTTCCTTCCTTGGACCACTTTTGATAGATACTGACCACTGCAGACCGGGAACACCCCACAGGAGCTGCGGTTTTGGAGATGCTCTGATCCAGTGGTCTAGCCATCACAATTTGGCCCTTGTCAAACTCGCTCAAATCCTTACGCTTGCCCATTTTTCCTGCTTCTAACACATCAACTTTGAGGACAAAATGTTCACTTGCTGCCTAATATATCCCACCCACTAACAGGTGCCATGATGAGGAGATCATCAGTGTTATTCACTTCTCCGGTCACTGCTCAGAATGTTATGCCTGATCGGTCAATACTGTGTACCTTTAGTCAAGCTACTCAGAAGTGGGTCACGAGCAACATGTTGGAGACTTCTGCTCTATAGAAAAGTGCCAGAACATGTTATTGCCACATTAGATGTCTTACCGCAATTAGGATGAAGTAGGTGCTGATCGCCATCAGAGGTGCTGCACATGAAAAAGCCAGCAAATGCTTCTGAACTGTGCTTTTCTCCAGTCCTGCATGCATGAGGAACGAGACAAGACCGAATGCAGCTGGGGCCTGGACAGACAGTAAAGAACAAGACATTCAGACTGTAATTCCTTAAGCTGCGTCTGTATTTATGGGAGGAAAGTTACTGGTATTCAGCACCAGGTAATGTGAATAAACCTTGTAGTTCATTTTCCAAGGTTGCCAGATATTTCTAGAGGTGTCTGAGACTAGTGGCCTTATGCCTTTAATCCATTTTGGACCAGAGATGATAAAAGTCAGTGTTTTTTTTTTTTTTTGCTGACAAATGAAAAATGATGTCACAGAAACAATTATCACAACCAATCACTGCAAATTGAGTCTTAACGGCTTTCCCGCTTTATGATTTGCTAGATTATAAAATAACACTTGTGTGTACACAATGTAGATTTGAATTAATTCAAGGAATTAGGTGAATTAAGCAGGAAAAATAATTTTTACTTGAAAATGTCAGGATTTTTGCCCCTGAGAGTACATAGTACATAGTGATTGGAGAAGTCTTACCTTGTGCAAAATCACAGCAAAGAAGACGATGACCTGAACTGACACTTGAGATGAAGCAACAGCTGCACCGAGAGCCATACCATCAGCTACAGAGACGCAGACACACACAGGGAATATATTTCAGACACATCAAGTCGTCGGATGCAGAAAGTGTCAAATTTCCTAACATTGCATATTTCCTGTGGTCTGGATCTTTCTTTCTGGCACACAGAAACTCACCCCACTGTCCATTTAATGTCCATGGCTGTAATGTCAGGATGTGTATTATTTGTTTTGCGAAGCCTAAAGGGAAACAGCATATCTGTTGACAGTACCTGCTGCATGAATGAGGAGACCCAGTGTCGCTGTGGTGCTGCCGCTGTACACGCTCGCACGCGAGACTAGAAATGGAGAGACAGGAGGAATGCTGTTATACTCATCCTGCTGAGTACGTAAACGATTTGCATTGAGAACAAACCTAAAATTAAACTACATGAGGAAAGCAAATCTGATATTTAGCAAAGCTAACGGTGCAGCAAATCCAATTCAAATCATCTAATGTTGACTTAACGCTCTCGGATTATAACAAGATAAACATGAATATGTTGCAGAAGCTTCACAAAAATATTGGCTAATCTCAATGACAGATCACTTCCTGCAGGAAAGAACACAGCAAATCTAAGTTCACACATACAGCGATTTCATTGCTGTACTATGAAGTAACCTGGAGGCCTTACTACTAATGGTTGCCATGGTAATAATGTTTAGCAGTGGGTGATGCAGTTAACATACCAAATCCATTTTTGCTGCTAAAATGAAACAGTCTGGAGGGAGATTTGGTGTTTGTGAATATATTTCAGCAGTGTATATATGCAAGATAAAGGAGTGTGAGCTCTTTGCCATGCATGCTCTACTGTCTTCACACTCACTGGTAGACACTGAACCAAACCCCTTCATATTTGCATAAAGTTTAACTTTGCGATCATAAATAGTTCCAGTGGTTGCTATCGCTCATGGCACAGGAAGTCACAAGCTCTCATTAAAAACGAACGTTCTCCGCTCGCTGTGTTGCTGCGAGTTGCTCTATGTGTAAACGCAGAATAACCCATGATGTTTACCGTGTGACGAACAGTAGTCAGCGATCTGATCGACCACAAACATCAAAGTGAAGCCCAGGACCAGTGATGCCCCAATGAAGACATGGGGACGCAGTCCTTTCTCTGCGGAAGGCTTGAGAGTAGCATTCACATCTGAGGCATTCAGCCTAGCTGTTACAACTGAGCAAAATGAATCTGCAAAATGAATCAACATGTTCAAAAAACATGAATAAATTATTAACGAATACTAATCAGATGGCTCTAGACACAGTATAGACGAATATATTTCTCGAAAAAATACTTCCTTTAATATAAATAAAAAACTGATATTTAGTGAAACAGTAGATACAATGATTAAAATAAGTAACCTGCTCAGTATTAAGTATCAGTCAGGAGCATCAGGGAACATTTTGTTCAACAATGGCCTTATGCTTATGAGTTTTAATTCAAAGTGTCATAGCATTTAAACAGTATCTGTAAAGAGAGCGAGCATGAGGCAGACAAACCGAAAGACTTGTGAGCAGTGTGTAGATGGTGGAGATGGAATGGGGAAAGAAACACATGTCTTGCTGCACACATTCACATGCAACAGCTTCTCTGCATACCCAGCTCTGTGTTAGCAAATACCTTTGTGTACACACACACACACACAATTCTCGGAATCTTTAATAACCATGCTCACTGATGCGCTCTGACTGGTTTTCTCTGGCACGCCTTATTTACGGTTCTTAACACCATAAGATTTCTTATATTGCAGGATGATACTGAAGTAGATCCTCTTGATATTTTCACAGACCAGTTTATAAAGTACACTAGGCTTCCATTACATAGTATCACACTGCATCGTGCAGTATCATATAGTACAGTTAGGAGCAAATTAGCACAGTATTGGACGATACAAGCAATACCACTATCTGTACTGAAGCAAACGTAGAAATAACACATACTGACTATCAGCCTAAAGGTGTATCAAGATAGATATAAACACAGGCCCAAGTGATTGATGAGAGAACACAATATTTAATATTTTAAATATTTAGCAACAGCAAAAACACAAATCTGGCTCAGCTGTCTTCGCTTATAAGTCTACTCCTCAGTAATACACATCAACTATGTGAAAGTGTGCGTTTATTATGGATCAAGCAGAATTTACTCACCTCTGGATGATCCCTCAAGTAGCTCCACCCCCTCCGGAATAATAATCGCTAGGGCGGTGCCACACAGAAGCCCCGCCCCCAGCACGGTAATAAACTGCTGTTTCTGCTGTTAGGGTGAGGATTTTAAAGTATTTTAAATATAAAACTCTTCTAAAATCACAAGAGGCATTCAGGCATTATATTTATATTCAAATGATATATGTTTATGAGGTGTATGCCAGGACAAACGTCACATGATTATTAGAGAATATGTATAAACTAAACACAAAAATAAAACTAATTTACATGTCAGACTGCTTTAAGTCTCGTGTGCTTAGACAGCTTTAGCGAAAGTGAGTATTGTGCAATAAAGAAGCATTAACAAGTGTTTTATTATCTTTTATGGTTGTAAATAGTGTCCAGATATCCACATTTGCTGAATAGCAAGTAAAAATAGCATTAAAGTATAATGATCCAGGAAGCGTCGTCCTCTTGTTAGACATGTTAGGATTTGACAGGTTTTTGACTCTTACCTGGGAAAAGTTGATCAGTAATGGAATCAATCCGAGCAGAAAACATCCCACAAACATAGCCAGAGAGATTAAAATAACAGCCACTGCTCCGTCCATGGCTTTCACCTCTTTCCCCCCCTCTGTACTTCAAGTCCACTAACCTTTATAATAATCAAGGGTCTTCACACTCTTAACGCGCATGCTCCGATAAATCAGATCTTATAATAATCTATAATAAGATCTTGTAGCATGTGAAATATAGACTGTAGGCCCGTGTGATGTCACGTAGAGCAGTTTCAAACTTTCCACGTCGCAGCTTTGAGCAAATCGACTGTAGTTGTCCGTGTTAACCATTACACCATTACACAGCCCACTAGTGGACAAGTAGAGGAATTACACCGATGACGCAGGACAAATCACAAGACTCCAACACGAGACTGCACGAGTGTGGGAAATAAAAAAAATTAAGTGATTAATAATTATTATAATTATTATTATTATGTATTCTTCAATTAACACTACACAATATGGCAGACACCATCACATCTCATATACAGGTCTTCCCCACACGGTTACCACAAAGTTGCATATTCTTTACATGCTTTAGCGTCACAATTTCCCTTCGTTGAACCCAAACGTGTTCCAGCATGGCACTGGATGGCGTGGAAAAACTCGAGTGTCCTGCCCTCAAACCAACCAAACACCTTTGGAATGAACTGGAATGTCACCTGCACTTCAGACCTACTCACTCAACATCAGCGCCTGACCGCAATAATGGTCTTGTAGCTGAATGATCACAAATCCCCACAGCCACACTCTAAAATCTAGTGCAGAGACTTCCCAGAAGATTGGAGTGGATTAAAACAGCAAAGTGGGAAGACCATCAGCAAGAAGCTTGGTGAGAAGGAGACAGTGATTATTCTCAAATGGAAGGAATGCAAAATGATCACCAATCACCCTTGGTCTGGAGCTCCATGCAAGATTTCGCCTCATGGGGCAAGGCTGATCATGTGAAAAGTGATGGATCAGCCCAGAACTACATGAGAGGAGCTTGTAAATGATCTCAAGGCAGTTGGGAGCACAGTCACCAGTCAAACCATTGGTAACACAATACACCACCATGGATTGAAATCCTGCAGCACCCGCAAGATCCACCTCCTCAAGAAGGCACATGTACAGGACTGTTTGAAGTTTGCCAATAAACATCTAAATGATTCAGAGAAGGATTGGGAGAAAGTGCTGTGGTCAGATGAGACCAAAATTGAGCTCTTTGTCATCAAAAACTAAGAACACCTTCCCTACAGTCAAGCACGGAGGTGGAAGCATACTGCTTTGGGGCTGTTTTTTTGCTAAAGGTACAGGCCGACTTTGCCGCATTGAGGGAAATGCGAAATTCCAAGAAGTATTGTGAAATCTTGGATAAGAACCTCCTTCCCTCAGCCAGAACACTGAAGATGGGTCATGGATAGGTCTTTCAGCATGATAATGATCTAAAACACATGGCCAAGGCAACAAAAGAGTGGCTCGAGAAGAAGCACATTAAGGTCATGGAGTGGCCTCGCCAGTCACCAGACCTTAATCCTGTAGAAAATTTATCAAGGGAGCTGAAACTTCAAGTTGCCAAGCGACAGCTAAGAAACCGTAAGGATTTAGAGATGATCTGTAAAGAAGAGTGGACCAAAATCCCTCCTGAGATGTGTGCAAACCTGGTAACTACAAGGAACATCTTACCTCTGTGCTTACCAACAAGGATTTCTCCACCAAGTACTAAGTCATGTTTTGCTTGGGGATCAAATACTTATTTTACTCACTGAAATGCAACTCAATTTATAACATTTGTATCATGTGTTGTTTTTTTGGGGGGGATTTTTGGTTGATATTCTGTTACAATAAACCTACCATAACAATTATAGACCCTTAATTTCTTTGAGTGTGTGCAAACCTACAAAATCAGCAAGGGATGAAATATTTATTTTCCCCACTGTATACACACACACACACACACACACACACACACACACACACACACAATGGTCAGGTGTTCACAACATTTCTGGCCATAATCATGTAACAAAAGGACAATAAATACAAGATTATATAAAAAGTCACATAAGCATTGTACAGAGGGTTTAATATTTACTATATATATATATAAAATATATACTATAACGTGTATTGTAATGGTTTCTTCCACATTGTGTTAGTGTGGGTTAAAGGTACCATGTGCTGGAATGGTGCCTGATCTCTGGTGAGAGAGTCAGCTTGCAACAGCAAGGAATTAGTGTCTATAATGAACTCAGAAACTACATTGACCTAATAGTTCCTCATGAGCCCTTGGGTGCTGTTGTAGAAAGGACATTATCAATATTTATATTATTTACTGTCCAGTGTCACCCAAATGAGGATGAGGTTCCCCCCTGAGCCTGGTTCCTCTCAAGGTTTCTTCCTCATATCATCTCGGAGTTTTTCCTTGCCACCGTCCTTGCCTCAGGCTTGCTCATTAGGGATAAAATAGCACTTAACTTTAAACTTTATAATTTTTTTCCTTCTGTTTCTATACTTCTATAAAACTGCTTTGAGACAATGTCCATTGTTAAAAGCACTATACAAAGAAGTGAAACTGAATTGGTGAGGATTCACTCTCTGAATTCATCTCTGGATTAACTGCAACCCTGAACAGAAAGAAAGAAGGAAAGGCACGAAGAAAGGCAGAAAGAATGAAAGGCAGAGAGAAAGGCAGAACTGAGAAAGAAAGACATAAATAAATAAATAAAGAAAGAGGCAGAAAAAAGGCAGAAAGAAAGAAAGGCAGAAAAAAAAGAAAGGCAGATGAAAAAAGGCAGAAAAAAGGCATGAATAAATAAATAAAGGCAGAAAAAAGGCAGAAGAAAGAAAGGCAGAAGAAAGGAATAAATAAATAAATAAATAAAGAAAGAAAAGGCAGAAAAAAGAAAGGCATAAATAAATAAATAAATAAAGAGGCAGAAAAAAGGCAGAAAGAAAGGCAGATGAAAGAAAGGCAGAAAAAAGGCATAAACAAATAAATAAATAAATGTAGAAAAAAGGCAGAAATAAAGGCAGAAGAAAGACAAATAAATAAATAAAGAAAGGCAGAAAAAAATAAATAAAGGCATAAATAAAGGCATAAATAAATAAAGAAAGAAAAAAATTCAGGAAGAAAGAAAGAAAGGCAGAAAGAGGCAGAAAGAAAGAAAGGAAGAAAGAAAGAAAAAGAAAGGCAGAAAAAAATGGAGAAAGAAAGAAAGGTTGATGGATGGATGTAGATTTAAAAGAGAAGAATGTGTGTAATCTGGAATCAGCTCACCTATTTATTTCACCACCATGGAGAGGTACACATAATGAATCAGATGTTAGAATAAAAAAAAAAAAAAAAACGATAAAGGAATGTCGACTCATGTTTTAGCAGTAAAGGCTGAATTTATTGTTTAAAGACATGGAAGGCTCTGAAGTGGACATTGTAAAAAAGAGGAAGAAAGAAGGGAAGCTACAATAGAAAACTGAGATCAGAGAAGCACGATCTGCATTCCACATTCCACTGTTCTCGAGGAAAACAAACAAACAAACAAATGATTGGCTGTACATGGTTGAGCTGTACACATGTCCTTAAATGCCACAGTTTAGTTTTCATGAGAGCAGTGCAATGACAGTATTTACACACGAAAAAGTAGTTCCAACAGCTCCACCTTAGTCTTATAGTGGTCTCCTGTTCCAAAGAGAAACAAATGAAATAAATAAAAATCTGAGAAACAAACGGAAACATTGATAGAGATGTGTGCGTAAAGTGCAGCCTCCAGGTCATATTTCATGGTTTTATAGTCATCTACTGGATTAAACCCCCCCCACCCCCAGGGATACAATAACACATGAATCAGATAAACATTGGGACTTCCTTAAACTAAGGACTAAAAGTTATTAACCAATCATAAAAACGCTGCATCATCATGAGTGTTTTATATCACCATGATTTATGTTTACAGTAACATGAGGAGCAGCATCATTGCCACTGGAACATGAGTAGGATCACTGCTGTTCATAAATTAGTGAGATTATATGCTTTACATTATTGTTCAAGTGTCAGTACAGAAAATATTTGCATCATTTCATTTCTCCTCCTAATGTGTAGTCATAGGCTCAGAAACGAACTCACTGAACATGGCAGGCCAAAACATTTGACAGTAATTCATGTAAACAATTAAAAATACATGGACTATTATTCTGCAATCACTTTTCAGTACCAACCAGGGCCTGTTGACATGACACATGATTTTACAGTGATATGACTGTAAAATGACATAACGATCCTTTAATTGCTCCTTGTATAAAGCAGGTTGGACACACAGATCTAACAGACTAACTGTGTTTTTAAAGTTTTGCTCGTTCACTTTTGTTTGCGTCACATAAAAATTTGCATTCGGTGATCAACTACATTAATTGCTACATTGTTTATGGCAGAATAGAGAGACCTTCTTGTTTTTTAAAGAAAGAAAAAAGAAAGAAAGAAAGAAAGAAAGAACGAACCAAAGTCGAATACACAGCTCTCATGCTAGAACGTGCAAGGAAGTGACGACTATACAAAGTCTGTCTTTGAGAACATTCAACAAAATCGCAAGATCATATTACAATCAGGTAGTAAAGGCATCTAAAATCAGTGTTATAACCCCACAGTCTGTTTAGTACAGTAGTTAATAAAGCCCATTATCAATGAGAGCACCGCTGCAGCCTAAACCTGATAAATAACCCGCAGTTATAAAGCCCCATGATTTGCTGAACAGATGGCTCTGTTTCAGCACGGATCCATTTAGTGCTAAAACAGTTCAAAAAGGGGGAAATGTAGGAGAAGCCAAGGCAGCTCTGTGTTTAGGTCAGCTCTAAAACATTGCAAAAAAGCAAAGTACTTGGTGCTTGCTTAATGTTTTTTTTTCCTTGTACAGCTGAAGCCACAAAGGACATTCGTAACATTAACAGTTTGGCTCATAACTGCAAAACTGATGCATGCGTTTTTTAATAGAGAAAAAAATAATATCCCTGCATTTGCAAAGATAGCAAGTTGGAGTGTGTCCAGGTAAAATACTCACCTTTACAGAACAGTATACTTTTCTGAACCTGTGAACCTACTGATTAAAAACTTCAGATTTGTAACACAAAATAGGTGCATAAATACCATGATCAAAAGGATTTCTTCCAAAGCAAAACCCAAAACATCATAAATAATGCTCAAGGAATGGATGTGCAACCATTACAGATACCTCTATCCAAAGGTGGTTGAGAGCCAGTCGTACATGATGTGAACAAGCTGCCATGAAGCAGCAGGTGTGCCTCAATGAACTTGATTAGATTTAAGTTAGTGTGTACTAGCACAAGTGGCTTTTTCCACGTCAAGTAAGAAAGGTAATAATCAAGCCTTGTTAGTGTTTGCTAGCTGCCCTCCAAGCCCAAAGGAAGGAACGTATCCACGTGTGAACCCCTGCTCCGGACAGCATAAGGGCCCTGGAGCACAGCTTTATCCGATATCCATACAGTGTGTTTGCTTTTGATCTAATTATAGTCTATTTAGCTCTATTTACTGAATGTAGTGTGCCTCACTGGTGCACTTCGTTGTCGATAAGACTGTCCTCTCCTGACTGGAAATCTGCCTCGTTGACAACAGAGCCCGGCACGATGAGATCATCATCCTGTGAGGAACTCTGGCCATACTCCTCACCGCTCCCAGAGCCTGACTCCTCTAGGCTCTGCTCCTGCAGAACCTGTGCAATGTACTTCTGCAGAGGGACAAGAGGAAAAGGGCAAAAAATAAATGTTTATTATTCTTTGGGGATTTTTTTTTTCAGCAAGGGCCAAGATATTAGTACTGTATGCCTCTCTAGTAGGGCTGGACAATATGACATCACTATAACTTGCAATACATTATATGTATTAGGCTATATTACATGTATTATAGCAAAATAACCTCCGTCAGAACAAGTGTATCATTAAAACTAATGATGCCACTAAAACATCAGTATATTGATTACTGTTCAGCATGCTATTTTCTTGATCCGTCTTTAAGACATCAATATTTTAAAATGACATTTAAATTTGCATTTGCTAGCTGTTTAATGCTGCCGGGCATAATAACTCTGGGCGACCAGAAAGAAGAGTTAAAACAGATCTTGCAGACAGGCCTGACCTCTCTAACTCATTCATGAATGAGTTATACGTAATACATTTCCAGTTAAAAGCAATATGGCTCCATCTATCGCTCTATTGCTCGTCAGACGCTCTAAACTGGTTCTGAAACAGGTTAAAACCTGGCCAGCAGCCCTCTTTGCTCTTCAGGACTGTTTTGAGTGCACTGACTGGAATATGTTCAGGGAGGATGCAACCAACGGCGACTATCAAACTTGGAGGAGTACACGACATCAGTGACCAGCTACATCGGCAAGTGCATCGAAGATGTGACAGTCTCCAAGACCATCACCACATGCTCCAACCAGAAACCATGGATGACTGCAGAAGTGCATGGTCTCCTGAAGTCGAGAGACTCCGCCTTCAGAGCTGGGGATAAGGCGGCCTTAAGAACAGCAAGGGCCAAACTGTCTCGAGCCATCAGAGAGGCGAAGCACATGCATGCCCAGAGAATCCATGGCCACTTTCAAGACAGCGGAGACTCCCGGCGCATGTGGCAGGGCGTACAGGCGATCACAAACTACAAGACCCCACCATCTGCTTGTGACAGTGACGCCTCCCTCACAGATGCGCTGAATGACTTCTACGCTCGGTTCGAGGTACAGAACAACGTAGCAGTGAGGAAGACCATCCCCTCCTTCTAACGACCAGGTGCTCTGTCTTAACCACGGAGTTAACCCACGGAGACCGCTGTTGTGCAGAACAGCTAGCGGATGTCTTCACTGACATCTCCAACATTTCCCTGAGCAGCGCAGTTGTTCCTACGTGTCTCAAGACAACGACCATCGTCCCCGTGCCGAAGAAGTCTACAGTTTCCTGCCTCAATGACTACCGTCCCATTGCACTCACACCCATCGTGATGAAATGCTTCAAGAGGCTCATCATGAGGCACAACAAGACACAGCTACCACCCTCACTGGACCCCTTGCAGTTTGCGTATCGTCCGAATCCACGGACGATGACATCACCACAACCCTCCATCTGTCCCTCACACACCTGGACAATAAGGACACATATGTACGAATGCTGTTTATAGACTTTAGTTCAGCATTCAACACAATCATCCCTCAGCACCTGATTGAGAAACTGAATCTGCTGGATATGAATTCAATTCAATTCAATTCAATTTTATTTGTATAGCGCTTTTAACAAAGAGCATTGTCTCAAAGCAGCTTTACAGAACATAAGAAACAATAAACATACAAACAAACAGTCCTAGATCTTAGACAAAATTTTCTCTAGTGAGCAAGCCTGAGGTGACTCAGGCGACTGTGGCAAGGGAAAACTCCCTTAGATGGTATTAGGAAGAAACCTTGAGAGGAACCAGACTCAAAAGGGAACCCATCCTCATCTGGGTGACACCGGAGAGTGTGATATGAACAATGCCCTTTCTGCATTAGTTGTGTGATGCAGATACAGCATGTGTAGAATGTTATGTGTAAATTAATTAGGAGGTTGTTGTCGTCCACATAGGGTTGGCAGTGCTGCTTTGAATACTCCAGTCCTCAGAAAGCAGAACCCAGCTGAAGCTGGTCCATCTCTGGATGCCACTGGAGCTGGCACAATCTCTGAACACATGAACACCTTCCTCTGCAACTGGATCCTGGACTTCCTGACTGGGAGACCTCAGTCAGTCTGAATCGGGAACAGCTTCTCCAGCACCACCACACTGAGCACTGGAGCCCCTCAGGGCTGTGTGCTCAGGCCACTACTGTTCACTTTGCTGACTCACGACTGTGCAGCAATGCACAATTTGAACCACATCATTAAGTTCGCCATTGACATGACCCTGGTGGGTCTCATCAGCAAGAACGACAAGTCAGCATACAGAGAGGAGGTTCAACGACTAACAGCCTGGTGTAAAGCCAACAGCCTGTCTCTGAATGTTGACAAGACTAAAGAGATGGTTGTTGACTTTAGGAGAGCACAGAGTGACCATTCTCAGCTGTTCATCGACGGATCCCCTGTGGAGATCGTCAAGAGCACCAAATTCCTTGGTGTACATCTAGAGGAGAACTTCACCTGGTCACACTCAACACCACCTCCATCACCAAGAAAGCCCAGCAATGCCTCTATTTCCTGCGGAGGCTGAGAAAGCCCATCTACCTCTCCAAATCCTGACCATGTTCTACAGAGGGACCATCGAGAGTGTCCTGCGCAGCTGCATCACTGCCTGGTTTGGGAATTGCACCGTCTCGGACCACAAGACGTCACTTAAGTGTAATTTATGTGACGGTGTGATAAGTTGGGTGTAAGAAAATGACAGATAACACACTACACTAAGAGACATTCAATCTCACCGCAGATCTGGTGGGTGGGGAGGTGCCAGGGGGCTGTCCGTTCTCTACTCCATCCACGTCCAGTGAGTCAATCTATAGAGAACACAAAGCTCAGGTTCACAGAGAAGTACAGTATAGAACATACAACCACATTCGTGTATGTGCATTACACACTTACTTTGTAATTGTGTGCACTCAGGTACTTAAAATGTCCGAACACAACGTGTGAGACGCAAATTATGATGGTGATGATCAGAACCACAAATGTGAACATTGAGGTGCCAGCGAAGAACCCTAGAAAGAGCAGAGAACAGAAAATTTTGGTGGGATGCCCTTATTAATTCTATTCAAATTAACGAATTAATGTTCTTAGACAATACATGAATATTGAAAATTGCAAATCTTTTACAAATCGCACCCAGATGACAAATTTTATCTACTCAATTGTCTCCATGTCTGTTGAGAATGGTTTACAGCTGGGAGTACCAAACATTGTGCTGGAACTACCAAACATTGCGCTGGAACTAAACACTATGGCATGTTGTGTGTTTTGCTGCCATTATTTAACAGCTTTGAGTACAGTATGCATTACAGAGATTACAAAGTAGTTCAAAACTATACACAATACCTACACTACTGGTATTGTAAATAAGCAGCGTGCAGTAATCATTTATGAGCATGGTAGTAGCAAAATATTTAATGAAAGTTTCCTAGAAGGCTGCTCACCTGTGCGTACAGTGGAGAAGAAAAGCAACCAGAAGAGGCAGAGGATGGGTGCAGCCACCACCTGGTTCACAGCTCCGGAGTGGATCTTCTTATCCAGTTTGGACGGCAAGTAGGCGTAGTACATATTATACCTGTCTACTAGGTGCTTTAATAACATGTACATTAAACCTAAAAAGAGGACAGACAGAGATGTTAAAAGGCTCAAGGTAATTCTCAGAAATTCATGAAGTCTGTTTTGTGTCTGTCTGTCTGTATATTTTTGTGCCTTTTGTTAGCCTTAGCATTAGTCTTCTTGCCCTGTCGTGAGTCACCCTAAAAAATATCCTCAATGCAAATCTGGAGCCGTCAGGTTAGATTCGATGGATGTCTTTCTGACTCATTCATGTCTGTTCAACTCCATTCAAGCCACAATTTTAGACATCAAAGAGGGCATGGCTCTTGTTGGTCAGTGCTGATTCACAGCAGCTGTCATATCAAACATTAGGCTACTAATGCATTTTACACACAAATTATTTATTTATTTCTCACAATAGCTATTATACTGTAGCTTAACAATTCACCCATATCACATGAAAGCTACTGGATGTGGAATGCTGAAACACATGGATGGAAATGCTTGTGAAGATTTTTTTTTTTTTTCATATGACTTTTGCAATGCTTAGGGCCCTAAGACAATGCAACTGATAAGCACATCCTCAGAAGAAGTCATCAAGAATGCTTTATGGCAGAGGAGATATTCGAGAATACAGCCATTAAACTGTGCAGGGAATTACAGAATGAGCCTCCATTAGATGAGCTTTCAACATCCAAAAGAGACTGCTGCTTTATTTGAAGATGTGAAGTAACAACAAAAGGTAATGTTTAGGTATATTTTTAAAAATGTAATATTTAAAGCTAAATGTTCAGTCTTTCAGACACGTGGTCTGAGACGTCATTAATTTTTTTCCTCTTCCCACTGTTAAGAGTTGAGTGGGTTTGAGAAGCTTACCGAAAGGAACGATGATCGGACAGGTGATGCTGTAGGTCATGACTACAGTGAAGACGTTCATCAACCAGGCATACGCTGCCCCGAACTGGAACTCGTACGCTTGATGCTGTGTAGTAAATACCACATCAATTTAGCTTTATGATTCATTGGATTTTTACTGTTATCCTAATGAATGCACCATATTGGGTTTTGATTTTAAGTATGCGTAACTATGATGAAATGCAAATAAAATGCCAGTAAGGATATGAAAAGGTTTCATGTGTTTTCAGAAGTAGTGTGCACTATATGGCCAGAAGTACGTGGACACCCCTCACAATTATTGAGTTCAGGTGTTTCAACCACCCATTGTTAACAGGTACACATCAATTACACAGCCATGCAATTTTGTTCTTAGTTAGGTGGCACCGTCATAGGATACCAACTTTGCCACATCAGTTCAAGAAAATTCTGTCCTGGTAGATCAGCCCCAATCAACTGCAAGTGCTATTATTGTGAAATGGAAGCATCTAGGAGCACATCACCATTGGACTCTGAAGCAGTGGAAATGTGTTCTCTGGAGTGATGAATCACAATGCAATGTCTATAAAGATATGGTTTGATGAGCTTGGTGTGATGGCCTCAAATGCATTGCAAAGAGCCCTCAATCCCACTGAATATCTTTGGGATGAACTGGAACACTGATTGCAATACCAGGTCTTCCTGCTTAGCATCAGTATCTGGACTCGCAAATGCTATTTTTATCGAATGGACACAAATTCCCAAAAATCTTCTAGATAGCATTCCTAGAAGAGTAGAGACTGTTAAAACTGCAAAGTGGGGCTAACTCCATATCAATTACCATGTTTTTGATTGGGGTCTTCAACAAACACTCAAGTGTGATGGCCAGGTGTCCAGATACTTTTGGCTATTTTGTGTATATAATGTTAATAGTGAATAAGGCATTAACTGGTTTGTACCCCTATTAGCACCTAATAATGTGTAACATGTACACGTTGTGCTAGTATACTAAAAGCATGAAGGTCTCAGGAAAGTCTATACCCTTTTCACATTGCGTCTTTCCGCTGTAGAGCGAGCCAAGCACAGGCGAATCATGTACATGAGCAGACCCGGAATGCGCAATAGGTCCAGGGCATTACCGATGAAGGACGAGGCAATGACATAGTTAACAAAAAAAGCCCCGTTGTCCGGAAGAAATACACACCTGAAGAAAATAAATAAATAAAATTTCAGTAAAAACCTATCAAGAAATTATATCTACATAGAGCTGATAATGTGCAAATGTTGTATATAGATAATGTAGATAATGTGCAAATGACAAATGGCACTGCTGCCAATATAATATACAAATACAATACGATATTTTAGCCCAACCTAATACAAAATAAAATGAAACTGATACAGTATAATTTTCCAATATTGCATGGTCATGCAATAACTTACTCGAATCTCACTGTAGCTTTATCCAGGAATGTCTGGTCAAAAAGCCATCGAAAAAACACATCCAAACTACATTAGGAAAAGAATAAAGATAGAGCATTTTACTAAAGTGACAGCACGTTTATAGTTAAAATACTTTAAATACCATTGATAAGCCGACCTCAAAAAGAAAGAGTGTGCTGCCTTCATCTGCACATAAGATTTACAGGAATTTACACTGATCAGCCATAACATTAAAACCACCTGCCTAATATTGTGTAGGTCCACCTTGAGCTGCCAAAACAACTCTGACCCCAAAAAAACTCTGAAGGTGTGCTGTTGTTTCTGGCACCAAGTTGTTCGCAGAAGATCCTTTAAGTCCTGTAAGTTGTTAGGTGGGGCCTCCACGGATCATAGACTTTTGCTTGATTGGATTGAGATCTGGTGAATTTGGAGGCCAAATCAAGACCTTGGCCTCGTTGTCATGTTTCTGAAAGAATTCCTGAACAATTCTTTCAATCTCGGCACATTATCATGCTGATAAAGTTATTGCCATTTAACAATTCCGTTGTCTTGAAGGGGTGCACATGGTCTGCAACATTGTTTAGGTAGGTAGTATGTGTCAAATTAACATCCACATGCCAAGACCTGAAGTTTCCCTGATAAATCAGACCTTCTTCCAGTGCTCCATGGTCCAGTTTTCATGGCATTTTTGGTAGGTACTAATCACTGCATAACAAGAAAACCCCATAAGACCCAAGATGTTTGTTTTGGAGAAGGCATTTAGCAATCACAATTTGGCCCTTGTCAGAATCACTGAGATTCGTACACCTGCCCATTTCTCCTGCTTCCAACACATTAACTTTATGAACAGACTGTTCACTTGCTGCCTAAAATATCCCACCCCTTGACAGATGCCACTGTAACAAGATAATCATTTTTATTCGTCACATGTCAGTGGTTTTAATGTTATGGCTGATTGATGTAAATGCCCATAGAAATCTTACACACACATAAGATACACATAACTTTTCAAAATATTGAAAGCATTTAATCTTATACAGTAACAAACAACTGTAAGATAGCCAGCAGCTATCACATGGCATTTTCCTCCAGTCACTGAAGAATTTTATTCTAACCTGCTGAGGCCTAGAGATGGCAGTAGCAGGACCATAAAGATGAGGAAGGTGTAGCACTTGTGCATAGTGGTTCTGTTCTCCCCAGAACTGTTAGGAAAAATGACCAAAACACCAGAGTGAGGGGAAAAAAACAATTGTAGATTTGAAACATCTAAATTTAACAAATTAAAATATATAAAATACACAACCGCAAGAACAATAGCCTCCTTTTTGTGTGTCAAAATGCACAGAACTCTGAATCTATCCTGTGCCTTCATTATGTGCTCTTCTAACACAGTGCTAGCTAATGTGTGTTAAAGAAAGAAAGCTGGGAAGTGAGTGTGTACCGTGTCCAGTGTGCCTCAAAGAAAGCAGAGTAGTACACGATGGTGGGCAGCAGGGCCGAGAAGCACCACAAGAGCAGAGTGGGAAAGAACTGGGTGATTATGGGATTCTGGAAGTCCAGACCAAAGCAGAACACAGTGAAGGGAAGGACACGGGATGGGAGCGTGACCAATTAAAATCCATTCAGTTTATTACATTATAACATCTCACTTAATTCAGAGGAGCACAAAAACACTTATAGCCAAGTCAAAGTTTCATAAAACACACCATGCATGTATAAAATTCAGTAAAGGGCAGTCATTCTCATGCTCCATGCAAAATCTACTTCTTCTTCTTCTTCCGGCTTTTCCCTTCAGGGGTCGCCACAGCGAATCATCTCTCTCCACCTATCCCTATCTTCTGCATCCTCAACACTTGCACCCACTAGCTTCATATCCTCATTAATTCCATCCATATACCTCCTCTTTGGCCTTCCTCTTTGCCTCCTGCCTGGCAGCTCCATGTCCAACATTCTCCTACCAATATACTCACTCTCCCTCCTCTGAACATGTCCAAACCATCTTAATCTGGCCTCCCTAACTTTGTCCCCCAAACGTCCAACATGAGCTGTCCCTCTGATGTACTCGTTCCTAATCCTATCCAATCTTGTCACTCTCAAAGAGAACCTCAACATCAGCTCTGCTACCTCTAGCTCTGACTCCTGTCTCTTCCTCAGCAACACTGTCTCTAAACCATACAGCATGGCCGGTCTCACCACTGTCCTGTACACCTTCCCCTTGATTCTCGCTGATATTTTCCTATCACACAGAACTCCCGACACCTTTCTCCACCCATTCCAACCTGCCTGCACTCGCTTCTTTACCTCTTTCCCACACTCTCCATTACTCTGGACTGTTGACCCCAAGTACTTAAACTCCTGTACCTTCTTCATCTCTTCACCCTGTAACCTTACTGTTCCACTTCCCTCCCTTTCATTCACACACATGTACTCAGTCTTACTACGACTGACTTTCATTCCTCTTCTCTCCAGCGCAAACCCCCACCTCTCCAGGTTTTCCTCCACCTTCTCCCTGCTCTCACTACAGATCACAATGTCATCTGCAAACATCATTGTCCAAGGAGACTCCTGTCTGACCTCCTCTGACAACTGGTCCATCACTATAGCAAACAGGAAGGGGCTCAGAGCCGATCCCTGATGAAGTCCCACCTCCACTTTGAACTCCTCTGTCTGACCTACAGCACACCTCACCACTGTCCTGCTCCTCTCATACATGTCCTGCACCACTCTGACATACTTCTCTGCTACTCCTGAGTTCCTCATACAGTACCACAGCTCTTCTCTTGGCACCCTGTCATACGCTTTCTCCAAGTCTACAAACACACAGTGCAACTCCCTCTGACCATCCCTATACTTCTCCATCAAAATTCTCAGAGCAAAAATTGCATCTGTTGTGCTCTTTCTAGGCATGAAGCCATACTGCTGCTCACAGATTTCCACTACCTTCCTTAACCTAGCTTCCACTACTCTTTCCCATAGCTTCATTGTATGGCTCATCAGCTTCATCCCCCTATAGTTGCTGCAACTCTGCACATCACCCTTATTCTTAAATGCAAAATCTACTTACATTCAGGTATTCCACAGGTTTTGTAACATTAAACTTGTCCATGGTAGATATGATGATAGCAGGAGTGGTGAGAAAGAAGAGCAGGAGGAAGAGGAAACTGTTGATAATTAAGCAGCGGAGCCACCAGTTTAGGCCGCTTATAGACAAGTGCTCCCTGCAGGAGAAATAACAAAATTACTACCTAATCTACGTCTAACACTGGCTCATTTGTCAAAAAAAAGGGCAGAACCTGTATTGCCGTTTGTGCTGTGATAATAATGGAAGACAGTTGGACTGTTACGAACAGAAGCTCTTACCAGTAGACGTTTTGTGGGTCAGGAGCGTAGCTGACTGACCAGTTGTGTGTTTGTAGGATATTGCTGAAGGGTGAGGATTTGGGCTCGCGCCGACAGTGACAGCCATGAAACTTACACGCATTAAAGTCCTTAAGAATACTAAGAAGAAAAAAACACAAGAAAAACACAATACTTGTGACAAGTCTTGTGACAAAGACCTGATTAAAAAAATCTATTGGACAGGGCACTAATGCAACCAGTCAGAAATCATACAACCAACAAATCATCAGATATATATATATACACACACATATATACACAACTAAAATACGGGGGCATGTTATTACTATAATAAAAACTTATCTAGATGCATCCAAAACACACAGTCTCTCAAACCTACACTGCAGTCATGGCTTCATTCTGGAAGGTGACGAAGGCCATCTCCAGAGGCTTAGTGCTGACCTTCTCTTTCTCCCTCTTATAATCCTCTCTCAGCTTGGCCTCCCGCTCTGTGTAGTAGTTCATTGCTTCTCTCTGCACAACACCATGACATTTCAGTTTAAATTTTCATTAAGACAAGGTTATGTATGAAAATATGTCGGTATTTGTTATTTTCAATACTTCCAGTGCATATATCCACTTCAAATGTACAGACATGATGTCTTGACTTTGTACCTATAAAAATGAAGTGTGTACTCATGTGTATAACCATAAATCTATTAAAAAACTGATACGGAAGAATGCATTTTGGAGAATAAAAAAGGTTTGATGACACCTGCCACAATTTGCCTAAAGCACTTTTGCAGCATTTATATCTAGAACTTATTTACGTAACCTGTATAATCTAGCCATGGGGGTCACAATCCAGTGACCTCTGTGCCGGTCCCAAGCCCGGATAAATAGAGAGGGTTGCGTCAGGAAGGGCATCTGGCGTAAAACATTGCCAAATTTAACCATGCGAATCGTCAGTACGAATTTCATACCGGATCGGTCGAGGGCCGGGTTAACAACGACCACCATCGGCGCCGTTGACCTACAGGGCGCCGGTGGAAATTGGGCTACTGTTGGTCGAAGAAGTAGAGGAGGGAGGAGAGTGCACAGACAGAGAGAGAAGAGGAAAGGTAAGAGTGTAGGACTGAGAATAGGAACTCTGAATGTTGGTACTATGACAGGGAAAAGTAGAGAGCTGGCTGATGTGATGGAGAGAAGGAAGGTGGATATACTGTGTGTACAGGAGACCAGGTGGAAGAGTAGCAAGGCTCGTAGTATAGGAGCAGGATTCAAGCTGTTTTATTATGGTGTGGATAGTAAGAGAAATGGGATAGGTGTGGTCCTGAAGGAGGAGTTTGTGAGGAATGTTCTGGAGGTGAAGAGAGTGTCAGACAGGGTGATGAGTCTGAAGTTAGAGATTGAAGGGGTGATGTTGAATGTTGTTAGTGGTTATGCCCCACAGGTAGGTTGTGAGTTAGAGGAGAAAGAGAGATTCTGGAGTGAATTAGGTGAGGTGATGGAGAGTATTCCCACGGGTGAGAGAGTGGTGATAGGAGCAGATTTTAATGGACATGTTGGTGAGGGGAACACAGGTGATGAGGAGGTGATGGGCAAGTTTGGAGTTAAGGAAAGGAACCTTGAAGGACAGATGGTAGTGGACTTTGCTAAGAGACATGGGTGTGGTTAACACTTATTTTCAGAAGAGGGAGGAGCATAGAGTGACGTACAAGAGTGGAGGTAGGAGAACACAGGTAGACTACATCCTATGTAGAAGAGGCAATCTGAAAGAGATTAGTGACTGTAAAGTGGTAGTGGGAGAGAGTGTAGCCAGACAGCATAGGATGGTGGTGTGTAGGATGACTTTGATGGTCTGTAAGACGAAGAGGTCAAAGATAGAGATAGAGAAGAAAACCAAGTGGTGGAAGCTGAAAAAGGAAGAATGTTGTGAGGAATTTAGACAGGAGTTGAGGCAGGCTCTGGGTGGTCAGGTAGTGCTGCCAGATGACTGGGAAACTACCGCAGAAGTGATCAGGGAGACAGGGAGAAAGGTGCTGGGTGTGTCATCTGGAAGGAGGAAAGAAGATAAGGAGACTTGGTGGTGGAATGAGGAAGTTCAGGATAGTATCCAGAGGAAGAGGTTAGCCAAGAAGAAGTGGGACATGGACAGGACTGAAGAGAATAGACAGGAATACAAGGAGTTACAGCGCAGAGTGAAGAGGGAGGTGTCTAAGGCCAAGCAGAAGGCATATGACGAGTTGTACACTAGGTTAGACACTAGAGAAGGAGAGAAGGACTTGTACAGGTTAGCTAGGCAGAGGGATCGAGATGGGAAGGATGTGCAGCAAGTTAGAGTTATTAAGGATAGAGATGGAAGGGTGCTCACAAGTGAGGAGTGTGTACAGAGGAGATGGAAGGAGTACTTTGAGGAGCTGATGAATGAGGAAAATGAGAGGGAAAAAAGAGTAGAAGGGGTGAACTCTGTGGAACAGAAAGTAGATAAAATTAGAAAGGATGAAGTCAGGAACGCTTTGAAGAGGATGAATAGTGGGAAGGCAGTTGGTCCTGATGACATCCCGGTGGAGGTCTGGAAGTGTCTGGGAGAGGCAGCAGTGGAATTTTTAGCTAGTTTGTTCAACAGGGTTTTAGAGAGTGAGAGGATGCCTGAGGAATGGAGAAGAAGTGTGTTAATGCCGATCTTTAAGAATAAGGGTGACGTGCAGAGCTGCAGCAACTATAGGGGGATAAAGTTGATGAGCCATACAATGAAGCTATGGGAAAGAGTAGTGGAAGCTAGGTTAAGGAAGGTAGTGGAAATTTGTGAGCAGCAGTATGGCTTCATGCCCAGAAAGACATGTCCTGACGCAATTTTTGCTCTGAGAATTTTGATGGAGAAGTATAGGGATGGTCAGAGGGAGTTGCACTGTGTGTTTGTAGACTTGGAGAAAGCGTATGACAGGGTGCCAAGAGAAGAGCTGTGGTACTGTATGAGGAAGTCAGGAGTAGCAGAGAAGTATGTCAGAGTGGTGCAGGACATGTATGAGAGGAGCAGGACAGTGGTGAGGTGTGCTGTAGGTCAGACAGAGGAGTTCAAAGTGGAGGTGGGACTGCATCAGGGATCGGCTCTGAGCCCCTTCCTGTTTGCTATAGTGATGGACCAGTTGTCAGAGGAGGTCAGACAGGAGTCTCCTTGGACAATGATGTTTGCAGATGACATTGTGATCTGTAGTGAGAGCAGGGAGCAGGTGGAGGAAAACCTGGAGAGGTGGAGGTTTGCGCTGGAGAGAAGAGGAATGAAGGTCAGTCGTAGTAAGACTGAGTACATGTGTGTGAATGAAAGGGAGGGAAGTGGAACAGTAAGGTTACAGGGTGAAGAGGTGAAGAAGGTACAGGAGTTTAAGTACTTGGGGTCAACAGTCCAGAGTAATGGAGAGTGTGGGAAAGAGGGAAAGAAGTGAGTGCAGGCAGGTTGGAATGGGTGGAGAAAGGTGTCGGGAGTTCTGTGTGATCGGAAAATATCAGCGAGAATCAAGGGGAAGGTGTACAGGACAGTGGTGAGACCGGCCATGCTGTATGGTTTAGAGACAGTGTCACTGAGGAGGAGACAGGAGTCAGAGCTAGAGGTAGCAGAGCTGAAGATGTTGAGGTTCTCTTTGGGAGTGACAAGATTGGACAGGATTAGGAATGAGTACATCAGAGGGACAACTCATGTTGGACGTTTGGGGGACAAAGTTAGGGAGGCCAGATTAAGATGGTTTGGACATGTTCAGAGGAGGGAGAGTGAGTATATTGGTAGGAGAATGTTGGACATGGAGCTGCCAGGCAGGAGGCAAAGAGGAAGGCCAAAGAGGAGGTATATGGATGGAATTAATGAGGATATGAAGCTAGTGGGTGCAAGTGTTGAGGATGCAGAAGATAGGGATAGGTGGAGAGAGATGATTCGCTGTGGCGACCCCTGAAGGGAAAAGCCGAAAGAAGAAGAAGAAGATTTACGTAACCTGTATACACTGATCAGGCATAACATTATGACCACCTGCCTAATATTGTGTTGGTCCCCCTTTTACTGCCAAAACAGCCCTATCAGAACCAGCATAAACTTCTTCAGCAATTTGAGCAACAGTAGCTCGTCTGTTGGTTCAGATCACATGGGCCAGCCTTCGCTCCCCACGTGCATCAGTGAGACTTGGCTGCCCATGACCGTCGCCGGTTCACCATTGTTCCTTCCTTGGACCACTTTTGATAGATACTGACCACTGCAGACCGGGAACACCCCAGAAGAGCTGCAGTTTTGGAGATGCTCTGATCCAGTCGTCTAGTCATCACAATTTGGCCCTGGTCAAGCTCGCTCAAATCCTTACACTTGCCCATTTTTCCTGCTTCTAACGCATCAACTTTGAGGACAAAATGTCAAGTGTCTAAATACCTGTTCCCTATAATTTTTTTTTAACGTATCTTTATTTATGCATATGGATACAATCTTTTTGTTCATGTTTAGAAGTACAAAGATATTATGTGCGTACATCTGAATTGGACTAATACACCAGAAGCATGTTAAATAACAAAACCAAAAAGGTCTCCTCATAGTTATTTCCCATCACAGCACAATGCAACATCTCGGATATCTCATTTTCATTAGTTTTCTCAGCCTGTGCTTTTCATGAAAACAAAGCTGACACAATCCTACTGAACATCGTCTGTGAAAGGAGCTATATGTACCGGATGATGTACACCTGTATATTACACAGTATATGCAGTCCAAAAACAAACCAATTTTCTAAACAACTTGTTATAATATGTGTTATAATATGTGTTATAATATGATTCTGTACACTGCATTTTATCCAATAAATACCTGTGACCCTAAAGGGGCCTCACCTGCTCACAGCCCTTTATGATGCAACAGCAAAGATGACCACAAGGTTTGGGGTTGATCATAGTATGTACGTGTTCCTTGTTATACAAGTCCGTGTAGAACTTCTTGCTGCGTCCCGTCTTCTTCCTATGAAGAGTAGCTTATTAATGACCTTATAACCACTCAGTTATATAACTAATCTCAGCCAGCCCAGAAGCCATTTTTGGCTGTTTAAAGGAAATGAGTTGCACATGGTTAATGTTCACCTTTCAGAGTCCAGATACATGAGCCTGGCCACATCATAACAAATGCGAGCTTCCAGTACAATACAATTTTCATATGCTTGCCTGCGTGTAAAAAGGAGAGTGAAGAAGAGAAGGTAAAATAGAGACCGTTCAGTTAGGGAATAAAATAAATACACAAATGAATAAATTAATCAACAAAAGAACCTTGTTCATGACTAATGGGGATGAAAACAATTATAGAGAACGAAAACATGATTTATAACGCAAAGTTGACAACATTACTTAAACATCAGAGAAAACCAGTTCATCCTTCTACCTATAATGAACACTTTCAATCTAGTATTTTCTGCAAAAGGGCATGTGAATTGCCACAGTGCTTGAGCAGCCTGATTTGGGTATAGGGTATAGTGTTTGACATCCTGTCCGTTATCACTGAAGATCACATTAATTTGTAACGATGCTTGAGTAACTAACTAGTTAAGAGACCTAGCTAGCTTTCTATTTATTGCCCATTATACTGTATTTGGATTTAGCCCCGATTTCCCATTTTGGCCATCTGCTAATTTCCATCATCCAGACAGCTTTCCTCATCAAATGGCAGCTATCAGCTGCAGACACTTATTGCAGACGTTTATCATGTATTTCCACAAACTCCATGCTGTGCGAGTGGCATCACAGAGCAGCTGAACACACTCTGAGGAAAGCACTACAGGTCCTATTCCACACACATGAGCTCACGTGTTAGTGTCACTGTGATTGACGGGGAAAGAGAGTATGTCACTCCCCCGCATCAAAAGCATATGGTCTCTGATGACAAAGTCGAAAGTCTAATGTAAAATTTTATATGCATTTTTTTCCTAAGCTTTTATAAATGTTATGCTAGATACAAACTACTGTTCATAGATTTACAGTGCAATTTGTAGCGACTATATATCTACATTTACAGAAAAAGTGTGTGTTCCTGTCTTTGGTTGTGATCCTGTATACAGCCAGGAATCAAAGCTACTATAGCAACCCTACTACTGTGCATCTAAAATAATAAAGTGTAAATGATGGAAGTTTGAATGTCATGGATATTAGCAGCCTTACTCAAAGTGCAGCTTTATTTGACTCTCTTCTGAAAACCTGTTGATTCCATGTATGAATAAAGTGCGTTTCACCTGTGAAAGAAAGAAAAAGGGGGAAAAAAAGCATTTAAAAATGAGTTATTTTGGACAGAACAAAAGTTATGAATTATGAAGTACTTGATTTGGATTGCACTCTTGGTGTAAAACATCACAATATGCCAGCAGTGCTGCAGCCCACTCACTAGATCGTCTTCTTTGTAGTGCATCTTGGAGGTGTGTCGCCTCATGCTGTAGACGGTCAGTAACAGGTAAAGAAATGCAAAGATAGTGTGCAGCCACAGCAGGTTGTTCCTGTGTTAATACAAATTAACATCAATTGTAATTAAAGACTATTGTCGTACACACAATTCACAAAAAGAGCCACAAATTCTAAAACAATTAATTAATAAAATTTACCCAGACTTTAAGTTGGCTATTGTGGTTCTCCCAAAACTGTACGCATTATGGTCTGTGAAGGACAAGGAAAGATAAAATAAGCTGTTTGTGTATTCTTATTTCAGAACACAGAAATCTGTTGAACTAGATCATTAAACTCATATAGCACCAATTAAATGGAGAAAATGGTGATTATTTTTAGAACAAAAGTCATTATCAGAATAATCAACAGGGCTCGTCTGGACTCAATGACTCACCCAGAAGATCTCCTGAGAAGTTGACTGGCAGGATAATGCCCACTGACAGCACACCCACCACCACCAGCAGCCCTATGATGTGGCGCTGGAAGGAGAGATAGTGCACTGCGTCCTCGCCACATTTCTCCCTGATCTCATCATCTCTGTGGAGGAAAAAAAGAGAAGCAGAGTTATACATAGAGTGCACAGATATACTAGCACACAAACAATATTTCTAAAAACTTTCACACACAGCCCACTTATCTTGTCCAGCACTCACAACGACTCAATCAAGAGCTAAATA
Source organism: Hemibagrus guttatus (assembly GCA_033459395.1). Lineage (NCBI taxonomy): Eukaryota > Metazoa > Chordata > Actinopteri > Siluriformes > Bagridae > Hemibagrus > Hemibagrus guttatus. Next base: position 7,751,934 of record JAUCMX010000002.1, on the reverse strand, counting down.
AAAGTATATAGAACTTACTTGATCCTGAAGATAGCTGTTAGCCAGGAACAGAAACCCTGCAAGGAAGACACACAGCACTTTTATAGAATGTGTACACATATACACAAAAACACGTGACACTGCCATGGTATTAGCTTTGCAGTGTGTGTGGTGTTGCTATAAGTGTAGGCGTCCTATATATACTATATAAGTACTCTTATAAAATAACCGTAAATACAAGGAGGAGGTATCTGATAAATTGCCACACCGAGTGCATAAGGCATATTAGTAATTAAAATCTCTCTTTTTGGACATTGCTGCAATGCTGCACACACTAGATTACACATTGTGGCCTATTCGCTGCAGAAAGTGGGAAAGGGAAAGTCAAACAGACGGCTTTGAGACTAAGCCTATTAAACCTATACAAAATACGTAAGTGTGTGTTTAAGGCCTGCCCAGCGAGTGACATGTTGAGAGGTGTGTTCCAGTGTGTGCTGGGAAAGTGTTGGGTAAACCTTGACTAAGCTGTTCTAAATAAAACACTTACACTGTCTCTTTGGTCAAAGTCGATAGAACTGGAAACCGAAGTGAGTCGCTCGTAACGGGAATCCACGGGCGTCTGCAATGCGGAGACCACGCTGTGCGCAAACACAAACCAAACATACCAGTTTACTCAGTGTACTCTGCATGGATGCATAATCCTCTAGGGCCATTTTGCACTGATAAATGCCAAAGAGTCAGTGCACTGGAGGTAGTCTTTACAACACATAGCACTATTATTTCACATGCTAACTTTTTTCACCCATGTGTAATTTGAAGCTGAAAAGAAGCTGAGCTGATCTGGATGCCTAGATTAGCAATTCAGTCATGTAACTAGTATCCTAGACTTTCATTTCAATTATTTCCTTTAGGTGTACGCATGGTTAAGGATCCACATCCACAGGATAAAGGACAAATTAAGCCTTGAGAGAAGGTGACATGCAAAAGAACGAAGAAAAATTAGTAATGGTTAGACAGGTACAAAAGGAGAGAAATCACCATTGTTCAGCAGATGCGAGTGCATGACAACTACAAAATGTGTGAGAAAGGGAATGAGAACTACAAAAAATCATATGCGTGAGACAAGAGTGGACAACATGTGCAAACAAATTCCATCAGTTCAATTAGGATGACTTTCTCCACTTGCTAATAACTAAACCAATCACAGAAATTAATCAGCTAACACTATAAACTTATACGTTTTTTTTAAGCTACTAACAGAGCTTTACCTCTCCTTTCAAGCAGCCAGCCTCTGAGAGGCATACGGTGCAACAGTCAAGTCCAAAAAAGGCACGCTGAGCATTAAATTAACACACATGCATCATTGATTAGTCTATAACTTGATTAAAAATAAAGCCCTTAACCTCTCGGAAAAATGTAGAGGAATAATAGGAAACTATGCAATTATGTAAGAGAAGAATGCTGACACAGCTATGTTAATGGATTTCACACCATCCCGGATGGAGAACGAGAGAAAGGAAAAGACAAAGAAAAAATGTTAATCCAAAGTTTGGAAAAGAGCAGGAACTCCAAAGAAGCGATGAAGGTAAAAGCATGACATACTATTCTCGTTCGTCCAGACGCCGGTACCGCTGATCCAGCCTTGAAGTTAAAAAAACAAAAAACAAAAAAAAAACAAAAACAAAAAAAACAAACAAAAAAAAAACAATTGAAAACAAAAGAAATGGGCATGATGAGATCATGTGATGTCAACCTACTGAGGGAAGTGAAATAACCCTCTGTGAAAACCTTTAACACCAATGCCACTTAAACTGGTGACTCTTACCAAACCTAATGTTACTAGAAGTGACAAACTGCAATTCACTAAAGATGGATGTGCTCAACATGTCAACGAGGTAACATAAAACGTTAATCTGTCAATATTAGTAGTCATATGAGCTGGAAATCCAATGGTGATAAGGGTCATATGGTCATGCTGGAACCAAAATTGGAACAGAATCTTGTGACATTAAGGACAGTAATAAATGTTGTACAGCAGATATGCGAGTGTGTAACCTCAGATTGTCAGAGCGTGCAGTAAAAAACAAAAAAAACAAACAAAAAACTGAAGCTGCTGTGAGCAGCGACTCATCAAGACATTTAATGAAGAGGACAGACCTACTCTGAGAAAGATAATTAATGGTGAATTAGATTGGTCGACATGCTTTATTTGTCTTACCTGTCTGCATCAGAGACCAGCGCCAGGCGCCCATAATCCCATGCTACTTTCCTCAAAAAGGAGAACACAAAAAGCAGCCCCTGGATAAACACACACACACAAACACACACCTGTAATCCAAAGCTACAGTGAACAAAGAGACAATCATATTACAAATACTTTAATAATAAGTTTTTGTATAGATGTTCTTTCAACTGAAACAAACAAAACAAGTCACAACTCCTAGGTTGCATTAACAATTAAAAAAGTAGGGAGCAAAAAAAATTATTCATTCACACTTGTAAATAGCTTTAAACGTTCTATTGATACAGATACATCCATTTAAACGCCTAGATCCTGTTTGAATTGAAGATGCTTAAGGCAAATTATATTGCAGTTGATGCACAAGACAAATGTACATGGTGTACACTCCCCAGTGTGTGTGTGTGTGAGTGTGTGTGTGTGAGAGAGAGAGAGAGAGAGAGAGAGAGAGAGAGAGAGAGAGAGAGAGAGAGAGAGAGAGACTCTGCAACATACTACCAAGTGAAAAGTTACAACAAGCTTAGCAGGAAGTCTGGATAACTGCACTGCTATATGCAAAACTTGCAGCAATGCCATAAAATACACCCACAGAGGTTCCCTAATGCTATAACAGTTAAAAACACCTGTTCCCTCAGCAGTGTTTCTTCTCACTCGTGAATTTATGTCGATAAAAAAAAAAAAAAAACAACACAACTACTCTCATCATGGTTGAATATTACTTATTTACATGTGCATCATGTTGCTTGAAAGCGGAAGACTCACTCCCCCTATGGACAATGTTAAGCTAAAATTAATAGGGAATATACAAAATTGTATAACCGGCTTTGAATAAAAATTGTATTGAAAACTATGGAACCTTATCCAGAGCAACTTAGTTATATCTCTCTCTTTTTTTATTTTTATTCTTTTACAACTGAGCAGTTAAGGGATAAGGGCCTTGCTCAAAGTGGCAGCTTGGTGATCTTGGGGAAGGAACTCACAACCTGCCGTAGTCAGTAGTCTAGCATCTTAACCACAGAGCTGTCAGTTTCCACTACAAAGGCTAAATCAAGCCTGTGGCAGAACAAGCACACAGGGGTAACAACAGTTGGCATCATGACATAATGAAGGAATAAGGACGCTAGGCAACTATGGTGTATAAATAGGCTTGCGAGTGGCATAAGAGGAAATCATTAGGCCCTAATTTTGATCCTTGGCATAGTGGGAAAAGCATAGTGCTTTTCCCTGAACGTGTTACGCTGAACTGTGACACAAAATGAGCAGCAGTTTGTATAGACATGGCTGGTGGTCTTTCTGTGCCTCAGAGGAAGCATGTCAGCACGTCAGCAAAAACCTGACTTTCAATATCTCACAAAAATAAAATAGTTATACGATGTTATAAGGTAGGGATAATAGGTGTTATCAGCCATTCAACCCATCTACAGTTGTCAAAAAAGGCATGACGTACCAGAAAGCACATGAAGTCGAGGGCGAGGACAGTGGGCACTCCTCCAAATGGAAGCCCCTGCAGGACAGTGCTGCGGATTTTTGCCGTATAGCACCACTCATTGGGGGTGGTTGTGTCTGAGCAGTTTGTGCAGGCCTGAATCTCGCCCAACACAGCCATCATTAGCACGAACAACACCAGCACCATGCACAAGTAGCACTTTCACCACAGCTGCATCCTGGATCTGGACACAAACGCCACCTGCAGATAACACACACACACACACACACACACACACACACACACACAAAAGAGTAATGTAATACATGAAATAAAAGTTTGTAATTTAAAAAAAGCTCTATTGACAAAATAAAGTAGAAAAAAGCAATGAGCCACCATGGTATGCATAAGACAGGAAATACAGGTTTGGACATAAGTGATTCTGAGGACTGCACAGAAAAGTAACGCAAAACAGATAAACGGAAAACAGAAACTGGGCTGAACCAGGGGGAATTAAAGACTACCCAGTTTACTAGTCACAGAAGGAGGATGTGCATTTCTCACTGTGTGTCTCACTGAGCAATCCCTCACACTCTCAGATTCCAACAAACATCCTTGTCAGAGTCAGGGCACTGTGAGTCTCAGGTGTGACTCACAGATTACGTAACGGAGAAAAAAAAACAAGGGCAGTAGTTGGCAGCCAAGAACTCTTCTCTCTTAAATGTGTATGATCTGTAAAGACCAGCCACACAGGCTCAGATTATTCTCTCTATCTCTCTCTCTCACACACACACACACACACACACAGAAAGAACTCTGTGACATCAGCCAAGAAAAAGGCTCAACAATAGACAAACAGAGGTCAGTCAGTTCGGTCAGTCTTTCCTTCACCAACAGTATAAGCATGAAACACACACAATATTTCAAATCCTGCACATTTATCCAAATTGGGGTCTGATACATTTGGAATTGCATTTCTAAATGAAACAGTGAGATACTCTTACAAATATTCCTAAGAAGAGAAATCTGAGAAGCTGAATGAATAATCCACATTGTACACACTCGTTCAAGCTACAATTCAATGACGAGCTAAAGCCGTGGTTATACTGTGAGCAGCAGAATCTTCCGCATGTACGTCATGCTAATGTAGGTAACAGATCATTCCTTTATATGAATAATCAGTGCGTTTTATAGTTTGTTTTTTTTAATTCTAATTTGTCTAGCATTGACTGAGCCTGAACTTGTGTTTCTCTTGGTAGCAGCCTAAGAACGTGTAGCTTGGCTATTCTGGCTTGGATGTTAAAACAGACAGAGCATTATCTCATTTACACTGATAAACATTTGAAGGGTGCAAATGAAGAATATCACACTTGCACTCACGCTGTTGTACTGAATAGCTGTGATTTGGCTGTAGGCTTAAGGCTGTGGGTTATTACAGCTGTGCTTATATTTAGTACAAACAGCATGACCACATGTGTAATAACAAGAAATTAAATTAAAGTTCGCAAAGAAGCCACAGCTGGATCACGGGTCACATGCTGCCATGAATCGCTCAGCCTGTAGTAAGAGTAGTAATGGTTTCAGTGTAATGTAATGCAGCTAATGCAGTTGATGTTCACAACAAACATCAGAATGAAGAATAACATTGAACGGGAGGTGGTGAGATGGGGAATGGGGCTTGCTAAAAATCATTTAATCTTTTTCTAGTCTTCAACTGTCCAGTCTGGGTGTACCCAGGATGTTTTTCTTTGCTTTTCACAGCTTTCTGTACAAACCCAAGAGACTGCTGTGTGTGAAAATCCCAGCATATCAACAGTTTCTGAAATATTCAGCTACCGGCTGACAGGATAACTGCACACGTTATCCACTTGTACAGGTGTTCCTGTTAAAGTGGGCAGTGAGTGCATTCATCCAACAAAAAGTGAACTAATGATAAGTCATCCATATCCATTTACATTAAATAATGAGTGCACATTCTCAATCTGTCTATGTGGGTTTCCTCCAGGCTTTCTGAAAAACAAGCTATTACGATGATGGTTACACCAGAGGGGTCAGTTACAGACCAGAACCAACCTGAATAAGGTTGCACTCTGGACTGGCTTATACAAATTAGAATCTGAATTAAATTATAGGAATAAACTTAAGACCTAAATTCCTGCTAATTCTTTATTAGAAAGTTAAAACACTGATATAGACAATACGACCAAAAAGTATACAGACGTCTGACCATCACTTCTACATGGATAACAAGACCTGGCTCACAAGATGTTCAGTGGGTTCCTCCATACCAAATCTGCCAAATCTCTTTGTATGTTGCAGCATTAACTTTACCCTTCATGTGCATTAAGAGTGCCAAACCTAAAAAACAGCCTCAGAGCATTAAGCCTCCTCCAATATTCGCTACCTTCCTTCCATTAGCTAGCGTTCTCCTGGCATCCGCCAAACCCACATTCATCCGTCAGATCACTCCAGAGAACAAGTTTCCGCTGCTTCAGAGTCCAGAGGTATGTGCTTCATTCCAGCTAAATCTTAGGCTTGTGTAAAGCTGCATGTTCATGGAAGAAGCACATTTCATAAATGCACAGTTCTTGTGCTGAAGTTGCTTCCAGAGGCAGTGTGAAACTCTGTAGTGACTGTCGCACGAAAGGACAGGTGATTTTCATGTGGTGCGTGCTTGTGAGCTTGTGTCATTTGCTTCTTCATGGCTCAGTTGTTGCACCTAGATGTTTCCATTTCACAATAATAGCTCTCTCAGTTAACTGGAGCAGATCCTAGCAGTGCAGAAATTTAGTGATGTGACTTGTGGCAAATGTTCTTGTTTGAAGTAACTAAAACCCAGCTTTGGAAGGTTACCGGACATCACAATCCTCCTGACCAAACCTAAATTATCTTCATTATGGTTTAACATGCTAACAGTTGAATGGCACGCAATTACAAGCCGAACCACTGATCAGAGCCTTTTTTATCTGCAGCATGCATTATTTGTTTAGCTGTACTACACAAATCTGTCAGGGTAAGTGGGCGTTAGCTTGTTTTAAGATTCACTCACAGATTAGTTTTACTTGTTCCTCTGCTTTTTCTTCTGTAGTGTGAGAGGTTAGAAGAGGAGGAATAGTGTTGCTCTGGCCGAGTCAGACAAAGGCTCTTCTTGAATAAAACTATGAATGAAGATTGAGATTTTATCACAGGGTCTGTTATTTGTACAGATTAAAAATAAATAAAAAACCCCAAAACAAAACAAAAAAACCCACGGAAAAGTAAACAGAATGTTAAAAATAACAGACTTTAGGGATGTTTAATGAGAGATTTTTTGGGGAAAAGGTCAACAATCCATCCTCAGATCACTTATAGCTTGAGGAATTTGGTTTGAACCTGCCCCAAAATACTTTGCAGTTCCGAAAGCTTCCTGGATGATTTACAGAACACACACACACACAGCTCATTATATAGACCCATAGACCCATTTATGAAGATCATTATAGCACAGATACTGTTTAAAACCATAACAGATCAAATCTCTCTCTCTTAAAAGAAAAAAAAAAACAAAGCAAACAAACAACAAAAAACCACAACCCGTCGTTTTACACAGGAACCCGGAAAGCGCAAAGTCCTCTATTCTAAAGAATTTCCTGTGCCGGGAGCCTGTTAGTGCTTACAGCAGAGACGCCTTTGAAATAAATGTCGTCTAAAAATGTCAATGATTCTAATTTTTTTGAATCTGTATTTGTCTTTGAATTATGTGGAGATTATGTGGAGTGCTCGCTGTACAAGATCGTCTGTATAAGCTTGTATGATCAGTTACTACAGATACAATAACATACTAGGACAAGCGCATCAATATTAACCGATCGGTCATTTCACAGCCAGAAACACTGTCTCAGTCGAGCCGTGATACAAAAATAATTCACATCTTCCAGCCAATCAGATTCAAGCATTCAACAGTGTGGTGGATTAAAAGGAAATAGAATTTGTCATTAAGGCTGTTTATGGTCACCTTATGAACATGCCGAGACTGGCTGAGGGGAGATTGTGCCTTGAAAGATTAAACAACAACCTCATGCCATCGCTACTCCTACCACTGTCTGGCATCCACCCAAAACACACGACCGTGTCAGCTTTATCAATTTTATTGTATGCACCATGTGGTGGAGTATTTATTTGGTACATATCCTCATCCTTCTACACCACTGACCTACATGACCCATTTCTGACAATTCTTAAGAGAATACAGATAATATTTCAAATATATACACTATTGCTCAAAAGTTTGGGATCACTTGCATATTTCAGCTTGATTTCAGCTACGGAGAAAGACTACATCAGCCATCCATCTGGTGGGAGATGCTACAGGAAGCATTGGGTGAAATCTCATCAGATTATCTTGAAAAATTGACAGCTAGAACACCCAGGCTGTAATTGCTTAAGGCAAAGTTTGAAGGAAACATTAAACATTTTCATCAAAATCATTATTTCTAACTCTGACATGTCAGCATGTCCTATTCAGACTAATTTCGTGTGTGTTTCCTTGGAAAACAATAAAAATTTTGAGTAATCCCAAACTTTTGAGAGGTAGTGTGTGTGTGTGTGTGTGTGTGTATATATATATATATATATATATATATATATATTTTTTTTTTTTTTTTGAAAACTTGTTAAAAATGCCTATAAAACTGTATTAAAATGTTAGTAGGGCAGAGGGTGAGCTGTTAGAAAGATAAAGGGTTACTAAATGGATCCTATTACAAGGAACCAGCGTACACATGAATTAGTGATGCTTTAATACAGAGCTATCTGAAGAAAATGAATAATGGATAGAGGTGCCACTGAATGTAGGTAACTTTCATAGTAAAGTTAAGGTATGTGTTAGGGACAGAAAAAAATACATATTTTTTAATTGTTGCCAGATATAAAGATTTTTATGTAGTCTGATAACTAATAATCAGCTGATGTCATTTTATATTTAATAATCTTTCAGAAATGGTAGAAACTTGAATGCTATGACAGCAATAACAATTCAAGAATTAAAAATAGAACGTAAATTTTTTAAAATCTATTTTAAGCAGCTGCCACAGCGAATTCACGCTTAATATTTAAGCACAATGTGATCTGATCCAATAGACGAGCTACTGTTGCTGCTGAAGAAGTTAATGCTGGTTCTGATAAAAAGGTGTCAGAATACACAGTGCATGACAGGTCAGGGCTGTTTTGGCAGTGAAAGGGGGACCAACACAATATTAGGCGGGTGGTTATAATGTTATGCCTGGTCGGTGTAGATCCCAGTTTTGCAAAACGTGCTTCATGCAAATGTAGAAATGATGTTACACAGTGAGGGGAAATAAGCATTCAGACACTTTTGTTTTTGTTATTTAACACACTTCCTCTTCTTCAAATTCATAAGCATAAAAAAACGAATGTGATCAGGAAAGCAGTATCCGAGACTACATTTGGACGATATATATGCAAATGTTACATAAAAGCAGGTGATAAAGTTGCCACAGATTTGGAAGATTTTTATGCTACAAGTAGCAATCAAACACTTGGATTGCAAAACTACAGAGCCACAGCAAAGACCTAAAGCAAAACTGATGATCCCAACACCACCATACATGTCATAGAGGGAAACATTAATGGACAGATGTACCAGGACCTAATCTTATAGGTAAAGAAATTCAATTTAGGGAGAAGATGGACTTTCCAACAAGACAGATGGACTTTCCAAAAAACAAACAAACAAAAAAGAAAAACACACAACAAAAAACATCCAAAATAACTCAAGAAGACCTTGCATGGCCTAAATAATGTCCTTACTTAAAATCCACTATAAAGTTATGGATGCTTTTGAATTTGAGTCTATCATATGGATCCTTACAACCTGGTGTTGGATTACTGATCAGAAGGTTGTCAGTTTGAATCCCAAGTCCACCAAGCTACCACTGCTGCTTAGTTGAATAAAATGAGATAAATTGTAAGTTACTCTTGATAAGAGTGTCTGCCAAATGCCAGAAATTGCCATTGTGCTGTCTCCGTTTTTTTCCCCATGAACCAGTTCTTATGAATAAATACTTCTATTATAATTACAAAGATAACAGACAATGAATGTGTAAAGTTGCTGTAAAGTTGCAGTAAATATATGCACTGGAAATGTATTAAATAAAAAGTGTAGATTTGTGACGGTGTAGCTGTGTACAGTACAGTATAAAGAAACCCTTTTAAATGATTAAAAAGCAGCTGATTACATGCTATAGATAAATACAATAGTTCATGGCTTTTAAGAGCAGCAGTGTGCCACTGATAACTGGCTGTGCTTCATCTGCTCACTTCTGATCAACAGATCAATAAAGCCTCCTCATTGTAAGCAACCTCCAGAGTAGAGTTACGTGGGCCTTAGGATCAGCAGGAGAAATAAATATGTTTCTGAAGAATCCGCAAGTTGCTCTAAAGTACCATTTACATAGGATGGGGCTTACAGATGTAATTCTGATCAACTCAATAAAATCACAGAAATGGAAACTCAAATCTGATTGTTTGACCTTATTATTATTATTATTATTACTTGTTGAAGGAGGGTCACATGACCATAACGTGAACATAGTAATACAGGTATAACAAGAAAAAAGCCCTGGAAGCGTTACTTCTCTAAAAGATCTTCTGAAATGGTGTCTATATTTTATTGGTCTCTGAACAACAATATGCAATGTTAAATTTCCATAGGGGACATCAGAAAAGAGTGAGTCCTTTTTGCACACATAATACGATCGAATACTTATCAACACATCAATCTGAACAGGATAGATATTCCCTGGGGTTACTTCTATATAATATTTCATTGATCTGTTTCAGTCACGTGACTTTGTCCTCCAAGCTGCAATATTTATGACTATAACATACGACCAGTGGCAGGAAAGCAATAACATCGAATTCAAAAACACCCGAGAAGTGTCGCCTAGAAAAATACGCAAGCCACGAAAGTCCCGGGAAATTAACAGTGGGAGGAAATAAATATTCAAACAATTTTGTTATTCAATATCCTTTCAGTGTAAATTTCAACTTCAAACTTATACAAAGTACTTGTAAATTTGACCAAAAAACTGTGTTTTCATAAGCATAAATGTAAAGTTTAAATGAAAATGATGGAAAAATTTATTCAGACACTACATCAAAAGGTTACATTAACATAAATCAAGCTCTAAATATAGGCCAAACACCATAAAAGGAGAAGGAAAAAAGTTCTGGTGCAAATCATTCCCGGTGTCATTATAAATGTTAAATGATTGTGAAGAATTCCCACATTAAGTAGAAATCACAGTGAAAGACAGTAAAAACTAATCGTCCTGAGACAGTTACACCAGACAAGATGTCATGACATGCTCTCAGACTAATGATAAGAAAGGTACAAGAGAAGCCAGCAGTCACTGGAAAGGAGTTGCAGGACAACCTGAAAGCAGCAGGAACAGCAGCAAGATAGAGAACAATAAGTAACTAACTGTACCACAATCACTCTTAAATTCTCAGACTATTTATTTAGCCTAATTTATACAACTTTAGACACTTATTGAATGCTATCATACTCAGCCAATGTAACTAGCCAGCATCTTTTCTGTCAAGCAAGATCTATTATCACATCCACAACGCAGCAAATTTTAAGGCCTATAGATACCGGGATTCAGAACCTCCTGAATCTTTCATACATAAACATGGCAGAGTGGACATAAAGGGCCATGAGGCATGAACAGTAAGAGACCAATGTGGAGGTGACTAAAATCACAGAATTTGTCTGGCAATAACAGCCTAACTCCACCTCCCTGTGTAAAGCTAATCCAGTCCAAATATACACTATATTGCCAAAAGTTTTGGGAAACCCCTCCAAATCATTGAATTCAGGAATATAAAAAAAAAATACAAAATTGTTGTTTTTCAGGGGTTGGGCTTGGCCCCTTAGTTCCGGTGAAGGAAACTCTTAATGCTTCAGCATACCACGACATTTTGGACAATTTCAGGCTTCCAACTTTGTGGGAACAGTTTGGGGATGACCCCTTACTGTTCCAACAGGACTGCGCACCATGGCACAAAGGAAGCTCTATAAAGACATGGATGAGTGAGTTTGGTGTGAAGCAACTCGACTGGCCTGCACAGAGTCCTGACCTCAACCTGACAGAACACCTTTGGGATGAATTAGAGTGGAGACTGTTGGCCAGGCCTTCTCGTCCAACATCAGTGCCTGACCTCACAAATGCGTTTTTAGAGGAATGGTCAAACATTCCCATAAACCTTGTGGAAAGCCTTCCCAGAACAGTTGAAGCTGTTATAGCTGCAAAGGGCGGGCCAACTCTATATTAAATTCATGTGCATGTAAAGGTAGATGTCCCAAAACTTTTGGCAACATAGTGTAGCTTTAAGCCTCAACATAACCATTACTAAAATCTACTAATGAATATAACAATTTGAGAAATTTTGCCTTTTATGCTAGAGGAAATTACCAAAAGAAAAAAAATACCTAAAAAAAGTGATTAGTAGTTTTGATCCATACAAATGAAAGTTTACAGTAAAGGGAAATAAGTATTAAAACACGTGTTTTTGTTAATAAATTATATTTCCAGTGCATAAATCAACAAATTTACACACACACAACGTATTTTGAATTTGTACTTAGCAATACGAATGGACAAAAAGTAGGTGTTCTTAAGCATGAACAAAGAAATGTAAAAAAAAAAAAAGAAAAAAAATGATCTGCAGTTTTCAGGGACATCATTAATAAACAGCATAGTATGTCTGTGGAGAATTCAAGGAACCACAAATAAGCAACTCTTTATTTAAATATTAAGAGAACAAAATTATCCCATCTGTTTGCTGATTTAAACATTTAAGCTTGGTATAAAATGCATTCAGCTTATACTTTCCTAAATGTTTCCATTAAACATGTCTGTGCATAGAACTGTTGTCTGATGGTATTAAAGGCTTTGAGTTCAGTAGGATACGTCTTAGACGTGAAGGTATTTCACGGAGAGAGCATAACTGGGAGCTTCACCTTCACCTTCTACCCGTGTGTTAGACTCAGCTGGTGCGTAGTGAACACCACTTGGATTCAAAGTTTCATGCAATTTAATATTCTTGTTGCATTTGTCACATTCCATCAGGCTTTTGTTAGAGATGTATGAACACATGATGGTCTTGATGGTCTGTTGCTGATTATGGAATGCGCACCTGTTCGCCTGAGATATATGCATTTTATCATGAGATCAATGTTCACCGTCTAATCTGGATATTTTGCATGTTACGCTCAAGACTAAGGGTGTAAACAGCTAAACAGTGAGTGCACATGCCCCTGGTGACCTCCTCTGGTGCAAAATAACGAGTGTGAAATAAAACACGTATAATAATAATAACAGGTTGACCAACTAGCTGTATAAAAGAGTACAAGAGGAGGATAGCAAAACTCTTACACACCATGCGGTGCTTTGTTGTAGCTAAACTACTTATATATCAACTGCTTAGCTCCAACTCATTACATAACACAGAGGAATTGCAATGCAACACAAGTTCAACTGTGTAAAAGAAAGCAAATCTTTCAGATAGGACTGTAAAGTCATAATCTAGTCTTGATGATAAGACTGTGACTCAAGGCTGAATTCACTGGTTTATCTTTAACTAGGCTAGGTCTCTACATGGCTGATATGGCAGACATATATACGGCAATATCTTGAACGTTTCTGTACACTGAGGTTATGTAAACAGTCTTATGCTCTATAACATGCTCCTAAAGTCCAATATTTACTGAAGTATTTAACAAGGGAAATGAAACAATTCAGTATCCACTCCACAGTGTTCCTTGTGTTAATTGTGTCGTCTACAATTATTGGCACACTTCATGAAAATGAATGAATATTATTCTACAAAAAGTTTTTGTATCAGTCAGCTTGATGTTGCTTGTCTCCAAAATCCACACCCTGTCTTCCTATAAAGACCAGAGGAGGGAACACAGTTGTATGAGCTTGCTTCGCTGTCTTGGGGCCTTGGTGGCTTTAAACACTTAGAGAACAATGAACTGCAGTTCTTACAGCAGAAATGTCAGGTGTCTCTGTCTGAGCTAAAACCAGACAGCTCAGGAAACATGTGACCTTGTTCCTATTGAAGTGCTGTAGCGTGAATTGAACGAGGGACTTTCAGCAAAATATCCTAAAAGTCATGCATCTTAAATGTAAAAAATTAGGGAAATCCAGTCATCTGACTGACCAAACATAACACGCAGCTCACAGCACAATGCTGACTCTTCTTTTCTCTCATTCTCATTTTCTTTTATTCTCATGCACATTTTGCTGTCATTAGTTGTTTAAATGGTAAATCATGATTTTTAAAGTTAATCAAAAAAATACATTTTTTTCATACACATCCACAATATTACACAAACTAATAACAGCTTCAGCTTCCCGAAGCTGGCTTACAGAAGGTCGCTAGTGTAGGAATCAATCGGAGAGTGAAATCGGTCAATTCTTGCCCTAAATATGTGCTCGAACGTTTAGACAACATTGTTTTTATCTGGCTGACACAAATCATCTGATCAGTGACGCAAAACATGAGCCACATGTGATTTCGTTACATGTGTTGGAGTTTTTCATATCTGTGGACAGATGTAGGATTCTGTCTCTTATTTCACATGGAGCGGAGTTCTGTGCTAGCCAGTCAGCAATACTTTTCAAATGCTTCCACTTCCTGAGCTTAATCAAACACTTCACACCCACATAGATCACCTCGTGAAGAATAACATGAGCTCATTGAGCTTTATAAGCCATATATGGATCTCTGTCGTTAGTCCCATGTCGATATTAAGCTTAACGACATAGTGGATCAATCAGCTATCAATGCTTGACAGTAATCACTGAATCAGCAGCTTTCATAACACAACTGTGACATAGTAATGATCTTGCTTGTGACTTTTTAGGTTGCTGATAGTTTGCTATTATTTTTATTTAGAAATAAGAGAGAATGAGGGAGAATGCTGATTAAATCTATTAAACATTTGCAACTAAAGCCAATGTGTTAAAAAAAAAAATTATATTTTAGAAGTGAAGGTGGGTGTTTCTGTTTAGAAAGCCAAAGAAACCTTTTCTAATATACTGTCTTCTACCACCAGATCAGTACTTTTGAATCTCTTTACGGTTTTAAAATGGTTTATAATACATATTAATACAGTTCATAATAAGACATATTATAATTTATAACACCGAAAAACATTTCTACATGGTGAAAGCTCTAGCTGTTTTCTTTCTGTTTGGTGGGTGATGTTAGTGTGTGTCGGGGTTTACTTGGTTAGCTGGCTTGCTCTTTGACTCCTGCTGAGTGTACTTTACTTTTCATATTGATTAAGTGGTTCACTGTTTGTCTGCTTCTTATCTGAACGCTGCTGGAGACCATTACAGCTCAAGAGCAAAAGCATTCCCAAAAGTATGAATCATCTAGAACAAAGTACACAAACCATGTTCATGAAGGTGATGTCTGTCTCTGTTTCCTATATTTTATTTATTGACTCGAAATTTAGAAGCTAAAATAACACTGCTGCTGGAATTAGTGTCCATGTTACACCGAAACATACAAACATACACTTGATTTGTCTTCTATATCCTATAAAGTTACTTATTCTAAATATTGCACCTTTTTATTAGTCTTGTCTCCCTTGAACAGAATGGCTTTCAAATTTGCTCCTGGATCATAAAAATATGGTCATCTCTGATGGTCAGAGTAAAACCCTTTAGACACAAAAAACAGCCATAACATTACAACCACTGACAGGTGAAGTGAATAATACTGATGGATGTATAAGACAGGAAATAGACAGAACAGTCAGTTAGAGTTAATGTACTAGAAGCAGGAAAATAGGTAAGAGTAAGGATCTTTGACAGGGAGCAAATTGTGATGGTTGGACGACTGAATCGGAGCATCTCCAAAACAGGTATTGTTGGGTGTTCACGGTATGTGGTGGTTAAGACTACATGTGAACAGGGTCACAGGTGCCCAAAGCTCATTGAAGTGGGTGTGGAGCAAAGGCTAGTCCAATCCCATAAATTTGTTTGTTATAACAATGGTCAAAATAATAACTCAGAAGCCATTACATTATCAATTTCCCACGTTTCCATGTCTTCCACATCTTTTACTCATGCTATAATGAGTAAAACTACTCAAACTACATATTGAATGCGCAAAATATGTACTGTGGATACACCAAACCTTCTGAACTGAGTTCTTTCTTGTGTGGAGAACATTCACGAGTAAGCATCCTATCAGTGATGTAAGACGAGCAGCTTTGGATAATTCCTGCGATTACTTGAGGCTTCTTCGAGTGAGTCGTTTATAAATTCAGTGCTTGCTTGAGGTTTTTGGGGGATTACTTTCTTAACAGGTCATCACTCCTAAAGTCCAAAACTGAAGAAGATGCTTAAAAGCTCCTGGCAATATGATATAAAATGTTTTTATTTTTTTAAAGAAAGGATTTGCCATTTTATACGCATTAACAAGGTGCGTATTTTATATTTTAACAATATAAAATATGTGCAATACATATGATCAACTTTGCTACAAATCTAGTTTCAGGCTGATCAGAAATGCATTGACAGAAGCAACATAAAAAAAACTCATCACAGTGTTAATGCTAGAACCTCCCTCTTCCATCTAGTTGAAAAAACTTGACAGATCAGTGAAGCACAGCACGGCAACATGCAGTATTAAACCTGGTATAATAAAACAGGACAAAACTCCCTACTAACATGCTTTGTTGAGAGGCTTATTGCAGTTATTCCTTTTACCATTTCAACTAAAACACAAGCAGAAGTAACTACCTTTTCTACACATCAGTGCTCATAAATCTGTAATAATTGTAGTTTTTGCTCATGCTTAGACACAAAGCTCATGAGTAGTCACCAAACACACAGTTTGTGTGACTGGAGTGAAGGGGAGCTGACGTAAACAGAAAAAAAAAAAATGTACACACACACACACACACACACACACACACACACACACACACACACTCACAAAGACATTGATGAGCGAGTTTGTTGTGGAGGAACAGAGATAGAACACCTTTGGGATGAATTAGAGTAGAGACTGCGAGCCAGGCCTTCCCATCCAACATCAGTGCCTGACCTCAAAAATGCACTTCTTGAGGAATGGTCAAAAATTCCCATAAACACTCTCCTAAACCTTGTGGAAAGCCTTTCCAGAAGAGTTGAAGCTGTTAAAGCTGCAAAGGGTGGGCCCACTATATATTAAATTCATGTGCATGTAAAGGCAGATGTCCCATTTTTGGCCTGGCTCGCAGTCTCCGCTCTAATTCGTACCAAAGGTGTTCTATCAGGTTGAGGTCAGTACTCTGTGCAGGCCAGCCAAGTTCCTCCACACCAAACTCACTCATCCATGTCTTTATGGACCTTGCTTCGTGCACTGGTGTGCAGTCATGTTGGAACAGGAAGGGGTCATCCCCAAACTGTTCCCACAAAGTTGGGAGCATGAAATTGTCCAAAATGTCTGTCCTTTTAAGGGGCCAAGCCCAACCCCTGAATTCAATTATTTGGAGGGGTGTACCAAATCTTTTGGCAAATGTCTATATATTATATTATATTAATATATATATATATATATATATATATATACACATACATACATACATACATACACACACACACACATACACACACACATACACACACACATATACACAGTGGTGTGAAAAAGTGTTGGCCCCCTTCTTCTCTGGCCCCTGATTTCTTATTGTTTTGCATGTTTGTCACACCTTAATGTTTTAGATAATCAAACACATTTAAATATTAGTCAAAGATAACACAAGTAAACACATCATGCAGTTTTTAAATGAAGGTTTTTATTATTAAGGATAAACAAAATCCAAAACTACATGGCCCTGTGTGAAAAAGTGTTTGCCCCCCCTGTTAAAACATAACTTAACTGTGGTTTATCACACCAGAGTTCAATTTCTCTAGCCACACCCAGACCTGATTACTGCCACACCTGTTCGCAATCAACAACTCACTTAAATAGGACCTGCCTGACAAAGTGAAGTAGACCAAAAGATCCTCAAAAGCTAGACATCATGCCGAGATGCAAAGAAATTCAAAAACAAATGAGAGAGAAAGTAATTGAGATCTATCAGTCTGGAAAAGGTTATAAAGCCATTTCTAAAGCTTTGGGACTGCTGTGAACCACAGTGAGAGCCATTATCTACAAATGGAGAAAACATGGAACAGTGGAGAACCTTCCCAGGAGTGGCCGCCGAACCAAAATTACCCCAAGAGCGCAGCGACAACTCATCCAGGAGGTCACAAAAGACCCCACAACAACATCCAAAGAACTGCAGGCCTCACTTGCCTCAGTTAAGGTGAGTGTTCATGACTCCACCATAAGAAAGAGACTGGGCAAAAATGGTTTGCATGGCAGAGTTCCAAGACGAAAACCGCTGCTGAGCAAAAAGAACATAAAGGCTCGTCTCAGTTTTGCCAGAAAACATCTTAATGATCCCCAAGACTTTTGGGAAAATACTCTGTGGACTGACGAGACAAAAATTGAACTTTTTGGAAGGTCTGTGTCCCATTACGTCTGGCGTAAAAGTAACACCGCATTTCAGAAAAAGAACATCATACCAACAGTAAAACATGGTGGTGGTAGTGTGATGGTCTGGGGCTGTTTTGCTGCTTCAGGACCTGGAAGACTTGCTGTGATAAATGGAACCATGAATTCTGTCTACCAAAAAATCCTGAAGGAGAATGTCCATCTGTTTGTGACCTCAAGCTGAAGCGAACTTTGGTTCTGCAGCAGGACAATGATCCAAAACACACCAGCAAGTCCACCTCTGAATGGCTGAAGAAAAACAAAATGAAGACTTTGGAGTGGCCTAGTCAAAGTCCTGACCTCAATCCCATTGAGATGCTCAAATACCTTAAAAACCTTAAAAAGGTGGTTCGTGCTTGAAAACCCTCCAATGTGGCTGAATTACAACAATTCTGCAAAGATGAGTGGGCCAAAATTCCTCCACAGCGCTGTAACAGACTCATCGCAAGTTATGGAAAACGCTTGATTGCAGTTGTTGCTGCTAAGGGTGGCCCAAGCAGTTATTAGGGCAAATACTTTTTCACACAGGGCCATGTAGTTTTGGATTTTGTTTTCCCTTAATAATAAAAACCTTCATTTAAAAACTGCATGATGTGTTTACTTGTTATAAACATGCAAAAAAACAAGAAATCAGGAAGGGGGCCAACACTTTTTCACACCACTGTGTGTGTGTGTGTGTGTGTGTATATATATAATATATATATATATATATATATATTTGTCGTCAGCTGTTAAATAATCAAATCAGTTACAGCTAACAGAACAGTAAGAAACCGCTTTAAAGAAGTGTTCACTATGGGAAAATTTTGCCTTCTTTGCTGTCCTTTATGACACTCAGCATGTGTGTGTATGTGTGTTGAGAAAAGTGTGATGAACCACAGTGAACCTGTGAGCATACATAGACCAGTCCCCTCCAGGATTTCGCAATTATGTGAATGCAGAAATTAATGCAAAGTTAAGCAACCGCTGTGATACTCCGAGGAGCCTCCCGCAGGTATGGGCCAAGACATGCTGTGTGACATCAACACAACACAAGACAACCCACACCCAGCCAAAGCTCTCTTTGATTCACGTGTGTGGAAAGTAAGTACACAGAATTCACAGAAAATATCTGCGTATGTGTCTTTACTGGTAGGAGTTTAAAGGAAGAATCATGAGGCTGGAATTTCACCAATTCAAGTAGCTTTCTCCTGCATTTACAACTGGATCAGGAGCTTCATCTCTTTTGATCTTTAGCCATTCTCAGTAGAAGAGTCTTATTAAGAAATATCCCTATATATTTCTTAAGAGACTTAATCACTTTTCTGTCCTTCTTAAATTAATAAAAAACATGAGCAGACCTCATTTCAGAAATACCCATGTTACACATGAACATAAAGGCAAAAAAGTGACAGTGAATAAGTTTATGAGCCTATACTATACAAGTATTAGCTACACTATAATGCCAAAAGTTTTGGGCTGTCTACCTTTACATGGACATGAATTTAATATGGAGTTGGCCCACCCTTTGCAGCTATAACAGCTTCAACTCGTCTGGGAAGGCTTTCCACAAGGTTTAGGCTCGCTGGCCTGGCTTGCAGTCTCCACTCTAATTCATCCCAAAGGTGTTCTGTGATGTTCCTCCACACCAAACTCACTCATCCATGTCTTTATGGACCTTGCTTTGTGCACTGGTGCACAGTCATTTTGGCACAGGAAGGGGCCATCCCCAAACTGTTCCCACAAAGTTGGAAGCATGAAATTGTCCAAAATGTCTTGGTATGCTGAAACATTAAGAGTTCCTTTCACTGGAACTAAGGGGCTGAGCCCAACCCCTGAATTCAATGATTTGGAGGGGTGTCCCAAAACTTTTGCCAATATAGTGTATAAAAGCCACATCAGGGCTTTGTATTATTTATACATCAAGCTAATAGTGTTTTAGAATCATTACTTTGTGCAAGGACACGCTACTTTTATTAGTCATTTGATTGAAATGCAAGCGTATCACTCAAAACTATTAAAAATAATAATAATTTTAAAATTGTGTATTGTTAAACTAGCAAATTATGACTTAAAGGAGTTTAAGGGAAGGCCAGTCATGATTCATGTGATTCTTACACAGGTTTCCATTTGTAAGACTTCTGAATCCTCACGTCATCTTCAGCATCGTTTGTTGAATAGACTCCTGTTCTTACATGTATTTCTTTCATCAGAAGCTCACAGCTTCACAAAGCTTTTTACTCACTGCCTCATTTTCCAAACCCATAATTTCACTGTTATTATGTGTTCAATAAATTGCTAACCTCCTGTTATAACAATTAAGCATTAAAAAAAGCTTAAAAATAAAGCTGTGAAGTAAATTCATATATGAGTGATTAGGATATATTCAGGAACTGGCTGAATTAAAGCAGAAACCAGACTGTGCTCTGAGAGCTGAACACTTTGCTCTGACTAAATCTAATCACATCAAATTTGCCCCGGGGTTGTG
The DNA here is from genome assembly GCA_033459395.1 of Hemibagrus guttatus. Classification (NCBI taxonomy): domain Eukaryota; kingdom Metazoa; phylum Chordata; class Actinopteri; order Siluriformes; family Bagridae; genus Hemibagrus; species Hemibagrus guttatus. The sequence continues at coordinate 7,731,213 of JAUCMX010000002.1, read as the reverse complement.
CTGCAGAGCTGCACCCTGCTTTAACCCACAGGACAGAGCTCGTCATCCACTTCGCAGGCAAGGACGACCTGATATATGAGTTTTAGTATTCTAACATTAATATAGGCTTATGGGAAAGGAAGTGGAAGTAGGAAGTTCAATAAGCTGCATATCTGCCAATTCTATTACGTAACAGTTTTAAAAAATTGTCATGTGTAGGAAAGAGGACCCAGTGTCCTTTTAGTAAATGTGTGAAATTTCACTTCTTATTATCAGGGTACTCAGTGGAGGCTGAATATTCAATAACTCAAAATCGAGTCACCGTATTAATAACGTCAACTCAGAGCTGTTGTATTCAGTAAACAGAAGGAAAGCCATTGCACTAGGCTTAAGACTATTATTGTCTTGATTACTGTGATAGAAAATACTAGCTTTGTATGGCAATATTTCCATTTAATATTCTTCACACTAGGAGCATACCAGCAGTAGGCAAATACAGAGCATGACGTTTTCAAGTGGAAAACTAACTGCCTCGAAGCATCCTTACTTAATAATCCAAAAAGTCCTCTGAATCTAGAAAAGCGTCAGTCTGAGCCAAGGGAGCAGTCTCATTTATGAGCACTGGCTAAAATCATAACTTTGTGGAAGCTCAGTGGGGGAACAGGAAGGGGTCATCCCCAAACTGTTCCCACAAAGTTGGGAGCATGAAATTGACCAAAATGTCTTGGTATGCTGAAGAATTAAGAGTTCCTTTCACTGGAACTAAGGGGCCAAGCCCAACCCCTGAATTAATTGATTCTTAGGGGTGTCCCAACACTTTTGGCAATATAAGTGTATGTGCCACTCATTGCTAAACGTTATCACTATGGCAACCAGGAATAGGAACTTCTACTGCTATTTTCTTTGTGAAGCAACTGACAAATTACCAAGATAAGTCACTGTAAGTGTGAACATAGCTTGAAAAACTCAATACTAAACATCTTCTTCTTTCGGCTTTTCCCTTCAGGGGTCGCCACAGCGAATCATCTCTCTCCACCTATCCCTATCTTCTGCATCCTCAACACTTGCACCCACTAGCTTCATATCCTCATTAATTCCATCCATATACCTCCTCTTTGGCCTTCCTCTTTGCCTCCTGCCTGGCAGCTCCATGTCCAACATTCTCCTACCAATATACTCACTCTCCCTCCTCTGAACATGTCCAAACCATCTTAATCTGGCTTCCCTAACTTTGTCCCCCAAACATCCAACATGAGCTGTCCCTCTGATGTACTCATTCCTAATCCTGTCCAATCTTGTCACTCCCAAAGAGAACCTCAACATCTTCAGCTCTGCTACCTCTAGCTCTGACTCCTGTCTCTTCCTCAGTGACACTGTCTCTAAACCATACAGCATGGCCGGTCTCACCACTGTCCTGTACACCTTCCCCCTTGATTCTCGCTGATATTTTCCGATCACACAGAACTCCCGACACCTTTCTCCACCCATTCCAACCTGCCTGCACTCGCTTCTTTACCTCTTTCCCACACTCTCCATTACTCTGGACTGTTGACCCCAAGTACTTAAACTCCTGTACCTTCTTCACCTCTTCACCCTGTAACCTTACTGTTCCACTTCCCTCCCTTTCATTCACACACATGTACTCAGTCTTACTACGACTGACCTTCATTCCTCTTCTCTCCAGCGCAAACCTCCACCTCTCCAGGTTTTCCTCCACCTGCTCCCTGCTCTCACTACAGATCACAATGTCATCTGCAAACATCATTGTCCAAGGAGACTCCTGTCTGACCTCCTCTGACAACTGGTCCATCACTATAGCAAACAGGAAGGGGCTCAGAGCCGATCCCTGATGCAGTCCCACCTCCACTTTGAACTCCTCTGTCTGACCTACAGCACACCTCACCACTGTCCTGCTCCTCTCATACATGTCCTGCACCACTCTGACATACTTCTCCGCTACTCCTGACTTCCTCATACAGTACCACAGCTCTTCTCTTGGCACCCTGTCATACGCTTTCTCCAAGTCTACAAACACACAGTGCAACTCCCTCTGACCATCCCTATACTTCTCCATCAAAATTCTCAGAGCAAAAATTGCGTCTCTTGTGCTCTTTCTAGGCATGAAGCCATACTGCTGCTCACAAATTTCCACTACCTTCCTTAACCTAGCTTCCACTACTCTTTCCCATAGCTTCATTGTATGGCTCATCAACTTCATCCCCCTATAGTTGCTGCAACTCTGCACGTCACCCTTAAGAGTTAAAGATCGGCACTAACACACTTCTTCTCCATTCCTCAGGCATCCTCTCACTCTCTAAAACCCTGTTGAACAAACTAGTTAAAAATTCCACTGCTGCCTCTCCTAGACACTTCCAGACCTCCACCGGGATGTCGTCAGGACCAACTGCCTTTCCACTTTTCATCCTTTTCAAAGCCTTCCTGACTTCATCCTTTCTAATCTTATCTACTTTCTGTTCCACAGAGTTCACCCCTTCTACTCTTTTTTCCCTCTCATTTTCCTCATTCCTCAGCTCCTCAAAGTACTCCTTCCATCTCCTCTGTACACTCTCCTCACTTGTGAGCACCCTTCCATCTCTATCCTTAATAACTCTAACTTGCTGCACATCCTTCCCATCTCGATCCCTCTGCCTAGCTAACCTGTACAAGTCCTTCTCTCCTTCTCTAGTGTCTAACCTAGTGTACAACTCTTCATATGCCTTCTGCTTGGCCTTAGACACCTCCCTCTTCACTCTGCGCTGTAAGTCCTTGTATTCCTGTCTATTCTCTTCAGTCCTGTCCATGTCCCACTTCTTCTTGGCTAACCTCTTCCTCTGGATACTATCCTGAACTTCCTCATTCCACCACCAAGTCTCCTTATCTTCTTTCCTCCTTCCAGATGACACACCCAGCATCTTTCTCCCTGTCTCCCTGATCACTTCTGCTGTAGTTTCCCAGTCATCTGGCAGCACTACCTGACCACCCAGAGCCTGCCTCAACTTCTGTCTAAATTCCTCACAACACTCCTCCTTTTTCAGCTTCCACCACTTGGTTTTCTTCTCTATCGCTATCTTTGACCTCTTCGTCTTACAGACCAACAAAGTCATCCTACACACCACCATCCTATGCTGTCTGGCTACACTCTCTCCCACTACCACTTTACAGTCACTAATCTCTTTCAGATTGCCTCTTCTACATAGGATGTAGTCTACCTGTGTTCTCCTACCTCCACTCTTGTAAGTCACTAAACTCAATACTAAACATAATGACTTTTATAATGATAGGCTGCAATTTCCAGCTCTGTTTAAAATAAATAAATAAAATCGTGAACCCAACTTTGAGAACCACACATACAACAGGGTGCAATGATTGTTAGTAACTGCTCAATAGAGACATGAATTTAATCTGCTGATTAGTCCATACATCAACCTCATCACCCCCCAGCTACAATCATTACCTTTACATGCAACCAAATAATGTTAGCAATCGGATAGAAAACCCTTCATGAAGACAAATCAATCGATTTAAATGAATATTTTAAGCAGATTTAAAAGGGTGGTGTAGATTTGAAAGAATCCGATAAAAATAGACAGGAAAAAAATAGTAGTGTAAACTCTTGAATACATTATTTTCTCAATCGGATTAAATAAAACTTCGTACGCATGCGCAGTGCAGTAGCGTGAACGCAACGATAGGTCTTCTGCGCATTTTGTTTAGGATGTATTTAATCAGAATTCACGTTCATTGAAATTATGCATTACTGAAAGTAGACGAACGTAAACATATCTTTTTACTACTCGGGACTAGCTCAGGATTTCATGAGAGGATGTTTCACAGCAGGTGTTTGTTTTATGTTGAAATGGGATGTTTAATCCTGACGCTAAGAGAAAGTGAGCGATTCAAGTTAGCTCAAGCAGCTCAGCATCTTAGGAATCGGCTCCCTAAGCGGATCACTTCGTGACTCGGATCTAACTTCACTGTCAGTACAATAATTTGAGTTAATCGTAAGATTGAGACTCGGGTCGTGACAGAAATTAAATAAAAGTAGCATCATGTTTCACACTGCTGTGGATTTTAGAGGTCAGTTCAAAACACGCAATCAGTCTGCTCCACCTCAACGACCCTCATGTCCAGCTCCCTCACATTAGCCGCACCGGTAACTGTCCGGTTCTCTAATGAACACTTTTAAACCCTCTATCATCAATTCATCCACTTTTCATCACTCTACACAATTCCCGTCATCCAATTCACACACAAACATACTGGCAATTATCTAAAGTATACTTGCTAGGTCGCTAGCAAGCTAGCCAGATAAAAGGATTTCATTCAATAAAAGGTACAACAGCTGGTGTATTTTTCCTTTTTTTTTTTCTTTTACACTAGCCGTAATATTTTCTTATGAGTGCCAGGATATAAAGTGTTAGAATGCTATCCAGGTGGTTAACTCACCTCACGGTAGTGTTCAAAAAGCAGGCACGGCGTAAGCAGCAATGCTAGCTCTCAGGCTGAGAATAAACCGAGAGGCTGAGCGGTTCTCCGGCTCAGTGTGTGCGCACAGGACGCCCTCTGCTTAACGTGTCAAATGGAAAAAAACACTCAAAACCGGCACAACGCAAACAAAGAAACGATGTTATCCATTCCCCAAAAGTCCTAAAACTGACACTAAAATGAAAGAAAGATTTACAACAATAAACAAAACAAATACACTAGCTGTGCTAAAAGTTGCGTCGAACCGACTGCTTAGCTGAAAGACTGAGAGGGGCGGCAGGTAAGGGTTGCCAGATATGTGGCGGTGATTCACGCCACAGTAAATAAATAAACAAATTGATTCAAAACATACCCTAGACAAACCCTGCTACTCGTAACATCCTGCATCATGACTGTAGCCAAATAGGCTGTTTTCTAGAAATAGTTTTTACATCAAGGTATATATAAGTGATGAAAAAAACACGTCATGCTGTTCTAGGAAAATAATCAACAACATGGAACTGTAATGCAGTCTGACTAATATCAACTCTCTTATACCACAGCAATCTGTCAATGATTCAAAATTTTCTACTGATTAATAAACTTTAATAATCATACTTTTTTATACCATTCTTAAAGAAAGCTTCACCAGAACTTTGAATATGCATCTTGGTTAAACAACAGCACTGTTAAGATCTGTTTATTATTGGGCGTCTATTATTTGAAGTCACTGTAAATGATTTGTTACTATAGAAAAAATAACATTTTATAACATTATGGTCCGAGCTACTTTGAGTGCTTTTTATTACCTAAAAATTAACCAACACATTTTGACCAATCAGATTGAGAGAATCCAGAAGCTGTGTTAGTCATGGGATGAAGCAGAGAGAGTTACAGGATTTGCTCAAAAATCCAAGCAGTGGTAGTTTAGTAGTGCTGCAGGATTTCAACACTAGTTTTTCCACATTTGCCCTCAATACGTTTAAGAAATCATTTTTTAATCTGCATTTTTCATTCATAACAGACATTTACAGAGGTTGGGATGGTGGTAGCTCAAGTGGTTAAGGTTCTGGGTCATTGACCGGAAGTTCGGGGTTCAAGCCCCAGCACTGCCAAGCTGCCAACGTTGGGCGCTTGAGCAAGGCCCCCAACCCACCCTGCTCCAGGTGCTGCATCATGGCTGACCCTGTGCTCTGACCCCAACCTCCAAGTATGGGATATGCGAAGAAAGAATTTTACTGTGCAGTAATGTATATGTGACAAATAAAGGCTACATTACTGACAGTAAAACTCATTTACTAACAGACTCATTCAGCTAAGTAACTAAAGATAAACACAACCACAACCAACAACATATATACGTGTGTGTGTGTATATATATATACTTTTTATATGTATGTGTATATGTAAATACATATAAAATACATATAAAATTATTCATTGTTATTTCTGAACTTCTGTTTTGTTGCACCTTTTATTTATTAGTCTTTTTAATTTGTTTTATTGTTTTTACATATCTTTATTTAATTTATTTGTTTTTTTACATGTGTATTTGCTGTATTTTGTTTTGTTTGGGGTGGATGAGGGATTGTGTAATGCATGAACCCTGCACGGAATCGGCGGATGTGGCAACACTGCAGCCTGTCAGGAGATATGAGCTCAGCAACATCAGTGCAGTGGGACAGCGGGGCGTCCTGATAGCCAACTAGCCTGCAGAGCCCCCTGGTGGTCATATATAAAATTATTCAACATGACAATTAGTCTTAGTGTGCATTGCTTTAATTTAAATTGTTAAATAATTACCATTATTTCTGATTTATTTTGAATACATCTATAATGTTTGTTTTATGAATCAAAATAAAGGCTTTATTAATAATAATTACTAATAATTATTAGTAAGCCATAAGAGCAGTGATTCCCAACTCTCGTTCGGAAGCCTAATGACAACAAGCTAAAGTAGCTTTTATAAGGCTATACTGGGCAGAGTTATAGCAAAAGATGATTTGCATAATTATTAAATAATAATAAAAAAATATTTCCCTAGACTTTCTTGTGTGATAATTTAATATTTACAATATGAAGCGTTGTATCATTGAAGCAGTGTGCCACAGCGACATCTAGTGGTCACCTACTAATATAGCCACAGTTCGGCTATATTTAATTAAAACACAGCGTACATTTGTAAATATAAAAATAGCAAATAATTGTACACTTAGCATACTTAAAGTAAAAGCAATATTCTGGGAAATCAATGTTATATATGTAATATAAAAAGCCCAAGACCATTACTGGTAAGCCCCAGGCTGGCCAGAAAATCCCTGTGTGTCCAAAATCTTGGATTGGGCAGTAGTAGGATACACTCCTCACTTTCACATTAAAAGTCCGGCCATTTTGTTGCAATGTCATTATATAGGAATAAATACAACCCGACCTGTGAAAACCGCTCAGACCAATTAAGTCTGTCACATTCATGTCATAACATGAAAATTCCAGTTATGATTGTGAAAATAAAAAATACGTAGGAGCAGAATGATTTATTTAATAAACCAACCTTCACAAAACTTAACATTAAAAAAAACATTGATTAGCATTGATTTATTTATTTTAATTCATTTATTTTTGTAATGTCTGTGCTCAAACTCACTCACCCAACCAAGGTCTTCTGCCAAAATCAGAGGTTTTTCCCATCAGGAGGCTTCATCTGTGGGGTTAAGGCTAAACTCATTTTATACCTGTTTACTAGGGACAAAAAAAATAATTTAACCCTTTTTGTTTACATACATGAGGACTCTGAGAAGAATTGATGTCGGGATAGCACCCTTTCAGGTATGGGATGGAAAAGGAAACCATGGTTTCACCCTGCCAACACGAGTGTGTCGTTTGTGAAGGAATCGACTCTTTGGATGAATCACACACACCATGCATAATTCTATTCTATTAGGGACGTGTGTACTGATTCGTGCACATGTTTACAATAATTTATTTTAAATAGATTTTTTTAACAAGCACAATGCAAATGTAATCACGTTGTTTTGTTAATAAGAAGGTAGATTATGCAGAGTATTTCAGAGATAGATCTGCAAGGGATTATGTAAAATATCTCCATATTATTATTATTATTATTATTATTATTATTATTATTATTATTATTATTATTATTATTTTCAACTGAAAACGAATGATTCCATTGTCGCGAGTGAACTTACAATAAGTTACAATAATACAATTAAATAAAATAATAAAATTCTTGAATTGAATTTTGAATCAAAGCCTTGGTACTGAAAACGGCATCTAGGGAGTTCAACGATCCGACTCTTTTTGGTGAACCGATTCATGTTCCTACACCTATATATGGCATGGTACGTGCGTCAGTTTAGTCCCGTGACTATTTTCAAGCTACAGAATTATGCCTATTATGCCTAAACATGCATGTACAAAATTGTCCAAAACAGTTTGACGTTTGATATTTCAATGAGACTATATCATGCGCTTTAGTGAGGCTATTTTATGCGCATAATAAATTGTATTTCCCAGAATTCCATGCTTTGTTTACAAACGTCAAATCAGTCCATGTATTTTATGCTTTCTGTAGCTTTCTTCTGCTTTATGTGGGCTATGTCCGGATGCGGAAGAAGTGTGGTGCGAGCTGACCTGGAGCTAAACAGCTCTACACAATATAATCTGTAATAAAGCTATTAACCATATACAATCTAAATAAATATATGGAGATAGAATACCAATATTGAGCGGCGGTGTGTGCTAGTAATCAGTGTGTTCCTGGACCATGCACTCGATTGTGGAAGTTAAAGGCATGAGATCTGGATATCGGTGTGGATACTGTAATAACTTATGGGGAAAAGTGTCCTATGGTAAGTGAATATAAAGGTGAAAATGCTTCTTCGTGATGTTTAGTATTCTAAAATGATGTTTGTGTCCATTTCCCAGCATACACAACGTTTCTCTAGCAGCATTTGGTTTTCCTATTTGTTATGACCTGGCAACCCTAAATTGATCATGTTGATTATGTAATTTTGTCCAATTACTTTTGGTCCTTGTTAAAAGAATGAGGGCACACATATAAAGTGCTGTAATTCCAACACCGTTCCCTTGATTTGGATGTCAAATCGAAGATGCAAGTCATGAGCTTATAATCATTACATTACTTCCTACATTCATTGTCTCTGCCTCTATCCTACACTGAGTCATGTGGAACCTGGAGCCTTTCCCAGCAGACTCTGGGCACACCTTAGACAGTGTGCCAACACGTCACAGAGAGATGAGAGATTCATTCAGCCTACAATGCATGTCTTTGGACATGGGGAGGAAATTTGGTGGCAGCATTTGGTTCTCCTATTTGTTATGATTTGGGAACTATTTTAGAATGTTGAGGGAACGTTGTGGTTTGGTTAACACAGACTTGTCTCCTAAACGTCCCAAGAACTCTGATCACATCACATTGATCTTATCTCAAAGGTTGATTTTCAGTATTATTCTTGTAACTGTACATAAATTCCCCAGAAACTTTTGGGAGGTTCTTGATTTAACACAGTAATGATCGTTTATAATATTACTCTGAACAAAAAGAAGTGTGGATCAATATATTTTCTTTACAACAAACTGTGTGATTCTGTGTTCTACAAAACCAAAATTCAACAATATATTTATTACTCTACAATGTTAATACCTTTAGTATAGTGTTCCTAATAAGGTGCTCTGCGAATATACAGTCAGAACCATAGATATTCGGAACAATAAACATTGACACAGTTATAGTTCATTGAACCATTTTCCACAGTATATTGAAGTTGAAATTAAATAATGAATAAAGCGCAGACTTTAAAGGTATTTCTACCCAAAATAGTCTAGACATCAGTTCAAATTGCTGTTAACTCTCAGTATGAAGTCTAAAGAACCATCAGTGCCAGTGAAGCAAGGCACATTAGGCTGAAAAATCAAAACAAATCCATCAGAGTGCTAACAGAAGTCAAATCAACTATTTTGTACATTCTTAACAAGAAAGAAAACACTGGTGAGCTCAGGAACACCAAAAAGCCCCGAAGACCAATGGAAAACATCTGTGGTGAAAGACAGTATTTTTTCCCCGGTGAAGAAAAACCCCTTCACAGCAATCAGCATGATCCTCTGCAGGATGTTGGCATATCTGTTTTAAAGTCAACAATCAAGTCAACATCACCAGAGGAAATACACAGAGTTTACCACGAGATGTAAACCAGGCAGATCAGATTAGAGTTTGTCAAAAACATTTTTTAAAAATCCCATACAATTCTGGAACAATATCCTTTGGATAAATGAGACAGGGTCAAGTGAACATGGCTAGATCATCTGCTCGGGTTTCAGCCAAATGCTTCATAACTCGTTGAATGGTGTTTCACACTGTAGAAGACTGAAAGTAAACTTGGAAAGCCACCCAAGATTTTAAGGACAAAGACATTCAGTCCCCTGGCCTGAATTCCACTGAGCATGCATTTCACTTGCTGAAGTCAAAACTGAAGGTAGCTGCAGTGAAGACCTGGCAACCTTAAATTGATCATTATGTTATTTTGTCTAATTGCTTTTGGTCCTGTAAAAAGAATGGGGGCACACATACACTATTTTGCCAAAAGTTTTGGGACACCGCTCCATGAAAGGAACTCTTAATGCTTCAGCATTACATTTTGGACAATTTCAAGACATTTTGGACAATTTCATGCTCTCAACTTCATATTAACAGTTTGGGGATGACCCCTTCCCGTTCCAACATGACTACACACCAGTGCACAAAGCAAGGTCCAAAAAGACATGGATGAGTGAGTTTGGTGTGGAGGAACTTCACAGAGTCCTGACCTCAACCTGATAGAACACCTTTGACATGAATTAGAGCAGAGACTGCGAGACAGACCTCGTCTGACATCAGTGCCTGACCTCACAAATGCACTTCTAGAGGAAGAAGTTTTCGGCTGCTCCCTATTCGGGGTCGCCGGATGCCCTTCCTGACACAACCCTCCCATTTTTCCGGGCTTGGGAAAACTCCCAGAAGAGTTGAAGCTGTTATAGCAGCAAACTCCATATTACATTCATGTGCATGTAAAGGCAGACATCTTAGTTTTGGAAGGACTCGCAGTCTCCACTCTAATTAATCTCAAATGTGTTCTATTGGGTTGAGGCCAGGACTCTGTGCAGGCCAGTCATTGAAGACACCCCTTCAATGATTTGGAGGGGTGTCCTAAAACTTTTGGCAATATAAGTGTTGCTGCAGTGAAGCCTGGCAACCTAAAATGGATCATTATGTAATTTTCTCCAATTACTTTTGGGCCTTGTAAAAAGAATGAGGGCACACATATAAAGTGCTGTAATTCCAACACCGTTCCCTTGATTTGGATGCAATTGCCCTCAATTCGAAGACCTTATAATCATTACATTACTTGTCTCTACCTCTATCCTACACTGGGTCATGTGGAACCTGGAGCCTTTCCCAGCAGACTCTGGGCACACCTTAGACAGGGTGCCAACACGTCACAATTGAGAGATGCCATTCAGCCTACAATGCATGTCTCTGGATAAGGCGGAGGAAATCAGAGAACCCTGAGGAAAACCCCCGAAGCACGCATGCAGGAAACCACAGAGGTGCAAGGCAAACATGCTAACAAATATTCCACTGTAGCTCACCTCATGAGTTCATTTAACATGATTTAATTTCAACTCCAACCAACTGTAGGAGAAAGTACCTCAAATAACAATAACATGTTATTGTCAACTATTTATGAACCTGACTGTGTATTTCAGGAAATGACAACATGATTCGTATGTTCCTTGCTTGTGATGTTTTTTTGCTTTATGTTATTTAAGATTGTACAATAAACAAAGTGTTTTGTAAATGCTCTTCAAAAAGACCTGTATTAAAAACACCAGCGTTATGGACATTTGGAAACGTAAATATTTTAGCACTTTTTCCTTTGAAGAGGTGTAGCATGTAAACTTGTGCGAAGCATACCAATCTGGCAACCTTGTCTGTCAGTATGTAGAGCGTTAGCGTTAGCATTAGCATTAGCAGGCAGAAGTGCGCTGAGAGAGCGACATGGCTGCTGGAGCCTCTTTCAGTGTAGTGGAGTATTTTGGCGGTGATGATGGCCACCGGTGCGGTTACTGTAAAAATGCAACGGGTAATTTTTCACACGGTGAGTGAGAGTCTATTTAAAAACGCTAATGCTAATCTTTACCGGACATTTCTTTGACATTTGATTGTGGATATGCACAGCTGGGTTTTTTTTCCCTTTTCGGCTTGAGTAATGTGTTTGAACAAGTTTATAAATATAATAGAAAATAAACAGTTAAACAGATGCTCTTGCTGTTTAAGTTTGGATGAATCAGTTGTCATGTTTATAGATTGTCAGCTGGAACAGCTGTATGCGTGCTAGCTGACTAGCTCTAAACAGATAAACTTGTCACCTTTCGCTTATTTTGTTAATGTTAAATATTCGTGTCACAGAGCTGTCACTATAACACCCACCGACCTAATGTTAAGTTTTTATTATTATATATTTACTTGGTTAAATTCCTACGTTGCTTGAATGACTTTTAAGTTTAGTGCATTTGCTAGCTAGCTAGCGTTAGCAAGGAATGAAAATGTGCATCCCTATTGACATCCCTATTATATTGTCATATTTGTGTGTGTGTGTGTGTTTGTGAGTGGTCCGTGTTTAATCCATGTGCTCAAGGTGACTGAGAAAGACACACTTGTTGGAATAGGGAGCTATGCGCAGTCACACAGCCTAATGTCAGAGAAACTGAAACTCTAAACACAAACATTCCCATAATAATAATAACAACCTACACAGCTCCCACCCTGAGAATCTGAATCATTCCAGCCTGGACATCATCATCATCATCATCATCATCATAAAACTATATCCAAAGCTGCTAAACACTCTGCTGAGATGCGAACTGAAAGTGCTGTGTGGATACTGCGGCATGGAAAGCCCTTGAACAAGACGAAGTAGACAAAATAATTTGTCTGCACACTTGTGTTGTGGACCATGAAAAACCCTAGACATGGTCAAATACATACACTGATCAGGCATAACATTATGACCACCTGCCTAATATCGTGTTGGTCCCCCATTTGCTTCCAAAACAGCCCTGATCCATCATGCCTTTCTATCAGAACCAGGATTAACTTCTTCAGCAATTTGAGCAACAGTAGCTCGTCTGTTGGATCGGATCACACGGGTCAGCCTTCTCTCCCCACGTGTATAAATGAGCCTTGTTCACCCATGACCCTGTCGCTGGTTCACCATTGTTCTTTCCTTGGACCACTTTTGATAGATCCTGACCACTGCAGACTGGGAACACCCCACAAGAGCTGCAGTTTTGGAGATGCTCTGATCCAGTGGTCTAGCCATCACAATTTAGCCCTTGTCAAACTCGCTCAAATCCTTACGCTTGCCCATTTTTCCTGCTTCTAACACATCAACTTTGAGGACAAAATGTTCACTTGCTGCCTAATATATCCCACCCACTAACAGGTGCCATGATGAGGAGATTTATTCAGGAGGATCGGTGGCTCAGTGGTAGGTTTCTTGCCTACCACTGGACCTTCAATTCCCAGCCAATGCCCAAACCCCAGCCACTGGATCCAGTGCCAGTCCCAAACCCGGAAAAATGGGAGGGTTGCGTCAGGAAGGGCATCCGGCCTAAAAACCTGTGCCAAGTTGTTGTGCGGACCATTTGGCCCACTGTGGCGACCCCGAACAGGAGCAGCCGAAAGCATCCAGTGTTATTCACTTCACCTGGCAGTGCTCATAATGTTATGGCTGATCGGTGTATTTTAAGGGTAATAAAGCCTAGAAATTATAGGCAGAGGCATTCTTGACACTGCGTTTGTGTTGTGTTTCACTTGTTGACTGTTTCAAGCGGGTCACTTAATGATTGCTCATACAGTGCAAAGTGTGTTACTGACTCCCAAAAACATCCATAAAAGTTAATGGATAAGTGCACAGGCAGCTGGGAGTGTGAAATGAACAATGCGAAATGAGAAAAAGGCAGAAGTTATTTTGACTCACAAAATTGGTAAGGAAATGTCCTCAGAAAAGTCCTCTATTAGAATTTAACGTTTTAGTGTTGTAACTTTAAATTACTTACAAAATGATTTGATATAGGAGAGAAAAACAAGAAAAGACAAGATACACAGATCAGCCATAGCATTATGAGCAGTGACACTGATGATCTCCTCATCATGGCACCTGTTAGTGGGTGGGATATATTAGGCAGCAAGTGAACATTTTGTCCTCAAAGTTGATGTGTTAGAAGCAGGAAAAATGGGCAAGCGTAAGGATTTGAGCGAGTCTGACCAGGGCCAAATTGTGATGGCTAGACCACTGGATCAGAGCATCTCCAAAACTGCAGCTCTTGTGGGGTGTTCCCGGTCTGCAGTGGTCAGTATCTATCAAAAGTGGTCTAGGGAAGGATCAGTGGTGGACCAGTGGCAGGGTCATGGGCCGCTAAGGCTCACTGTTGAACGTGAGGAGCGAAGGCTGGCCGATGTGATCCGATCCAACAGACGAGCTACTGTTGCTCAAATTGCTGAAGAAGTTATTATACAATTTACCCCAATCCCGATTTTGTAGCTTTAAGCCATTTTTAGCAATATTGTATTGACACATTTTATTATTTGACTATATTTTCTGATTGTCTGTTTTATAGTTGTTGTTTTTTTTATTTGTCTTTACGCGTTATCTCTTTTTCCCCTTTCTGTTCTATCTGTTCTAATGCAATCAGCAGGTTTTGTGCTCTGTCATGGTTCACTGCCGGCCAGCTGGTCTGCCGGGCTCACCTGAGCTCACAGCTGAAAAGAAATGAAACCTTTCTCCATGTGAAGCTGTTCTACTCGATACATTAGATACACAAGCTCAAGGTCTGTCCTCAGTCTTGTCTCGCGTTGCAGGATTATTAACGTTGATGACGCTCAGACTGAAACCCGATTAAGAAATCTGCTTTAAATCAGCTACAGAACTAATCGTGTTATGACGTTGATGTAGATCCTACATACTGTGACTAAATGAGATTTGCTGTGTATAGCATATGGAATAGTAAGAAAATATTAAAATATGAACAGGTCAAATGTATAAAATGTATAATATTTTTATTTATATGTATACAGTATTTTTACTTACAATATTTTTATTTAAAAAACTTATAAAAAATATATAACAGTAAAATTTCTGAATCAGCTTTAATTAGGACTGTAGAAAAAAACAACCAAATATTTAATAATGCTTTAATATTAATTGGAATGAATGATCAAGTAGGTGTAAATTTGCCTAATTGAGTAAGTAGCAAATATCATTTTACATTAAAAAAAAAACAAAATCCCCCCTTCCGCCGTGTGTGTGGAGTTTGCATGTTCTCCCCGTGCCTCGGGGGTTTCCTCCGGGTACTCCGGTTTCCTCCCCCAGTCCAAAGACATGCATGGTAGGTTGACTGGCATCTCTAAATTGTCCGTAGTGTGTGATTGCGTGAGTGAATGAGAGTGTGTGGGGCCCTGCGATGGGTTGGCACTCCGTCCAGGGTGTATCCTGCCTTGATGCCCAATGACGCCTGAGATAGGCACAGGCTCCCCGTGACCCGAGTGTAGTTCGGATAAGCGGCAGACAATGAATGAATGAAAAAAACAAAATAAAATAAATCTGTAACATAAACCAGAAATAGAGCCCCAAATTTGGCTAACATGCTTTGGTTTCTCTTTCCTGAGCAGTGTAGATTTCAACATCATGCAATTGCTGTCCTTTTATAGCTACTGATGAGCTCTTTCAGGCTGTTCTAATGGAGCTGTGTAAACATATCGTCTCTATATATTTTTGAACTCTGTTTGTTGCAGAGATTGGAACCTTTGCTGTGTTGGAATGGTGTGCAATTCACAGAATGTTGATTTTCACAATGTGAATCGAACATTTCAGCGATTTTTTTTATTTTGGCATCATGTCATTTTGAATCATTTCATTATATTTCGAACATAGAAAGACATCAGAACTTGTGCCACACCTCTGATGCTTTAAGTGATGCTGTTCCTATTTGATGCATCTTTTCTTAACCAGTGTACTTTTGTAAATTTGTTCAGAGAGCAAAATTTTCTTTTGCTAAATGGGCTGCATTTGGGAGTCGGTTTCATTTTTGCTCAAAGCAACTTTACACTGAACTGCTCATACGCTTTACTGTATGCTGCCTCACCTGTAAGTCACTTTGGATAAAATTGTCAGAGAAACTGAAACTCTAAACACAAACATTCCCATAATAATAATAACAACAACCTTCACAGCTTCCACCCCGAAAATCATTCCAGCCTGGACATCATCATCATCATCACCATAAAACTATATCCAAAGCTGATAAACACTTTGCTGAGCTGCGAACAGACAGTGCTGTGTGGATACTAAAGCATGAAAAGCTTTCCCAGCCCTCGAACAAGACAGATAAATTAATTTGTCTGTACGCTTGTGTAGTGGACTATGAAAAACCCTAGACATGGCCGAACGAATGACACTCTGCTATAACTAAATATGATCTACAGCATCATGCATCTAGACTACAAGTAAAGCTGTGCTTACGTTGTTATAGGAAAATAATCTCACGGTGGCTGGGGTTGATATTGGATGTGAGGGTTAAAATGTCATATCTATCAGTGTCATCAACCAGAATTAGGGCTGAGCAATGAATATCACGAGGTCTCTTTGATGACACAATAAAAATATTAGGACACACACACAGTTAAAGGCAGATGTTCCATCCAAACAGACAAACTGATTTGATTTTGGAATAGTCCAGGTCACACAGTCACATCAAGTTCAAATTGTCTGAAATGGTTTTTCTCCTATTCCTGTGTGAAGTGTATTTTAAGGGTAACCGAAGCCTAGAAATTAGTAGCAGAGGCATTCCTGACACTTGTCGAGTGTTTCAAGCAGGTCAAGTTTCAAGCACCTGTACGTCACTGGGGATAAAACCATCTGCCAAATGAAGAAACACTTTACTTGTTTTACTTTTAAATTTTAGTTTTGCATCTAAGGCAGTCCTCGTCTTTTCTTTGTCTTTGTTCACACTGGAAGTCAGGAGTAGCGGAGGAGTATGTCAGAGTGGTGCAGGACATGTATGAGAGGAGCAGGACAGTGGTGAGGTGTGCTGTAGGTCAGACAGAGGAGTTCAATGTGGAGGTGGGACTGCATCAGGGATCGGCTCTGAGCCCCTTCCTGTTTGCTATAGTGATGGACCAGTTGTCAGAGGAGGTCAGACAGGAGTCTCCTTGGACAATGATGTTTGCAGATGACATTGTGATCTGTAGTGAGAGCAGGGAGCAGGTGGAGGAAAACCTGGAGAGGTGGAGGTTTGCGCTGGAGAGAAGAGGAATGAAGGTCAGTCGTAGTAAGACTGAGTACATGTGTGTGAATGAAAGGGAGGGAAGTGGAACAGTAAGGTTACAGGGTGAAGAGGTGAAGAAGGTACAGGAGTTTAAGTACTTGGGGTCAACAGCTCAGAGTAATGGAGAGTGTGGGAAAGAGGTAAAGAAGCGAGTGCAGGCAGGTTGGAATGGGTGGAGAAAGGTGTCGGGAGTTCTGTGTGATCAGAAAATATCAGCGAGAATCAAGGGGAAGGTGTACAGGACAGTGGTGAGAGCGGCCATGCTGTATGGTTTAGAGACAGTGTCGCTGAGGAAGAGACAGGAGTCAGAGCTCGAGGTAGCAGAGCTGAAGATGTTGAGGTTCTCTTTGGGAGTGACAAGATTGGACAGGATTAGGAACGAGTACATCAGAGGGACAGCTCATGTTGGACGTTTGGGGGACAAAGTTAGGGAGGCCAGATTAAGATGGTTTGGACATGTTCAGAGGAGGGAGAGTGAGTATATTGGTAGGAGAATGTTGGACATGGGGCTGCCAGGCAGGAGGCAAAGAGGAAGGCCAAAGAGGAGGTATATGGATGTAATAAATGAGGATATGAAGCTAGTGGGTGCAAGTGTTGAGGATGCAGAAGATAGGGATAGGTGGAGAGAGATGATTCGCTGTGGCGACCCCTGAAGGGAAAAGCCGAAAGAAGAAGAAGAAGAAGGAAGCATGGTCGAGTTCAGAACTACTGTAAACATGATGGAGCCTAAAATTCGTATTACTCACTGTGGCCTTGTGTACATTACAGGAAGTGTCCCTGCTGTTCCGTTTCATTAATCTCTAAATCATAATAATATTTATATACTACATTATATATTACGATTAAATCACTCTTCTCCCACCCCACCCCCCTTTTTTCTGTATTCAGGCATGTGGGCCCATTCAATGACGGTTCAGGACTACCAAGACCTCATTGACAGGGGATGGAGAAGGTATGTAAAAATTGTTTTCTTAAATGAATTCTTTCTTAAAATGTCTGTTTGCAGCCTGTTCATGAATAGATAGATGGATAGATAGATAGATAGATAGATAGATAGATAGATAGATAGATAGATAGATAGATAGATAGATAGATATTTGTCCTCAGAGAGGAAATTCATTTTCACTGAGGGTGCGTATATAATAAAAGGACAAGATGATGGCTGATTTCCTATGTGTTTAAAGCACGTATAGCTGTAGGAACAAAACTCTTATTAAAGATAGTCCTCCTACACATAGGTCATCTATACCTATGGCCAGTTGGAAGGGGAGTGAAATACCAATGGAGTGAGTGATCTGGATCATTTAGGATTATATTTGCTTTCTGAAGCATGTCTGAAGTGATAAATTCATTCATTCATTCATTGTCTACCGCTTAGGGGCATTGGTGGCTCAGTGGTAGGTTACTCGCCTATCATGCGGAAGGCCCGGGTTCGATTCCAGCCAATGCCTCAACCCCAGCCACTGGATGCAGTGCCGGTCCCAAGCCCGGAAAAATGGGAGGGTTGCGTCAGGAAGGGCATCCGGCGTAAAACATTTGCCAAGTTGTTGTGCGGACCAGTTGGTCCGCTGTGGCGACCCCGAACAGGGAGCAGCCGAAAGCAACTTCTATTCATTGTCTACCGCTTATCCGATATATACTCGGGTCACGGGGTGTCATCTCAGGCGTCATTGGGCATCAAGGCAGGATACACCCTGGACGGAGTGCCAACCCATCGCAGGGCACGCACACACACTCTCATTTACTCATGCAATCACATACTACGGACAATTTAGAGATGCCAATCAACCTACAATGCATGTCTTTGGACCGGGGGAGGAAACCGGAGTACCCAGGGGAAACCCCCGAGGCACGGGGAGAACATGCAAAATCCAGACATACATGGCAGAGGCGGGAATCGAATCCCCAACCCTGGAGGTGTGAGGCAAACGTGCTAGCCACTGTTCCCCCCCGAAGTGATAAATCAGGAGTAGGAATACCAATAATCTTACTAGCGAGCCAAGGTATTTTTAAAAGTTTGTTCTTATTGAACAGCTGTAAGCAAATGAAAAAAAAAGAAATGACACCATACATAAGAACTGGCTCGATAATACTCCTATACAGGAGAAGAAGGAGAAAAGGCTGAACTTGAGTTTAGGGAGAACGTGTAGATACCTAGAACATGCCAATTAAAGCTGAGACGATCGTCCAAAGTAATGCCAAGGTATTTAAAATGTGCCACCCTTTCGACCATCTCTCCATTGATCGCAGCACTGAGATGGAGCTGTGTTTTGGAGGAGCTAAAAACCAGTTTTCTAGTCTTTGGAATGTTACAGTGGAGAAAATTCTCATCATAAAATATGTTATGGAACATTGATAGTCCAAAAAAGAAGAATTATCAATGTTATTGAGCAGCGTGAGAATAGCTGTATCATCTGCATATTTAAAATAATGGGTAGTAGTAAATGGACTTCTTGTGAATTCACCGAAGCAGACCAGGGGACTCGGAAGTAGTGTTCAGCAGGAATGCTTTATTGGAGATCAGAACACACTTTGATGGTACTGTAGTCATTGAGTCCAGTGAAAAGGAACATACGTTGCAGCTTTAATTAGCGCATGCTAATTAGGAGACGTGGAAGTGTCACGTGACTTTCTGCACACCTCCTGTCTCATTAGCATACCTGGATGAGTTTTATTTTATTGTACCATAACAATTTGGGGGATTTGATGTTATTGAACACGGCTTGAAACAGTGTTTATCTAACCATACTTTACATTCCTTATGCTTTCTTTCTGCATTGTGCAGGTCTATTTTTAGAACTTATATTACATTAAAGACCCTAAGCCTACATGATGCTATATTGGTGCACAAGAGATTAATGAGATTTATTTTTACATTACAAAACTATAAAGATTAAATCGCTTACAGTGTTTGTTGTACATGTTGTTTTTTACTATAGAAATGTTTAATATAAATCTTTGTGTCGACAAAGGAAAGGACTCAACATCAGATCTGACCGGTCATGAGACTAGTCAGATCTGAGAATTCTGAAGTCATCAGAGAATTCAGTTTTATATAAAGCTATCATATGTTTATCATATGAATATCTGTTGGGTAAAAATGTTATTTGTACCTCATGCAGATGAGGTTTATCCATAAAATATGACACAACAGGCTTTTTTAACCATGCTTTTTTTGTCTTTAGAAGTGGCAAGTATGTTTACAAGCCTGTCATGAACAAGACCTGCTGTCCACAGTACACTATCAGGTAAATGATGTTTAAATGATTAATTAAATAAATTCAGATGTGTACAGGTGCAAAGATTTATATGTAAAGAAAAATGCATACTAGAGGTAAATTACACTGATCAGGCATAACATTATGAGCAGTGACAGGTGAAGTGAATAGCACTGATGATCTCCTCATCATGGCACCTGTTAGTGGGTGGGATATATTAGACAGCAAGTGAAAATTATGTCCTCAAAGTTGATGTGCTAGAAACAGGAAAAATGGGCAAGCATAAGGATTTGAGTGAGTTTGCCAAGGGCCAAATTGTGATGGCTAGACGACTGGATCAGAGCATCTCCAAAACTGCAGCTCTTGTGGGGTGTTCCCGGTCTGCAGTGGTCAGTATCTATCAAAAGTGGTCCAAGGAAGGAACAGTGGTGAACCGGAGACAGGGTCATGGGCAGCCAAGTCTCATTGATGCATGTGGGGAGAGAAGGCTGACTCGTGTGATGCGATCCAACAGATGAGCTACTGTTGCTCAAATTGCTGAAGAAGTTAATGCTGGTTCTGATAGAAAGGTGTCAGAATACACAGTGCATGACGGGTCAGGGCAGCAAAAGGGGGAGCAACACAACATTGGTCAGGTGGTCAAAACGTTATGCCTGATCTGTGTATCTTAATGTAAAATGTGCAATGTAGGCATATGTAGATTAAACATGATGTACCCAAGCTAATAGTTATAATGATATGTCTGTTGAAGGTGCCATGCCTTAAACTTTCGTCCTTCAAAGACGCATAAGAAGATCTTGAAGAAGATGAGAAAGTTCCTGTCGAAAGGGGAGAAGCCAACAGGCCATGATGGTGGCTGCGATGGTGTGTTCCTGCTTCCATGTTCTAGTTTGTTGACCTCTGTGTCAATCTGCAAGTGTGTTTGTGGTTAATTCTATACTTTCTTTAAAATGGATTAGAAAGTATTTTTGGAATACTAGGATGACTGTCTTTTAAAATTCTGTTTCAATCTTATTTCCAGTGTAAAACTGAAATTAACTGGTTGAGGCATTGTCCATGTGGAAAGTCTTGTCACATAAAAACATTGTGGACATGGAAAACTGTTTTAAGGTCCAGTATTGTATGATGAATTGTTTTATAAATGATAGCCCAGTAAACACAAGCAGGAATATCCTACAAGTGTAGCCTCTGTCACTTTTTGAGAAGTCAATTTGTTTCTGGTAATGTAATCTTAGGTGTGTTTGACATCACTGGCTTCCTAAAGCCTCTCGTTTCGTCTCTTCAGAAGACAGCGGCTATAGCTGCTGGAGTATCCCAGAAGTTTTTCTCAGGTGCGCTTCCCATGCTGTGCCATGCTAGAGCATCATTTCCTACTGTCCTCATTTAGATCTTTTTTACTTCATTGTGTTACATTTTTGAATTCATAGAGCTGGAAGATGTGGCTAGAATTTTCCCAGGGAAAAAAGGGAGACAATGCAAACGTTACTGAACTGGAATTGAGATAAAATCACAGAGAGGCTGAGATGCATTGTAGTGTTTATTACTAGACTTTTGATTATTATATCAATCTGAAACAATATTGTAATTGTTTGCATGCACATAACATTTCATTTGTTCACAGAAAAACTTTCAGCATGTTATTATACTGCATGTTTTCTCTACCAAGAAATCTCAAATGTATATCAAACTGCCAGACGTTTTTTTTGACAGGGGACTGATTAACTGATTAGGGGTGATTAATAACACCACTGAAACAAAAACATGATAGTTAGTGAGGTTTGTTGTAGGACTCATTCTTACAATCCTTTGTAAGAGAATTGCTGCCTCAGCACCTCTAGTGAAATGGTGGTAGAATCTTCAGGGTTATTAAATGGGCAACGTCTTGCCTCAGTATGTCACTGATGAGCCAGCCCACTGTATCTCCAGAAGGTTCAACAGTGAGACCTGGCACCCCAGGACGTGATGCCCCCTTAGCCTGCTATCTATCTTAGCTCCACCATTGCTCAAGCCAGAAAAAACTGACTGACTGGAAATTGTGTTGAACATTGGAGTTCTCTACAGCTATGCTAACAGACTGGAGCTTGATTGAGCTTCTATCGGCCAATCGTTTCTACCAAATAGATAGAAGCAGGATCAAAACTTTTTAAATCAGTCTGTACTGGTACATAAGGTAGAATACATGAGACATTTCTGCCTGAACACAAATACAGTGGAAGACTGACATACACTATTCCTCCAGCGCAGATGGTGTAAGAAATCCGATCACAGGTGGTCATTGGAGACACTTTAAAACCGGCAGGTGTAAATGCCTATGCAGTTCAACTATTCACTTATGACTGGATCAAGTGGAATGTTGCTACCAGGTGTGAACAGGGTCTTTGGTGCCATGCACTCAAGAGAGGCTGTTCCTCTTTGTCCAGAGCCACTGGCTACTTTTTTCTTTTCTGAGCTGCTTTGAAGACATGGCTACAAATTCTCTGCAGCCTACTTCTTTTGGCCAGATCCTGAATCTCCAACCTCATTGTTGAGTGTCCAGTGCAAGCTCAGAATACACATGTCCTTTGTTCACAGAGCCCTGGGAAGACACTGTGGATGAGTGCAAAGTACCTATCCAGTGTACCCTATGTTTAAAGACTTGGAATCGGAGTTCTGTCCTTCTCTAACAGACGTTTAGGATTAGGATTGTTTGAAGGAGGTGTAGGGGTCTGTAGTGAGGACTTGATTGTTCTCTCCAGCTTGTGAACCTTTGGGGCCTCCTAGATAGTTAGTGGCCACATGAGATGGAGCTAGTGTGCAAATTACAGTTGAGATTGGTGGAAAGCATAGTTCTACCAATTTTCTTAGGTCCACTGACACTGTCCTGCCTGAGCTGATCTGTTTGCTCTGTGCCCATAAGAGATGCATTATAGCAATGTCCCAGGCAACTTGTTGGTCACCACTGGAATTGGTTCACGGTCAATATGGAAACACTGCTCTAATCTTTCTTGTGTAAATGGAAGTGCTTCAGATTTTACTTGGTTCGATCTCCAACTGAGCAAATTCTGTGATGTACCTGATGCTTACTCAGAAGTACATGGTCCTGGCTTGATATTAACGCTGTGTACTGATGTTCAGGTGAGCAGATGAAGATGGACATGATTGAAGAGGGTGTGGCAGTTCCTCTGGTGGAGCCTGTGAATATCATGCACTCTCAGGTGGAGCGTCCCATCATCCCCAGCAGCCCCGAGAAAGGCAATGATTCCAAACCATCAACATCTGAGACTTCAAGAGAGGAAACAGTTTCACCATCAGCAGGAAAGAGCCCACGTCTCGCACCTAAACCAGGTGAGCTTCACAACAAAAGACACCTAATGGAAAAAGAGTAAAGATTTAGTAGAAATGAAAGGTAAAAAAAACCCCAACTCTGCTTCAGCTCTTAAAAAACATCATTACAGTGTTCTTGAGTGCTCTCATGACTGTACATGTAGGTACTTACTTTTCACCCACTTCTGCTTTAGGACTTCTTAATAGAAGTATCCACGAAACCACTGTTATACACCAATGAGCACTGACAGATGAAGTGAAGAACACTGATTATCTCCTCATCATGGCACCTGTTAGTGGGTGGGATATATTAGGCAGCAAGTGAACATTTTGTCCTCAGAGTTGATGTGTTAGAAGCAGGAAAATGGGCGAGCGCAAGGATTTGAGCGAGTTTGACAAGGGCCAAATTGTGATGTCTAGACGACCGGATCAGAGCATCTCCAAAACTGCAGCTTTTTTGGGGTGTTCCCGGTCTGCAGTGGTCAGTATCTATCAAAAGTTGTCCAAGGAAGGAACAGTGGTGAACCGGAAACAGGGTCATGGGCGGCCAAGGCTCATTGATGCACGTGGGAAGCAAAGTGCTATCCCGTGTGGTCCGATCCAACAGACGAGCTACTGTTGCTTAGATTGCTGAAGAAGTTAATGCTGGTTCTGATAGAAAGGCATCAGAATACACAGTGCATGACGGGTCAGGGCTGTTTTGGCAGCAAAAGGGGGACCAACACAATATTAGGCAGGTGGTCATAATGTTATGCCTTTCGGTCTATACAACCGAGTGAAAAAGAAAGTACAAGTACAAAGTACTCCTTCAATTCTGTGCTTTTAGTGATCAGTGTCTAAATAATGATTGTGTGGTTCTCACCAACTTCTATAAACAAACTAATAACCTCAGGTGATGGCAAAAAAAAAAGTTCATGTTAACAGATTTCCAAAATGATATGAGCGACATATTGTACTTATTTTTTCCCCACCATGTTTCTGATTGTTAGTTTACTTATTGGGGAAAAAAAATGGTGACTGAAATCTGACATGTGTTTTTATTGTCACCTGAGGTTATTTGTTTGCTCATAGTAAGTTTTACGTTTGTGAGAACCACACAGTTGTTATTTAAGCTCTGCTAACTAAAAACATAAGATTGAAGAAGGGCATGCATTCTTTTTTCTTGACTGTATTGGCTGTGTTTTATTGCTGTAAAAAATGAGTCAGGAAGGGGAACATTTCAGTCCAGAAGTTCTGCATCAGTGCTACAGGGGGCAGCAGATACTCAGAAACACACGCATGTGATGTACAACTTCTTCCTGTCAGTCTGAACCAAGTTCCTGTTCGTATTTTTACAGAGTCCACAGTTTTTTTTATTTTATTTTAAACATAAATCGCTACACAAAGGTCAGATGTCAAAGATTTGACCCCAAAGTAAAAGAAAATTTGAAATCTGATTCTATAAAACACTGTTTCAGTCTTCTGGGTTCCACATCACTTAGTGTGATTTACAGCCAAGAATATGACCAAATGAAATCTAGTACTTCCACACCTCACCGAAATGAGCAGCCCAAGAATGTTCCGGAAACAGCAGAGATTTAGAGATGCTCCCCGAAGGAGGAGAAAAAGCTCCTTTCTGCATCGCACACCCCCTCCCCTTTCCCCTCCTTTTCCCTCAACGGAAAACACCTGGTGACAAATTTACGGTAACAGACTTTATGACCACCTTTACGACTTTATTGCCCTGAACACAGATGGAGTTAAGTGATTGATATTACACAGGTTTTCTACATGAGCAGGAATTTATAGGAGCATTTCTAGTATCTGGATACGCGTTTGTGTGCACACACACTCCATAGAGGAAACGAATAAGTCTCGCACAGCAATTTTTTGAGGTTTATTGGGTGGTTATGAATAATAAATAAATTAGGGATGAATATTAAGTTTTGGGGCTACACCTAAACTAGAAGAATGTTGTATTGCATTCATGCGCCACATTTCTCGTTAATATTGTAAGAAGTGGAGTGGGGGAAATTCTGAATAAATTATTTGAATAAACTTTGTAGTCGGAAAAATATGCATCTCCCTCGTTAAATCTAGACGTGACCAATTCGTTTACACAAGATCCCATTTACTCCACACTAAGACTGACCCATGGGTATTTATTGAAGGGCAAAAAAAAACAACCTGTAACATTCCCTTGACTATAAAGCAAATACTTTAGGTCTGCCATATTTTTTTTATTTTTGATTAGACAAAGCCTTCTGTCAGGACAAACTTTGAAAGACTTATTTTTAAAGACTGATCTTTGACAATTTTTTTTTTTATCACAAGTATACTTAAAGGATCTTTTACAGTATAGTCATGTACAGATTTATTTTTCTTTTAATAAGCTGAATGTTCTTAAATGCTTCATTAATATCTGTATTTCGTGTGAAAATAAATGAAATTGATATGACAATAAACTTAAATAGAAACTGACAAATTTGTATAAATATTATTTAAGATATTATGGCCTATATTTGAATTGTAAAGCTTGTTCTTTACAATAAAAAGTGTTTTTTTTTTGTTTTTTTGTTTTTTGCCAGCTTTGAAGCTCCAGACAAAATTACAGCAAGTAAAGTGAGAATATTTCAAGCTCCCTGTGCTAATATTTCAAATGTTTCTGATTTTGTTATTTGTGAAATTCAGCATGTAGCTCATCTCTTGCAGCTCACTCCACTTCACTCCAAGTCTTGAATGGAGTTTAGGGGTCAGGGGACTGGGAAGTCCATGTCAGAGTCTTGATACTGAGGTCACTGAACCATTTCTGTGGTCATTTGAATGTATGTTTTGGATCATTGTCCTGTAGAGAAATCCAACTCCATCCCAGCTGTCACTTTTTGCCAAAGACAGTCAGCTTTTTTTATTTATTTATTTTTAATCTCCTGGTAGTTCTTAAAGGGTTCACGGTGCCTTTGGAGGAAAAGCATCTCGTACATCTCAGAATCTCCACCATACCTACCAGCGAGGATTAGTTTTTCTCCTTTTTTAGTGTTTAAGTCTATTTTTATTTCATCTGAATAATAAAATCCAGTTCCAAATTTCCAGCAGCGTTTAGTGAATTTCCCATGTGTTCTCCACGCTCCAACTTTTGGTCTGTTGACCATGCAGCTGGTGTCTAATTGTACATTTTGAGACTCTCTGATCACAAAATGCTGCCATCTTTTTGCAAATCTCCAACTGAGACCATGGGGAAGTATATTTCACTATATCACACAACCCAGATCTTCACAATATGCTTTTCTGAAACGTCATTGACATCAACTTATCCTTTTATAAATGGAGAAATTACATTTCTAATCTTCTTGTTTGAGGGTTATAGATTTATACTTAACCTCTAAAATTATATATATATATATATACATTATATATTATTATATATATTATATTATTATATTTTTTTAAAATCTTTTTTACATGTAAAATGTCATTTTATTTATTAAATTAATTAATTATATTTATTTATATAAATTATTTGAGTTTTTTTAATGATATAGGTTTGGGAAATTGTTCACAAACCAATATCACGTGTTCCAAAATCGCGTGTCGTAGAAATGGCTTTGCGAATCTTGATCTAATATCTTTGTCCTATCGCCCACCCCTTTTCCTAATCCTCCTCAAGAATGTCTGGGGGTAAAACACATGCGCATCCTCTCCCAGGCTGCCTTGTCACGGCTCCACTTCTTGTTCTATCCGTCGATAATGTTCAGCATGTTCAGGCGTGTCAATGTTGTTATAGATGTTTCTTGCTTTATTTTATTCTCTAATCCTCTAATCTTCGTCATTTCTATATCATGTTTATGAACAGGATGCACACGCCAGTGAAACAGGAAGTCATGGATGATGTGTAATGTATTTCAGTTAAAGGTTAAATATCTGGTATTTTCAGTGTGAGAAAATGAAACGCAAAGGTTTCTCATCATGATATGTACCAAGGGTGCCAATAGTTTTGGGCCTGCCTTTATGTATAGCTGGTTGACACAGAATATTTGGCTTTGTGCAAGACCATGTGTGTGTGTGTTTATAATTCAGAGCAATTCAATTGACCTTCTAGTTACTGCTTGTAGTAAGTGTCTTTCCACTCCTCTGTGTCTCCGTTCTGCACTTCCTGTAATATAGTGCCAGAGGCATCACTCATCCAGAAATACTTTAGGTCTGCGCACTAAATATATACACCTCACTGCCCCCTCAGGAGGATTGTGTGTGTGTGTGTGTGTGTGTGTAAGTAGCTTATTTATTTCTGATGTGTATTGGAAAGAGTGTGTGCCACATTACACGTGCCAATGGTGCATGTAGTTTAGTTAGCTCATTATTTTGCGTGTACGATCTATTCACACATGGTTCCCATAGCAAAAGTTAGTCCCGGGGCTTTATGATGTGTTAACGGCTCAAAAGGGAGAATCTGTCTTCAAGAAGAACACATCTCATTGCCTTCCTGTATATCGCATGCTCTTTGGTAGAGTTTTACAATTAAAAAAAAAAAAAAAAAAAAAGCAACCTTCCTAATAGTTATTCACAGACGCTTTATACACTAGACGCCATTCAGTGCGTTGGAAACGGATCTATGATGACAAAAACAACCTGTAATGTCCTAGTGTGTGTGCACTCAAGTTTGTAGCGCTAACGCAGCTCTGGACATCAAGCAGACAATAACAGGGCCCAGGCCTCAGCTCTGGAAGCAGCCCAGCATCTGCTCTGCCTCTCCTGCTTGTGTTTACTTTACAGAATAAAAAAAAAAACAGTCCAGCGAGTCGCACGTCTTGGCGCTGTGTTTATAATGTCCGTCGGAAACGTTCCTCTATTTATGAACAGAAAGTTACATGGTGAATGAACGTCATAAGGAAAAACTAATCGTCACCTAAGCCGATAACTCGCCGTCAACCCTCGTGCACCGTTAGGGAAAGAAAATCATGACTGTGCTTTTATTTTGAAAAAAAAAAAAACTTTTTTAGAAAATGAAACATATTTTAAAATGAGTAATAAACAGCATATAGATTTCTGTTAGGAACATTTAGAAATTTCTAGGTTTTAGTTTCAGTGTTATAGCACACTTCTGATCTCACAAGTCCGGTGCTGACTTGTCCATTTCACCATGATTTATTGCCCACAGTTTCCGGACTGTTTGAGTACTATTTCTTTCCTATGCACCGCGTATCGAGTAGCATTTGGGTTTTCGTTCTTCCGGGCTCTCTCTGTCTCGCTCTTGGTGGGTGACGGGGCCGGCAGTGGGTATGTGGGCAATTGGCACGAGGCCAGGCAAGAAATGGCCTTGCTTTCCTTATTGCTCCAAACAGGATGTCAGTGTGTAAACTTTTGCTCTCAGGGTCTGGCTTCAGCCCAGAAAGTAGGGGAGGAGGGGGAGGAGGAGTGCACATCAGTGTAAAATCAATTGAGGAAAGCCTCTTTCCGTTTGCACACACAGCATATCACTTTTTGCTTGTTTGTTTTCTGAAAACATTAGAAGGAGCTGAATTTCAGACATCCTATCTGGAATTTTCTGTCTTTCTATTTGTTCTGTGGTGAATATTCCTCTCGGAGCCTCATTCTCGTCTGCTTTTATTTGTTTTTTCCTGTCGTCATGCTGTCCAGGAATACCTGTGTTTTTTTGTTGTTGTTGTCCAGGGAGCCCCGGGCCTGAGCAAAAAGCCTCCACCCTGCTTCCACTTAAACCTGAGAGGTCTGAAGAAAAAAAAAAAAACCTGCAAAAAGCAGCAGGAGCCAGTGAACAGAGTGCATGTTGTTTTACAGCCTCGGCTACAATGATGTCATGTTGTCGGAGGACGAGAAAATGAGTTCCATGTCCACAGAAGGACTGAATCCCGTTCTTCACTACAGTGAGCTAGAAAGCCTCCTTCGGCGATGGAGAGACGGCTTTGCAGATTGCACACATGCATCCTCGCCATGTGGCTTCCATATGCAAACACGTAGACCATCTTGCATTACTTTCAAAATTTGCTGGAAGAACTATAAGAAAAGATTTTTTTTTTCCCTCTCCCTTTCTTTTAAACATGCAAGTATAGGCATGCATCCCCATAGCCCTGCAGCTATCCAGCACATAGCAATTGGAAACACGCTCTCACACCCAGCAAAATAGCTCCAAATGTAGAATTCACGCAGTATCTGCTGCCCATTATAGTATTTTTCTTGTGGCCGTAATATCCTCCGTCTCAACTGTTTGGGGGGGGAAATACCCGCTTTGATTGTAATTGAGTTTTGAAGTTAGCATGCAAAAGGTGCTATAAATCTTGTTGCTGCCTTTGGTGAAGCAGGTTTATGTAAAGTTCCTTGCAGTAATGGTCCTAGCTGTAACGTTACTAGCTGTAGTGTCTGTAAAAGCTCCTCTTTTCTAACATTCCTTTCAACAAATTTGCTTTGTGTAAGGATGCCTCATGTAAGGATGCTTCGTGTAAAGATCTACTCTTAACTCACAGTAGATTCAGCAGGTTACACAGCTAGGCATTTTGTGTGTTCAGTTCAGGTATATAATCAGCTGTTTTTAACTTTGCTGTGACTCCTGAAGCTTTTGCCACTGAATTCAGTTCTTCACCAATACCACCAATCTCCAGTTAGCCGTTTTAATTCACGTAGCCAGATTGTGAAGGAGCCTGATAAATATTGGTGCTGCAAACAGAGACGGACATTAAACACTGAACAAATCACTGCAGCATCATGATTTCATTCTGTTTATCCACATGAGCACATTAAACATGAGGAGCAGCTAGGAGTTTTTAGCTTAATAACTACGCACTTTATAAGTGTAGAATATTGAGCTGTAAAGTTAACTGCTGTAACACATATTCCTTAAATGTTCAGACATCAGCAACTGGGCCTGATTGGTGGGTGCTATATGGCATTAACACATTATTTTATTTGTGTTTGTGCAACATATCTTCTTATCACAAGCTTTTGTTAAGGAGTTATTTACTTATGGTTATTGTAGTCAAAGATATGAAATTGATGATTTTTCCACCTTAGTAGATAGAAAAACTTGGGGGGGGGGGGGGGGGGGGGGGGGGTGCATGTAATAAGTTAATAGTCATCTTGACAACTCTCAGCGTAATACATCAGTGATACCAAAAACAAAAAGTGAATCTTCTCTGTTCTGATTCCTGTTGACTCAGGAGTGGGAGCAGACACCTCCAAACCTCCATGCCGCAAGGCAAAGGATATCCGGAAAGAGCGACGACTACAAAAGGAGCAGCAGAAGCAGCAAGGTGGAGGAGGCACTGCGACAATCCCCAAGCCTGCTCCAGCGACGCTAGAATCCGGTCAACCCAAACCACTAGAGGAATTCATCACCGACTCGCTGCCTGATGACCCTCTTCATCGCTTAGAGGTTAGAAATCACTAAAATATAATAATTCATCACGAATCAAGTAAACGCTTAAAGTCAAAGACGAGAGAGAGAAATCTTTTGCAGTTGGTTGGGTGAGATCAGCTTGTCTTTGCTAGAAACTTCTATATTTTGACCCTTAAAGCACAATTCAAACCAGATTTCTTTCTAAAGTAACCATTCGGCTTTGAAGCGACAGGGGTCATTGGATTTTTTTTTTCTTTTTCTTTTTAAAGCAGCTCGTTGGACAACGACGGCCTCATCTCACCAAGGTTACCGTGCAGTTTTTAGCGTCTGCTTTGCTTCAAATAATTAAATTATTTCATACATATAATATTCAGCACACAAGACGAAAAACACAGCACCGACGCTTTCCCGGAGCGTGTTTGACATGTGGTAACTGTGTGCTGTTAAAGTGCAGTCCCTCCAGCGTGTTGGTGTCAGCCTATCTCTGGCTTGCTGGCAGATCGGAAAACGGAGGAGTTTCTGCTAGCGTGCAATATATCACACACTTCCTCCGCAGGCTTCTCCTCACTTCATCAGCTGCACCGTTTGGGACGCTGTCCGAGGCCATTAAGCCTGGAGAGAGTCGAACGCTCGGGACGTGCGGCACCAGTTTCTTAATGAGATGTTTACTTGTGTGCAATCAACCCCACTCAGACTGTGCTTTATCATCCACCGCATGCTGCTTTCGATAAACAGTTATCACTAACACAAATTAGGGGCCTTTAGTTACAAGGTTTCAGGCTATTTTTTTGTTTCCAGTACACGTTTCACAAAATTGCAGCGACTTAGCAGAGGTTCTGTATGTGAGCAAAACCTCAAAGAGAGAACTTCGTCAGAAGTTCAGAAATGTTTACTTAATATCATCTCATCCCAAGCAGACGAGATTTTGAGGCAGGAACCAAAGTCATTACTGAGCTTTGACTCCAGATTTGAATCATGGCAGCCTTGTCTTTTATAGTTCGCAGCGACTTGGGCCAAGATTTTGATTGCTGTTTGCTCCATTATCCTTGCACTTTGTCAACGTTAACAGGCTGAAACCTGGGACACAGGAAACCCCAGACATTGTCCAGCAATAACACAGTCATTTGTCACTGAGCTAATAAACAAAAAGAGTTGATTGACTTTTTCCTCTTAGAAAAACTCAATAACTGTTACTCGATGCAATGTGCAATAACTATAAATCATTCCTTTGCACAATTCCTGAATGTTTCAGTTACATATACTGTTACATTTAATAATATTGTGCCATGTTCACGTGTACAGCGATTTTATCAGTGCAAATCGCCTGTCTCTATACTACGAAGTCTTCTTATTCCTGGTTACCATAGCAACAGTGTTTATCAGTGAGTGGCGCAGCTAGTTTTCCAAATCACTTTTGTTGCCACTAAAATTAAATATTCTAGAGGGATATTTGGTATTTGTGTATAAAACCTAGCATTGTATATCTGCATCATATCATACGACATGAAGGAGAATCTATGTTAGCTCTTTGCCGTGGATCACATGCGTGCAATCAGTTTGTCAGTTCGCTGGACACGCCTATATCTAGTCACAAACTCTCGCTGTCACTCATGTCACAGGAAGTCACCAGCTGTTATATGGAAATGAATGATTTCCGGTTGCTTTGTCACCACGAGTCACTGTACGTGTGAATGTAGCATAAGTCATAAGCAATAAAATGTCCAATGTCATTTCCTAGAGTGTGTTACGGCTTTAACTGGATAACCGTGTTTGTGATACGAACTCAATCTTCATACAGATCTGACACAAATTCATACAGCACTTTAGTAGATTAGTGTGATGAACTGATTTTAAATCTGAAGAGAAAAACCTTGTAATGTTATCTTTAAGTAAAGACTACTCCTTTAATGAGCTTTTCATCCAGTAGAATTAAATTCATGCTTTGACCTGCAACCTCCTCTAGGGGGCACTGGAAGTACAGTGAAAGCTTCCTTTTGTAACCCTGGCTATTCCAGAGGCTGCATTTTCTCCGTCTTCTCACATTCACTTTCCCTAAACGTTCCCGGTGCTGTTAGTGTTATGGGGACGAGGCTTGCTGTGTCTTGGTTACTCTTTGTGGCGTTGTACACAAAATATCACCTAAAAACCCAGTCAGGCTGCTTAAAAGATACTACATCCATGCATCTCAAGCAATCCTGCTACCCTTTTGAAAGCAGATGTAGCCGTTCCTTCATATTAAACCAGGCATCTAAGTAAAAGCCAACCAAAATAAATCTTACACCAGTTTCCTTTTAGATCCTAACATGGAGACTTGAGAAGAATAAGCACGACATCCAACACAAATATGACAAGGACTAATAATTAGAAGCTGGGTTGCTAGTTAAGTAAATATTTGAGCAGGGCTACTGGAGTTCAAGAAGTTGTTGTTAAAATCATATCTGTATGTGTGTGGGGCGGGGGGGCAAACGGCATTAACATTTTGAACATAGCGATGGTCATTTTGGTCAGTCATGTTCAACAGCACAGCCTCG
Organism: Hemibagrus guttatus; assembly: GCA_033459395.1. Taxonomy (NCBI): domain Eukaryota; kingdom Metazoa; phylum Chordata; class Actinopteri; order Siluriformes; family Bagridae; genus Hemibagrus; species Hemibagrus guttatus. Next base: position 7,697,992 of record JAUCMX010000002.1, on the reverse strand, counting down.
GAAATCTGCTTTATTACCGGTTGCTAACAGTTTCCCACAAATATTTTGTTAATCAGGTTTTTTGTTCATCAGGAAGTAAAATATAGTAAATCATTACTGTGTCTGTCCTCACCTAACCAACTCCATGCAAAATCTATTCCAGGGTAATAACAGAATGAGGACCAAACGTCTGAGACCACACTGAAAATTGGATAAATTACACGCCATGCACTTTACTTTACCCTTTAGTGCATGAATTTTATCTGGTACATCCTGTATCAAATACTGAGAAGTTCTGAAATTCATGTCAACTGATTTCGACTTTTCACTTGAGCTATTGTTGTTTAGTATGTTTTTTTTTCTTTTTTTAATAAAAACTTTATCTATTTTAATTGAAACCAAATAACAAGCCGAAACATTTACACTGCTTGTGCTCTCAGACGTTCGGGCCTCATTGTACACCAACCAGGCATAACATTATGACCACCTGCGTAGTATTGTGGTGGTCCCCCTTTTGCTGCCAGAACAGTCCTGACCCATCATGCACTGTGTATTCTGACAGCTTTCTATCAGAACCAGCATTAACTTCTTCAGAAATTTGAGCAACAGTAGCTTGTCTGTTGGATCGGATCACACGGGCCATCCTTTGCTCCCCATGTGCGTCAACGAGCCTTGGCTGCCAATGACCCTGTCCTCGGTTCACCACTGTTCCTTCCTTGTACCACTTTTGATAGATACTGACCACTGCAGACCGGGAACACCCCACAAGAGCTGCAGTTTTGGAGATGCTCTGATCCAGTCGTCTAGCCATCACTTTTTGGCCCTGGTCAGACTCGCTCAAATCCGTACGCTTGCCCATTTTTCCTGCTTCTAACACATCAACTTTGAGGACAAAATGTTCACTTGCTGCCTAATATATCCCACCCACTAACAGGTGCCATGATGAGGAGATCATCAGTGTTATTCACTTCACCTGTCACTGCTCATAATGTTATGCCTGATCGGTGTATGTAGCAATGTTTTAAAATAATATTTTATCATCTTATTTTGAAATATTGTGTACAAATTTATGATGAGTTTCTGATCGTAGATATTTTGTATATTTTGAGATATGACACCAAGTTGCTATCTCCATTTGTTAAAAAAAAAAATGTAGTTACTGGTTGTAGCACATATGTTGCCATGGATACCTGTGAATGGACTGGACCACCCTTGGCCAAATATTATTTGTGTCATGGCTACAAGTAAGTGCAACTTGGTGTAAATTAATTTGTGCAATATTTATGTTGTTAATTTACTTCTTCTGTCCAAGGAATCTGCATGTCTGACTCAGCTCAACAATGTACCTGTTCATTTTTTTTTTCCACTTGGTGAACATCCTTTTCTTTTGAAGGTGAGGCTAGTGCGCTCCATGCCACCCAGTCCACAGTTCAAAGCTTCTTTCGACGCCTCTTACCAAGTGTACAAACTCTACCAGACGGTTGTTCACCACGACCCACCTGATAAGCCTAGTGAGAGCCAGGTCAGAGGTCATACAGCTTCTACTGGGGTGGGACACTTGACTAAGCAGACATGACATGGCCTCCTTCGAGATGTAGTCTTTAGGTGAAGTCTGGTAGCAATCAGGGAGACTGGAGGTGAATTGGGAGACATTTCTAAGCTAGCTCACCAGCCATGCAGAAACATTAGCATGTTATCCAATCCCATGTTTTGGCCAGGAAACCACACTGAATTGCCTAAAAAATGAGAGCAAACACTTTTATCTTAAGAGATGTGTCCTGTTCTGTTCTCACATCACATGCATGTCCTAGCAAGTATATACATTCACAACATGTTTAACCATGAGGTGACAGTGTGTAGTGGGCAGGTGACTTATATGACCGCTTTGTATCATATAAAAACGATCCTAATGTGTATTTAGTGTAGCAGGCAGTAATATTCAGAAACATGCACTTCAGTTACTCTTTATACATTCCAAATTAAAATTAGTTTTGTTTTTAATGATTTTCTTTTTCCCTACGTGTCCAACTATCGATTAACCTAAAGCTACTTGTCCTGGACACCCATTAGTGAATTTTTTTTCCCCTCTTTGCTTATCTTGCTATTGTTCCATCTGAGGAAAATTATCCACATGTTCTTTATCTAAGAGGAAACACAGATTTGAAGGCTTTTGAACTTTCCTAAGAGTGAAATAAAACATGATAATCAGTGCCTTTTCTGTGTTCAGCCATCAGTTCAGAAATATATAGAAATTATTAAGAGTATTACATGATATTGAAATCGTTGGTCAAGTTTCATTGGTTATAAAATGCATGTATTAGCTTGTAGTGGGTAAGTTATGGAGAATGACTTTAGTAGGAACACCTGTACATCTGCTCATTCATTCAGATATGCCCTCGGTTAATCACGATGCAACTCGCAGCCACACAGGTCAAGAGCTTCATGTGATCTCATCGACTTTGCTTGTTTGCCAGACAGACTGGTTTGAACCTGCTAATCATCTTAGACTTTTGTACACAGCAGTCTCAAGGGTTTACACACATGGTATGGAATAACAAAAGGCATCCATTGAGAGGCAGGTCTGCATGTAAAAACGCACGGCTGACTGGTTTGAACTGAAAGGAAGGAAACAGTGACTCTTAATAATCACTCTGTGCAACCGGGGTGAGCAGAAAAGCATCTCTGAATGCACAAACCTGAGGGGAATGGGCCATATCCACTTCTGCCAGCCAGGATCAAGAGTCTGTGGCTGCAGTAATTTGAGCTCAGGATCAAAACAAGGATCCTTGAGCTGTGATGCAGCAGCACCATTGCTGCACCATCACTGAACCAGTTCATTTCAAGTGCTGCGAGGCCTTTGAGTTCAGTGATGCATCGTCTGTGAAAAAGAAGTATGAGGAATGTGACGACTTGAGCTAAGGTGAAAGAGATTTGTAGGGAAAAGAAATAAAAAATCTAGACACAGAAAGCACACAGACGTTAATAAGCCGATTGTTTAAACAGAGGTGCGATGGAATAATCTGTTCAAACAAATCGGATATGAGGCAAAACCGAAGCCTAGGGGAAAGGGATTGAGCTCGGGGCTGCTTGTGAATGTGCACGCGAGAGAGAGTGAGAGAGAATGAATGAATAGAGTCTTCAGAAAGAAATGGACATGTAAGAGAGGGGAAGGAAATGAGAAAACCGCTCCCATAAGTAGTGGGTACGTAGTGTTTCTACAGGTGTCCTGGTAAAATTGGGTGGATGTTAGTCTTAAACTGCTTGGGCTCTTGAGCAGGTATTTTACCTCCATGCCTTTCACTGGCTGTACCAATAAACATTCATCTTCTGTCCGCTTGTGCCCATGTGCAGACAAGCGTCTGAACCTCTGCGGTTCTGTTAATTAAATTCTGCTCTGTTTTTGAAGCCACAAACATCATTTTCCTATTAGCTGCCCTTAAGCCCTTAGCTGAAACGCAAATTCTTCACAAAAATTGATCTCCATGATCATGCAACGGCTGTATTTTAACCTCGAGGTTTCTCTTTGGTCGAGATGAACGGCGCACTATGTAGGTCATAATTTCAGAGTTTTTCCATTTCTTGGGGACTTTTCTAATCCTCAAACCACAGTTAAAAAAAAAATTCCCTTAGTTTTGCCTCCATTGAAACTTTTTCTGTTATCATCATCTACTACTAGAATTTTTGTCTTTCACACTGTTATGCTATGAAGTCATCTGTTATAAAATACAGTGTTGTTTTTGTGGCACTGCACTCAAGTCAAACACCAAAGATTGACACCAGTTGGCCTACGGTTGGACAGGTTTAATTGTTAGCTAGAGGCCATGGTAATGGTTTAATGGGAAAAGCAAACGCAAGGTTTGGATCCGTTTTTAATCCAATAGTCAGTAATGAAAGACTCAGAAAACGTACTGCGTGATCAAACTCCACTTGAGACTTATGAGCTTCAGCAATTTTGTGCGTCTTTTTTTTCCTCCTCAGGGACGGTATTAGTACATACAGTAGTGCTTTAGATTTCCATATAATTGTTTAATATAATGGTGAACATTGTTTAAAGAAATACTCCAGGACAACTTCTCCTGCCTTTTTTTCAATAAACCTACACTTATATTGCCAAAAGTTTTGGGACACCCCTCCAAATCATTGAATTCAGGGGTTGGCCCCTTAGTTCCAGTGTAACTTTTAATGTTTCAGCATACCAAGACATTCTGGACGATTTCATGCTCCCAACTTTGTGGGAACAGTTTGGGGATGACCCCTTCCTGTTCCAACATGACTGCACACCAGTGCACAAAGCAAGGTCCATAAAGACATGGCTGAGCGAGTTTGGTGTGGAGGAACTTGAGCCTGCAGCTCAAGAGAAGATAGATGGATAGATAGAACAACTTTGGGATGAATTAGAGCAGAGACTGTGAGCCAGACCTTTTCGTCCTACATCAGTGCTCTGACCTCACAAATGTGCTTCTAGAGAAGAATAGTCAAAAATTCCCATAAACACACTCCTACACCTTGTGGAAAGCCTTCCCAGAAGAGTTGAAGCTCTTATAGCTGCAAAGGGCTGGCCGACTCCATATTACATTCACGTGCATGTAAAGGCAGACAACCCAAAACTTTTGCCAATATAGTGTCTAGCATGTAACATGCATGCAGTTACCCTTAATGGTAATTTTTATTTTTTATTTAACTTATTTTACCTTTTTTTCCCTCCTCATTTTTTTAAATTTAGAAAATCTAATGGTCACTAATGAAACAGGTTGGGGGGGGACTCTTATGGGGCATGGTGACTTTACTTCCTGTCTCTGCCCTGTTTGTGGTATTGCATGTTCTCTGCATACTTCAGGGGTTTCCTCAGGATCCTCCAGTTTCCTCCAGTCCAAAGACATGGCTTATATGCAAATTGCCATTGTGAAACCATCAGTTGTGTGTGTGTGTGTGTGTCTGTGTGTGAACGATTTTTCCCTATGATGGGTTTATGTTTCCCCTTCTGAAGGGTTTGATTTTGCCCTCTAATGGACCCCTGTCCACCTTGTGCACCTACTCTGCATAGAAGTGGTAGAGAAAATAGGATATGTCCAGTACTTCTGTTGTTTCTTTTCTATCAGTTTGTTTAGGAGTAACTCATTCCTGCTGTTTGTGAAACACACACACACACACACACACACACACCAGGCTTATTATGTGAAGCACTAAAAGTTACTAATCAATATAGCAACAGATTTAAAACATGAGTAATGATTAAAATGCTTTTATATTTAGGCTTGCTCTTTCTTTGGTGGTTGTTATATTTTTTATGTCTTCCTTCACTACTGGATGTTCTTTGTTTGTTCTGGTATGTGTATAGCATTGTGCAGCACAAGACAACAATGATAAATCTCAAGTCTTTTTTCACCACATTGTTAGGGCTGTTACTTGAATGATGTGCACTTGGATATAGTTTTTATATAAAAATTCGGTCTGTTGGGATTCGGCTTTTCACCACTGCTTTAAAGTTGGGACAAAGGCAGCGTGCTAACCTCACCTTCAGATTCCTGTCGTCCTCCATTCCCTCCATTATCCACATCACTGTTCCTTTGCTCTCGGATACGGGATATGGACAAATAATTGTAAATTAGTCTTCATGAGAACAGAAGATGAAACATTTCTTAAAGGATCTTTTACAAAGAAATGTTGAAAAGTTGAATCACATTTTTATGTGTATGAATGGTCCTCTTGTTAACTTGTAAGCTCATCTTATGATCATGCTGCTGCTTTCTCTTTACTTGGTCTCTTCCTCCCAGTTTATACCTTTCTTCCTTCATTCTTAACCTCTACGCTTTGCTTCTTCTCCTGGTAATCCGGGTATCTGGTCAATGTTCATCTTCATTCCCCTGTTCAATTCTGGTCACTGGGCCATTTTCCTTATTTCCCACTAATCATCCTCCATCCTGCTGCCCCTGAAGGTGAGGCTAGTGCCGGTCAGCTTTGAGGACCCTGACTTCTTGGCGTCGTACAAGCAGTCAGTTGAGCTGTTTGCCCGTTACCAGATGGCCATTCATGACGACGATCCATTCGAATGTGATGAAAACCAGGTACGAGTCTTCTCCTGCATACATACTTTCTCAACTCTTAGAAGTTTTTTTATTGTTTTTTTTCTCCCACCCACTGCAATAAAGATTTTTCTTTGCACAAGAGCTGCTTGAGCCACAATATGTTAGTCAATTTGAGTTTTTTTTTTTCTTTTTTTCTACAGAGGGTAGGGTATTAAGTATATTAAGAGCTGTTTTCAGTGTGCGTATAAAAGAATCATTTAGAACAAGTGCACTTTCTTTAGGTTTTATTGTAAAAGTGAGCTAGTTATTTGGCTCAGTATAAGTGAAAGCTAATCATGAATAATTGTTCTTTGATATTGCATATGCATGGAAAACTGCAGTGGACCTAGAAGAGAGCCTTGGGGAACACCATCCTTTACTTTTGCATGTGCAGACAAGTTACCATTTGTTATTCTGCAAAGAGCCTTTCTCTTGATGCCAAAAACTATATATATATATATAGAGAGAGAGAATGTAAAATATATGTATGCAGAAATGTATACAGATCTCTCTTTGGAGGCCCCGTCTTTCCTGCTTGGTGCTGTTCATGAAAACCAGGCTGTGATGCTTCCTCACAGGATGCTGTCAATAGTGCAGATGGACAAGTTCCTTAGCACCTGGGTTAGCAGATTAAAGCCCCTTAAGTGTCTAACGTGGTAAAGACACTGCTACTCACTAAGGTGCTAATGTGACAGGACTGTGAGAGGTCCTGCGTCATGTCTAGAAGCATATGTTGTGTATGTGAAATGAACGTCTGCGCTGTGATCACGTAATACAAGCAAACAAACACTTGTGACTGTATTTGTTTCAAATAATGCACTGGTCTGGATCTACGAAACGTTCATGATTCTGAAGAGGATGTCAGTAACATTAATTCAGAATAGAATGACATACAAGATCCTAATCATTCTGCTGATGTGGCTATCAAATTGTTTGGCTTTAAATTATTATTATTTTATTTTTATTATTATCGCTGCTGTATACGAGGCATTGGTGGCTCAGTGGTAGGTTTCTCGCCTATCATGCGGAAGGCCCGGGTTCGATTCCCAGCCAATGCCTCAACCCCAGCCACTGGATGCAGTGCCGGTCCCAAGCCCGGAAAAATGGGAGGGTTGCGTCAGGAAGGGCATCCGGCGTAAAACATTTGCCAAGTTGTTGTGCGGACCAGTTGGTCCGCTGTGGCGACCCCGAACAGGGAGCAGCCGAAAGCAACTATACTATTGCTGCTGTATACTGTTGGAATTTGTGCGACTTTATTGATAAATTAAATAAGAATTTTTTTTTGTTATTTGTCAAGATCTCTTACAGCTCAAATAGGTGCAGTTGAATTGCTTATTTATTTATTGCTTATTAATTAATTTTATTGATTTTTAAAATTTATTTATTTAATATATATATATATATATATATATATATATATATATATATATATATATATATATATATATATATATATATATATATATATATATTCATTCATTCATTCATTCATTGTCTACCGCTTATCCGATCTATCTTCGGGTCACGGGGAGCCTGTGCCTATCTCAGGCGTCATTGGGCATCAAGGCAGGATACACCCTGGACAGAGTGCCAACCCATCGCAGGGCACACACACACTCTCATTCACTCATGCAGTCACACACTACGGACACTTTAGAGATGCCAATCAACCTACAATGCATGTCTTTGGACTGGGGGAGGAAACCTGAGTACCCGGAGGAAACCCCCGAGGCACGGGGAGAACATGCAAACTCCACACACACACGGCAGAGGCGGGAATCGAACCTCCAACCCTGGAGGTGTGAATGAGGCAAACGTGCTAACCACCAAGCCACCATGCCCCCCCCTATATATATATATATATTTATATATTAATTAATTAATTAAATATTTAATTAGATAATTAAATTTCCAATCTTGCACCATGCACACAAAACTGCCCTTTCACATGCAGTCAGCCATTCGACTGCTTGAAATCCAAATTTTAACACTACACACTCGAAATTTGGCCCGTGCTTATTTACTAGAATGCTCAGGTGTGTTGCTGTCCTGTTTTCTTTCATGATGAAATTATCTACTTGATATGTAAAGCAGGCCATTCAGACAGTTTAAACCTTTATCCAAATTGTGTTTACATACCTGTCCAGGAGCAGCATTGATCATTTTGTGTCTAGGTTCACCAGCGTCACTGGTAATAAACTACTCTGTAATGGTAAAGTGCTGAAAGGGTTTATTCTGCTTTTGCTGTGTTTTGATTAGTTGTTTCAAAACAAAGCATGTTTGCTCAGGCTGATTGTTTGGCTGTGCTGGACGCTTACCGATTTGAGGCTGAGATGGAGGAGGAATAATCACAAAGCGTTCCATACAGTAACTACAGTTTTCTGAAGAGGTTTTCCCATTCTACATAATACACTTGTGCTGAGGCTGTGGGTTATAGTATTATTCATTGTCTACCGCTTATCCGATCTATTCTCGGGTCATGGGGAGCCTGTGCCTATCTCGGGCGTCATTGGGCATCAAGGCAGGATACACCCTGGCCGGAGTGCCAACCCATTGCAGGGCACACACACACTCTCATTCACTCATGCAATCACACACTACGGACAATTTAGAGATGCCAATTAACCTACAACACATGTCTTTGGACGGGGGGAGGAAACCGGAGTACCCGTAGAACATGCAAACTCCGCACACACACGGCGGAGGTGGGAATTGAACAACCAAACGTGGAGGTGTGAGGCAAATGTGCTAACCACCAAGCCACGTGCCCCAGGTTATGTCTTTTAACATTTTTGTACACTATATAGCTAAATGTTTATGGAAATCTGAAATAGGATTTTAAACAAGCACATCAGGTGTGCACAAACTTTTGGCTATATTGTTTTTGCCCCAACAGGGATGCATCCAATCTATCTAGAGTTTTAGCTGGGAATTCTGGGAATGCTTGTTTATTCGAAAAGTCTGTTGTTTTCAGCTGTTTACAATATGAAGCCATTGGAAAAGAAAAAAAAAAACATCAGGTCAATGAAATCTTCATGGCCATTATCAGTTCCTTAAAACAGACCCAGTTTTTGTAATCAATTGTAGTAGAATCTGATTGTTTGCAGGGAAAATCTGTAGAAAGACCTTTGAGATACTGCACATCTGTCCAGTATTTGGACTTTTTTTGTGGTGCTTTTGTGATTCATTATTAGAACTAGCCTCTTGTTTATCTCCAAAAGAACAGGCTGGTAGGCAGTGTGATGGGTGCTGTGAGCCCAGGCATGGCAGTCTCTGTAGAAACCGGTAACATAGAGCAGACCTGAAAGCTCTTGAACAACAAGGCAGTGTGAGAGAATGTTCGAAGGGAAAGGAGGTCTCCAGCACTCTCTGTAACCTGTGAGAAGGTTTTTGTCCCCTCAGGCCTGGAAACTGGCCCGGCTCTGCCAAGTGGGCTCAGCAAATCAATAAATAGATCAGCTTATAAACCATGGCTATGAATACTAAAAGCTGTGAGAGTCACCAGTCCTGCCCAGATTCTTTCCTGGTGCCATAAGAGAGCAGTGTTTATAGCGGGGAAGCTGCACATGTTGGTGCATGCGTTTGCATTAGCTCAGATCCAGCAAGTGTTTATGGCCTGAGTGTGACAAACACTCTTCCCTGAGAGTCTGGAGCAAGAACCAGAACCATCATGGGTGAAGCAAACCAAGCTGGATATACTTAACCAGTTACTCAAAATTTGCTTTAATGTGTCGCATACAGGTTGATGCCACTTGCTCTGAGTTTCAGTAGCAATAATGGCTGTGATTTCTGCATTACTTTTTTTTTTTTTTTATTTATTTATATATATATATATATATATATATTATATATATATATATATATAAATATATATATATATATATATATATATATATATATATATATATATATAAAAGCCAAAAGAAGATGTATATAATATACATACACCCATACACAAGCCCTCTTCCTGGCCTCATTAGCAGTTGAGATCCCAAAATTATTCATTTCCAGGTGGGTAAGTGGATGTACACACTCTACCTAACCTAATGTTAGCATTGATTAGTAGCTGTCATGTTGATCATGAAGAGGTGGCTGATGGGGAGAATGGGTCAAGAGCAATTCACAGAGATAATGGAGGAAAAATCCAGAACAAGGGCAGCAGTGTGATGTCACATTGACATCATCTTAAAGATGTAATAAATGACATGTAGGATGCGGTTGTACACTATCAACATTTCAGCTGTGGATATTGTCCTGTTTTGCTGAAAGGAGTACTCGGAGTCTTTCTGTGTACCCGAAGGACACACTGATGTCACACATACACAACTGTATGATTTATTTATTTTTTGATGATGATGCTCTGTTTATCAAAGATGGGCACTCGGTAACAAAACAGTAGGGTTGTTAGAATCTCTGGTTCAATCTTGACACCATTTTGGCCTCCCCTCACCTTTTTTTTGTTGGTGCTACAAAGACATTTGATGGAAAAAACAGCTGGTAGCTGACTAATTCTCTCCAGGCCCTCAATAAGAGACATAGCCTACTGTTGTGTAGCGTTTAAAACCACAGGAGACTGCTTTCTCCAGAATGTACATGTTTGTGTGTGTGTGTGCTTTTCTGGTAACAGTAGAGATGTTATAATGAGTTATTTACAGAAATGGTGTTTTATTGACCTCTAATGTGTTAAACGTTCCCAGACACACTTATGCAAGCAGATTTATCACACATGTATAGCCCCTACACTCTCTCTTTCTATCTCTAACACACTCTCACACACATGTTTGCTCGCTCGCTCTTGTACTCTATCCCTCACTCTCGCTATTGCAATCTCTCACTCTTATTCTCTGTGGCTGTGTATCAGTACAGGAAATTTTGCAGTGCACACACACACACACACACACACACACACACACACACACACACACACACACAAACGAAAAAGAAAGATTGTTCCCTTTTTATTATATATGTGTTTTACACTTGTGTGTCCTCTGTAGACCTATCAAAATCCTGTGGTTTGGAATCAGAAGTCTAATAATTGGATGGGCCTCCTGGCATTAGCAAGGGGTGTGTGTGTGTGTGTGTGTGTGAGAGAGAGAGAGAGAGAGAGAGAGAGAGAGAGAGAGAGAAGGGTATATGGTCACGCTCTTGTCCGACTCCATTACTGTCTTGCAGCCAGGCTAAGCCGGGGGTAAGGATAACACTCATCTTTCTGGTGCCTGGTGGAAGCTATTACACACACACACACACACACACACACACACAAACACAGAGAGAGAGAAGAACTAGAAGAATGTCTGTATGTGTTCACAGACTTTAATAGGAACACCTATTTTAACAGGCTTGTTGAATTAAACCAGTTTCACTAAGCCTGTTAAAGTCAGTGTTCCTATTAAAGTGGCCAGGTGAACATATACATACATTCTTATTTTCCTTTGCCCATTACAGCCCTAGATTCTTGTTCTTGATATGGTCCTCTGCTGGTCTAGTCTGTCTGCTTTAAGGTTCTCTATGTGGTGACATGCTTTTCTTCTCACCTTATATGTAAAGAGTGATTTTTGAGTTCCTTCGTGTTCACTTTAACCAGTCTGTCCATTCTCCTCTGACCTCTCTCACCAACAAGGCGTTGTCTTTTGTTTATTCAAACCATTCTGTGTCTAAACTCAAGACACTGTTGTGTCTGAAAATCTCAGCAATGCCTGAAATGCTCAAATCAGCCTGTCTGGTACCAACAACCATGCCAGTTTCCTGAGTATCACATTTTTTCCTTCCATTTGGATGTTTGATGTTAATGTGAACATTAACTGAAGCTCTTGACTTGTATCATTGCGTTGCATCTGCCACATGCTTGGCTAATTAGATAATCGTTATGAACGAGCAGGTGTTCCTAATAAAGCGTCTGTAGCTAACTTCTGGATCGCGCAGCTATTTTTTTCTCCCTGTGCTCTTGTGTTGCCTGTTCTATTCAGTGTTGTTTCATCTGTCTTTATTATGATGACTTTCAGAGTGTTTCATGTTGCCCCTGCAGTTATAGACGGCAAGATCTGTGCTTAGGCACACCTCATAAGTCAAGGACATACGTGTGTGTGTGTCTATACGCGATATACGTCATGGCTGCAAACGTACTCACCGCGCAGTTCAGCCACTGTTTCTCATTTAGTTCGGTTTGTGAGCTCAACCTATAAATGCACCCAGTTTATCCATGAGACCTGAGTCACCCAGTCGGTTTAAAAAAAAAAAAAAAAAAAAAAAGAAGCAGATCCACCAAACACAGTGGAAAAAATACTTGACAGACAAAACAGACAGCATGCACTAGAACATCCTGACAAAGGCAATTTGTTTGTCTTTGCCTCGTCTTTTTTCCCCCTCAGTGCTCTAGGCTGTTAGTGTTGTTAAAAGCATGCTACAGTATGTTACCATGCACTGAGAACTGACCAAAAAAGAAAGGTTTTATTGTTGGGAGAAAAATGGGATAAAGATGATTGATTTGAAGTTTCACAGAATTTAGAAATTTCGAAGGATAGATGGAGCATGAAAACGCTCATGGAAATAGTCACGTTGGCCATGTCATGTGATTTTTATTTATTTATTTATTTATTCGTTTTTATTTTTTATTTCTTTTGTCGGTGGGTGGTTATGAGGGTGTTTGGGGGCGGGATTTGTTGCATCATTTGCAAATGATGCACACAAACGATCCACTAATAAGCGTTTTACATATCTAAAGTGAGATCCACAAATAAATCTGTAACAAACAAATATCTATTTAGTTCACACACAGACACAAAGCCACACACCCTATCGTTTATTTGTGGAATTGTCTGCCTGCTGTCACGCATCATGTGGTATTTGTGGAACAGCCTGGATTAATTTGTGGATTTCTCGAACATTTCTTATAATGAGTTATGTAGTTTATTACACAAATGTGTTGTTTCCCCCAGTGTGTCTGCTTTAGCCAATCAGATTGCTGGAAATTGCACCAACCAATCACTGCACATGTTTAACCAATTAACACATTCTGTAGTATCAGAGTAATGTATCCAATGAGTTTAGGAAAATTTCCATAAATTAAAATTCGATAAAAAAAATAGTATGTTATTGGCTGATCAGATTAGCAGCAGAAAAGATCTCGCAATGAACCGACATCCCATCCAGGGTTAAATTCATTCTATTTGTGACCATGATCCTGACCAGGATAAAGCTAAAATTCCTGGATAAATTCCTGAAGATGAATTGGTGGGGAAAAAAATACTCCCATCACTCCTATTAGCTGAGTGAGAAAAAAATAATCATGTTGCTGTGTGTTCTGGATAATTGAGCAACAAAGCCTCATGATCAGGTCTTAAAATTAAACAAAATATATAGGGAAAAAAAAATCTGAAAATGACTATCGTTATTAAGAAGACAATTTTATCATGCTAAATAATTTAGAAATATAGATTGTTAATTTACAAAGCAATGCACTGATATTTGACAGTGAGATTATTTTATTAAATGGTCTCAGAATAAAACTATTAATTTTTTTATTTTATTTTATTATTTTTTACACAAAATCTGCACATTCCACTGACCATCTCAGTCTCCAGACATGAACCCTGTAGATCCTGAGGTCTGAACTGACACGGATGTCTCGATGCATGGAATACCACAGAAAGAAACTGCATGCCGTTATACTTTCCTGGAAAGAAAATTCACCAAAATATTAAATAACCCCCAAATAAAGATCAGCTGTTTCTTATTGGTTTCATCCCATTATTGATTTACATTTTTATATTTTATTTTTTTATGGCTCTCACTTTATATATGTAAATCACTTATTGTTTATTTGTGGATCTTGTTTTATTTTCATGTAAGAGGTGTTTTAATTAATTATTCATGCTTTATAACTACATACACTAACATTTTTTTCTATCTTTCCAATCTCTCCTCTCTGCAGTTTAAGAGGTTTCTGTGTGACTCGCCTCTAGAGGTAAGTTTTTTTCACGAATTGCATGTGTACGTTTTCCTGGTGTAATATCACTAATGTTATGCTGCAATGTTTAGAAGTAGTTGCGTGTCCTGGTGGTGGTCAGGGAGCTGGTATTGTTTCTGGAGTCCTGCAGAAGAATAACACTGGAAAATGTGTTCATCAGACAGGCTCGGAGAAACCTGCATTTATACACACTAGCAAGGAAAAACGCAGCGAATTGCTCTGATGTGAAGTGGAAGCAGATGGAATATGTCTGCGCCGTGATGCGTGTGACCAGTGTCAGACAGCATGCTAAGAGAAAAAGCAACACTGCTTCTTCTCTGACTGGCGCAGTCTCTGGATCAATTGGATCAAGAAAGCAAAAGAACATCAGTGGACCGTGATGCCGTCGGGTCTAACCGTGGCTTAACACTCCCAATTTTCCAGACTCGGGTTGAACATTTAATAACAAATTCTTTCTAAATACAATTTTTTTTTTACAGTTAAGAATTTTCTTGCTGCATAAAGATGATGTGAAATTGCTTTCATAATCCAGATGCTACAGAAAGCTCAAGCACTTCAGTTCAGATTTGTTGGAAGTACCTTTTATCAAACTATGCACTTAAACTCTCCAATTACAGACACGCTCACTTCACGCGAACGAACGAAAATAATCGTATGAGATCAAATATTACACACAGTTAAACAGCCAAATGAACCCATTATTCTGCCAACCAACTTAATGATCGATGATATGAGCTTTTATGTTTTTTAAATAACAGTGCTGTCTCTCAGGAGGAGCAGGGAAAGTGACCCACCTAAATAATAAAATGAGTGATAAAAAAAAAAAAAAATAGAATTGCTCTCCAGAAAGATTTCTGCCTAACCCCTAATCCCTTTGCCCTCCAGCTTTTAACACAAGAATCTGACAAATAAAATTCTGAATGCTGTTATGCAAAGTCAGGAACGTAACAAACAAACAACTGGAAATTTACCAGGAAGGTCCCGGCATCCTTGTTGTACATAGATGGCATTATTAATTCTAATAAGTTAATATTTCAGCCAAAAATCTTTATATCATTTCCAAATGGTTAAGAATTCACCTGTAGATAGAGCTTTCAACAAGAGAATGTAGTCAAACAAATCTCCAAACACAAACTCCTCACATTCCACTGACCATCTCAGTCTCCGGACATGAATCCTGTAGATCCTGCAGTCTGAACTGACGAGGATAATGTAATGTGTAGAATACTACAAAAAGAAACTCCATGCCTTTATACTTTCCAGGGAAGTAAATTCACCAAAATATTAATTAACCCCCAAATAAAGATCAGCTGATTCTTATTGGTTTCATGCCATTACTGAAGCTATGGTCTGCAAAGAGCTTACAGAGCATGCCTGCTATCAGTTGTTGAAAGGAATCAATCAGGAGATGGGTATAAAAAACTTTCCATAACATTAGCTGCACCATGGATCAATATAAAAGCCATCAACAACCAGGACAGAGAAAATGGAGCACCACAGTGATATCACCAAGAACAGGACGTCCCTCCAAAATGTATAAAATGATAAGACAAAATCTTACCAGGGAGGCTGCCAGGAGACCTACAGCAAAGGAGCTGCAGGAAAAGTTAAAAAGTACTGATTACATTTTGCATGTGAGGACAGTCTCTCATATTCTCTGTAGCTTTGTCTGGTGTAATAATTCCAGAAGAACTGGTAGTGGAAAATGGTGGCTCAGAGCTGAAGGTATTGGATTAAGGGCCCTTGAGCAATGCCTTTAACGCTCGATATTTCTGATGTATATATGAGATGATTGTCGCTCTAGATAAGGGTGCCTGCCAAATGATATAAAGGATGGCCACAGTGCAGCATGGTGGTGGTAGCATCATGCTTTAGAGCTGCTTTTCTTCAGCCAGAACTGGGGCTTTCATCAAGGTAAATGGAATCATGACGATCTACAAATGGCAGTCAGACACCAGCTAGAAAATTCCAGTCAATATTTATTTTTCTGTCCCTATAAAAGCGCTGAGGCGGATGGATTAAGACGTTTATCCAGTAAGGTGATACTTCAGTACGCCAGCTCCAGCCGTCCTGTTAGTAACTAAAATTTCCTGAGACGTTAATGTGGCAGCTTTTCTTTTACTGTTTCTCACAGTGGACATGGTCTAGGCTGCTACACATACGTTTAGCATTTTCAGACCTGTAGATCTGTCCCTTTATTAAGTTGCTGCATTTCAAATACAAACTCAAATTTTATTAGTCACATACATAATGTTACACAGTATGACATTCAGTGAAATGCTTTTTATGACTCTGTATTATAGAAATAGAGTCAAAGTTATATATGCAACAGGTTGATCATATCACTTTCTCACCCCAAGTGATCCAAACCAAAAGAGAAAATGCACCAGGTTCTAAAACAAAAGCTCAAGAGCTTATTGTCTATAAAATCTGTTACCTAGTATTTTCTGGAAATCGTATACTTGATAGAATTTTTGCAGGCAAACTGCAGACTCCCTGAACAGAATTGTTTGTCATGAACTGACCTGTAAAGCCATGCAGAACACGCTTACTGAGACGTGACATTGCCAGTTGTTTGCATTCTGTCCCTCATTACCAGTTACACCAAACATTCACATTTCTGTTTAACTTCTTCCTGTTTAAATTCACCCCCAGTTCAATGTTAATGAACCGTCTAAAATACCATAAAGCAAACCTCGAGGTCGTGTAGAGTGCATCTTCATGAACTGGAGATCTTTTAAAGTTTTTTTTTAAACACTAGAGATTGAGAGAGAGGGGTGAAGGAGCGACAGAGCTGGTGGACTTCCCCTTCCTCTGGGGCCCGTCTCGCCTGGCACTAAAAGCCATTAATGCTGTTAAGAGGCAAGGTTTTAGCACCTCATCAAGCTCACTCGCCGGGCACCTTACAATCAGCTCGACTGCTGGCTCACACACACACACACACATCCGCATTAGCCATACACATTCTTAACCCTGAACACGCTCTCTTTCCAACCTCGCCTAACCTCGGCCATCATGTACTATACTACAGCTCTAAATGTTTATTCTGTCTGGAACACATGTATAAATGGAGCAAAGCTGTTAATTATTACATGCCTCAGATCATTTGGGATCTTTTCATCAACACATTTATATCATATTAGTGCACATCATTTGTTAAAGAGGTGCTTGAAGAATTCCAAAAACGAAAATTGTTCATTTTCCTGTCAAGGAATATGAAATAGTTAAAAAGTTTAGTCAGTTACTTTTTCCCCTTTTTGGCTGTAGTCTGAACACACTTTAAAATTCCGCTGGCTTTCAACTGAGATTTCATTGTCCAGAAGAATTTTTTTAAAGGGTTTATTAGAAATTTGTTTCTTACAAGAGTACAGAAGCAAGAGCTGTTAGTTATGAACGATTGGCACTTCTTATTTCTAAACTGATTTACAAGACTTGCTCTCTATAGCATCACCATGCCATGGTTTCCTGTAAAACTGCTGATCTCTCTTGGGATTTTCACACACCAGTCTCTAGAGTTACTTGTTTATGTAAGAGGAGAATGGCTACACAGGTTTGAGCTGACAGGAAGTAACTCAAATAAGCACTCTGTGCAACCGTGGCGAGGAGAAAAGCATCTCAGAATGCACAAGATTTTAAACCCGAGGCAGCTGGGAGTGCGCCTGCTCTCAGAGATGCTTTTCTGCTCAAGGCGGTTTCACCACATGATTATTTGAGTTACTGTAGTCTGACTTTGACTTTGGAAGGTGTACAGGCATTCCTAATAAAGTGGTGGATTGAATTGGTGAGTTTGGTTGTTTTAGTGATAATGTAACAAGAGCACCACTTCCTCACTTCGTAGCATGCTCGTGATGTTTGGCGAAATCTGTGGCCTGGTCTTATTTCAGTGTTTACTTGGTCCTCCACGTTCGTATGACTGCAATTCATCGTTATTTTCTAAGCGAAACGACAGGACAAGAATGAACTCAAAATGAACACAATGTGATTTGAACTCTGTACAGAAGGTCAGGAGGAAGTGAAAGTCACTTGACTCCGCCCACAGTGTCTGCTCCCTTCATTCACCTGCTACTGTTTACTCAGGTGTGCTTCACGTGACCTAACTTGTGTTAAGCTTTAGTGCAGAATGGAAGTCACTTTGCTCTCTCTGTGTGTGTGTGTGTGTGTGTGTGTGTGTGTGTGTGTGTGTGTGTGTTAGGGCCACGCCTGTGCTCAGAGATAGGCCTGCATCGCATTTGGGAGTCTGTTTCTGCTTGGCTTTGCTAAATGCCTTTTTATTGGCCCATGATGTGTCTGTCCTTAGGGGAAATGCTCGTTAACAGTGCTGTTGTGTAATTAGTCGTCAAAATTTTATGGACATCGGGTACCACTTTTGCCCCGTAACCTCAATTTCTTTCTCTTAGAGACACACACATACATACACACAGACACACAGATGTCATTGCCCCTTACTCAGCTGCTGTGGTTAACACACACACACACACACACTATCACCATCACGCTCACCTGGTGTATCTGAGAAGCGTGACTGGTGCAGCCAGGCACACTATGCACTCAATCTGTTTCAAATGACTCTGACCTCTGAAAAAAACCTACAAACCCCAGCATATCTGGCCATGCCGTGAGCCGCAGTCGTAATCAAACACTGCCGCAAAGTCCACCAGCCTTTGACATTGATTGCTCCAGTGAACGTCTGGCGTACGTTGTGCGTGCAGTTTTATTTATTTTTTTTCTGTCTTTACTTTGATCACTTTTTCCAAGGCTTGGTTTCGGCTCTACTCGAGCACATCTTTATCTTTATTTTTATCAAACACTATTTGTGCTTGAGCTCTGACTTTATCTGATTTTCTTTTGTGGGTGCGGGTTGATTACTATCTTGTAAACGATCTACTTTTAAGCCCGGGAACTAGGTTTTCTTGCTGGTGTTAAAAAAAATGGGTTTATTAGTGTTTTCACTAACTTTTTGTTATGTGGATTTTAATTCATATGAGAGACAAACCGAAGAACACAAAATTCTCCTTTTAGACTTTTATGGTCTGGCAAAACTAATTCTGTGTATTTTTTTTTTATTCATTTTATTATTTATTAGTAACTAATTGACAGTACCACTGAAAGTCATGAGAGAAAGATCTGTGAGTGCATGGAAAATCTGATTGCTTATGCTCAAACCACGCTCCAATTTGCACGCAACAAGGATAAATTCGGGAATGTACCACTCTTTTTTTTTTTTATTTATTACATTTTTTTTTCTTTCATGAGCGAAATCGTTAACTCGACTATCATCAGGTAGCCGGCGGCATGTTGAACTCAGCTGAGAGTATTGAGCAATATTCTGATATAAGGAACAGAAAATATCTCTTCAGTGCTGAGAGATGAGTGAATATGGCTAGACAGCATGCCAGGTCATGCAGCAAACCGCAGTTATAATCAAATGGACTTTTTTTTTAAACATTATTTTTTAAAGCAAACTCAATGAACCTTCCCTGATTGCTTTGGTGAGCGACTGGCGTGAATTTATGTGCCCATGATTTGATTTGATATGATCTCCACCTTTATCTAGTTTGAGAGCCGTAGTGTGTAGTTTGGCGTCACTCCAAATCGCTTTCCTTTAACACTTTGAAGCCTGCGTTGCGTTGAATCAGATGGTTTTGATCCAGCTCTCCAGAAGCAGTGATGCTGATACCCTACTCTATATTTACTGCTGAATGGTTCAATTGGGCCATTTGGTATAATTGTTGTATAGCCAAGGGTTGAGGAATGTTAACTACTTCAGCTTTCACTCCACGCTTCTGTGTGTGAGTAACAAAGACCAACACAGAGAACCAGGGCACCATATGCTATCGATTTAGGCTCTGTTTAGTACCCGAGTGTTTTCATCCACACACCTCGCTTTTTATGCATGTGTGTAATATATATATATATATGTGTATATGTATATATATATACATATATATAATGTGTGTGTGTGTGTGTATATATATATGTGTGTGTGTGTGTGTGTGTATGTATATATATATATATATATATATATATATATATATATATATATATATATATATATATATAATATATATATATATATATATATATATATATAATATACGCTTTCCTGGCCGTCACAGTGGTTAAAGTGCAGTCATTAGGCTGTCCAGCGAGGTGATGCCTGGGTCAATTTCTTCCTTCCGATGTAAACATTAAAATCGTAGAACATGCACAAACTGAACTAACAATTCAGCAAAGGTGAGATCAACTGTTTTAAAGACTATAGATGAGCAAAGTGTTATTTGTTTTGCCTATTTTTGTCAATGCTAATCTGATACTAATTGTAAATGAAAGCAGCACAAAGGAAAACATAAAGGTCCACATCTACCCAAACCACCTTCTCGAGGATCAGTGTGGGGCAGCACACTTCATCTCAAGTGTCCCGTAACAGCCACTTCAATAGCTTTATCGTGGAGCCTGCTTGACAAGTGGACTGTATGAAAATAATTAGCAGACGTGTGGAATGGTGTAGAAAACTAAGGAGAATATACAGGAAGAGTTGTTTTGTTTTAACAGAATGGGTAGGATTACTCCAGCGCCAGCTTTCACCGGCTGGGTCAGGTCGGGCCATGGCAATACCTGGGGTTTAAGTGTACGCGTCTGTCTGTTATGAGTGTGTTTAATTTGGCTTGCAGTGGCATGGCGAGCCTCTCGGGGCGCAGGATTAGCGTGATAACGAGTGCATTCCAACACGGCTAACAGGGCCCAGATGGGTTGAAGTGGGGGGAGAGTGGACAAGATCCCGTTACCAGCGTTGGCTGAACCCTCGCCCTCCCACTGAGCCGTTTGAAGTCACAAGGGTAAAAACAAGAGTGAGACGTCCATCTCGCTCCCACAGCTTGATTGAGAAAGTAGGGATTTATGAGCTCGGGTGGCTAAAGAGGGCCGGCGGAGGGGTCGGGAACGCTGTTTTTGAGTGTTCATGATGAACAGCGGCTAAGAAAAAGCAGCCGTGTTATTTTTTTTTGTTAATACAAAGAAGTCGACTCCCATCCACATTCCCTTTGGTTTTGGATATTGATTTTGTCCCTACTGGGTCTTTTTATTAAAATACCGCACCCCCACATTTGTGTGATTTTGAAGAGAAGCCCAACACGCGCACACACACACACACACACACACATTTGGGAGCTATTAGCAAGCTACTGTATACTCTGTGTGTGTGTGTGTATGTGTGTGTGTGTGTGTGTGTGTGTGTGTGTAAGCTGCAAAGGTACAGCAGGAACATGGTGTACACAACACACACACACAATTCTTTCCGATTATCTGATCCAACACACTCAAGCATGCATGCAAATGTTTTGTGTATATTCTGATACTCTGATAATGTATTCACTAAGTAGTCACTAGGAATTTTTTTGGGCACTGAATGCTTTCCCTGTGCACTAGAAGGGGTGGAGCCACTAGAGGCTGCTGTGGCTTTAATTTTGCTGACCACATCAATACAGTCAAACAATCAAGACCTTTTGGGGTTTTGGAAATGTCCAAACCAAACTTTTCCATTGGGTAAGCCTGTGCCCATCACTGTAGCCTCAAATACATGTGATCTTATGTTATGTATGTTATGTATGACTGATAGGAATGGAAAACCGTGTTTTTTTTTCAGTGTGTAGCTCATTCACTTCAAGATTCTGAGATGTTTTTCTGCTCACCACGGTTGTAGAGAGTGATTATTTGAGTCACTGTAGCCTTCTTGTCAGCTACAAATAGTCTGGCAGTTCTCCACTGACCTTTCTTACTCCAGCAAGCTGGTGGATGTTTTTTGTTTTTCGCACCATTCTGCCTGAACCTGTTTCTGATATGTTGTTTGATGTGAACGTTAACCGATGCTCTTGACCTTTATCTACATGATTTTGTCTATTGCATGATTGCTACATTCCTGGATACATGGTTTATGCTTAGACATTAAAGCAGTCCCTCTAGGATTTTGCATTGTTTGCAAACTCGGAGGAGCTTGCTTTGTTTTTTTTTTGTTTTTTTTAAATGACCACAGATTTTCTGCAGATTTTGTCCAAGACGTGTCATGTGAACTCAACAAAACACACATTCAGAGAAAAGCCCTCTTTGACTCATGTGCGTGAAACATGAGTACAGCGCTCATAGAAAGTCATTACGTATTTGTATTCACTGGTGGCTTTGAAATTCTACGCAAATTCTAGGACAAAAAAATCTGCCACAAAATGGCAATAATAATGATTTAAAAAAACGCTGAAATCCTGGAGGCACTGTTAATGCATAATAAGACATTTGAGAAACAGTTAAAAAATAACCATTAACGTACAACCATTAACGGTTGATAGCAACATCAGGCATGTGTTTCATTGTATTTGTAGTTATATGCAGTGTAGTTGATTATCTTGTCCATAACAATTTTATATTATGAACTAGCTCACTCCTTTCTTTTTTTTTTCTTTCTTTTGTAAATAAACAGGCAGAAACGTCTCCTGATGGGCCTGATATGGGCTACGGCTCCTTCCACCAGCAGTACTGGCTGGATGGACGTATCGTAGCTGTGGGTGTCCTCGACATCCTGCCCAACTGCGTCTCCTCAGTCTACTTCTACTACCACCCGGACGTCGCCTTCCTCTCGCTCGGCTCCTACTCTGCTCTCAGGTGCTTTTTAAATCCTCACCTCATGCTTCTTTTGAATTCATCCTGTGTATGGACGCAAATTTCCAGGGCCCCGGTTACTATATACTTACTTCCGCCAAGCTATGAATTTGTCCACTACAAAATTTAGCTGAATGGGTGCCAAGCAACACACGGAGATGCAGCAACACACTGTAATTAGAAACACTTCCTGCTCGTTTATACTCCTGTCCACTAGGTGGCGCTAGGTTAATGCACCTTTCAGCTTGATATCAACCACCGTCATTGAATGAGGCTGAACGTCATCATACGTCTGAACGCCACGTTTAAGCATGTAACAGGACGGGGAAAGTGAGCTAGCAGAAACAAAACAGTTTGCATTGTAGTCTTTTAGTAGTTTATTATCGTATTTTAACCTGCTGCCAAAATTTTTTTGCTCCCTGAAACTGGTATTGTTATTAGCATAACAAATGCAAAATGCAGCTCTTCAGTTTTGTCTCATTAATCACAGTGTTTCCTTTTTTTTCCTTTTATCCGTGCTGAGCTCACTGATTAAATCAAAAGTCACAACAAAATCTGACATTTTAAAACAATTGATTTGTAACGTATTGTAAATACGTACTTGATGTGTTTTGTTAGTTTAACAAGGATCTTGGGCTTTACGCATGTTAATATTTGACCTTGCACAGCAACTCGGCACCCAAAAACTAGCTTTCTCACTTTGCCGGGTTACATTATTGTGGTAGGCAGCACATTTTTGCAGAGTGTGGATTGTAGGAGAAAGAAAGAGGGAAACCAGGAGGAGGCCAGGGAAAAGGGAAAAGTGGAGAGCAGACTCAGGTCTCTGTTGTGCCTAAAGCAGCTGCTGTCAGCATTTGGGTCAGCTGCTTTGTGTGTATGTGTGCGTGTGTGTATGTGTGTGTGTGTGTGTGTGTGTGTGTGTGCAAGAGAGAGTGTGAGTGTGATTGATGTAGTGTGTAAGTGCTCCTGGGCTCAGGATGTGATGGTGTTTAATAAAAGGTCTGCAGGCCCCAAGTGTTATTATTTCAATACCAAAGGTATACAGTATACCAGGGTTGTACATATTAAGTATTTTCTTTTTCCCAGATATTTTATTTAATTGAATCCACTTGCTGATATTCAGTTAATTGTTTATATATGTGTAGAGGTTTTAACAATAGGCACGAAGTGACACCAAACAGCTTTAGGAAAAATCAACACGAAAGTCATGAGAAATAAAATCTCTTGAGGCAATGTGAAGAAAATTTTGCATAATAACATAAACAATCAAGCTATGTTTTATTTTACTCAGTTAATTAAAAATGCACCAATTAGATTTATGAGAATACAAACAATAATCATATATTGAGCAGAAGATAATATTGTAACTTTAAGTGAGAACGCTAATCATATATATGATGTGTGTTTCAAGCTCACTGTTACTCTATTTAATCTCAAAAGATTAAAGGCAGTGGTAGCTCGTGTGGTTAAGGCTCTGGGTCATTGACTGGAAGATCGGGGTTCAAGCCCCAGCACCGCCACGCTGCCACTGTTGGGCCCTTGAGCAAGGCCCCCAACCCACCCTGCTCCAGTGGCGCTGCATCATGGCTGACTCTGAGCTCTGACCTCAACCCCCAAGGGTGGGATATACGAAGAAAGATATGTGCAGTAATGTATATGTGACAAATAAAGACAACTTAAGGTGATTTTACTATTTTTTTTTCTCCCCCACTTTCCCTTATTTGGTGATCTGTCTATTTTCATGCACAAGACAAAAGTGTCTTCAGTGTCATATAAAGGCAATGAGCCAGAGAGGATGAAGGCTAATGTGCTTCCTCACAGATGCAGAAAGCCAACCAACCTTTATCTTTATACATCCTATTAAAACACAAAATGTATAGACTCCCTGTGTCTAAGGTTTGGACATACCTGCTCATTAAAAAAATGTTTTGTACTCAATTCTACTAGTCTATAATAATAATATCAATGAAGGCCATTAACACAATGAAATGATGCATGTTTATTTTTGTCGCAAATTATTATTTCCTGATTTACAGTCTTTGTAAACTCAAGACAGAACTTCCCCTGTTCATGAGATAGGAGTCCACAAAACCGAAGAATATTATATCTTATTTTGAGCAAAAATGACTCTTTCATACATCTTACATCAGGATTCAGAATTTAATTTAATTTAATTTAATTCATAACATTTAATAACATTTTCATAAAGCAGCTTTGCAGAACTATATAAATTCAGAATATAAATATATAAATTTATCCTTAATGAGGAAGTCAGAGGTGATGTTGGTGAGGAAAAACTCCAAGACGATATGAGGAAGAAACCTTGACAAGAAAAAAGACTCAAAAGGGAACTCATCCTCATCTGGGTGACACCAGAGTGTGAGAGTGTGATTATAAATCATTTCCCTTATAATTGTTTTTCTACATGCTTGTGCAAATGTAACCAGTAACCAGGAGATACTTCCTAGTTTTAACATGAAGTCTATCTTGTTGAAGGAGATTTGAGAGCATGGCAGTTGCAGTCCTACAGCCATCATAGCACTTGTAGTCGTAAGCCATCTTAATGGTTTCTAAGTGGAAGCATCCACAGTAATCCCATGTATCTCCAGTCTGTCCTCAGCAGTTCAAGTCAAGCCAAGAAGCTTTTATTGGCATTGTGACAATATATAGCTGATGCAGCACTCTGTGCATTCTATCTATCTATCTATCTATATCTATCTACCTATATATATATATATATATATATATATATATATATATATATATATATATATATATATATATATATATATATACACATATTTCATTTGTAATCAAAATATAGAACATACACAGGAAGTGGGATATATTGTATAAGGAATGATATAAAGTTTAAGTGTGAGCGTGAGTGAGGCAGCGAGAGAGAAATGGCCGTCTACATTAGCCAGAAGCGGGGCTCTCGTGTCCTGCAGTGAGTGCTGTGGCATAATTAGCTTGTGTTGGAGTGTCAGCTCGCTGAAGAGGAGATAATGGGGGATTCAAGCTGCTGCCAGAATGGAGCGGGTGGGGTCAGGGGATGTGAGGAGGGAGGGATGTGTTGTTTCTTTTCTCTCAACCAAACCCCCCCAACACATACACAAAATCCTTTTTTTTTTGTGAATGGGCTTCTCAGCCATCACACCCCCCACCCCTCACCCATCCCTCATTCATGGATTTGCAAGGCTTTGTCACCAGGGGATGGGAACCCAGGAACCTGGCAGCAACCGACTGACCTTCTAGCACCTCTCTGTTTGGCATTCCTCTGTCTTCCTCGCTTTTCCTCTCTCCTCTCACTCTCTCTTCCTTCCCTTTAGTCCTTCCCTAGTCACTCTCTCTCTCTTCTATGCTTTATTTTCCGCTATATCTATTTTATTTAAGTCCCCCAACAACCCTACACCCCCACCCTCACTCCATACACACTCTTCTCCAAACTCTTTCACAATCACAAGCTTATCGTTCCCTTCTCTTGTTTTCAGCAAGAGACTGAAAGAGTGTGATGTTCTTTGCAGCAGGTCTTTTCCTCTTTCTCCTTTTGTCCTGCATTTATTTATTGAAATCCAAAGCACATTGAGATGAGCCTGAAAGATGGATGGGGAAAGAAGAGAAAAGAGAACCAGGTGGTGCAAACTCACTGATTACACATCAGGATGAAGTTTAAGTACATCCTCCACCCTCTTCCTGTGTGTAGTCTGAAATCTCTCGTTCCACTTCTCACCTATATATGTAATGCTTGCAGCAGTTCAAGTGTGATGCAAGGGCGAAATAATAATAAAACAAAAAGGTTTTTCATGGAGTTTAGATAATTGTCCACTATTTGGGGGAAAAAAATCACATTAAGTGATCTAAAAAAGGAAAGCATAAGGGGAATTTTTATCTGGATTTGTGTTTTCCTCGAGTCACCTGCTCAAACTAATCTCAGATATTTCTATGTGGCTGTTCTATAAGAAACTACATACCATTTCTTTTCAGCGGGTTTTGCAAGGCAAGTGCTGATTGGTTGAAGAGGCAATGCCTGTCGCATACCTCAAAACGCTTGCCTGTCTTTCATGAGCATTCTTAAGGGATTCAGAGTAATATTATTCCAAATGCATCTTCTGTAAACAATAAAGTTAAATAAATAGACATTCACTACATAGGCCGATGATGCATGCTTTTGTAAAAATACTAATTTAAACCAAGGTAGTTTCTTCAGCTGGTATATTATAAACTTTCTCCTCGATGCTAATCTGTGTGGCTGATAATGAAGAGCAATGAGCAAGGTTCATGTTTGCTTCAGAAATGGTGACATCAGACACATCATTGTTTAATGGATTCATTTACAGAAAGTTATCATCATACGGGGGCATGGTGGCTTAGTGGTTAGCACGTTTTCCTCACACCTCCAGAGTTGGGGGTTCGATTCCCGCCTCCGCCAAGTGTGTGGAGTTTGCATGTTCTCCCCGTGCCTCGGGGGTTTCCTCCGGGTACTCCGGTTTCCTCCCCCAGTCCAAAGACATGCATTGTAGGTTGATTGGCATCTCTAAATTGTCCGTAGTGTGTGATTTGTGTGAGTGAATGAGTGTGTGTGTGTGTGTGTGCCCTGCGATGGGTTGGCATTCCATCCAGGGTGTATCCTGCCTTGATGCCCAATGACGCCTGAGATCCCCGGGCCCCGTGACCCGAGAATAGATTGGATATTCGGTAGACAATCAATGAATGAGTTATCATCATGATATAGTGGAAATATAAATGGTCCTCATTAAAACATGAAGAGGACATGAACCACAGCTGCTCAATAAAAATTTTTTTTTTTTAAAAACCTGTAAATTATTCCATGATTGCAGGAATTGCAGAAATATTACACACTAGTTAAGTAATTTGATAAATGAGCTTGATACTGCTATATATATTCAAATGAAAAGGTTTTGATTTCTGTTTATTATTATTGGAACGTTTTTTGTTTTTGCTGTTTATCGCTATCTCTTCAGTCAGTATAAATTTCGTTCCTGTGATGCTTTTCCTCAAGTTACGTGCACGACACGCTGACGTGCTCACAGCTACGTGCTTGCAGACATATAAATCAGTCCTAGCACTGTTATTTCTGAGAGTTCAGACAGAACTATGGTAGAGAAATCTGAAAAAATGGCATAGATGATGACATCTAAGTCAACCAGATGTTTTCAGATACCTTCCGAAAACTGAAAATTTTAATAGTAGTAATTTCTCAAAAATTGGGATCAAGTCAAATTTTCCTCTTATAATGTAGTATTATGGTAATTTACATTGTTTTCCATGTAGTTACTGGATAATACACTTTATGGTTTGTCTTTATTATTATTATTGTTTTTTTTTTTTTTTGCTTTAGGGAGATTGCCTTCACGAGGCATTTGCAGAAGCAGTCACCCAAGCTTTCCTATTATTACCTGGGATTTTACATCCATTCATGCCCCAAGATGCGCTACAAGGTACGTCTTTCCTTCCCATACCTTCCTTCTCTTGGGGACATGGCTGTAGATCTGTGCACCAAAACATCTGAAAATTGCCTGTTTTCTCTTACTTCTACTTTAGTAGCTGTTTGTTTTCTTTATTTGCTCTGACATATTTTATTTGTCTTCTATCTCAAACAATTTAATTTGTCTTCTATTAAGAAAAAAAACTGTTAGAATCAAAATACACACCATTTACACATGATGTGTGTGACTCCAGGCTATAAACTGTATGCCAGTAGGGACTGAGGTAAGAAAGGCCAAGTCAAGTGCTCCTACATGTCTGCACACACCTTCAGTACAGCCTCAGTTTCCTGTCTTCTCCTTCTCTTTTTTATTAGTGACTGTTATTACCAAACACAAATTTTGTGTTGCCTTAGCAACACAAACACACAACAGGTCCCTTATTACCGTCAGGAGCAATACAGCAACAAACCGGCTATGAGCTCGGGAGAGAGATTTTACGATGTTGAAATTTGTCATGTGGTTTAAGCCAAAGAATTAGCAAAGGCATGTCCTGGTTCTGGAGGTTCACTAAAAAAGGTAGATTCATTTTTCAGTCATCTTGGATAGTTTTGTTTTGCAGCAACCAAACATTTAGTTGTAGCGTGACCCAAAACAACAAAGCAAGCCACATGCTTACATTTTAAGCATTATCTTGCTGTGGACATGAGCTATAGAGCCACGAAAGCATCTGAATGGAGATTTTCTCAATTCTATGCAAATTAGGTGTGAAGAACCAGACTACATGCTTACATGATTCTTTAGCTTAATCCTTATCCAATATTTCTTCAGTATTCTTCATTATTTCTTACTGTTTGATGCACAAAAATGTATAATTATGGTTCCCTTTTACGCTGTCATTAAATGTGAAGGGAGACATTATGAAAATAAAGCAGAAAGAAGCCTAGACACTGGTGTCTATAACTAGTAAGAAACCTGGGAATCAACCAGTTATTACACCTATTAGTGCATTATTTAATTTGTGTTCAGCTAGTTGGAATTTATACTTTGGCTACTATGATTTCGTATGAGATCAAGTACAATGCAGGTCTCCATACAACAACAATAGCTGTTGCTACACACCCACATGACAGACTTGCTTGCTAGTGTGAAAGTAAGGTAGTGCTAATACTTAGATTTGGGTATATATGCTTCAACAGTCATCCTCTAACCTTGTTTTTAGTTGAAAGACTACAGGACTTATGCAGGGATATGCGTGACCAGAGATTATTAGTATAAAATGAGAGCAACTGAGTTGGACCAGGGATGGCCAGTCTGTCCTGAGAACATGAGACTGAGGATCATGTTGGGCCTGGGATAAAGAAGGATGTCCGAGACGAAAGCCAAGTAAGTATTAACACAGGTGGAAGACGAGTTGGGGATCCCTTGACAGGGAAATCTGAACAGCTGATTCATATACACTAGTAAGAAATGGCATGCAATGAGAAGAATGTAAATAAAAGTGATGAAGTGGCTTAGAGCAGAGGGAGCGCAAATGTCAGAGAGAACAGATGGGACTGGAGAAAGCATTAGCAGGTAAAGAAGAGGCCAGGATATAGACTGCTACTGTTGTTCATAGTGCCACTCGAAAGGATATCCCTTGCACGCTCTTCATGTATTCCCTTTCATCAGCAAGTCCTCTCTCATGTCTGACGAGGGGGCGCCGTAGAAATCCGAGATGCCTTATTCTTAATGCCTACTGCTGATCTATTTCCGTATTGCTTTATTCATTTTCTCCACACATTATGACTGAAGTTTAAGTGTGTATCATTCTTCTTTTTTTTTTTTTTTTTTTTTTTTTTTTTTTTTTTTTTTTTTCTTTTTTTTTTTTTTACCCCATCCAGTAATTCTGCATGGTGGCAGGTGGAAAACCCTTGGGCACGTTTAGTCTACAACTGGTGGAGTTTTCCTTCGTTGTTGTATGGTTACGAAAAAACGACCAAAAAATGAGTGTGAAAGCCCTTAAACAGTTTTATTAGTTCCATTTCAAGCCATATCTGTGCTCCTATGAGTTATTTCCTGCATATAGGTCTGGGCTGTGTGGCTGGAATATTTAGGGGAAGCCTGCTAGCAGATCAGTTTCCATTACCCCAGGCCCCTCTCTGCTAATCTCACCAACTGCCGACCTCAAATCCGAGACGACTGCCACTCGCCTCTCTGTTGCCTCTGCACCTATTATTCTGGGGTGACAAGGTCGCCTGTTTCACACCTCCACACACCCACTTGCGGCTTTTCCAGCACTCTTGAATTGCTCATTAATGCATCCGTACGGTTATTGTGGTCTTCTCAAGATGCCTATCCTATTGAAATTCCTCCTGGGGCCTTGGTTTCAGAGGCATCCTCTTGGGCACTGCGCCCTTGAGAAAAGCCCAACGCCTGCTGTTCCTTCATCAAAGCCACCATGGCTCTCACAATTGAGCCCTGCTGGAAGGCTCTCAGTAGAGCCCAAGTACCTCGAGAGTTGCTTGCCTCTTTTTCAAGCAGGGGAACACCCCGTACTCCTGCACTTGTGTCTGCTGGCAATGCTTAGCTGCCTGCTCAGTACTGGATCTTATTTTCGATGTTTTGATCATATTTGTTTTGTAGAACAGCACTCTGGATTTGAGACCAAGCAATGCTAAAATAAATAATGTTGGAAACCTATTACTTAAATGATTGCAAACGCAGTGAGATCATAATGGATGCTTTTCAATCTCATATAACTTTAAATAAATTAAAGCAAGATTTTGGCATGAAAATAATTTGTTACTTACATGCCACTAGGAGGGGGACATGGTGGCTTAGTGGTTAGCACGTTTGCCTCACACCTCCATGGTTGGGGGTTCGATTCCCGCCTCCGCTGTGTGTGTGTGTGGAGTTTGCATGTTCTCCCTGTGCCTCGGGGGTTTCCTCCGGGTTCTCCGGTTTCCTCCCAAAGACATGCGTGGTAGGTTGATTGGCATCTCTAAATTGCCCGTAGTGTGCCCGTATCCTGCCTTGATGCCCAATGAGGCCTGAGATAGGCACAGGCTCCCCGTGACCCGAGTATAGTTCGGATAAGCGGTAGACAATGAATGAATGAATGCCACTAGGATTATAGGATTCAAGTCTATTTTCAAGATTCTCAGACTTATTACCTTTTTTCAACATGGTTTTCTCTGTCTTGGGCATTGGTCTGTCTCGATACTGTCTTGGTCTCAATTGCTAGAAGTAATTGCTTCTTTAAGAAAACATAACTTAATAATCATTCTCACACAAATGACGCTAAGTGGTAGAAGTAAAAGCTTGGCCTTTGAAAGCAATTTAAACGTTTTTTCACTTTTTCATGTGAACGCGATCTTGAAGTGACCTTCTAGTCCTGCTCTTGGACTTGACAATGATGGTCTGGACTACAAGGCTTACATGGCACCAAATATATAATTCATTGGAATTCATTTTTTGCCAAAGAAAGAAAAGTCATCAGTAGTTCCTGCTGTCGACTGAGTCTTCTAAGACATAATATATAATTGTCATCATCCAGGAAATCCTAAATAGAAGAGAGTGGTCAGTTTGTAATGGGGAAAATGGTTTTCATAAGATAATTTACATAACAGTTAAAAATAAATTGGAACACACTGTGTTTTCTTTGCAAACCAAAACAACCAACCCATTGCCAAAGGCTTCAACAACTTTCCTATCAGGGAACATAAAGGCTCTGTCTGGGCACTCTCCATGAGGGGTATGTGGAGTGCCAGCCTTGTCCATTACTCTAAATCCAGTCTGGCCAGT
The DNA here is from genome assembly GCA_033459395.1 of Hemibagrus guttatus. Lineage (NCBI taxonomy): Eukaryota > Metazoa > Chordata > Actinopteri > Siluriformes > Bagridae > Hemibagrus > Hemibagrus guttatus. Next base: position 7,666,100 of record JAUCMX010000002.1, on the reverse strand, counting down.
GTGCAGTCCAGTTTAAGACGTGATTTCCTGGCCCTGTCTCTGCCTGAGGGGGACTAATGGCCTCTTGGCCCCCGGTCGCTTGTAGCCTGTTTCCAGCTTGCTGAATAGCTCTAATGGAGTGGAATGAGCCATTCTGTGGGCTTCTGGCTGGAGTGTGTTTCAGAATATCACAGAGAGCTTCCCATTTTCCCGCCCTTAGCCAGGTGTTTCCCAGTGCTTCCTGTTCATTCAGAGTCCAAGCCAAAGGAAACAATCGTTTTGGAACTTTGTTCAGGGTGGTGTTTAGTGTCTGGCAGTAATCTGGAGGTGCACTCTTTTACCCCGAAGGCCTTTTCCATGCTTTTGCCATCATCTTGCATGGTGTGATGGCTGATATGGCAGTGTTTAATCTTTAAGGGTTTGTGTCAGTGATTCAGTTAATGTTAGAACATGAAGAGATAGACACTGTTAACATTAGGTCAATTGTAGTGTACTAACAGTGATGGAAGTCATTTTAATGAACTGTGATGAAGGTTTAGTTTGGATAAATGGGTCCATTGGTACAGAGTAGTAAATGAAGAGCCCTCTAGTGCAGCACAAAGTTATTGCATGTGGATTCTTTAAGGTTGTTTTGGTCAGCATTGTTTCTTCCCATGTTTTTTTTTTTTTTTTTTACAAGTCTGCCTACTTGTAAAAAATAAGTTTTTGAAATGCGTTTAATTTTATCTGCTTACTAACATTACGTTATAATCTATTGCAAGAAAATAACACTTGTGTTATTGTTATATTGTTATAAGTGTCCAGGTAAGAGAATGACCATGGTTGCCATGTTTGCATTTTTACGCCAGATAGAGTATTTTATAAATATTCTGTGGTTGCAAATTTCTTGTCTTTTTTTTTTTGTTGTTAAAATCTTAAAATAATTCCACAAATAAAGACGAAGCACAAATGTTGACAGTGTGTCTATGATGTAAGATACTATATATTGAAATGCGGCTTATGGAGTGGATAATGTTTGCTTATAGCATAAGTCAAGTTTGATGGCCTCTCAACTTAATTTTGTCTAAAGCCTTGCCATTCTGAATGCTGTTCTACCCCACCAAAATCTGTTTCTGCACACACCTACGCACACGACTCTACCTTTAAAGCACGTGGAGAATGTATGAATAACACTTACGATCTTAGGTTTATTTTTCAAGCATAGTCATTATTCATACATAATTATATTAAGATGGTTTTGTCATTACTTTGCGGTCTAAGTTTATCATTCTGACAGTCAGTTCTAAACTGTTTCTATTTCTCTGTGCTTCTATTTAACTGTAATCGTAAGAACAGAGTGCTGCAAATTTATTATCTTTGTCAGGCTTTTCTCTCCCTTTTTCTTTGTAGCCTTGCACTGGGCCCCTCGGCTTTCAGCCGTATTCTGACATTGCTACATTTCAATCCGTTTATTGCTGTTTTTTAAATATCAATCTTGATATAAAATGTGCGCTTATTTGGCTTTTTTTCTGAAGTGCATGTCTACATGTACAGTTTCGTATGTGACTGAATTAAATGCTCAGTGTCTTCCATTATGCCTCATCATGTGCTGATGTACATTATGCTTAACCAAACCATTTCTATCAATTAAACACGATCTCGCACTGAAGTTTTTGTTGTTGTTGTTTAGATTAGAATGCAGGATATTCTCAAGCAATAACAGATGAATTGTTCATCGTTTACATATACCTGCTATGGGTGTAGCACAATGACTGGGTCTGGATCAGCATCTGTTCAGAATTAAGCCGAAAGTGGGCGTGGCCTAAATCGAAAGGGGTGTTTCTGTTGTTTGTTGTTGTAGTTGTTTTTACGCACACTCAGAAACGGCTGCGCTTACACCATCTAGCTTAATTCTCTTTGCCACATCACTCAAGTATCTGGTAATTCGAGCATAAATGTGCTTTTTATTTGATATCTGAATCAAAAGACAAAATAATTGCCCTATACAGGCCTTTATACACCTTTAATCTAAACCACCAGAAAAAAAAAAATAAATAAAATAAAATATATATATATATATATATATATATATATATATATATATATATATATATATATATATATATATATATATATATATATATTAAGATATTTTTTTATTATTTTATTTTATCTATATTTCTGCAGCTTTCCTCACTTTCAGTATTATAGTTACATCCCTAATACCTACAAAACCTGTGGCAAGTTAAAGCTGACTGTTGAACAATTCCCCTGTACCACATAAACGACTTACTTAAGCCATGACTCCTGCTCCCGCTTCTTTAAACCCCGGGCCCCCACCTACATCCCACCACGGGTACACATACACAAGTCTGTCCTATGGATGTAAATGAAGCACTTCTTATTCCTGTTGTTATTGTTTCTGTGAGAGAATGCCTCGTATTTAGAGCAGGAAACCATTAAAGTTTCCACTGAGAAGGAGAAAGGAGCTGGAGAGAAAGGCAGAGGGAGGAAGAGACCGACAGAAAGCATTAAGAGACTATGGTTTTGGGGCCAAACAAGGAGAGAGAGAAATATTTGTAGTCCTGTCACTAAGCAGGTTTTTTTGGGGCTGTCTTTAGGCTTCTCATAGAAAGAGCAGTATTTTTTAGAGTATGGAAGCAAACAGAAAACACCAAAACACTTGTTTTTAGGTGTATTTTAAAAAGTTTTATAGTATTTGTCACAGAATCACAGCCCTGGTTAAAATGTCATATGTTCATAATGTGTTTGGATTGCTTGTTGCTTTCCTCTAAAACACATTTGTCAGAGAGAACCTTTGTCCAGACCTACATGTGGAACCTTGTTTTCTCTTCATAATGTCTACCAAACGTTGTAGCACAGTTCCTGTCCTGGTTTATCTCACTGCACTGCCTGTTTGTCTCCCTCTCTCTGTACACTTGTGTAAATCTTGAGGAATGTCAAGGCAGGTGGGAACAAGTGCATCTGAAAAGACACATTCTCTCTCTCTCTCTCTCTCTCTCTCTCTCTCTCTCTCTCGTACATATTTATTTCTATAAACACACATGCGACAGATTAAAGGAAAAACAGTTCCTGCAAATCCGTGCAAACTTCAAACCCTTTGATGAAGGAAACATTCGATGAAATGATTGATGAAATGAACTTTTCTCTCCTCATCAAAGTCGGGCATGCTACAATATTTTCCACTGGTTTTTTCTTTAATTTGTCACACATATTTGTACATCTTGGACGACAGAGCCACACTGTTTGTGTCAAGTTTCATATGCTTTTCATACGAATCTGATGCTCTGCCTCAAAAGTTGCTCTTAACACAATTAGTACTTTTTGACTAATTAATGATTCATAATCGCACTCTCTGGTGTCACCTTAAGGTCCTCTTAAGGTTCCTTCCACATATCGTCTCAGTGATTTTCCTTGCAGTCTTCGACTATGGCTTCCTCATTAGAGATAAATTTGTACATTGAATCGAATGGTCTCATGTCTATGTAGGTTTCCTTACACCTCCCAAAAAACCTCTGAGGATGTGGGTTGGTTTCTGTAAACTCACATGATCCATCACATCCATGAGCAGGTCAGTGGATATGAATGAATGAATAATATCTGGCAGTAGGAGCTTTCACTAGGTCATAACTTAGCTGCACTGGTAGCTACTTTGTCTCTTCTGTGAAAGAAATCACAAAACCCCATAATAAAAGACATCTGATGTGATGACCCAGGTAGTGTCCCATGTAGAACAATGCAAAGTCCTGCCTTCATTCTTCAACCTACATTATTAGCTGCCTTAGTACATTTTGGATAAACTTCCTAAAGGACCTGAACCGTTAAAACCATATGGAGCATGTAGATCTAAGAGATCTAATGTCAGGCTGTGAAGGCAAAAAAATCTCCTCAGTCTGATGTGTGAAGAGATCCATACCGAGCCAAGCATTCTAGCCTAGCTGCTCTCTCTCTCTCTCTCTCTCTCCTTTCTCCTCCTCCTCCTCCTCCTCCTCCTCCTCTGCCGTCCCATAAACCACACGCCGCCAGCAGAGCACACTAGATGAAAGCGATAGGAAGCGAAAACGAGCGAGAGGCAGCGATTCAGCGCAATGAAAGAGAGAGGCTCGGAGAGAAAAGATAAACAATTACCGCACGTTTTGTTTGGCAAGCGCTTGCCTCTTTTTCTTTCTTTTTTTCTCTCTCCCCGTGCCGCCGTAGCTTTGAAGTGGAATCATTTTCAGCATGTAATCTGTTCCATTTGTGCTTCACTCATTATTGCTTCACAGTGCTCACTGGATGGCTGTTACCTGCTTCACTGGAGTTCACACTTCAGGGTGTGTTACGGTGGATCAGATCCGTGATGGCTGTGCATGTTAGGGCAGAGTGTCATAAAGGACGATTCGTCTTGACTCTACTCTTTCATTCCTGACAGATTTTTAGCATCTGTGTCATTTCTTTTAAGCATAGAACCCTCTCTTAAAGCAAGGCAGTTCATTTATCGTGGTGATGTTTTTTTTTACCTAAATTTGATGTCCCACATCTTTGATTAAGATCTTAATCTTATATTAAGATTGGTAACTTCAAGTTTCAAGTACAATGCAGGCTTAGGAAGGAAAGCCAATGTTACTTCACAATTAAAAAAAAAAAGAAGATGCTTCCTGTGTAAAATTGACAGTTTTGCACTGCCTTGCTCTTTTCTTTTTTACTCTACTTTTGCCCTCTGACCTTTTGGAGAAATGAGTTGCTCTCTATGTTTTGAAAATGATCATTTATTGGTGATCTCTTCCACTTCCTTAGACTTGGACCAGGATCTTTTGCGATGAACTAATGCGAAAGAAAAGAAGAGTGCCTCAGTTATCTGTGGAAGGTGTTTTGTTATTGGCTGTCAGCTCCACTTGTATTGTAAATAGTGTCACTCAAATTCCCTGGCTTTAATATCACCAGATCTTTCCATACTTTATCAATGATTTGAGATTTTGGATCTACACTCTCCACCATCAACATCATCATCATCACCGCACCGGTTGAGAAGCTGGGAATATCTTGGTGTTCATTCCACCAGTACATTTCCAGAAACTTCTCTAATCTGTGCCAAGATGCATTGAAGATTTTCTTGTGGTCATCCAACACTTTACAAACGCACTTTATTATTATTTTTCCTTTAATTTGTCACCTTTTGCATCACGTCAACTCTGGGAGCCACCCCAATGCTGACTTAAAAAAACAAAAAAGAACAAAGAAACTAAAAAGTAGAACTAAAAGCACTATACAGATATAACTCAGCTGAAACTATACACCTATATTACATTTCTGTCAACTTGGATGGTTGGTTGTATCCACTAAACTGGAAACTCTGTATATGGTGTGTTTTTACTCTGAGTATGCTACGAGTTGACAAGTTTATTACACGGGTATTAAACTTATTTCAGGTGTTAAGTGGAAGACAGTTGTCTGTCTGTATCCCTCGGCGTGGCGCTGTTAGAAGGATCAGAACCCGTGAAGCAATACGAATCTTGGAGCCGTTTTCAATTCGAAGTGTGACAAAATTTCATTACGCCAGTTAATGTTAGTATCCTGATGGGATGATGATGTGTTTTCATAGCTCACTGTAGCACTCTGTGTTTCTACCAGTGTTTATCCCTATTGTGACTACATACACACTTGCGTCTGACAGCTCGTCAATCATCATAGTGTAGATCCCAGGCTTCAATTCCTGCAACTTGTACATATGAGTGCTTTTGGGATAACGTGGAAAATATGTGTTGCAAAAAGGCATGCGTATTAATTTTATTACGCCAACGTTTCTGCACAGTGTATCAGGGTCCTGCAGAATCCAAGCTCGAGATGATTTCATGACATTTGTTAAAAGACAGAAGTACCTAATAAAGTGGTAAGTTGTTCAGTATAATAATTTTCCCTGTTTCCCTTTGATGCATACTTTCCACTAGCATCAATGACCCGTTTGCATAGCTCTCTAATAATCTCCCATTTTACGAAGCATGTTCTTTTAAAGGTTGTCACAGTGTGACATGGTAATGGTTTATGTGTTTAGATTGGGGCCCAGTCGCCAAGCATTTGCTGCAGCTCTCCCTTGACGAGCGCTGACAGGGCCAAGGACAAAGGGCACAGGGTCAAAGTTCAGAAGTCAAACCCTACAATAGGGTGTACCTTTGAATGAGAGAAGTGTGGTGTGTTGGTGGAGTGGGAGGTGTGTAGGTCACAAGGTTGGAAGGTGGGAGTTTAGCTCCAGCGTCAGGATGAACGAAGCCAGAGGTGTCCAGCAGCAAAAGCAGCATGTTTGCATTACCATTAACTCACTCTGCGTTTATTTTTAGAGCCTTGCATGTAGGCTGTTTTGAGGGAATCTGAAAGCGTCCCTTCGCTCAAATGGCACCATATGCAGTAACAAAGACAGACTGTTTTAGCGTGACCAAATGAATTCCAGGACTCCCAAGCCATCGTTTTTCAAAATCATCGTGTATGTTTAGAAAAGTTGGTTTCTATGTTGGCCCTCTGTTTTCTTTTGCATTCCCACATCGACGTCTTCACGGTAGGTCTCGTTTTTAAACTGTGTTTCAACTCGATGCACAGAGTGAGATTATTTTCTGTAATAGCACCATTTTTGGATAAGCTTCAGACATATCTCGGGTCGAAAAACCAGAATAGAGCAACAGTCTGGAGCAAGGCGAGCCACTGTAAGCAGAATCAGACATAAGACCCTGGCAGTAAAGACGCTCTTTCGAAGGCTCAAGCTGCCCTCCAATAAATGGTCAGAGTGATGGAGAGATAAAAACAGGCCTGGGGATCCTGGGCCTGTAAAACACTGCTCTGCCGAAACACAATCCTGTAAAAATATTTTCCCATAATTAAGTTGTCATCCGTAGAGCCCTTGACACGTCGCTGTGTGTGTGTGTGTGTGTGTGTGTGTGTGTGTGTGTGTGTGTGTGTGTGTGTAGCAGAGCAGCCCAGGGTTGCCAAGATGCCGTGTTTATTTGAAGTTTGTCCCTCTGTTATATGTTGTCTGGTGTGAAAAGTCTTGGCTGGTCCCATGTGTTTTGAAAAGTGGCGGTTAGTCCAAATGTCTCGATTTCGGCCACGACCAAAGGCACAGCCTCGACATTGTGTTTTTTTTGTTTTTTTTTTCTTTTTCAGCAAAATGGGCAGCAATGCAAAGTGTTTACATTTGTCTTTCATAGCCTGACTTTCCTCTCTCTATTAACAACAGCCTGTCCAATTGTGGTGCGTGTGTGCTTATGTGTGTCACTCAACAGCACACGCGCACATACACACACCCTTACTAATGTTCGCCTTGCAGGGAGGTCTAAGGATGTGTGTGTGTGTGGGTGTGTATGTTTGAGAGAGAGTGCTAGTGAAAATGGAGATTTTTCGAACCTGGTCAGTGTCTAGCTGTGATTCAGCCCAAACCCGGTTCACACATTGCTGCAAAGCGGTTCAACCCAGTCCTCACTCACTTCCTATCCAGACTCATACCACACTGTGGTATTTACTCCGGTCCTAACAAAGGACTTTAACCCCACAGACAAAAGGAACAAACACTGTTGCTATGTCAGCGACAGTGTTTGTGCCTTTTGTCGGTGTGTTAAATCTGGGGGTGAGAGCACTCACGGGCAAGTGAGCACATGTGTGTCTGCTTTTGTGCAGTGGTATTTTTTTTTGTTCCTATATGTTGCTCTGAAAGCGTTTACCTTCCTGACAGTAGGGATAGGCCTATCTATTGTTCTCGGCTGTATAAAGGAGGGGACGAGTTGGTAAATGTTTTGACGGGTTGCTATTCTATGCTATGACGTCAGTGTGCACAAGCTTTACTATATGATTCTACCTGAGTAGTTATTAAAGCGTAGTAGTATTGACGGTTTTGTTTTAGCATGCTGATTGATGGCTGGCTTGGTAGGCTGGATCTCACTTGACATGAACACACCTAGTACCCTTGACTTCCATGCGTGAGCAAATTCTTCTCTCTTCGCATTTCTACTAGGTATGATGTTTGAAATATGGATAGTGAAGCAAATAGAGCTCAGATCTGCATTTACATTTATGGCGTTTGGCAGACGCTCTTATCCGACTTACAATTTATTGTAAGTGAGGGTTAAGGGGCCCAGAAGTGGCAGCTTGGTGGACCTGGGATTCAAACTGACAACTTTCTGATACCTTAACCACTAAGCTACCACATCTGCATGAACCTTTCTAGTTCTGTTAGTGGGAGACTGTGTTTGGTGCCATCCCCTTTTCATATAAGGAATAGTGGTGTATCAACAGTTAAGACTCTGAGTTAAACCTATCAGAAGGTTTGGGGTTCGAGCCCCAGCACTGCCAAGCTGCCATTGTTGGGTCCTTGAACGAAGATCTTAAGTCTCTCAGCTCCAGGGTGCTGTATCATAACTAACCCTGCCCTCTGACCCCAAATCCAAACTAGCTAGGATATGTGAAGAAAAACTATGTATATGTATAAATGTATATGTGACAAAGACTTCTTCAGTCAAAGTAGTGTGCAAAAACTCTTGGTAGAACTTTTGAGATTTGCTGGCCACTTGGGCACAGATCAAAGCTTCCACAGCAAAGTACAGTACAAAAGCAGTGATGATAAATATCTTGGAAAAATAAGCATTGATCCTAGTTTTCAAAATGTTGTGGCTTCTGTAGTCTCTCTTGTGGCTTGTAGCCAGGAACGGTGAGATGTAACCTCACAAAGGGGAGAGTTTGCAGAGACTTTTAAAGATTCTCTTCCTTGTGTATGCGGAAGAGTGCAGTTTGAGCTTTCCTTTTCTGAATGTGTTACGCTGCCCTGTGATGCAGCAGTTTGAAAAGGGGAACTGGATGTTGGATGGAAATTGGCAAGTAACCAAACTGGGGAAGAAAAAGGTAACGCGAAGCATCACTACAAATCAAAATATATGCACTTTGAATGTACAGCAATAACTTAACCACCAGTGGTTCCTGTTCCCCTTTGGCTCATTGTTATCAAGGAATTTTTTCTAATTGTACCTTTGCAAATTTTCAATTATAAAAGGTTCATGTCCTACATTTTTCAACAATTTAGCGAATATCTCCTGATTAAACGTGCAATCAGAGTCGCACTTTTGATAAAGTTTCGCAATCTTTTAATATTTTTCACTGTTTGTATCCGGGATTTCTGATTACAGATAAGTTCTTCTGCACTTCTTCGGGGCTCCCATGTGCACACAGCTCAAGTTGGAGAGCTGAGAGGTTTTGTCTTTCACAAGAATTCCTGGCCAGCAGTGAGCTTCAGGATTTATGTAGCTGATTAATTGCTTTTCAAATAAATCTCAGGTATGGGACTTTGGGCTGGAGGGGGAAGGTGCTGTCAGAGCAAGTGAGAGAAATTAGGTGACACTACTTGAGCCTTTTTGTTTTTGTTCTCGTTTGAAAGACAAGAGGAGTATTTTGTTAGCTTTTTTTTTCATATATATGTATATTTTTTGCATTTTGTTTCCTTCCAAAGAGGAAGTGTTCAGCTGAGTTGTCAAAATGTCATCTCTGCTACATATCTTTCCAATAAATCAAACAAGCATCCACATGGACCGTGACCGGTATCAGATTTGTAAATAGTTGTCCCCTTAAAACATAGTGGTAGCATCCACCGATTCCACGCTGATAAATAGTTCATACATGCATCACTTGCCTCCGGCTCCATCCACACCGAATTCCTTCACTGGCTTTATCTCTGCCTCATCTATCCCACCTCTTTTTCTTCTAAGCTATCTATCCGTGTGTGTGTGTGTGTTTGTGCTTCCACCAACCTTCTTCACATTTCATCAGACTTTTTTTTTTTTTTGGCTTTTCTGAAGCAGTCCAAGTGCTATATGACAAGTACTATACAAACAAAACAAAATTTCGGCTTTTCCTAGTCTTTCTCATGCTTTGCTCTGGCGAGGTTAATGAGGCTTGAAGAGGGAGGCATGTTTGTCATCGGTACCTTCATCGCCGTATCGTTGAGGGATGGAACGAGGCTCGCGAAGACTGATTACGCTCCCCGGGACACACGGGTGATAGGAACGTTTACATTGTTTCTCAAGCATTCTCGCTGATTGCACTCAACTGTTCAGTGCACGGTTCACTTTCTCACATCGTGTGTGTAAGACCGATGAGCTCTGCTTCAGCAAACTACAAAACCGAATATTTCAGCGAGATAAGCTCGTCACCAGGGTGTTTGGCTTTGCGTCATTTTTTTTTTTGTCGTTTATGAAAGATCTTGTTGGCCTTGTGCCTGTATTATCACATCCTGCCTTATCTAACACAACCTAGTCGAGCATGTTGATTTATGGATGGCAGAAATCATCTCTTTTTTTTTTTTTTTGGCTGTTTTTCTTTTTTATCATCTTTTTCTCCCATTTACCTTATATCATGAGAAACAGCTGTCATCTAAATAACTGGACCAGGGGATAATAAAAAAAAAGAGAGAGTTGCAGAATTTTTTAAAATAATTTTAAAGGCGTCAACGTTCACCGTGAAACCTCAAAGACAAAGCCAGCGTGTTTAAGAAAACGAATACAAGCACAGAAATGCCTGTGGTGGTGGTGGTGATGCTGAGCTCAGCTTATGGCCAGTAGAGCCACATAGGAGGAAGTGAAACAGACTTGGAGATAACAAGCAGCCAGACTCCACGGTTCTGTCTCTCAGATTAATCTTCTGCATGAGCATCAATGCCACCTTGGTGCTTTTTTTTCCCTCATGTCTCTATTTACTATCCAACCTTTTCTTCAGCTCAGCATCACCTTGTCTTATATCTCAGGCAGCTGTGCCTTTTCCTAAAGGATACCATCGAATCTGACTTCTGCATTTATGGAAAGTTGGGTTTCCTGTGCGTGTGTGCGTGTGTGTGTGTGTGTGTGTGTGTGTGTGTGTGTGTGTGTGTGTGTGTGCACCTCAACCACCAGACCTGTTGAAACAGGCTCTCACGTCATCACTTCGATGGCAGGAAGTGTGTCTGCAGGCTAGTTCCATGCACCAGCCCTTCCTTCTCCACCCACGTATTTGTGAACGTATCTCGACCAGGTGGTTGAATAGATGTCTGCCCTTCATGCTCGCATTAAGATTAAAGAATTATAGATAATATTACTCCGAAGCCCACGATAACACCTGTGGAAAAAAGATCACACCTTCCGGCATCAAATAATCAGCATTTTCCTGAATGCCAGTTGATGCATGGCACTGTACCACCTTCCACACATTATCCCTTTAATGCAGGAAAATTAACCAGCATTCAGTCATCACTTGTCTTCCTATACAATAAAAATTTGACATACAAGCCTGACTTAATGGGCACATTTGGTTAATATTGAAAGAACCACTGAAGCAAATGTGATCTTACAAGAAATAAAATAAATAAACAGGAAAATTTCCATAGGCTACTACATCAAGAACTGGTGCGATGACAATGTTGATATTGTGACTACATTCTGACACAATATGGTTTTCAGAAAAATCAAGGATATGATGATAAATATTAATAATGTAATGCCTTTTTTTAAATTATTATTCTGAACTGATTAGAAGAGGCCGTGATGCATTTTTTAAAACCGTTTTTATTTATTTGATAAATTTCTGGGGTTTTTTTTATTATCTAGAATTTTTTATACTATTAAAATTATATTTTTGTTATTTTAATTATATAATAATCTTTTTAAATTATCTTTATAATCTAAATATTATTTATCTCTAGAATATATACATAGATTATATATAATCTAAATATTATTATATTACTTTACATATTGTTTAATATTTTTTAATTAAAAAAAAAAAATTAAATAAAGTGAATTTGTGCCGTAAAACATGATCATCTTATTATTATTTTCTTTTTTTTTTTAATTAATTTTTTTCAATAATTTTTTGCTAACTCACATTTGCTAAACAGCTTATCAGGATGCATACGGTGTATCGCAAAATGTCTTCAAGAATCGTGATATGTTGTTATCCCGTATAATAACTCACGGATACAGAGCCTGACTTTAGTAACACAATAATGTGCTTTAGAAGCGAGGTAAACCATGCAAAATGAATGCAATATATAAAAAATATATACTTTAATATTGTCTTAAAGATTTGATGAATTCATGTTTAGTATATTGGTTCGACTCATTGTTTAGTTCCCAAAAAATAAATAAATACTGTATTGTTATATTAGTGATGCTGTTTCTGATGAGTGTAAATATATTGTTAAATAATTCAGCCAATAAAAAGCCAATAAACCTGTGCTCACTGCTGTCCTCTCGCACACACACCCTCCACAAGATATAAAACCTAGTTTTTTTCCTATTATTTGTCCTGAGCTAGAACCAGGAACCATTTTTGTTGACGTGACATTCTTGTCAATACGACCGTTCAGTCCGTAGATCCTGTGTAGTGTTGCACTGCTGACAGAGTGACTGTGAGAAAGATGGGGTGTGAATACTTCACCTTCAGCACTCAGTGTTTAGAATAAGGGGCCCGAGCCTCCAAGCACCCGATTCTCATAACCTCCTGCTTGTGGAAACATGGCACATAGTTTCTGCCAGGGGATAACGACAGACAAAATCCTGTTTGTGGAACCTCTGGGAGCCATAAAGCGGCCATGAAATCAAAAATGACTTTTAGAGCTTTTAGAGATTCTTGCTTTAATGAACACAAAAAAAATAGCTTTATAGATATTTCTGTTTCGTTCTGACATTTTCCACTGAGAAAACAGGGAACTAATTGGATCAATCATCCCGTACTATGTATCAGAAACTCTCTTGAAAGCTTTAGCCCCGCCTCCTGAAGCAAACTGCAGAGAGAAACAGAGATGTTCGTGTGTATGTATGCATCTTTTTTTTTTTTTTCCATCTGCTGATTGAATTATAGAATTGCTTTATAGAATTGAATTGCACAGAGGGATGTTTTACCAGAAAACAAAAATTCTCCAAGAACGCTTTTCAACTTAGAGGCCTTATTTTGTATCAGAAACAATGAAAGATGGTCTTTTCAGAAATGTCCATGGATTTGACAGGAAATTTTCAGTTCACGAAACCCCTAGTGAGCGAGTGCCTTTTGCTCAGTGATCTTCATTAATACCACTTGATGAAGGGACGAGGGAAAAAAAATCTGACTCAAACTCCAGGTCTTAGCTCACTGTTTCTTTCAGAAGGAATCTCAAGTCTCAAGCCATGTTATTAGCAGTTCAACCAAACACTCCTAGTTCAACAAACCAAGTCCTCGGTGGTGTCCTGAGCGAGCGGGTGCGTGTCCGTGAGTGCAGGGGGTTGATATGCACACGCTTGAAGAAAGGCAGACGTCTTGAAGGCGTCTGCTTGTTTACATTGTAGGAGAGTTAATTTGACTTTTGGTCATTGCATTTCAGGGCTCTGATAATGAGGGCTCTCAAGGCCAGGAATCCCTTTGCACTTTCTACGCTCTACTAAACAAAATGAAAAGGCACAGCTAATTTATCACATGAAGTTATGGCTGTACTGAGATTCAATGCGAATCAAACATGAAAGAGTTCTGACACATCAGAAGTGCTGGGGGTTTTTCTTTTTGCATAATTAGTTCCTTCTTGTTTCTCCTCAGGGTCAGTACCTGCCTTCAGACCTTCTGTGCCCGGAGACGTACACATGGGTTCCCATAGAGAAATGCGTCCCCCGCCTTGAAACCTCAGCCTACTCCCGCCTCCACGAAGACACCCAAGCAGGTAACGCTCTCTGAAAATCACGGCTCTTTTAACCATCATATGCGTTAGTTTTAGCAAGCACAGACACTGTGCCAACCCAGATGCAGGTGTCTACATGCATGCAGCTATTCAAAAGGATCTTAAGGGGGCTTTTGTTTTGTGATCTCTGCTGAAAACTATGAATTACGGTGTGGCAAGGTAGCTTTTTGCCACAGCTTGTTAGCTCATTAGGCCCTCCTCCCTTCCCCCTCAGACCTCACATTGGAAGAGTTTACCATGATCCTTAAAAGAGAAAAGAAGCACTACGGTAAACATCTGCACATTTATGCATTTATCTAATCAGCCAATCGTGTCTCAGCAGCACAGTGCATAAAAACATGCAGCTACAGGTAAAGAACTTGTTCACATCAGACAACAGAAACAGTTTCCTGGGCTCTTCACACACATCAGTCTCTAAAAACAGCAAAAAACATCCTGTGTACTCTGGGTCTGCAGGCTGTAACACCTGGTTGAGGAGAGGGATCAGAGGAAAATGACCAGACTGGTTTTTGCTGACTCAAATAATCACTCTTTACAACCATGGTGAGCAGAATCTCAAAATAACACATCAGAAGTTGAGGTGGAATAGCTAGTGAAAAACCTAGTGGACAGATGAAGACTGGAAAAGACCAGACATCCAGGTTTGGGTGATTCTGTGCACACTGTCATGTCAGATTCCTGTTTTTGTCTGGTCTTCAGCTGTTGTAGCTCATCTGCCTCAAAATTAGTTGTATTTTGTGAGGCTTTTCCTGCTCACCACATTTGTATAGGGTGGCTGTACAAGTTTACCCAAGTCTTCCTGGCAGCTCGGATCAGTCTGGTCATTTACCTCTGACCTCTCTCATCAACAAGGAATTTCCTCCCAGTAAATCGATGATCACTGAAAATCTTGAGACTGTTGTGTGTGAAAAACCAAGGAGATCAGCGGTTCCTGAAATACCCAAACCAGTCCATCTGGCACCAAAATCCATTCCATAATAAAGTGGGCAGTGAGTTGTTTGTGTTCTTATCACTGTGGCTTGTTCACTTTACTTGGTCATAGTGATAGATAATTTTCTGTCATAATGTAAATCAGATGTTTTTCACAAGAAAACTCTAGTGTTTACAAAACAACTGAGCTACTTTTGTGGCTATGGATGCACGTCTAGGTGCTTATATGTGGTAATGTGACGTGAATGAGGACAGTCAGATTATCATTAATCAATGTTGACAGCACAGCAAATAAACACGGATGAAAGCTGAAGCAGTTCATACAGGGATGAGGATATTGACTTGAAATTTGCTACAGAAACCAAGTCGAAGCAACCGCCCAAGACACGTACAGCCAAAAACAATGTGAAAGAAACACGCTCCCATATACTGTAAATACCCCTGTGAATCCGTCCACACCGCTGTCCTGCCACTGCTGGCTCCTCTCCTGTACCCACACATCACTCAGCCTGACCGTGTAAATAAAATTTTAAAAAAACCACAGCTAAAGAAAGCTCGCCATCTGGACTTCAGTGACTGTGACAAGCTGTTTGCTGACCATCAGAGCAAACAGTGACACAGCCTTGGGCCAGGTATTCATTTGTTGCTTCTACTGTGATGGATTGTCTCACAAATAAGTCTTTATTTGTTGTTCGGGCCGCATTTCAGGAGATGGATGTGGGCCACGAATGCGTGTGAAGATCTGATCTGAAGGAAGAAAGCTTGTAATTTAGACAAGGCACATATGAAGTACTACATTTCAACCAGTGTGTGCTCTAATTTCCCATCACTCCCATACTTTGGATCTCAGCTAGTAAGCCTTTATGTGTCTTTAACATTTTTGACGAGTAAGAAGTTAATAGGGCTTGCTTATGTTGTAACAATATGGATTAGAGCCAGTCTCTGACAGAGCCCAGGACCCAGCACAGAGCAGTTCAGCCAGGTCATGCATGTGGTCATTCCTGGACACTGAGCAGATAATGGCCACGATGATGGTAATAAGAATAGAAATAATATCACTGCCGACTAGCAGACGCCAGAGAGAGAGAGAGAGAGAGAGAGAGAGGGAGAGCCCGACAGCCTGTGGAGCAATTACTCGTTCTTTTTTGTCGAGTGTTTTTCTACTCTGATTCATTTTCTTTCTTTGCCGTTTGTTTAAGTCGATGCCTCGTTTTGGTTTCCTAGTTCTCACACTTCTAATCTTTTGTGTTCTCTGCTTGGAAAAATACTCGGAGAATATTTGGGCTGGAAAACTCTCACAGTCTGCGCACAATGCTCAATTCGACGACGGATATATTTAAAGATGCAATAGTCAATATTTTTCACTTCTTACCAGTACAAATAATATGTAGAAAATATTTTTAAAAATACTTTAAGCCATTATCTCAGAATATGTGTATTATGTAGCTGGGAAAACGTTTGGAAATCTGCCTTCTAGTTCAGAATGTTTGTTTATATTAGGATTGGCCTCTTGTCAGTCATTTTATAGCTCCACCCCTTTGCATAGTTATTAAATTATTATAAGTCATGTTATGTTTTTATAGTTGTAACTTGGCTTTGTCCTAATTGATGTCACGACAAGTTAGTTAGCAGGCTTACTGGTCATAAGTTTAGAGGGCGGAGCTTTGTGTCCATGAGTGAAAATGTGGGCGGGTTCTAAGTGTTAAAAAAAAACAAACATACAAAACTTCTTAAACTCCACTTTGTTAAACCATTCGACTTGATTTTGCACAATTCTTACCTAATATACCTTTACTTTAAGAACATTTTTATACACTTGCTACTTCTAAATCCTGATTATTAGCTGCCTTGACTTATTGTCTATTATGTGCTATTGGCATTGTGTGACCTGGGACACAGCCATCGACAGGTATTACTTCTTAAATCAGTGGCTCCAGCCAACATTTAGAGGGTTGTGTAAGATGTAAAGTAGCAGTCTTAACACAAAGCTCTTTGTTTTCCCTTTCTTAAGCATGGTAACAAGAAACATGGAGAGCGACTATTATTCGGCAAACACAGTGAGGTCATAGTTGGAGCCATTGCCCTCCTGGCAGGTCATGTCAGGACAGAAGCAGATCTGCCACTGGGAATTCTGACACCACAAATCATTCCTCTACTTATCTTGGCACGTGTTTTTTTTTCTTTTTTCTTTTTGTTTCTTCATAGTTCTTGACTGCCACCAAATTTCTGTCTCTGTAAGATTGTCTGATATAGATCTGTGATTTAGCCCTCACACGAAAACACTGCACAGAAAAACAGGGATTATGTATGGATTAAACTCTCTGTACGGCGCTTAAGATGACACTTGCTTCCTGGATTCTTGACGAGGACAAGAGTCATGCTGGTATTAGTACATGAGAAGGTGATCAGATTAATTGTTTAAGTCAGGAAAAACAATGGCATGTAATTCCTTTCTGCTTCATGGCAAAGGCATTTAACTAGGGCATAAGTCAATGAACACTTTAAATATTGTGTGTGTTTGTATGCAATGAAATCACTACAATCCTGACAGAACAATCCTCACCACTGAAAAGGAAGTTTCTAGTTCTATAGTTTTTGCAGTGCCTGTGTCCCAACTCAGCAGAGCGTAACACTCACAGAAAGTCTGTCATTGCTTGCAGTGTTTATAACCTTGCTTGCGTTACCTCCAGTCCTGCCTGTCATGTTGTTCTTGGCCCGAGGATGCCAGCTATTTCAGACTTTTACTTTTGATACAGAACTGCTCTGAGTCCCTTGTACAGTCTAATGCATTTCCCTGCCTTCCAGTCTCTGAGTTGTTTGAGGAGGAGGAACTTTGCCAGTTGGAGGCCAGTGAGCGTAATTATTGAAGGCATTGAAATTGCTCTAACCACCTTTCTGCTGTCAAAACCCCAAGCCAGAGCCATTGCGCATTTATGATTTAATCGAATCTCCATTCATGTAAAAAAAACAAAACAAAAAAAACACACAAATAAATGCAGCAGAGTGGAGTGTGGCAGTTTTTCCAACATTGCGAGCGCCAGTATTCGTGTTAACACCTGATATGTCTGATTGCTTGCGGTTGAGTCGTACAGGCCTCGCACATAACATCAGTGTTTTTTTCCAAGCCTGCACCTTTTTGCAGTTATGCTGCTTTCAAAAATGCAGCGAGAAAGCGACCAGAGACCATTCAGTTTCAGTGAGAGCTGCCGACTTCCAGAGACATGAGCGTCGGGCATTAGTTGTGGGCATGTCTAATGAACTTTATGCAGGGTCAGTGCAACGACTACCAGTAGAGTGCATGTGATCCATGGCAAAGAGCACACACTGCTTCTCCTTTATCTCGTATGATATGCTGCAGATATACACTGCTGAATTTTATATAGAGTTAAGTGGAATGCTAAAATGTGCCAGCCACTGATGAATGTTATTACTATGGCAACCAGTAGTACAGCGACTGGTTGACTACAGCTGTATTTGTGAATGTAGCTTTAGCAAACCAAATTATACACTCCTATATTATATATAAATGTATGAAGAATTGCATTATATTACATACTCATGAGCACAGCCCCCCTCATACCACTGTTCTTTTCTTCTCTCTCCCCTAATCTGCATGAAGTATAAAAGTGAAACCAGTATATCATTCTGTATCAGGAATGGTATGTCTGTGGCTAGAGCAAGGTTGGTTTGTGTGTGTGTTGGTGTGTGTATGTCTGGCTTTGTGTATTGAAAACGTATGTGGAGATTGTCAAGTCAGGCAACCTTGTGCTATTGAGCAACAGAGGAGGCGCCATGAAAAAAAAAAAAACCCTGACCAACAGAGCTCAGTGGTTTCAATAAACTCCTGTCCATTTTTTTCTCCATTGTGTTAACGCTTTCATGCCTGGTGAACATTAGCAAGGTAGAAGAGAAAAATAACTCCCATCGCCTGTGTGTGTACGGCACTTTACTTCTAATATTAGCTATATAATGTTACACAAGAGTTAACGAATGATTACAAACATGATTAGAAAGAAAGTGAGCCTCGTTTATCAACCTGAATACGAACAATTATTTGAAAATGGTTCGCAGGAGCTTTTACACAGAAACACATGAAATTTGTGGAACTTTTGTCATTTTGGAAAAACTTTTGTAACCTAATCGTGATCCTGAGCATGTGCAGTTTTTTTGCACCTCGACTTGATCGTGTTCAAACTGTGTAATCTGCATGGATTACTGCAGTTTCATATACAGAATATACTATTGAGGTTCTAATTGCTTCATTTTTATTACATTTACAGCAGTTAGCACACGTCCTTATCCAGTGAAATGAATGAAAAGCTCTGAAGTTCTCTATCAAAAGCACATCCTCATGCAAAAGCACATCCTTATGCATCCTCATCCTCATCAACAGGTCAAGCACCTGGCAAGAATACTATTGAAAACATTTTGTGGAAACCTGTAATTTTATATTTTTGCTGTGAGTTAAAGAATAAACATTCTACATGGCCAAAAAAAGCTTGATTTGGCTGTGGCTTTTTTACAGGTTTTATGCTTTTTTGCAGAACATTACTTGAAACGGTGGCTTGGTGGTTAGCACGTTCGCCTCACACCTCTAGGGTTGGGGGTTCGATTCCCGTCTCTGCCGTGTGTGTGGAATTTGCATGTTCTCCCCGTGCCTCGGGGGTTTCCTCTGGGTACTCCGGTTTCCTCCCCCGGTCCAAAGACATGCATTGTAGGTTGATTGCCATCTCTAAAATTGTCCGTAGTGAGTGATTGAGAGTGTGTGTGTGTGCCCTGCGATGGGTTGGAACTCCGTCCAGGGTGTATCCTGCCTTGATGCCCAATGACGCCTGAGGCACAGGCTCCCCGTGACCTGAGAATAGATCGGATAAGCGGCAGACAATGAATGAATGAATTACTTGAATCGGCAAAATTGCAATATGTGGAGACAAATACATAATTACTTTCTATGATAGCTTTACTCATGTTCAACACGCGTGAATCGAAGAGCGGCTGGATACGTGTTGTGGTGATGTCACACTGCAAAATCCTGGAGGGACTCAAATATTTATTAATATTACATATAATTAAAAAATGTTTGACTTGCATAGAAGTGAGTCAACTTTCAGTTCTGCCTTGCTTGGTTCTTTTCAATTTCACTTCATGCTCAGCTGTCTGTGCTCTTGACCTTTTATGGAGATTTGTGGGCGTCGCTACATGCAAATGAGTCAGGAACGTTTCCGAAACTCTTGTAAATCCTAAGGGAATTTTTTACTTGATTTGTCTTACTCAAAAACTTCATATGAGGTGTATTTTTAAATCAGTACTGCTCTGCTGTCATTTCACTTTGCATGGAGTTTTAAGATTGTTTAAATAAGAAATAAAAAAATCTGGATAAGATTTCTGAATGTAAGGTTTTAATTGAGACACAGCCAGCACTGTGTCCTTGTGTTGTTCTCCTCTCTCCTGTTTACCGCTGATGTAAAACCCGTGATGGAGTTTCAGAAAAGCCAGCAGTCAGGCTCCGCCCTCCTTCTTATTCTTTCCAGAGAAAGTCTTCCTTATCATTCCTGTTTGACCGCTGACCTCGAGTCGTGCAGTGAACCTCCGGTGCCGCTGACTGAGAAAGCCTGGTGCCCCTCAGTAGGAGCTGTAAATGAGTAAAAGGATGGATGGAGTGGGGAGAGGGCTGTTTATATGCGCAGCGGATGTTTGGATTGTTCAAAAGAGAGAGCCTCTGACACCCTTGACAGCTCTGCTCAGTGTTATTGGCATGCTTAATTGTGGAGCTAAAAGCCGTCTCTCTCTGTCCTGTTTACTCTCACAGTTTGACATCTCATCATTTTCAGCCTTTTTTTCCCCTCCCATCAATGACTTTTCATGCTATTCAAGGCTTATAGCCATAGCCATGTTTCTTTCTTCACCCAGTATTTCTCCATTAGAAATACTCTAAAGCCCAGAGTATCACTTCTGAGCCAGAGATGAGCCCTTCATGTTCGTTATGCAACTTGTTTATTCCCAAACGATGTCCAGTCAGATTTTTTGTAGACTAATGTAATATGCATAATCATCAAGTGTGTATGTGGAAAAGTTTCAATGTCGCCAGAATGCCTTTAGATTCTTTAAACAAAACATGAAAACCAAAGAAATTCTTTCCAGAGGAATAAACGCACATTTCTGCCAAACGTGGAGAGAGAGAGCGAGAGAGAGGGGGAGAGAGAGAGAGAGAGAGAGAGAGAGAGGGAGAGAGAGGGCGGGCCTCAGGGGTTTTCCAGGACCTTTCCATTTCTTGTTCTCTTTCTTTCTTTTTCTTACTTTTTTTGCATTCGTATAATAAAGCACAGTGTTTAGGTTTAGGGAGAGTGTTAGGGTATAAGACACAGTATGACAGAATATCTGAGAATATTCTTCAGTGACTGATTCAGTTCCTGCATCTACATCTCCACTTCCTCTTTTTCCTCTCTCAGGTTTGCTGCTCCTCATATATCATCATTCTGTTCAAACACCGACACACACACTGCCAACTCGCACTGACTGACTCCACAAAGCATTTATCCCTCCCTCTCTCTTTCTATCCCTCCATCACTCTCTTTTCCTCCCTCTATCTCTCTCTTCCTCCCTCTATCTCTCTTTTCCTCCCTCTATCTCTTTCTTTTTCTTTCTTTCTTTCTTTCTTTCTTTCTTTCTTTCTTTCTTTCTTTCTTTCTTTCTTTCTTTCTTTCTTTCTCTCTCATCCTCTCTTTCATTAATTTCATTCTCTCTCTCTCTCTCTCTCTCTCTCTCACCACACACACACACACACACACACACACACACACACACACACACACACACACACACACTTTGACTTTCTTTCTTTCTTTCTTTCTTTCTCTCTTTACTCTCTCTCTTTCTGTATCCCGCTCACCCCCTCTCTCTATTACTTCACTCTTTCTTTCTTTCTTTCTTTCTTTTTTTCTTTCTTTCTTTCGTTCTTTCTTTCTCTCTTTCATTAATTTCATTCTCTCATCCTCTATTTCATTAATTTCATTCTCTGTCTCTCTCTCTCTCACACACACACATTTACTTCGATTTTCTTTCTTTCTTTCTTTCTTTCTTTCTTTCTTTCTTTCTCTCTTTCTTTCTTTCTTTCTCTTTCTCTCTTTACTCTCTCTCTCTCTCTCTTTCTGTATTTCTCTTGCTTCTCTTTCCCCTCTCTCCATTACTTCACTTTCTTTCTTCCTTCCTTCCTTCCTTCTTTCCTTCCTTCCTTCCTTCCTTCCTTCCTTCTTTCCTTTAATTTCTGTCTCTCTCTCTATTAGTTCAGTCTGTCTGTCTGTCTGTCTGTCTTTGGAAGCTTCACTCGTTTGGATATAGATTGATGTTGATGGTTTGATCTATTCAGGCAACCATAAAATGCCATTTCCCCCTCCCCTCTCAATGTGTCCCTACTTTTTTTTTTTTTCTTTCCTTTCCCCCCTCTCACTCGTTCTTTCTTCCTGAGCCGGTAATTCCCGTGAGTGGCTGTGGGCTTTTGACAGGATTTTGATGGGAATATTTGAGGAATGTGCTGCAGATTGGACTATACTCTCCATATGTGCAAAGTGATGGAGGCTAATTTGCACCCACACCCCCATCCTCCAAACACCCCCCACACCCACACCCACCCCAAACACACCCCCTGCTCTTTTTCAGCTGGCCTCCAGATGACTGCAGCACAGCCACAGAGAGGAATCATAGCTGGTGGTGGTTCAGTTTATCTATTAATAATAATCATAACGCTCCGCTTGGCTCATCTGTCACTGCTGACCGGCCTCAGCTAGTTTCTGTGTTTGTTTCTTTCGGCACTAGCACAGAAATCGGTCTACATTTTATATGTTGCTTGAAGAGTTAATTTTTTTTCCCCATAGTCTGCTCTGTGGTCTTCATGTTGGTTTATCCATTTTAACAACAAACACAGTTTTACAGGTAAAACATAAGCGCTCAAACAAAGATGAGAGATTCTGAGCTGTTCATTGTTTAAGCTGCTCCAATATTTCTCCAATAATTTTCTGTCATTTCTCCATTGTTCTCCATCTTTGTCGTTTTCTCCTTTTCTGTCATTCTTTCTTTTGTTCTTATACTCTTTCTCCAATTTTGCTCCCATTCTTTCTCTCTCACTTTTGGGATGAACTGGAACCCTGATCGCACCCCAGACCTCCTCATCCAACATCAGTACCTCATAAATAATACTCTTGTAGCTAAATGGATGAATCACAAATTCAGCGACTTACGTTTTATCTAATTTTTTATACAACTGAGCAATTAAGGGTTAAGGGTCTTGCTCAAGGGCCCAGCAGTGGCAGCTTGGTGGATGTAGGATTCAAACTCACAACCTTCCAATCAATAGTCCAACACCTTAAACCACTGAGCTACCACATCCCCACGCAGAAGAGTGGAGTGCATTATAAGAGTAAAGGGAGAATAAATCTTGAATGAGATGTTCCAAGTGTCCACAAACCTTTGACCATGTAGTGTATACATGGATATATCTACATACCTGTGTAATAATAGTTAATAGTTTAATGTGTAGTGATATGAAATGTTAGAATGTTATCAGGTATAAGAAATGACACAGAAAGGTAAGAAGTATATTCAGGGTTTGCTTCAAAAATCTCACAGAGAGCAAGTACATGATCAGTTTTACCTTCAGTGTGTCCCGTCTCTACACATGTTGAAATTCTGCCTTATTGCATTTTTTTCTTTGTGTTTGTGTGTGTGTGTAGGTGATGCTCATGCACTTAAAGAGCTGGGTCGTGTTCTGGTGCTGCACAAGAGAACAGTCATGCCTTACGCTGCCTACTCACGGAAAAGGAAAGGCTGCCCCGACGAGAAAGAGGTGGAGCAGTACGCAGGCCTGGTGGGCCAGACGTGTGCCGAGAGGATCCTCCTCTACCGCCCTTAGCTCGTTCACTTCTTTAGCTCACTCGCAAGCCTATGCGCTCCGTCTAATCCACAGTCATTAGTCTAATGGTGTTTATTTGGCCTTTTTATTCCCAGATTTTTCCATGTCCAAATTCCTTCCAGTGTGCTGTCTTAAAGCTTAAAGGAGTCGTATAGCTCTAAAGCCTCTGTCTATCTTTTCTGTTTGAACCCTTGTGATATTGTGGCCCACAATTACAGACTATACCTATGTGTAATCAACCTCACGCTAATACACAACTCGCAATGTAAAATTATTTTATCGTATAATTCGTAGTTATGGATATGAATGACTGAAGAGACTATGATGTGCTTAGCTCTGTTAGGTCCACACCACCACCACAAGCGCCCCCAAAGACATGAAGCGTGAAGGTAGAAAAAGTGTGTGTTGTGTTTGTTTTTCCCTTTACTAGAATGATCACAGTATAAAATACCAAAAAAATCATGTCCTGTGTGCCATACTGGAGGACCGACATCAGAATTAAGGGTTTAAAGCCCCATGTTAGATCAGCAGCATGCTCTGGAGCAGCTATAATCTGTCTAATACTGTTCTGTAAGTTACAGCTTTTCATTTGTTATTTATTTCCATCACATTTAAAACACACAAATAAAATCATTTATGATCATTTGCCTCTCATTTCTGTCACCTGCAATAGAACGTGCAGAGCGCAAAGCAAGGAATGTTCCATCCTGAGCTGTGAGGAAGAGTATCCCAATTGTACACAGCCAAACATTTCAGCCTGGTGGGTTTGTTTGGATTTGGGTCAGTCAGTCACGTACGTAGTCAAGGGAATGCCAGTAGACACGGGCTGAGCTCCAGCGCTCACCTGCTGACGCTAGCTTTGCTGACACGCAATCCTCTCCAGCAGTCTTCGCCAGCACCCTCATTAAACTGTGGTGGGGAATCAGGCGGAGGCTGGGTGGCCTTGGTGGAAACCCAAACGAACCCGTGTTCTCGTAACCTTTCCATCACAATAGCGCAGGAAACATTTATTCCTCCTGACCTTAGCTAGTCTGGCCCTGTATATTAGATCTGCTGGGAAATGAGCTATTCCAACACTGAGTGGAAGTCGTAGTAAGCTTTTCTTCTAAATTAGCAAAACCATTAGAGTCAAGAAATATCTATCTCCAAGCACAAGTTAATTCTGACTAAAAGCTATAAAAGCTGTCTCAGATATGAGTCAGATCACTGCTTCCTTAGTCTATTTTTTAAAATAAACACACAGAGACAAACAGCATAGCAGTGCACGTACATCATGCCTGGTTCAATTAAAAAAAACATTTACTGTCTTCTCATTTAACTGCAAAGTAACATGCAGTGTGTTTGAGTGAAGCCTGGCAAGATCGGATGAAGTCAGATGATGTGTTTTTGGGGATTTTATTGCACCAATGTGAAAAAAGATTATTTTTATATTCTGGTATTATTAAGAGTATTCTAAAGTTTTCTCTTTTTAGTAAATGAAAATACTTAAGACAGAGTGATAAAAGAGAAGGTAGATTATAATTATCTCAGTCACCTTGGATGAAGTGCCAAGACATCGCAGGGCACACAGACACCCATTCACACGCGGCGGACAATTTAGAGAAGCCAATCAGGCTTCAGCACATGTCTTTGGATTAGGAGAGGAAACTGGGGAACTTGAAAGCTCTCTCTCTCTCGCTCTCTCTCGCTCTCTCTCGCTCTCTATCTCAACCCAGGAACTCATGCCAACTCCACACACACACAGAGAGATGGCAGGAATCGAACCCCCCAACCCCAGAGGTGTGAGGCAAACATGTCCTCAAATTACTTACCCTTAGCACCTAGATACTAAAATACTACACTTCACTTACTAGATGTAGTTTTACTCAGCGTCAGACACAAATACAGCAGGAAAGAAGTCCCTTTAGTTCCTGGGATTGGATTAAAAAAGGTGCTGATGTCAGCAGACAGATCATTCTGACATCACTGGTACCACAGTTCCTCTGAATCAGGCAGACAAAAATAGCAGAGGAAACAAAATCCGAAAAATTTTTTAAACCAATTTTTTCACTTCAATCGTGATAAATTCAGCAAAAAAGCTAATTATTACTCTGTGTAAACCAATCCATTTAATGACTTATTGTCAATATGATCTTTAAGATGGTTACTGCAAATCCAATCAGCTCAATCTCTCTCTCTCTCTCTCTCTCTCTCTCTCTCTCTCTCACACCCCCTCCCCATTGCTCCCAAATCATTTTTACCATCATATTCAGCCTTGCTGTAGATGTTATTAAGCCTTTGTCCAAGTCAACCGACTGCTTCGTTGTTCCTGCTGGTCAATAAAAAGCAATTTCTTGCTCCTTTTGCTTTTCTGTGTCTGTGCCAGTGTCGGGGTGACTGAGGCTGGCGCTACGCTGCTCCCCTGTAGCTCCTGTCATCCTGGGTTAGTCTCGCTCTCTTCTGGCAGGGCTGCTTTGTGCCAGCAGTCTGGAGAGGTTTAGCCTGTAAACACAGACACACACACACACACATTTTATTCAGCATACAGACCAACTCGGTCACTTACCCCAAAACAATTACTGTAATGTGCTCTAAATCAAAACAGCCAAGCAATATGGCTATGTAGCATACAAGCCAAAAACATTGTGTATGCTTTTTTTTTTATGTAATCTATATTAAAAAAAAAATAGAATACTGAACAAATCTACAGCAGAAATGTTCGACTGTAGCTACCCACTCATAATGAACATCCTTTTGTTTCTTGCATGTAGCCTCTGGCTACTTATCGAGGCTCAAAATCTAGATTTCTCTACAGAGCAAGTGAGAATAGTGTAAAAAGTGTAGTGCAAATAAAATTTAATTGAACTGAATGCTTATTATCCAGGTCACTTGTCCACTCATTGATCGCTAGTGCTCAGAGGTTACCATAGCAACTGAAAATGGAACTACTAATAGTTATCCTAATGTTAGCTAGTGAATGCTGGCGATTACACGATACATACTCTTGCAGATGATCATATTGTCTGCAGGTTTAAACAACACAGTTTTCATAATGTTAACTAGAACCTTGTCCTGCAA
The DNA here is from genome assembly GCA_033459395.1 of Hemibagrus guttatus. Lineage (NCBI taxonomy): Eukaryota > Metazoa > Chordata > Actinopteri > Siluriformes > Bagridae > Hemibagrus > Hemibagrus guttatus. The sequence continues at coordinate 7,639,545 of JAUCMX010000002.1, read as the reverse complement.
AGCCAGAGCTTCAGACCAACGACAGAAGGTCTGTACTCCATCGCAGCTTTTAGTAGCCAAAACCCACCCAAGTGGACATCTGATTGACATGTAAAGCAACCAATCAAAGTTTGTTTTGTTCAGCATCAGGTTTAGTGATGTGCAAAATCAGACCGGCATATAATTGTAGTTCCTATATAAGTATATATTGTGAACTACTGTAAAAATCCAGCGTTTAACTGATCCTCATAAGCACCCATTGTCACACCTGTGAACACGACTGCTTCCTTCTTCCTAAAGGAAAAAAAAGTGGTATGCTTCCTGAACTGATGAGCTGTAAAGATTACTCTTATCACTGTTTGTTGGTAAATGTTTTATAAAAGGCATCCATGTTTTTCCCATGTTGTAACACAGTACATTAACCCAACTAAACAGAGGCAAAACCAAGGAAAAGACATGAGCAGTGGTATATTGGTATCCGCTAAAATCAGAATCTTTTGATCTCTGTTTGTTTTTTTTCCCTGCACCATATTTCTGGCTCTTGTCTCGTCTTTTCTGCTCCAAACTAATTTTTTTCCGCTCATTTTCCTGTACATTAGTGTACCACTATATCCTGTAGATCCTGTGCTCAGGCCATAGACCACTTAAATACAGTGTGTTTGGCAACCAGACCTCAACCGCTGAGCTCGGATTCCTCGCCTCCGCCGGGTTCAAACTCTGTACTGTAGGAGCCAGCGGTTGTTCTGTGGTGCTGTGGGTGGCTTTATCCTCTTCCAGTTCCCATCACACTCCGCCGAATAAGCTGGCGCGCTTGGCAAAGGGGAGCTCTAAACCCCTTCGGTACGAGAGAAAGGCAAAAGCAGAGCACGGAGTCGGATCAGAAAAACAGGTCTTAACTTTATCAAGGTTATCGTGACTGGAGTTTGAGCTGTGATCGCTTTACAACTGTAATGCTCTGAGTTCTACAAATACACATTCCCCTATTCTAGATAGTCCAGATCCAGTACAGGAAGTGACATAAGGTCTTAGTTGATTAGTGATCAATAAATTGTCCTTTTTAGGAGTTTAAGCAGATGTGAGGACGTCGTCAATCAAAACATTCAATACAATATTATAGAAACTTCTCAGCACTGATATGATGGAAATGTGACTGAAAGTGTGTTTCTGTACTTAATACTTAAACCTTAACGCCGCAAGTGTTCAGAATTTCTTATCGGTTTTAGCACAGAAATAAACACTTTATATTACCGTATACTGTTCTGTCAAAATCAGTTGCTACAGTAAAGTATTTAAATTGTCCCCCAAAAAATATTCCTTACATGTAGAAACACAGAACTTAGCTTGAGTTAAAAAAAAAACATACAAGAGGCTAATGTGATGCAAGTGCAGATTGTTAATTAATTAGAGCTCACAACAATACAAGCTTGACAAAGGAACACACGCAGAAAACAGAACTGTAACAGGTGTGAGTGATCAGGACATGTGGTGCTGAGGCTGATGGGTAATGTAGTTAAGTGAACTTTGGGTGCTGCCATGACAGCAAAGTGAGCATGCTTGTTGTTGTTCTTCTTCTTCTTCTTCTTGTGTTCTTCTTCTGCTTCATTATCGTTTTTCTTCTTCATCTTGTTGTTGTGGTCTTCTTCTTCTTCTTTGTCTTGTGCTGTTCTTCTTCAGCTTTGTCATCTTGTTGTTGGTGGTGTTATATTCTTCTTTGTCTTGTTCTTGTTCTCCATCTTCATCTTGTTGTCGTCGTCGTTGGTGCTGCTTTTCTTCTTCTTCCTCCTCCTCCTTCCTTCATCTTGATGTTGCTATTCTTCAACTTATTGTTGTTATTTTTTCTTTATCTTCTTCTTATCATCATCATCATCATCATCATCATCACCACCACCACCACCACCAGTATCTGTTATGGTATTCCAGGATTTATCTACATTCCCAGTATATTTCAGGACAGGAACTCAGGCCTGCTTGTGTTCCCATACACCTTCTCAGTTATATAGAAATAGAATCAAATTTCTAAAACAAATTCTAATTCTATATAAAAATTGTATGTGAATATCTGAGCTATAAACCAATATAAAATGTTCCTGGTCATGTGGTCCAAACCTAAGACCTGTAAACATGTAGCATCCATCTATTTCCCTCCATCCATCCATCCATCCATCTATTTATCCATTTATTCTTTCCATCCATCCCCCTTCATCCATCCATGTATGCATCAATTTTCTCTATTGCTTATCCTACACAGAGTCACAAGGAATCTGGAGTCTGAAGCCGGGAGACGCCCTGGATGTGGTGCCAGTCCTTCACAGTACATGAAGAATACTCAGTATATATTTTCCCTCTTGCTTGATAATGTGTAGTTAATGTATGTCATTTTAATCAAATCCCACTGCAGAGTCATTTCCTCTTTTCTTTAGTAGAGCCGAACAAGTGCTCTCTTTTTATCCAGCTCTGTTTATAAGCCTCATCACAGCTGTGGCCTGTGTGATCTTTCTCTCAGTGTTTATCTGATCAATCATGGAGCATTTAGTCTCCTCTGGTTGCAGGGGCTGAAGGTAAACTCTCACATGGCCCATGCTGTCTGTGGTGTGTGTGTGTGTGTGTGTGTGTGTGTGTGTGTGTGTGGGGCGTGCAATGACATACATGTTATACTGGCACCCACGCAAGGATAATGTTGAATTAGAGAGAGAGAGGCTTTGATTCAGCTGTATAAGTTTTGTATGGACCTCAGATTTTTATGATTTTATCAGCATTTTGGCCTTTCTGTTTCTGTGTGTGTGTGCGTGTGTATTTTGCAGTGGCACAGAGGCAGCGGAAGC
>JAUCMX010000002.1:7506744-7631744 GCA_033459395.1 Hemibagrus guttatus | reverse complement strand
TACTGCTTTTGAATACGTACCCTACTGACTTTGATTCGGTTCCTACTGCATTCTATTCAGTATCGACTGCATTCTATTCATTCGATTCAGTACCTGCTGCACTTGATTCAGTACCTGCTGCATTCAATTCAACATCTACTGCATTTGATTCAGTACCTACTGCATTCAATTCAATGCCTACTGCATTTGATTCAGTACCTACTGCATTCAATTCAATGCCTACTGCATTTGATTCAGTACCTACTGCATTCAATTCAATGCCTACTGCATTTAATTCAGTACCTACTGCATTCAATTCAATGCCTACTGCATTTGATTCAGTACCTGCTGCATTCAATTCAACATCTACTGCATTTGATTCAGTACCTACTGCATTCAATTCAATGCCTACTGCATTTGATTCAGTACCTACTGCATTCAATTCAATGCCTACTGCATTTGATTCAGTACCTACTGCATTCAATTCAATGCCTACTGCATTTAATTCAGTACCTACTGCATTCAATTCAATGCCTACTGCATTTGATTCAGTACCTACTGCATTCAATTCAATATCTACTGCATTTGGTTCACTACCTACTGCATTTAATTCAGTACCTACTGCATTCAATTCAATGCCTACTGCATTTGATTCAGTACCTACTGCTTGGCCGCTGATACAGTGTGCATGTCTGTATAAAATCCATTCATACAACATCCGCCATGATGGCATTGTCATGTGATGTAAAGAAAAAAAAAGTCAACAAATACACAGTTTACTCAGTTCCTGTTAAACACCTATGCTATATCCATATGGAATGGTTTAATACCTATAGCACTTAGACTTAAAAAGAGCCGACGTGCACACTTCCGCTGGCTCTACCACACCTGTCCCGTTGCCATATGGGATAGCGCAGTGTGCATTTGTTTTATACACACAGACATCCAGGTATTTCTCACCTACTGTTTTAGGAATACTAAGATACTAGGTATAAACCCACTACTCCTTTGGCATACTGCTTTTCTACTGCCTACTGTATAGAAGGGTGTTAGGGATATTCAGACACAGCTTTAAAGAAAACTTAAATATATATATATTATTAATTATTATATTATTAATATAAAGATACTAAAACTTTCTTGAGTTATTTGCTTTTTTAATACTTAAATACTTTTAATAGTAGCAATTTAATTTTGTTTATTTATTAAACATGTTTCTACTTTTTAGACAAAAATGCATAAAAAGTACAATGACATCATAATGAAATGTTTGTTTTTTGTTTTTTTTAAATCCCCCAAACTGTAAGGAACCATAACAGAGTAAAATAATCTGTGTAATTGCAGAAACAGTCAAAAATAGCGTACTATTGGGAAAAAAATGTTACTGAGATTTTGTTGAACGCAGCTCTTATTGTTCCATGATCCTGCTTGTTATGAGAACTTAACGTCTAAATCCAGCTTGTGTACGTTCACCCGGACTCACACGATATGGGAAAATAATGCTGCCTGAAACTTGGCTCAGTTTTTGTAATAAACATGAACAATAGTTTTTAATAAGCACTTCATATAACCGAGTTTAAGTTTCAGTTTATTTGGACCTGATGCTATAAAAGTGTAAAAATACACAGAGATGCTGTGTGGCTTTAAAAATGACTTGCATTATTATATGGAGAACTTAAAGGGAGGAAAAAAAGGGGAAATTTTTTTTTATTAAGTTAAAAATATAAAAGTCATTATATTATAGTATCTAAAATATCCCCCCCCCCTTTTTCCTCAAATGAATTCAGATTTGATTCTTTTGCACAATCATTTCTTTAAGTTTTAATATCCCTACTGAATAGATATAAAAAAAAAGAAGAAATTTGAAACCATTATAAGATAAAAATGTACATCAGTATTCGTGAAGCTTCATTCACAAATCCATACCAAATAAGATATTCCTCTATTGGTGTTTGAAAGCCCTAATTATCTTCCGAGGATTTATTATTGTACCTTTTAGCCAAAGGGAATGGCCTAATAGGACAGAGCTTGCGGGGGGTAGCGATGAACTGGCATCACTGCTAGACTGGAATCATTTATAAATACTCCACGGCCTCCGAGCCCTTTTTTTAAAAAGCAAATGACTGGAATGAAATCTAACAAATATCTGGCAGTGTGTAAGTGCAGGATAACATCAGCCTAATGTCAGAAATATGTCTGAAATAATTGTTTCCCACGCAAAGCAAAAATTGCGGGGAAAACACGGAAAACATGCTTGTTTTACGAAGCTGAAATTCGCTGGGCTAGTTTCAAGTGTTTCGTGTGGTTCTTGAGCTGCAGTTCAGCTGGGAATTTTTTGCTGAACCCTGCTGGCAACTTTTTTTAATTGCCTCAAACGCAGTTGTACAAGGGTACAAACCAATCCAGAAATGCTCAAAATCCCGCTGTTAATCTCTAAACTGGATGATTGTCGTCTTGTTAAATCTCTCCCCCTTATTACTTTAACTTTTTTTTTTTTTTTTTTTCCAGTACCCCTGGCATTTAAAATCGACTTATGGGACATTTTCAATCAGTAGAAACAAGTGAGTTATTTTATTGCCGTGAGTCTGATATAAAATGAGTCAGGACACTGCTGGCTTTCAGTGTGAGACGTGTGTTTTTTTCCCCCTGTTGGATAACTTTACACAGAAATTTTTGTAGTTGAAAATAACGCCTTCGAATTTTAGACGCTTCTGAACAAGCACTTGGGGCATCTCAAAGAGCAGAAATGAGTTTGATATCATTTACATTGAATATAGAAACATTTGTGGGGGGGTTTCGGAACGTTTCCATAAAAAGTATTGCCCTGAGCAATACCTATTGGATAGGATTGCTTCGGATTGCCAGACAGAGAAGCATGAGTGGTCACTCCAGAGAACATGTCTCCACTGCTCTAGAGTCCAGTGACAGCGTGCTTTACACCAGCGTGCATCCGACGCTTTGCATTGCACTTGGTGAAGTAAGGCTTGGATGCAGCTGCTCGGACATGAAAAACCATTCCATGAAGCCCTCTACACACTGTTCAAATCTTGAGCTAATCTGAAGAACATACGAAATTTGTCTGTAGCTATTGACTCTGCAGAAAGCTGGTGACTTCTGCACACTGTGCGCCTCAGCCTGCACGGACCCCGCCCTGTGATTTTATGTGGCTTCCCACTTCGTGGCTGAGTTGATGCTGTTCCCAATTGCTTCCACTTTGTTATAATACCACTAACAGTTGACCGTGGAAGCTTAGTAGTTAGGCAACCTATCACGGAAACACACTTGAATTCACTGAGCTCCTGAGAGCGACCCATTCTTTCACAAATGTTTGTAGAAGCAGTCTGCATGCTTAGGTGCTTGATTTTATATCAAATGGCCATGGAAGTGATTGGAACACTTGAATTCAATGATTTGGAAGGGCGTCCCAAAACGTTTGGCGATATAGTGTAGCATGATGACTTCTTGAATGAAATTTTGTTTGAGGCTATATTGTGATCGGCTATCTAATCCTGCCTGATTCTTCTGGAAGCTTCTTCTGTCTTTTGGAGCTTCCTGCACTGCACTTGTGACGCACCTTCTGCTCGTATCCTGAATATTTCACGGCTTGCTTCAGTGAGTAATCTCTCCTTGATACTGCAGACTCAGCTGTGCATATCGATACTAATACTAAACTTTTTTCATCACATTTACTACTGATTTACTTTATAGCATTTACAGAAGGGAAATGATTTATAACCCGAATAACCATCCGACGTCACCTAAAAGAGGCTGGCTTTCCCTTTTTCGTCTGGTTCTTCTCAAGGTTTCTTCCTTGTTTCACATCTCCAATAGCAAAAATGCCACATGTGTGTGATCTGAGGCTTTTGTGAGACCCCCAAGCACCGCTACTTTAAGTGAAACAGGCAGTAGGGAAAGCTCCACTTTGAATCAAAAGTCATTAGCGAGCAGAAAGGAGTCATGCTCCATTAAACCACTCCAGTCAGTGCAAGTCTCTGGGAAAGCTGGGGAGCATGCTGGGAAGCATGCAGGCTCCTCTGTTTGCATCAGGAAATAAAAGACTGGTTCATACTGTAGGTGTAACGTTACTGAAAGGTGTAGAGTGACTGAGTGTAACAGAATACAGAAAAGTTTGAAAATATTGTAATCTAAATATTCGGAGAAGTTCTTCATATCAAATACTTTGCGATTGTCTGTGAATCCTAATCATCTGTGCCTTTTTAGGAGGAAAATGAAACTTAAACAGGATGCTTTCCAGGCACTGACCTAAGCAGTTAAGGGTTAAGTGTCATGCTCGAGGGTCTAACAGTGGTTTTCTGGCACACATGGGATTTGAAATCTCACTTAAAAGCTTAACAACAGAGCCACTAATATACTGTATACACACATTACTGCTACTTGCTTCGGTATTTTTGTTTTATCATACATTACGTTACTGACCTGAATCTTAGATACATAGTTCCAGAAATTGCACCACAGGGCAGAACAACTCACACCTACCCTACAGACTGCTGTGATTGACGTGAGAGAGAGAGAGAGAGAGAGAGAGAGAGAGAGAGAGAGAGAGAGAGAGAGAGAGAGAGAGAGAGAGAGAGAGAGAGAGAGAGAGAGAGAGAGAGAGAGAGAGAGAGAGAGAGAGAGAGAGAGAGAGAGAGAGAGAGAGAGAGGGGGGCATTCATAGAGCACAGTAAATTCTGATCTCCTAGCTCCTAGCCACAGATGTCTGTTAAGACTTTTTCGCATTGCCCCTAACCCCGGGTTATCATCGTTCTCAAAACCACTTTGAACCCTGTGTGGAGAAGCGCTTCACATTTGTAATTTAAAAGCAGGGTTAGCACCGTAGGGGTTTTGAAACTCTGCTCTGAAGCTGGTTTAGCAAGGCTTTTACAGTTTTAACCCTGTATTACAGTGCTGAAAATTTACAGGGTGAAATGATGCAGTGTTTTATTATGACAGGTTATAGCTGCCCCAATGATGAGCAAAAGAATTGGAAATGGAACAACGTGTGCCTCATATCACATGTACAGTCACAAAAACCCTGTGTGATGTGTAAACAATACTGAAAAATAAAAAATGATGTCAGACGGTGAAAAAAGTGTCAGTTTGAGCAAAGAGTCAACTGGATGCCTTTTTCCCCAAAGCTTTATAGCACGGGAACTGAAATTCATGGTTATTACGGACCGTGCTGTACAGTTTGTGGCATAACCGAGAATTTCAGGAACCGAAAGTTTGTAAAAAATTATTTTAAAAAAAGCATAATCTGCAGCTTCCTGTAGGTTAGTTTCTCAAGCTTCGGGTTTAAAAACCCAAGACTATATGTGTGATTTTTTTCCTAATGCTGAAAAAAATGGGGGCTCCGAGTTAAGGCTTCAAGCTGAAAGTTCAAATCTCAGCAAGAGCCTTAACCCATAACTCCTCATCTCTTTGTAAATGTTATGATATAAAGAAATGTCCCATGTTCTTTTCTAGTGTTGATTTTAAAAGACGTCAACGGTTACAAGTTTTTGAAACGAAGTGTGCTGATTCGAAGTGTGTACTCAAACCTACACTGCATAAAACGTGAAAAAGACACGGAATACAGGCAAGACGCTTTCCCCTCCCTCTGCGTCCCAGATCAGCAGAGAGATCTCGAAGCCTCTGACGAATTCCGCTCGTATTAAACCATGGGATTAATAATCCCAACCAAATATGGAGCTCTCTCAGTAGGTTCTTCTCCTTTCCCACTTTATGATGTGCCATGGGTTCAGACCTCAAAATTAGAGTGGATTGATCCCAAACCTCTTTCCGCTTCGGGGCTTGCATTCCACTTCCCCCGTGGCTGCGGCTTTTGGATAGCAGCGCGTCGGATCTTCAAGGTCCAGATTATGTGGGGATGACTTTCCCTCCGAAGTGCGTGAGTGAGACGACTTAAGAAGTCTTCCAGCAGCTCGCTTGCTGTGTTTTCCAAAGCAAAACCTAGTGGCTCAGCCTGCCAAACTCAACAAACACTCTACTTTGTACTGTTAGCCTTTCTTTATTGTACCTTTTGGAAATATTGATCAGATTATGCCATTTTTTCCTCTCTCACAAAATCTTTCACTCGATGATAATATCTAGATATTCCTTATCCTTTTATCCTTTTTGTTTGACTGCTGCTGCTTTCTTTCTTACATAGCTCCAGTAAATCTCATGACCCCAGACCTAGACAGAGACTCCAAAAACACCACAATAATTGTCTCACTTTCCCAGCAAACCTCTTTGTTTGCCCATTTAAAGCTAATTTTAAGAGGTCAGTGTTAGCCTTAGCAAAAAATCTGTTGCTGGCAGGGGAGCGTTCTCAGAAAATATTCTCCGCTCTGAGTAATAGAAACCTCAGCCACAAATCCTTGCCTTGGCCTAAATATTTGCTGAATGCACGAAAAAATAGCAAGAGTTGAACAAAGTGAAAAGGGAGAGTGCAGAGAAAGAGGGAGGGGAGAAAAAAAGACATGGTGGCCTGCCATGCAAATTAAATGCAGATTCTGTATATGACTTTTTTTTTGCGCATGTGTGTCATTAAAGGAGGGGGAAAGCAAAGGATGAAAAATGGAGAGAAATAAACAGAGAGAAACTGGCAGAGGACAATGTTTCACTTGGCGGTGAGTGGTGCTGTATGGTTACAGCCCAGCCATTACCCAGGAATTCTGAGTGAAGGAGGGAGAAAAAAAAGTCCCTGACGCCCTCTCTCTCTCTCTCTCTCTCTCTCTCTCTCTCTCTCTCTCTCTCTCTCTCTCTCTCTCTCTCTCTCTCTCTCTCTCTCTCTCTCTCTCTGTCTCTCTCTCTCTCTCACTCTCTCACTCCCATTTTCCTTTTTCTTTTTCCATTTGTATCCAGAACTTGAGTCGATTAAAAGGCGATTAGGATTCATTTTTGAGCCCTAAAAGAAACAGCACGTGATGCTGAGAGGGACGTTTTAAGGGGTGCGCAATCAGAAATGTGGAGTTCTGATTGCTGCTCTGATCGCCCAAATAAAGAGCAAATGTAAGCACTTGTGTGCACCTCTGATGCCTGCTGCCAAAATGTCTAAACGTACAAACGAATGAACTAAAACTTTCATACTTATAACTGAGGATTGCTGGTTCCTTTATATGACAATTGTGTATATACAATACAGAGCATTTTTCCCCCTTAGGATTTTCTTGCTTGGAGTATGATGGAGGCCTGCAGACTCTTAGATTTACTGTCTGGTAAACATGTCATTGGGGAAAATGGGCTCCAATAGAAGAAACCGCATTTCAAGGACAGCCAAAATGGATGAACCCTGCGCAATCAGAAACACATGGCTACTGTTACCCGTTGTAAAACCCGGTCTACAAGCTGCACATACTTACAAATGGACTCGGATCTATATGGCTTAAGCTTCATAGACGGTCATAAATCTAAAAGTTATCCTTCCTCCAGTAGCTCCATCATGCTACTCCTGCTTTATTTCATGTTAGACGTTAGTAGGTGACAATAGATGATTTCACAAGTCCGAATGCAGTCCTGCTGCTTCCAAAGACTAATGTCATCATGATCACATTGTATTGATCAGGAGTTTGATCTATACAAATCAAATGCACTAACAAAAATATTTTAAAATGAAGTGAGATGCGGGGCACGGTGGCTTGGTGGCTTGGTGGTTAGCACGTTTGCCTCACACCTTCAGGGTTGGGGGTTCGATTCCTGCCTCCGCATGTGTGTATGGAGTTTGCATGTTCTCCACGTGCCTCGGGGGTTTCCTCCGGGTACTCCGGTTTCCTCCCCCGGTCCAAAGACATGCATTGTAGGTTGATTGGCATCTCTAAATTGTCCGTAGTATGTGATTGCGTGAGTGAATGAGAGTGTATGTGTGTGCCCTGCGATGGGTTGGCACTCTGTCCAGGGTGTATCCTGCCTTGATGCCCAATGACGCCTGAGATAGGCACAGGCTCCCCGTGAACCATGAATAGATTGGATAAGCGGTAGACAATGAATGAATGAATGAAGTGAGATAAAATTGGTCTGAAAAGCGTTGGATTATTTAAGTCATGACTTCTTTGAACAATGATGGGTTCTTAGCTTTTTTTAAAAGGAGCCATGTCCTAGAGGGTAACACTCCAGAGAGTCAAACCATAGAACAGTCTTTAGAATGTATATCCTTCTACTCATCCATCCTCTTACCCACTTATCTCACACAAGGTCATAGGAAGCCTGCAGTCCATGCCAGGGGACTCCTATCACAGTGCACAATCACACACTTTGGACAATGCCAATCAGCTTAGAAAGCATGCCAATGTACTGGGGGAGGAAACCCCCAAAACACAAAACACGCAAACCCAAAGGTACGAGGCAAACATGCTAAGCATGAAGCCACCGTGGCAACCCAAAAAAAAAACAAAAAAAACAATATAGAGACGTCTATGAACTTGGAATATAAAGATCATACAGTGGAATGTTGCAGAATTGGCTAAGTTGTTAACCTTCTGAATGAGGGACATAAAGATTGTAAGAGAACCACTGTTGGGCACTTGAGGAAGACACTTAACCTTTAACCTAACAGCTGGATTGTGCCTGGATTGTATCAAGTCTCAAGTGTATTTCATTTGAGATAAAAATGTCTGCCAAATGCTTCTACTTGGTATCTTCTTATATACTTTTATGGAAACTGGCTAGAAACTGTACCGCTGGGGGGGATTGGTGTCACTTCCTGTCCATGTGGAAACTTCTGTTGGTTGATGAAGAAAGCTTGTACAGTGCTGTGAGACACTGTTTTCTAGCATTAAAGGAGCTCTTTTGGGTTCTATAATTCGCTCTTTCTCTTAGAATGTGCTAGAACTTTGAGCAAAGCTCACAAGTTAATTCATTTCTAACTTTAAATACTTTTGTTAATATTAAAAATGTCTAAACATTGGTTTACTCCAATGTTTGGATTGATGATGACCTGTGATTTTTATGACACACATGAAATATGAAATCCTACCAATTTTTTTTTTTTGCACAAACCAAATTCAGATGTGGAATAATGAAATACAGAAGCCACCCCCAGCCTTGAGTCCAAAGTTTGTTCCCTTGAGCTTGGACCAGCTGTTAGTTAGAAGAGATTAGCTCATCTCCTGTCAGCCTCTTTTAAGCCTTCTCTTCTCTCACTTAATGGAGGTGTGCACTGATGGCGTGATCCCCTTGGAGAGAGCCCAGACGTCCTTCATCCATCACTTCTACATCTTTCCACCGCCTCACTGTGTCTCGTTGTCTCCCTGAGTCTTTTGATTTTATAAAGATACATCCCCCAAATTAATGGAGGAGAGAAGGTTTGCAGAGCGTGCAGACCTTGGATCCTTATTTTATTGCGCATAAAAGACTTGCCTTGTAGAGTCAACAGACTAGACAGTATGATGTACTCTTTTGGTTGCACATATTTTCAGAAAAAATGTCCTTGGCTTTTGGAAGTGGAGGAGGATGAATGCAATTGGTACAGTTGTTTTATGCTAAAATGAACAATTCAACAGACAAATTTGAAATGGAAATAACAGAATTAGAGACAGAGAGGAGAGTGAGAGAGTTGATGTGGCTAAATTTTGAGGTCATAGAAAGCTTCAAGGCTTGCCTTTAAGATTAAAGCCAGTTCTTAAATCGACTTGTACTTTATAAAACACCCATGCCCTTGACTATGTGGCCAGCAGAGCTATTGTTTCTACCCGCCCACAGCCCAAGCCTTTTCATAACAGTGCACGGCATCAGTCTCAGCGTGCCAAAGGCCTTGTGGCTCTGGTTTGGTTCCATTCAACTGTCCCATCTCATCAGAAAGCACATTTAGCATGGTGCATTCTTCCTTTTCACTAGCGCTTCGGGCCAGACAAGGCACTTGACCATCTAGTTTTGTTGTCTGGTCCTGGCACACATTGAGAATGGACTGAAAAACAGGCAAAGTGCCCAGTGCTGTCGTTAGTGTTGGCCACACTGGTGAGAAATGTCATGTAGGGATAAGGATAACTCTAACCTCGACATCCCACTCTTATTTTCAGCGTATATATTGAAATTTGGTTGTGCCATTGAGTCAATACGTGGATATTAGTGCATTTCCGAGAGAGTGTTTTCTCTCTCCAGGAGGACTTTCTGGTTAAATGTCACAAAAATTTATAATTAAATGTACATAGGTAACATAGGCTTGACCATAATTGTGGCTAACTTGACTTGTTATTGTAGAAGAACTACTACAGAGCAGACACTTATAGATATATACAGTATATACACTGATCAGCCATAACATCAAAATACTGACAGGTGCAGAGAATAACATGGGTTATCTTGATACACTGGCACCTACCAAGTGGGTGGGATATATTAGGAAGCAAGTGAACTGTCAGTTCTCAAAGTTGACATGTTGGAAGGAGGAAAAATGGGCAAGCATAATGATCTGATCGACTTTGATGAGGACCAAATTGAAATGGCTGGACGTCTGGGTCAGAGCATCTAAAAAAATTGTTCAGGAATGGTCTGAGGAACATGATAAAGACTTCAAGGTGTTGACTTGGCTGCCAAATTCCCTGAGATCTCATTCGGATAGAGGATCTGTAGGATGTACTGCCAAACAAGTCAGATCTATGGAGGCCCTGCCTCACAACTTACAAGACTTAAAGCATCTGTTGCTAATGTCTTGGTGCCAGATACCACATCACAGCTTCAGCGGTCTAGTGGAGTCCATGCCTCAATGGGTCAGAACTTTTGGCGGCACAAACCGGACCTACACACTATTAGGTAGGTGGTTTTAATGCTATGGCTGATTTCAGTATATCCTCAGTGGTCTGTGCTTTGCAGACAAACCCTCCTCACACACAAATCTACAGAATGTACAATTTAGAAGTTCTTCAACTCTGATAGAACAAAAAGAACATTCCTGAACAATTATCTGTTCAGAAAGACAAACTCTATCACCCCTGGATCTATTTCCTCTTTCTTTTATAGCATAGATATCGAACTCTTTCGCTCTCTGGCTTCAGTTTGGATTGTCCACACACATGCTCTCCTCTGATTGGCAGCCAGCTCAATATTAGTTCATGCCTTAAGGCAGAGATGACATATCTAAATTGGCTCATGACATATGCCTATAAACTACCAACTTTCTCAGTGCTGACTGTGAAATCCTATTAGAGTATTTATCAGGGTGACTCAGAGCTCCTCGGGAATGCCACATTATACAGCATTTAGTTAATGATTATGTTTTTTTTTTTGTACACACTGTAGGACGGCAGGCATGCTGTTTGATGCTTAAGAAAAGCAATAATCCCTGGACCACTGTCAACTCATCACATCATTGTCATGATGATCTGAGGGGTGCTGTGGGTTTTATGAAAGGCCTGTCACTCAGCTTGAAAGGCAGGCAGAAATAGTGTGGGAATCAGTGAGGTGGAAGGATGAGGCTGCTGTGGTGGGGAGGAAGTTTTACATGTTTATTACTCTCCCAGATCCGGCAGCTTTCTAGAGGACATCAACGAGAGATGATGATGATAATAATAATGATAATAATAAGCGATGGAGAGAGGAGGAGTTGATGGTTGGTGTCAGCCTCCCCATGGCTCCTGCATTGTCTTTCTCTCTCATCACATGCTCTATGATGTACTTGACTGGCAGCTCATGTAGCAGTGCTATAATGAAAAGAGGAACACATTAGAATTCTGATGACCAGGATGACAAAAAACACCACAGACCGCTATATTAAAATCAGAGTTAACGAACTATTATGATAGAATTAATAACTAATTTTTGGTACTGACATTTGGTACATTTGAACCCTTGTCAAAAAGGACAAGAAATCTATGAGGAGAGTTTGTGGTTTTAATAAATACTAATATGTGATTGAATAGAGTATCAATAACAATTCATTTTTGTACATCCATCATGATTTGATCGTATCCGGCGTAAAACTTGTGCCACATCAAAACATGCGGACCAAATGATCCGCTGTGGCGACCCTGAACAGGGAGCAGTCGAAAGCTGAAAACAAAAAAACCCCTGAAGTCGCATCTGAGCTGAGACTCAAACCTGCAGTCTTGTTATGGAACAACTGACACCTTTATCCCTATCTCTACTCCATGATACAGACGATGGCACAAGATGTAAAATTATAGTATACATTCTCTTGAGATTTTCTAACATAGATTTTATTTTATTCAATTCAATTTATTTGTATAGTTTTATATACTTTTAACAATGGACATTGTCTCAAAGCAGCTTTACAGAAATATAGAAACATAGAAAAGAAAAAAAAAGTTTAAAGTTTAATTACTATTTATCCATAAATTTATTCCTAATGAATAAGCCTAAAGAGGTGACGGTGGCAAGGAAAAATTCCCTGAGATGATATGAGGAAGAAACCTTGAGAGGAACCAGACTCAGAAGGGAACCCATCTTCATTTGGGTGACACTGGACAGTAAATAATGTAAATGTAATTAATGTCCTTTCTACAACAGCAACCAAGAGCGCTCGAGGAACTAATATCTCAGTGTAGTTTCTGAGTGCATTATAGACTTAGCACTAATTCCTTCCTGCCAAAAGCTGACTGAGGCAACGGCAATTCAGAGACGGTGTGATAGTCTTCAAGTGGTTCTATCCACAGCAGTCCCCTGGATCACACGATGTCCATGCAGATCTGTCACCAGCAGCAGTGAGCACCACCAAGCCACGAGACTCCAACCAGGGGTAGAGCGTGTGGATGGATCAGGCAGGTCTGGAAAGAAGAAGTGGTCACATTGGGAACTCAGAACACTAGGAGCTCGGGAGTGGGACGTAAATGCTTATTACATGACATGTATTATAAACAGATACAAAATTAGTTCTACCTGACTTATCTTTCTCTCTTTTTTTTAATTAAATATACACATTTAGTGCAATTCAACTTTTGAAAACAAAAAAACAAAAAAAAAACCCCTAAAAAATCTGTAATCGATTACGATTTTTAATTTTTGTCTCGGTTTGAGTTCCTGAGTTCGATCTTGGGCCGAGATTCTTTTCATGTCTGGCCCAGTGTGTGAAGCGCGCCTGAGCTCAGCTGTCCTCCTCTCTGTATTCCTTCGTATTTACTTAAGAAGAATCGCTTAGCTTATGATTGAAGAATCATCAATATGGAAGAAAAAGTTCATTAAAGGTTTTTCGTATTTTCTTTTTTCTTTTTTGAAAGAATTCAGTCAGGTTGTAGATACATTTTTTCAAATGTTAAATAATACAACATTTATATAATAAGTAAATATTCATTATTAACTATTCATTTTTTTTTATTCCACTTAATCTATGGAGCCAAATTCAATAACAGAAATTAGAAATCATACATTCCTTGGAATCATAGCACAGTTTCGAGTCTAACCAGTTCACCTATGCATTTTACAAGAAATGCAATAAAAACAGAAGTATGTGACGTGAACTGTATTGTTTTAAATGATCCTATATGTGCAGAGATTGTAATGGAGCCTCATTAACTGCAGTCTGCTGCTTTTCATAACCGCCTCTTCTTTTCTGACTCTCCTCTATTTTGACATATGGAATAATCATTATTCCCAATTTCAGGATCGCTGTTAATAATTCAAACGTGTTATACCTGTCATATTCATTTTACGTTCATATGACGTTGACCAATTTGACACAGGAATGCTGACAAAGCCGTTTAAAAAAAAAAAAAAAAAAAGCTTTAGACAGTGTGATATGTAAGCGATACCTGAAATATCTACCTTTTTTCCAGCTCGGGAACGTGCTAAATGATGACTTAAAATGTTTGATAGGATGCTGCCCCAGGTTTCCTCTTTATTCTCCATTTGGTGGTGAAATCCTGTGGAAAATTGGACGTAGTTGGCGAACAGCGGTGGAGAGAGTTGTGGACCTGGCACATTCCAGGGGAAGGCTGTGTAAATCCCAAGCATTGATTGGAAAAAGGGACCTCCTGACCCTGGGAATACATTAGCAGATTAAGCAGGCAGAGTCTTGGAGTCTGGTAGAGCTCCTATTCAGACTCCGTTTAGCCCCGGACCCTGGTGTCACTAATCCGGGTCAGATATGTGTGGAAGGGTGACATGGAGTCCAAACATAATAGAATGTAAAAAACTTGTCTAAGAAAATCGTCAGGTTAGTTTAAGCGGACTGGAATTTTGAACTCGGTTCTGTGTCTGCTTGTGCAATGAAAAAATAGGAACAATTCAGCATCTGTGTAGAAATTTCAAAACATTGGGTGGCTGAAAAATAAAATGGTTTCTGGCTCCGCGGGATAGGGTTTTATCTCTGAGCAGCCGGAGAAGCCCTGCTGCTGGTAATAAAAAAAGAAAAAAAAGAAAGAGAGAGAGAGAGTCTTGTAGTCTTATCAGACCAGAAGTCTACCTCAGCATCCAGCCCATTTTCCTGCAACTGATTATCTAACAGTTTAGCTCATTTATTGCGACACACTTTTTTCTTTTAAAAGTCTGTTTGGTCCAGTTTCTGGATGTTTTCGACTTTTTGATAGAATTTTAACAGGTTTTAACATCTTGGCATTCCCTAGCGGTAGTAAAAGTTTTGTTCTTGTTTATGTGTATTGGTGGATATTTTGGTCATGCCTCCTCAGAACTGATTAAGAGACATGTTCTTTGAAGCTGGGAATCTTGGGCCATGGTTTCGGTGCTTTAACCGCTGACTCCCGGATCTCTGACTTATTGTATCCTCACACAGTCTAATCCGAAGCCAGCTTAACACCCCACAAACACTCTTCACCCACATCCTCCAACTCATTTCAGCAGCTAAGAGATTTTTAACAGGGATTAAAAGAATACTTCACTCAAACGTATGCTAATGTTGGTCAAATGAAAGACAATCATAGCCAGCACATCCAGTAGAAATGTGATCTTAGTAAACTGCTACTTCATGAGTTATATTGAGGTTTACACTTTAGATTTTGTTGTTTAGGTGATTGTCTTTTAAATATTTTCCTTGTAACAAGACAGAGATGAAAAAAGTACTGAGAAGTTATACTTAAGTGAAAGGGAAGGAATCCAGATGAAAAGTAAAAAATATGTTATGTTAATATGTAATGCCATGCTCTATATAAAAAAAGTAGCTTTTATTACATAACTAAAACTGTTACCATCATAAATTTTGCCATTTATTTGTGAAAACATCATTCAATATATTTTTGCTCACCATGTGCATGACTAGCAATACATATCTTGCTAATTATTTAATTAAAAGTGACATATTTATTTCTGGAAATAATCTTAAACAATATTTACCGTTAGCTCAATTGAGACTTGCTGCCTAGCCAATTACATTAGCTACTGGAAATCAATGCTAGTCTAAGCTGGCATTAGCAATGGAAACAGGCTAAATCTTAAATAAAACATAGTCAAATATTTAAATAGCTGAATGGTAAATATAACCATGTAACCTTAGCAAATTTGTGAAACTTCTCAACATCTCAACAAGATTTTTCTAATTAGACGCTGTTCATCTCTTAGTGTGAGTCTTTGTTTAACTCCGCATAGTGAAATATTTTAGTGAGGTAGGTAAGGTCACTTATCCACAAAGTCAACACTGCAATCGCATTGCTTTTACATATTCAGACACACACATTGAATACATTGTGTAGCATGAGAAACTGCTGGAATTTCAGTGTGTCCTGTAGAATTTAATTAGATTTTTAGAATCCTGTTGTAAATTGTAAAAAAAAAAGTTTGTCCTGTAGAATTTAATTAGATTTTTTAGAATCCTATTGTAAATTGTAAAAAAAAAAAAATTTGTCCTGTAGAATTTAATTAGATTTTTTAGAATCCTATCGTAAATTGTAAAAAAAAACAAACAAAAAAAACTATTTCAGTGTGTTCTGTAGAATTTAATTAGATTTTTTAGAATCCTATTGTAAAAAAAAACAAAAAAAAAACAAAAAAAACTATTTCAGTGTGTTCTGTAGAATTTAATTAGATTTTTAGAATCCTATTGTAAATTGAAAAAAAAAAAAGTTTGTCCTGTAGAATTTAATTAGATTTTTTAGAATCCTATCGTAAATTGTAAAAAAAAAAAAAAAAAAAAAAAAACTATTTCAGTGTGTTCTGTAGAATTTAATTAGATTTTTTAGAATCCTATTGTAAATTGTAAAAAAAAAAAAAAAAAGTTTGTCCTGTAGCATTTAATTAGATTTTTAGAATCCTATTGTAAATTGTAAAAAAAAAAATTTGTCCTGTAGAATTTAATTAGATTTTTTAGAATCCTATTGTAAATTGAAAAAAAAAAAAAAAAAGTTTGTCCTGTAGGATTTAATTAGTTTTTTTAGAATCCTATTGTAAATTGTAAAAAAAAAAATTTGTCCTGTAGAATTTAATTAGATTTTTTAGAATCCTATTGTAAATTGTAAAAAAAAAAAAAAAAAGTTTGTCCTGTAGGATTTAATTAGATTTTTAGAATCCTATTGTAAATTGTAAAAAAAAAAATTTGTCCTGTAGAATTTAATTAGATTTTTTAGAATCCTATCGTAAATTGTAAAAAAAAAACAAACAAAAAAAACTATTTCAGTGTGTTCTGTAGAATTTAATTAGATTTTTTAGAATCCTATTGTAAAAAAAAACAAAAAAAAAACAAAAAAAACTATTTCAGTGTGTTCTGTAGAATTTAATTAGATTTTTAGAATCCTATTGTAAATTGAAAAAAAAAAAAGTTTGTCCTGTAGAATTTAATTAGATTTTTTAGAATCCTATCGTAAATTGTAAAAAAAAACAAAAAACAAAAACTATTTCAGTGTGTTCTGTAGAATTTAATTAGATTTTTTAGAATCCTATTGTAAATTGTAAAAAAAAAAAAAAAAAAAGTTTGTCCTGTAGCATTTAATTAGATTTTTAGAATCCTATTGTAAATTGTAAAAAAAAAAAATTTGTCCTGTAGAATTTAATTAGTTTTTTTAGAATCCTATCGTAAATTGTAAAAAAAAACAAACAAAAAAAAAACTATTTCAGTGTGTTCTGTAGAATTTAATTAGATTTTTTAGAATCCTATTGTAAAAAAACCCAAAAAAAACCCAAAAAAAAACTATTTCAGTGTGTTCTGTAGAATTTAATTAGATTTTTAGAATCCTATCGTAAATTGTAAAAAAAAAAGTTTGTCCTGTAGAATTTAATTACATTTTTTAGAATCCTATCGTAAATTGTAAAAAAAAAAAAAAAAAAAAAAACTATTTCAGTGTGTTCTGTAGAATTTAATTAGATTTTTTAGAATCCTATTGTAAATTGTAAAAAAAAAAAAAAGTTTGTCCTGTAGGATTTAATTAGATTTTTAGAATCCTATTGTAAATTGTAAAAAAAAAAGTTTGTCCTGTAGAATTTAATTAAATTTTTTAGAATCCTATTGTAAATTGAAAAAAAAAAAAAAAAAGTTTGTCCTGTAGGATTTAATTAGATTTTTAGAATCCTATTGTAAATTGTAAAAAAAAAAATTTGTCCTGTAGAATTTAATTAGATTTTTTAGAATCCTATCGTAAATTGTAAAAAAAAACAAAAAAAAAAAACTATTTCAGTGTGTTCTGTAGAATTTAATTAGATTTTTTAGAATCCTATTGTAAAAAAAAACAAAAAAAACCCCAAAAAAAACTATTTCAGTGTGTTCTGTAGAATTTAATTAGATTTTTAGAATCCTATTGTAAATTGTAAAAAAAAAAGTTTGTCCTGTAGAATTTAATTAGATTTTTTAGAATCCTATCGTAAATTGTAAAAAAAACCAAAAAAACAAAAAAACTATTTCAGTGTGTTCTGTAGAATTTAATTAGATTTTTTAGAATCCTATTGTAAATTGTAAAAAAAAAAAAAAAGTTTGTCCTGTAGGATTTAATTAGATTTTTAGAATCCTATTGTAAATTGTAAAAAAAAAAGTTTGTCCTGTAGAATTTAATTAGATTTTTTAGAATCCTATTGTAAATTGTAAAAAAAAAAAAAAAAAGTTTGTCCTGTAGGATTTAATTAGATTTTTAGAATCCTATTGTAAATTGTAAAAAAAAAAATTTGTCCTGTAGAATTTAATTAGATTTTTTAGAATCCTATCGTAAATTGTAAAAAAAAAAAAAAAAAAAACTATTTCAGTGTGTTCTGTAGAATTTAATTAGATTTTTTAGAATCCTATTGTAAAAAAAAAACAAAAAAAAAACAAAAAAAACTATTTCAGTGTGTTCTGTAGAATTTAATTAGATTTTTAGAATCCTATTGTAAATTGTAAAAAAAAAAGTTTGTCCTGTAGAATTTAATTAGATTTTTTAGAATCCTATCGTAAATTGTAAAAAAAAAACAAAAACAAAAAAACTATTTCAGTGTGTTCTGTAGAATTTAATTAGATTTTTTAGAATCCTATTGTAAATTGTAAAAAAAAAAAAAAAAGTTTGTCCTGTAGGATTTAATTAGATTTTTAGAATCCTATTGTAAATTGTAAAAAAAAAAATTTGTCCTGTAGAATTTAATTAGATTTTTTAGAATCCTATCGTAAATTGTAAAAAAAAACAAACAAAAAAAAACTATTTCAGTGTGTTCTGTAGAATTTAATTAGATTTTTTAGAATCCTATTGTAAAAAAACAACAAAAAAAAAAACCAAAAAAAACTATTTCAGTGTGTTCTGTAGAATTTAATTAGATTTTTAGAATCCTATTGTAAATTGTAAAAAAAAAAAAAAAAAGTTTGTCCTGTAGGATTTAATTAGATTTTTAGAATCCTATTGTAAATTGTAAAAAAAAAAATTTGTCCTGTAGAATTTAATTAGATTTTTTAGAATCCTATCGTAAATTGTAAAAAAAACAAAAAAAAAAAAAAAACTATTTCAGTGTGTTCTGTAGAATTTAATTAGATTTTTTAGAATCCTATTGTAAATTGTAAAAAAAAAACAAAAAAAACCCAAAAAAAACTATTTCAGTGTGTTCTGTAGAATTTAATTAGATTTTTAGAATCCTATTGTAAATTGTAAAAAAAAAATTTGTCCTGTAGAATTTAATTAGATTTTTAGAATCCTATTGTAAATTGTAAAAAAAAAAAAAAAAAAAGTTTGTCCTGTAGAATTTAAATAGATTTTTTAGAATCCTATCGTAAATTGTAAAAAAAAACAAAACAAAAAAAAACTATTTCAGTGTGTTCTGTAGAATTTAATTAGATTTTTAGAATCCTATTGTAAATTGAAAAAAAAAAAAAGTTTGTCCTGTAGAATTTTATTAGATTTTTAGAATCCTATTGTAAATTGTAAAAAAAAAAATTTGTCCTGTAGAATTTAATTAGATTTTTTAGAATCCTATCGTAAATTGTAAAAAAAAACAAACAAAAAAAAACTATTTCAGTGTGTTCTGTAGAATTTAATTAGATTTTTTAGAATCCTATTGTAAAAAAAAACAAAAAAAACAAACAAAAAAAACTATTTCAGTGTGTTCTGTAGAATTTAATTAGAGTTTTAGAATCCTATTGTAAATTGTAAAAAAAAAAATTTGTCCTGTAGAATTTAATTAGATTTTTAGAATCCTATCGTAATTTGTAAAAAAAACAAAAACAAAAAAAAACTATTTCAGTGTGTTCTGTAGAATTTAATTAGATTTTTTAGAATCCTATTGTAAATTGTAAAAAAACACAAAAAAACCCCAAAAAAAACTATTTCAGTGTGTTCTGTAGAATTTAATTAGATTTTTAGAATCCTATTGTAAATTGTAAAAAAAAAATTTGTCCTGTAGAATTTAATTAGATTTTTAGAATCCTATTGTAAATTGTAAAAAAAAAAAAAAAAAAAAAGTTTGTCCTGTAGAATTTAAATAGATTTTTAGAATCCTATTGTAAATTGAAAAAAAAAAAAAAAAAAAAAAATTTGTCCTGTAGAATTTAATTAGATTTTTAGAATCCTATTGTAAATTGTAAAAAAAAAAAAAAAAAAAAAGTTTGTCCTGTAGAATTTAAATAGATTTTTTAGAATCCTATCGTAAATTGTAAAAAAAACAAAAAAAAAAAAACTATTTCAGTGTGTTCTGTAGAATTTAATTAGATTTTTAGAATCCTATTGTAAATTGTAAAAAAAAAAAAAAAGTTTGTCCTGTAGAATTTAATTAGATTTTTAGAATCCTATTGTAAATTGTAAAAAAAAAAAAAAAAGTTTGTCCTGTAGAATTTAATTAGATTTTTAGAATCCTATTGTAAATTGTAAAAAAAAGGTTTGTCCTGTAGAATTCGATTTTTAGAATATTATTGTAAAAATAAAAAAAGAGAATTTCAGTTTGTCCTGTAGAATTTAAATTTGATTTTTTAGAATCTTACTGTAAATTGTAGAAAAAATAAAATAAAATAAAACATTCAGTTTGTCCTGTAAGATCCAGTTCCATGTTTACAATCATTTTGGTTGTTGTGAAAATTATAGAAATAGAACTTTAATTTGTTCTGTAGGATTTTATTTGGTGTTTAGAATCCTATTGGAATTCTATTTGTAGTTTATTGAAAATAATATATAAAGTCTTGTTATTGGAAATTACAGAGGGTGTTTTGGAAGACTTGAATCCATAAAAGATTTTTTTTTAATTAAAATATTAAAAAAATTTAATTTTAATCTCAATTTTAATGCTGTGTTTATATAGCAGAAATGTTAAAAGTATCTTTTTTTTTTTTTTGCTGTTTTGAACATAGCAGAAGAAATTCCACAGGAATATGTTGTCTGCTCAGTTACTTGTTTTCTGAACAACACCTAAAATAACCCTCTCTGCTGTGCCCCTGTCTCCTGTTGTTTAGGATGTTACTCTAGGTTGTAATATATTGTATAGTTTCTCTACATCATGTCTATGTTGAGGTGAGAAGAGTGCTATTTGTTTAGTAAAAAAAATACAGTGACACAGTGTAACTTCATATTCAATTCCCATAAAAATCTGAATAGGAACCCAAATGAATCCCATTAAAACATTGTGTAGAAGGGGGTCTTTATCTCTTGTCCTATAGTAATCTTCTGTAAATTGTTTCAAAATATGATATAAAATCTAATTAGAATCCTGCTTTTTTATCAGAATCCTTTAGGATTTTTTTGGACAAGGGAAGGTCACTACAGATGCCTAATTGGTTTGATTCTTTATTTTGTAAATGCATGAAATTGATGTTTTTGGATGATTTGATCTGTGGAAACATGCTATATTGATGTATAGGATGCAGTGGCTTTGGTTAGAGAGAAGAGAAGAGAGAGAAGACGAGACCATCGATATTTGTAAAGATTACTTTGAGGATTTAAATGAAAACAATTTCAAGGTCAAAAGTTTTTTGTCTTTTAAATGTTATTAAGTAAGTATACAATCATGCATAGTAACAAAAAATCTTTTAATTGCTTAAGTTCTACATATAAGCATGGACCATTATACTTCCTGTTCTAAGAAAAAATGATTTTCTATTCCCTCTTTGGCTTATTACAGCTTCCACTGAAATGAACATCCTCTTAAATATGTCCTTCAGTTTCATATCACATTAGTTGCTTCTTTTTTTTTAGATGCAAACTTCTTTTTTTGCCCTAAAATTAGAAAACTTGCTGTACATAATAGCTAGAGGTCATTGCTATTGACTAAAAGCTATGAAGGGTAAATAGCTAATAATGACTGCATGTGTGCTTTTTTCTTTTCTTTTTGTTTTCTTGTTTGCAATTCTTGTTTTCTTTGTGGGAGATCAGGGCTCTGTGAAGGCGGACAGGGGTGACAGTCTGCTTGGTCACGGCTTGGTGGTCTCGCCAGGAGCTGCCCCCTTCATACCCTCCCAACACACACAGACTCACAGACACACACATGGCCCAAAAATCCTAACAGACCTAAAAACTGCAGGGACTCTGCACCTACTGACCAACCAAACCGGCACACAGATGGAACAATACACACACAAACACACACACACACACACACACACAGTGTGTGTCCTCCAATTTGGAGGTTAAAGGCTTATCATTATTTTCATACTTATGTTTTTTTGAAGGTCTCTCAATAACGTACTGCAATTTTACAAAACAAAATGCTCTATTTATTGCTGCTAGTGGTGGTGTAGATGAGGCACATTTGCTGAAGTCCTACACAGATATTCGCTCAGTGTTGATGGACACAATTAAGAATTTAAACACATAATCAAACAGTTGCAAAAGAAATGCTGCTTTCTTTCCTAACAGTTAGCTAATGCCACGTCCCACAGAATGCATGCTGTTTGGATTCGGCTCATTTTGCGAGAACTAGCTGAGCTGCTAAGCACCTTTTACTGTTATTGTTTCAAATCTTCACGCTAATGGAAAACAAACAAATTGCATTCGCAAATTGTCCCGTGACTCTCTGAGCCTTAAACAAACACACTTTGCTGTGTGAGGTGTCAGGGAGGACAAGCCAAACATTCACACCTTTAATTTACACCTTTCCTTGTTTTAGGGGATGGGGTTTTCTTTAGCAGTTTCCTGCTTACAGAAGGGTCACTGTTTGCCTTCCATCTATTTTGGCATACCTTTAAAAACCTATTAATTTTTGTAATAAAAGTGCTTGTTTTTTTTGCATAAAACAGTTTTTAAAGAAATAGGAGAGAGTAGGAGAGAATAATCGTTTTCCTAAAATCCTTTCAAACCTTCAATTCTAAAATGTCACCCCTACAGTAAGTATGCCGATGGTATTATATACACTATATGGCCAATTGTTTTTTCAGGACACCAGACCGTCACACTTGTATGGGGCTCCTCCTCACAAAAACAAAAACTGTTGCCACAAGGTTAGAAGCACACAGCTGTATAAAAAGTCTTTCTTTACTGTAGCTTTACACTTTCTCTTTACTAATAACATGATAACATGCCTAAACCTGTTCCAGCATGAGAATGTGCTCATGTGCACAAAGCCCCTGAGCTCCATGAAGACATAATGCCAAGGTGGGAGTGGAAGAACTCAAGTGTCCTGCACAGGGTCCTGACTCTGATTCAACCCCACTGAGCACCTTTGGGATAAACTGGAACACTGACTGCACCCCAGACCTACGCACTTAACAACTAGTCTGATCTCACTAATGCTCTTGTAGCTGAATGAACACAAATCCACACAGCCATACTCCAACAGCTAGTGGAAAACCTTACCAGAAGAGTGGAGTTCATTATAACAGTAAAGGGGGAATAAATCTGGAATGGGATGTTCACCAAGCACAAAATAAAGGCCATTTTCATGGCACACTAAACACAAACACTCTCTCTCTCTCTCTCTCTCTCTCTCTCTCTCTCTCTCTCTCTCTCTCTCTCTCTCTCTCTCTCTCTCTCTTTGCTCTCTCTCTCTCTTTCTCTCTCTCCCCCCTCTCTTTCTCTCTCTCTCTCTCTCTCTCTCTCTCTCTCTCTCTCTCTGCTCTCTCTCCCTCTTTCTCTCTCTCCCCCCTCTCTTTCTCTCTCTCTCTCTCTCTCTCTCTCTCTCTCTCTCTCTCTCTTGCTCTCTCTCTCTCTTTCTCTCTCTCCCCCCTCTCTTCTCTCTCTCTCTCTCTCTCTCTCTCTCTCTCTCTCTCTCTCTCTCTCTCTCTGTGGTATGATGATGGTGGATTACTGGTGTGGCCAGTTGTGTGATGTCACACTAAATCACTTTGGCACATTGGAGCATGCTGGGTGAACTGGAAAAAGTGTGTGTGTGTGTGTGTGTGAGTGAGAGTGAATCTATGGGTGTATGTGCATGTGCCAGGCTTCATTATTGAGTATAGCTCTCATTACCTCATCACACACATGACACACTTATTTGGTATAAATACATAATCATTTACTGTGCTGAACGCTTCTGAACTTACTGAACCTTTTCCTTCATTAATATTTAAGAGAATTTGCCACATTGGGGTGATATTACCGTACTTTTCCCCCTTCTGTGCTGCAAGACTTTGTCCAGGGCGAAGTGCAAGTGCAAGAAACCGATGATTTATTCGCTAAACATTAAACACTATTCAAAATCCACTGTAATCATTAGCACTGATATTTTTATAAGACTCTCTCGTCTGGTGTAAGCTGTATAGTGCTTTATAGTACAGGCTGGATTTAGGGTTACATAGAGTGAATTACAGATGGGGTTTAGACAAGCCAGAGGAAGAAATGTAACAAGCAGAGGCAGAACTAAAGAAGAGATTTATAGACGTAAAGCTTTGGCTTTATTAAGAGGGTCTAAGGACATGGTCCCTGAGGAGATTTTTTTTTCACATGGCCCCAGAATGTCTGTGTAATGATTTTCAATTGAAAAAAAATGTGGCTATTGGATTACACAGGCACCAATTGGATATCTTTATATTTTGTATGTAAACACAGATACACAGGCACAGATCAAGCAACAGTGTTGAAATCAGTCTTTGAAGTGGTCCATAGATTGGTGCGATCTTCATTGGTGCAGTCAGATTGCTGCTGGGAGTTTAAGGGCCTTGACAACTTGGCAATGCTGGAGCTTGAACCCCAACCAACAACCCAGACCCTTAACCATTTGAGCCACTAGATAGAAAAGCTCTGAATGGGATTTTGAACATTGTAGGGCATCTCACACATACACACACACGCACACACACACACACTCATTTGAGTCACTAATCCAGCATGTTTCTGGTAGATGGGAGAAGGCAGGGGTTTGGTAGAACTCGGAGAAATCTAACACTAACACGGAGAAAACACAGGATCAAAATAGTGAGCGTGAGGATTAATTCCATAGGTGATGACATTTCAAGGTTATAGTGACGTTTGCAGCAGAAATTCAAAATAATGTTTAATTCATTTTCCAAAATGAAGACATTAAGGGAACATTTCAACAAATATGGATTCTGAAATGCAGGACAAATCCAAAAAAGTTATAATTAGCTATATTAAAATGTAACTAGGGGGCATGTTGGCTTGGTGTTTAGCACGGTTGCCTCACACCTCCAGGGTTGGGGGTTTGATTCCTGCCTCCGCCATGTGTGTGTGGAGTTTGCATGTTCTCCCCATGCCTCGGGGGTTTTCTCCGGGTACTCCGGTTTCCTCCCCCGGTCCAAAGACATGCATTGTAGGTTGATTGGCATCTCTAAATTGTCCGTAGTGTGTGATTGCGTGAGTGAATGAGAGTGTGTGTGAATTATCCGAGAATAGATCGGATAAGCGGTAGAAAATGAATGAATGAAAATATATCTAAAATGAGATAGAAACAGCTGGAAGTAATGCAATTGCAAAATATTTTTAAAGTAGCGTTCATGTTAAAGCACACAACTCAAGCTCAACTTAAGCTTGTGTTTTTGTATTTGCTTGCCATTTTGGGTCAAAAACCCCATCTTCAGCTTTAGACCTCATGGCACACAGTGGAAGATATTCCACTATATTTACAATATTTACATTTTACAGCTCTGTATGCTCACTGTGGAAGTAAAGAGCTAATCGATGTGCCCTAAAAACAGGCCTAGCATTGCCTAGAAGTGTTTTACAGTCAGCACATGGAATCACAATCCACAGCTAGTGAGTCAACAAACTCTGCTGTTAGTCCAACAAGTTAAACAGGTAATGCTGTTTAAACTGATGGATTTATCTGTGCCGTGTGTATTCACCTTTCTCTTAAACACACCCATGACTTAACATATCAGTTCTCTCTGTTTATTCTTTACTTTAATGACAGTTTTTTTTGAAGCAGTTCCCAGATTTGACATGCAGGTTTGACTCTTTGGATAGCAACACATGATTGTGCATGAATACACAGCCGGCTTCTTGTCCTTAGATCATCTGATTAGATATCTGGAGGTAAATATGGATTAAAATGCAGGCATAATAGCTGTATTATCTAGCTTAGAGTGGAATCAGACACTAATGAAATAAAATCAGGAGCCACGTTTGATCGATCATGACAACTGCGACTGCAAGAAAGCTGTGAACTAAAAAGAAAGCATTTTCGCGTAATTGTGTCTGAAGCTAAGTGTGAAGCACAGCACGATGCTACAGGGATAAATCTGTCAGTGTAAATGTGGCAGCTTCTTTCTTTCTTTTTTTTTATTTTCCTCTCCGGCGAGCGCCACACGTTCTAACATGCCAGCCGACTCACACAGGCGCCTTTTGTTATAGCAGCAGCGACGAGGCCAGGTTACCAGAAATTGTGTGGAGTAAGCACATGTGGAGAAATCCCTCTTGAGCACGTAGCCTCTCTGGGTCAAGTCAAGTGAGTCATTGCTGACGTAACAGGGTTCATCCAAACATCATTGCGCAATGTGTTTCAGGGCTGAAGCTCAATAGCAAAATGCAGGTCTGGAATGAGTAAATATTTGCTTTTTGATGCTTGGATAATAACCTGTATAACACTGCTGCTGGAGGAATTTTTTATTCTTTTTTTATCTCACTTCAAGGCTTCACCGTCTGTGCGGAGTCTTCACTGTCTGTTCCTATGTCTGTATGGGGTTTTCTCAGGGTTCTCTGGTTTCCTCCAAACTCCCAAAAACATGCAGGTTGGTTTATTGGCCGTAATAAATCCACCTCTAGGTGACAGACGACGAATGAACAAATAAAACACTCAATGAATGATCTCTAGAGAGAAACAAATTACCAAGCATGCTGCATTCTTGTTTTTGATTTCACGAAACAACAGTATTTTTCAGTTCAAACCTAAGATACTGGACTTGTGAGCTAAATCACATCAGGGTTTTTTTTTTTTTTTAATCCTCAAGCACTTGAGCGTCGAATTCCTTCATTCTTACCTAACAGAAATCATTATCAGTACCAGTATCACTGAGAAAAATCACTGCGATTCCAGGCAAAAGTACAAACTTTTTGTCATAGGAAAAGCAAATAATCTTTTCCAAACATCGCCTGCATTATTTATTTATACCTTTACGTACAATTTGGTCATGCAAATTCTCATAATGTGCAGTTGTTGCACTAGATTGTATCAGTCCAGTCTGAGTGAAGGGAATATTCTGTACATAAATTAGGGCATATTATATATATTGTTTTGTAATCTTTACAAAGATTTTAAGTTTTTCACTCTCTGTGAGCAACTAATGTCATATAAGAAAATTGATGCACAAATATTCTTTTTACATATATAAATAGATAATACTAGTGAAGACAACCAAAAGCACTAAATTTCTCGGAATATATTTTTTAGTGCTATTAGGGAATCAGTATAATAAAGATTGTCCCCACATTATTACTATTATTTATCCTTCCTTCCTGAGAAAAGGCTAGAACGTGTAACGCAACCGTATTTTTTCATAACCTCCGATAAATTAACTGCATGCACATGGCTCGTTTGTGAGATGTTCCGACTTGAGGAGATGAAGTACAGAAACAGTCTAGGTCGCCTCGGGTCAAAGTCACTGGGCTCGGGTTGCACCTTCTCCTCCTCGTGAAGCTTTATAGTTTCAGTCACGGTCAAAACATTTAACCTCATTTCTTTCTGGCATGGAGAGAAAACACACACTGGGGTTTTCGGCACCTCTGTCTTATTTAACTCAGACGTGATCGCAAACACAGACGTGTAAATGTTCACTGACACCTATGCATTAAACAAGTAGCCTTCTCTACTTTGTGTGTGTGTGTGTGTGTGTGAATAAGCTATTGTGCTATGTATATTCATGGCACATTGCTAACCTCCCTGTGGAGTTCTACATGATTTAATTCTACATTCCCCGAGATAAAATGATTTTTCCCTCTCAGCAATTTTACAATAACATCATTGAAAAGCATGTCTGGTTTTTTAGTATCTTACTCATGACAGACTACAGGACAAGAAAACATGTTTGTACGAGAATTGTGCCTACTTAATTCTGCATATTTACCTTTAACAGATTCCCTTTGGGGCACACAGATCCTCTCCAGTGTCAGTTACAGACTCTCAGCCTCACTGCTGCATCTCGCATTAATTCAACTTAAATCCTAGAGACAGAAACCAGTCAACTGACCTCAGAATAGCCGTTTGTTTGTCTCGTAGGAGGTTAACAACACGAATTCTTCCAAAATAGCAGTGTTTCAGTCAGTAGAAATAAAAAATAAGTTTAATAGTGAATCCAGGATTTCTCAATTAGTCTAATTTACACAATAAAAACCTCATCAAACCGTTATATTCCTGACCTGATGTGAAACGTGCTCTGTCTTTTCCCTTTTTGCTGTTTCTCATATGTTTATTTATGTGCAGTCATCTTGGCCAGGACTTCCTGGAAGAAGAGATCTGGTATCTCAATGACGCATTCCTTTAGCTAAATAAAATATAATAAATAAATACATAATTAAATAAAAAAAGAGCTACATGGACTCTCATTACAGTACCTGAGTAAATGGTACTTTTTTGAGAGCTATGCTGAAGTAAATACTACCTCCAGGAACGCTAAAAGAGCTGGCTAGTTACTTAGCCAAATGCTGCTGCAGTAGCTCACTAGGTTGCTAGCTAGCTAGGGCATGTTAATTCATACATGTTTTTCAGCTACATAGTTAGCTATTTAGCATAACTTCCCCTTACACCTTATCTTAGCAGGAGTTAGATATATTTAATACAATACACAATGGCTTCTGAGTAAAAGTACTGCATGTACAACAACTTTATGGTGTAATTTATTCAATGCTGAAACATTATCAGTGTGATTACATGAAGTAATGTGTGTGTTTAAACAGGCTGAATAACCACGAAACAAACAGATTCTTTCCTGAAATAAATTCATGCAGCAAAGACAAAGCAAAGTCTCTCTGATTGATAGGAAACTGGGTGGCCCCCACAACACTGTCCACTCCTCACAACATTTCTCAGATGTGATGTGATCTGCTTATGTAATAGACATTCTCCAGCCCTCCTCTCTCTCTGTCTCGCTCTCTCTCTCTCTCTCTCTCTCTCTCCTCTCTCTCTCTCTCTCTCTCTCTCTCTCTCTCTCCACACACACTCCCACTCACACACTCTCTCACTCTTCACCTTTCTCTCACCTATTCACCTCAGACTAAATCAAAATTCTCTCTTTTCTCATTCACACACACACACACACACACACACACGCACACACACACACTCTCTCACTCTTCAGCAAGCCATTTCATCTACACCTGATTCACCTCAGACATAAAAATCATAAAAATGTGTCTCTGATGTTCTCATGTTGAAGCCAGAATCGGAGAGGAAGCTTTTGTGTTTCTCTCTACTTACTGGAAGGAGTAAGAAATTGATGAAGCAACAACAGCAACATGATAATTCATTTCATTTCAATTCAGTTCATATGGCTTGTTATGTCAGATTATTAGACTCCTGTAGAATTGTCTTAACTTCCATCATCAGATGATGGAAAACAAAAAAATCCAACTCAATTTGGAAGACATTCATTACTAGAATTTATTTTATTTGGTTTGGTATTTGTCGTATTAAAATATTAAATTAATCTAATCTAAAGTCTTCAATGAAGTCTCAGGGAGTTTTTCCTTGTACAAGTTGTCTCTGGCTTACTCATTAGGCATAAATTCGTATATAAATATACATTTTAAACATTGTAATTTTTATAGAGAATTTTTTAAACTCCTATAAAGCTGCTTTTTTGACAAAAAAAAAATTTAAGGGAATTAAAAGGAATGTATACATTACAAAAGTTATATCCTGAATATAAATATTTTTCTGTCTGTTGTTAAAACTGCTATATTACTACTAAACAGAAACATAAACACTAATAAAATGCACAGAAAGAAACCCTTTAGCATTCGGTATAAGATATGGTATTTGTACAGACTTTGTTTGTAACACAGTTGCTGGAAATGTTTAACTCTGCTTCCTGCCTGTTGAGATAAAATAGATCCACAGTGTTACACAGTCAGCACTAATGTAACTGATTCAACAAAGCACAATCAACACATCACTTACTTACTCCAGCTATTAGCACAAGCCCTGCATTTCATATCTGTACATATATGTCTAATTTACAATAGATCAGATTTATATACAGTCTATAATCAAAACTTAACATTAATAGCAATGCAGATTTTTAGGGTTCACATTCTTGCGTTTAATCACACTTAAAATTTCATTCCTCTTAAAATATTGCCTAACGCGCATGGATCACTAACCCTCTGCTGTTTACCGATTTCCTAAAACGCTGCATCTTCTAGACAAGTGAACATTAAAAGATTGAGATTAAACCTTGTCTTATCCCTGGCCTGAGAGCCCAAGCACAAATTTCACATCAATGTTTCTTTACAACATCATCATGATAAAATCATTACTGACCCTTTCTTCTGGAACCACATAGTACTTCGCTTCACATGTAAGGAGGCAAATATTTACTTCATAACTATTTATTGGCTTAAATTTTAGATTTTTTTAATGAACGACGGATCTCTCTGTTATTAATGGCACATGTATGATTTTCTAGCAATTCTCTATCCAATTCATATATTCAGGAATTTAAGATTAAAGAGCAAATAGAGAGTAAAGATATTGTGTAGATTCATAACACTTATTTTATGAAATATTTAATAATAAAAAAACATATTGGATTATGTAGGAATACCAATCAGTTTGGATATAAAAAGTGTTTTTGTAAGCCCGTATACTTGCAGCAGTTGTCAGTGGTTTCAAACTTGACAGATTCATTCTCGCTTGTTCAGTATTATAATTATTTTCACAGCTATATTTCATACCTGTTAGTTCAGAAAACTACAGTGAGAACATAGAGATATTGATGATACAGCCTGTGAAATACAGGAGGAAAGAACAGGTGACTGTCACTGATGAAGATATTAATATGACACCATATCTGCTACCATCGTCCTGTTTCTGTCTCACCTCTGGACAAATGGGATAATTATGTAGGGATCTTCAGTTCAGCATTCAACACACCAGCAGCTAAGAAAGCTGAGACTGCTGTTTTTGA
Source organism: Hemibagrus guttatus (assembly GCA_033459395.1). Lineage (NCBI taxonomy): Eukaryota > Metazoa > Chordata > Actinopteri > Siluriformes > Bagridae > Hemibagrus > Hemibagrus guttatus. Next base: position 7,601,005 of record JAUCMX010000002.1, on the reverse strand, counting down.
CCACTTCTCTCTGCTCCTGGATCCTGGAATTTTTTCCTGGGAGATCCCAGACTTTCAGGATCACCTCCACACTGAACATCGGTGCTCCTCAGGGCTGTGTACTCAAACCACTGCTGTTTAACATGCTGATGCATGACTGAGCTGCAAACTACAGTTCAAACCATGTTTACATGGAGAAGTTGAACCAGTTCACAGAAAGATGCAGAGGACAATAGTCTCATAAAGTTGTTAGACTAAAGAGACAGACTGCTTTCCACAACACTTCTCAGGAACAACCATGGAGGAAGCCAAAAGCTTCTCCTCTCTTGGACTCTCAACCCCATCAGCACCTCTACTTCCTATAGATTTTAAAGAAATCAACCTCCCATCATCTCTCCCAGCCTCTTCGCCTTCTACAGAGGGACTCTTCTTCAGAGAGCATTCAGACCAGATGTTCTACCATGTTCTGCACAGGAACTGCACAGCCTCCGACCACAAAACCTGATATCTGAAAAAATGATCATGTTTGTCTAACCACCGTCGACACCTCGTATGACAACTGCTGCATCCAAAAAGCCATCCATCCAGCAATGTCTTCACCTTCCTGCCATCTGGCTGAGGGTACTGGACCATCTGTGCCACCACTAGCACCACTTTCTTCCCTAAGACAGTTAGATTACCCTCCCAACTTCCCACCCAGAACTCCTGGGCTACACAAACACCATTATGACAAAAAACATTATACACTGCACTTTGCATCACACCCTTTCTATTTATGAAGCTTGTCTTGCTGCCAGAGTTGCTGCTCTACTTATTGCTGCTATGGTATTCAACACATTACAGCTTACACCCCATGCTCTGTGTACTGATTGTTCTATGTATTTATTTTCCTGCACTCATGTCACACTTTTGTATATTTGTATTTATGCAATCTTGTGTACTATTATGTGCTGCACCATGGTCCTGGAGAAACAACATTCCCATCCAGTGTATAAAAGGGCAAGAAGCCTTTATTTGCACCACACATACATTGCAGCACACTGGATTTTTTTCCTTCACATATCCCAGCTGATTACAAATGATATAATAAAATATAAACAAAAAAAACCCCACTTGACTTGAAAAACATTCATGTTATCTTGGCTTTGGAGTCTGGAACATTCACAATGGGTGGCACTGATCAGTTTATGTTGCTGGTAAAAGTGGGATCAATTTTGATGATATCAGGAGTTGGGCTCAAACATTTTAGGGCAATGGTTGCTTGCATGCATAATCCCCTACACACATAAACACACACCATATACCTGTAGAGCTGGGATGGTAGAGTGAGTTTTCATTTGTTCTGAGAAGAGCTTGAGCACTCAACAAATTTGGAGGTTGTTCATGATGCTGGAAGGACCAATGAGGGGAGGAACTAACATTACGAAACAAATCATTCTCAGCCTGACATTTATGGCTCATTTAAGTCACAATGACTCATTGGCATGAAGCACTCAGCTTTGGTCACGCCTCAAGTAGCACTTGGTTCCTGAGTTACTAGTGTGCTGAGTACTTCATGTGGTATGTGCATGTAGATTTCTACTCAGGTGTGTTGTCCTTTAACGTGATAAACCCAGCCTTAACTCAAATGTCTTTTCGTTTGTAGTATCGTATATTTTGAGTAACTCTTGCTGGCTTTACTACTAATACTAGAACTTTAAAAATATTACTTTTTAAAAAAGTAGCTGTCTTTGGTGCTTATGCTGGGGTGCTTAAAAGCTTAATACAATAAAATAACATCATTGCTCCAAACTCAAAGTCCATCTAAGAAACTAAAGAAACAGCTCCAAAGTTCCAGCATATTAACATACACAGCTAATTTTCATTTATTTATATCAGCACTTGAGAGTAATTGATAGATGTACATGATTTATTTGTGTTGATCAGTAGTATAACTTTCACTGACCAAGCATCCACTGAACAAGCATCAAGTATCTGACCTTTCTGTAGGCTGCCATTTTGTCTCTTCAAGCTATCGGTAACCTTTATTTGAGGGCCAGGACAAATCTTTGCATAAATCTTTTAGGAAGTAATGCTGAAAAAAAACAAGTTTTGTGTCTCAGTTATCACTGTGAATCATTCTTCCTGAGGTTCCTGTAGGTACTTTGCACAGTCTATATTTGTTTTCACTTACATGACTTTTTTCATTCATTCATTGTCTACCGCTTATCTGATCTTATCTCGGGTCACGGGGAGCCTGTGCCTATCTCAGGCGTCATTGGGCATCAAGGCAGGATACACCCTGGACGGAGTGCCAACCCATCGCAGGGCACACACACACACTCTCATTCACTCATGCAATCACACACTACGGACAATTTAGAGATGCCAATCAACCTACAATGTATGTCTTTGGACTGGGGGAGGAAACCGGAGTACCCGGAGGAAACCCCAGAGGCACATGGAGAACATGCAAACTCCACACACACGACGGAGGTGGGAATCGAACCCCCAACCCTGGAGGTGTGAGGCAAACATGCTAACCACCAAGCCACCGTGCCCCCCTCATGACTTTTTTATTTTATTTTATTTTTTACAGTATATGGTAGACACCCTTATCCAGAGATACATTATACAGTATCTCAATTTATACAACTGAGCAATTGAGGGTAGAGGGCCTTGCTCATGGGCCCAGCAGTGGCAGATGGGCGGTCATGGGACTTGAATTTGCAAACTTCTGATCAATAGTCCAATGCCTTAAACAGTGAGCTTCCACATCCCCATGACATGTTAACATACAGGCCATAATTTGAATAAAAATGTGATTCATTTGGCTGATACTATATGAGCTAAATAAATAAGTGTAGCTATATTGGATTGATACTTCATAATAGTACAGAATGCAACCAGCCCATTGGGATCTACTGTCCATAAATACACTTTCCTCAAGTTAACTTGACAGTAGGTGCGTCCCAAATCGCATACTTATGCACTATTCTACTTCATTTTGTAATAAAAAATAGTTGAGTAGTGTGTTCACACTGAAAATTCCAACAAAAAGAATGAGAAGAAATGAGGATAAGGAGAAATGGGAAGCATGAGAATGAGAAGAAATTTTCAAGATGGCCGACAATCCTCTGTGGAAGAGACATCTTAGAAATGTCTTTTCAATTAGCTCTACGCACAGTGTGTGAATTATTTTTCAACATTTTAAAAATTCACCATAAGTTTGAAGTCATTTAGCATTGAATGCAAAAGAGTTGATTAAAAAAACTCTCAGTGTTCCAGTTGAGATGATGCTATTCTTCTAAAACTGATACACTAGACAGTAGAGTACATAGTGCATAGTGTAAGTGCATAGTGTTTCAATTGGGAAGAAGTTACAGCTCATATCACATGATCTCAACACTCAGGTCACATGACATGCACATTTCTGTTTAATGACCACTAGTATTTAAGTCATTTTAAGTAAATTTAAGGATTTAACAATACTTCATGATTCATGGCAAAATAATAAATACAGATATAACCTAAAATATAAATAAAACCTTACTGCTCTTGTCTCTCTTTCATGCAAAGACAGATAAACTTCATAAAACGCATCTCATGTGACTTATCACATAAATCCTCCAGTATTTCAAAATGTGTATGCATTTCTTATTGCAGACATTTTTTTTTATGAAAGCAGGTATGTAGGCACCTTTTACACACAGCATAAAGACACAGAAAAAACAGACAGGAAAAAAATAATCCTCACTACTGACTTTCCAGTTCAGGTAACAAAAGTTTGCTGGCCAGATTGCTCCCTGTTTTCATTAAAACTTTATGAATACATTTCTGGATTTTTAACTACACACTTAAAGGATATAGAAGAGTCTGGAATCTGTTATACTGTGTCATTTATTGCTGTGTAACACACTAATGCATGGATAGATTAAAGAATTATCTTCTTCTTCTTCTTTCGGCTTTTCCCTTCAGGGGTCGCCACAGCGAATCATCTCTCTCCACCTATCCCTATCTTCTGCATCCTCAACACTTGCACCCACTAGCTTCATATCCTCATTAATTCCATCCATATACCTCCTCTTTGGTCCAACATGAGCTGTCCCTCTGATGTACTCGTTCCTAATCCTGTCCAATCTTGTCACTCCCAAAGAGAACCTCAACATCTTCAGCTCTGCTACCTCGAGCTCTGACTCCTGTCTCCTCCTCAGTGACACTGTCTCTAAACCATACAGCATGGCCGGTCTCACCACTGTCCTGTACACCTTCCCCTTGATTCTCGCTGATATTTTCCTATCACACAGAACTCCCGACACCTTTCTCCACCCATTCCAACCTGCCTGCACTCGCTTCTTTACCTCTTAGATTAAAGAATTATAATACAGCATATTATCTATATATTCAGTATATTATTAATATATTATTATATTATTTTATTTTATAATGAAACGCAGTTGTAATAGAGCTAGATCTCAGATCCTGGATCCATGGAGCTGAAAATAGCACTGAATCCTCCGCTTCCTCCCAACATATAGTACGTCCACAATCACATTATGGTTCATATTAGAGCCTGAGGCATATGTTCTAAACACACACACACACACACACACACACACACACACACACACACGCATACCAATTCACATTTGTTTCGCATTCGGCACAGGATGTGACTCATCCACTTCTGATGTTTTAATTATAACCTGGCAAAAATCCGTTAGCAGACAAGAATCCCTCGGGAGATTTAGGAAGTCAGGAGGTTAGACGGATCGAAAATCCAGTATGTTATTAGGAGGGGGTGATTGTTAGAAAAGTCAGGTTTTAACATAGCAATCGTGGAATTAGTGTAGACTTGTAAAGAAGTATGTCTTGCGTTATATAGGCAATAGTTTTTGTTCACTTGACCATCACAGCTACAGTAAATGTGGGTCTGTTTCCACAATGAAACCACACAACTGGACTGGAGGTCTTTGTGTACTCTAGCTTTATAATTTCTTACAAATCTTTTTCAGCCACATTCATAGAAATCAATCGTTAGCAATAATTTGCGGTCATGTTTCATTACATCTTATATAGCTTGCATTAGGAATATTGCACACCATTACTGTACAAAAGCCCACAATGCTGCAATGATCATCTTTTAGTATTTCCAGAGACACTCTCTTATTACAGCTCCAAGTTACATAGTTACACACTATTCTACGCCATTTTGTAGTGTAAATAGTGTGAGTAGTGTTCAGAAGACAAAGTGCACTTATCCAACCCAAAAAAAAAACAAATAGTGGAATGTTGGACACTTCATGCACTCTACACTTGCACTTGCATAACAAAAGGGGGCGGAGCTACCAGGCACTAACAGTAGATGAGAAAACATTTTCAAGATGGCCGACAACTTCGATGGATAAGACAACTTATAAAGGTCTTTTAAATTAGTCTACACACATTGTGTGATTTATTTTTGGACTTCATCTATGTATTTGTATACAGTTCCAGAAACACTCTGCTATTGCAGAATTGATTATGCTGCATGATCTCAACCTCCATTTTTCTTCCATAGCTCTCCATCATGGTTGAAATCGGTGATTGACCGCATTACCTCCTGCACACGTCAGCCCCTGCTGATCACATGACCTTGTCACATGTCACATGACCTTGTCACATGTCTCACTGGGCACTCGCACTTGTTCTGTGTTACTTCAAATCAGCACCTCTGCTTACAGTAAGTCATGGAGTGCATCTCAATCAGCTGCGTAGTTCAGTAGTCAGGCCACTGATCAGAAAGTCGGCCATTTTTAATCGTCGTCTCTTTTTCAATTGCAAGAACCTTCCAGTGCACTATTTACTTTCTAAAAAATCCCAGAGGGCATTGATGCTCTTATTGGAAATGGCGTCATATTTTATTTTATGAAGCCTCACAGCTTGGGAAAAATGGTGGACGAACTCAGCCAACTTTGTCTACAAATGTAGCTTGTTAAATGGGAGTGATTTTTTAACTTTATTCGATATTATATATATAGTCTGTTTGAGCCTAGCATGCTTAATGTATGTAACAAAAAATGTACTTTGAACATCATAAAAAATAATGTTTGCCTGTTGTTGATAAATGCCAGTTGTGACGTTTTGCAACACGAGTACGTTGTCATATCACTGGTGTACTTGTGTACATGATATTCTGATTCACTATCTAGGGAACTAGAGAGCTGATTGAGACACAACCCTCCATTTTTTCTGTATGTTTCATTGTCAAACTTTTTGTTGTCAGGGTGTTGTGTGTATGTGTCGTTGTGTGTCTGTTTTTGCTTTACAGCTTCATGTTTATGATTCTCGTTTCACGGTTTTGGTTGTTTGTGTTACATGTTTTCACTAAAATCTGCACTCGCATCTGCTGCTTCTACTGCTTACAAGACCCTCATAGAGTATCAGACATTTTTTTGTATTCAGTCCACAAATTTCAGAATATGAAGATATTTCATTTAAACATGTCCTTTTTAAATATTTTTTTTATAAATCAGTGCTATTAATATCTGGCCTACATGAAAACACGGGGTACTCAGTGATTCATTCATCAGAGTCATATAGTAAGATTAGTAGCGTGATGTTGGAGCAGGACAGAAGGTGGGCGTGTGACATAGTTGGCAGCGAGTTTCAGCTTTAATGCTAAACAGTCACATTCCTTGCCAAGGCAAGAGATGTGTACATATTTTAAACTCTTAACAAAAAGCTCTTATATTTCTACACAGAAATGAAACATTGCTCAGTAGCACAATGGAGCACTTGTGCTTTTGAGGGGAAAATGTTTTATTGGGTCGGAAAGCTTCAGGTAGGTGAGTAGAAGAATCCAAAATGATCTCACCTTAAATTCAAATAAATCCATATTTAAAAAGAAAAGATGTTTACTTTCCATGAATATGAATGAAGTCATGAGAAATTGTCAAATTGCTTCACATCATAATACTAAGCACTTTATGACTTTATGACACTTTATGATTTTATTATTATTATTAGAAGAAGAATGATAATTCATTCATTGTCTACTGCTTATCTGATCTATTCTCGGGTCCCCTGGGAGCCTGGGCCTATCTCAGGCATCATTGGGCATCAAGGCAGGATACACCTTGGACAGAGTGCCAACCCATCACAGAGCACACACACACTCTCATTTACACAGACAATTTTAGAGATGCCAATCAACCTACAATGCATGTCTTTGGACCGGGGGAGGAAACCGGAGTACCCGGAGGAAACCCCCAAGGCACGGGGAGAACATGCAAACTCAACACACACGGCAGAGGTGGGAATCGAACCCCCAACCCTGGAGGTGTGAGGCAAACGTGCTAACCACCAAGCTACCGTGCTCCCCAGAATGATAATTGTTGTTTTTAATTTTTTTAATATAAATGTTGATTGTTTTTTTTACAAATTCTATCAAGCAACTGTCTTTCGTCTCAAGCAGTTTTTCCTCATCTTTGTCGCTTTCGGCTCACTCATTAGGCATAAATTTTAAATGTATAATTTTGACTTTATATATTTCTGTTTTGTGAAATTTAAAAGTGCTATACAAGTAGAATAGAATTGTGGGCATGTGGTAGTTTGGTGGATAAGGTGTTGGACAACTGATTGGAAGATTGTGAGTTTGAATCCCAGGTCCACCAGGCTGCTGCTGCTGGGGCCCTGAGCAAGTCCCTTAACCTTGAATTGCTTAGTTGTATAAAAAGATTTGATAAAATGTAAGTCATCCTGGAGAAGGGCATCTGCCAAATGCCATAAATGTAATGTAATGTATTGAATGACTTGTGGATGGACTTTATTGGATTTCACATGAATCAAATAAGAAAAGGTTTGAGTGCTAAATTCAACCCTAACCTTAACCATATCCTTCATAAATGCTTAAGTTTGCATCTATGAGACCACAGTGTCCAGTGCTGTTTGAAACTGATCTGGGTTAATAAGTGCCATACTATTACATTATCTTCTGTATAAACTCATTATAAAAGAATCATCCTAGAAAAAAAACCCACATCTCAGAAACTTTTCCACAACCTTTATTATTTTTTCAAAGTAGTAAAACAAGCTACTATATAATACATGCTTGGATCCGGTTTGAGCCACTGGAACCACTAATGTCACCACTAAAACACTACTGGGAAATTGTTTTAAAAGGGCCAATCCACCAGTGGGATAATACAATTTCACCACAGTTTCCTCAGTTTGGTCTGCCACACATATACAGTATGTGCCTGTATACTCTATAATGAAAACCCTTTTGAAGCATTCTGAACTATCGACACTGTCTGATTTCCTGGATTTGGTTACAGAAGTATTTTGGAGGGTAGAAGACTTGCCAAAATTCTTGTTCTTGTCTCTAAAGCAAACAGTTCTATCTTGCTGTCTTGATTGACGTTTCAGGAGGTGTTGTTTTTACAATATAACTGCCTAAACAAATGGCCTCAATAAATCAAAATTCCTGTCAGCAGAAAAGCAGAAGACAAATGGTGTTTTGTTCTTGAGGCTCCTCAGTCATTTCAGGGGGAATGATGTAATTCCCTGCTGATAGATTAGCTCTCGCAAACAACTAACAATTAGCCTAATAGCAGAACAGTCCCGCTAATGGCGTTTCATTTACCTTTATTTTAATCCCAGAGGTGTTAATGGTTTTTTTCCACTTGAACATTTCAGGGCCAGCTGGTTCATACGTGACTGGCAGCAGAGTTCATATACAGTATACAGCATCCTTAATGTGATGCAAATGTATTACTGTAAAAAGAAGGGTTTTTTTTCTAGTTGCGTTGCCAAATATGTATTAAATACTCTTAAAAATCCTAACAATAAAACATGTTAAAACATGTAACAGTTAAAGCAACCTTTTCCTAGTTCATATGCATATAAGAACTTCATAATGACATAATGAAAATAAACAACAGCAGTAGAATCAGTGGGTCACTAGGATTCTCTATTTTTTCCACCCATCCATTCATTTTCTGTTGCACCTATCCTACACAGGGTCACAGGGAGCCTGGAGTCTATTTCACGGGACTCTAAACACTCGGGATGGGGTTTAATCACACATCAGAGACAATTTAGAGATGCCAATCAGCCTACAGCACATTTATACACAACAAATTTGTATTTGTACTATGGAGGAATCCCCTGAAGCACAGGGAGAACACGCAAACACCACACACAGGACAGAGGCAGGAATCAATCACCCAATCCTGCAGTGACCTCCAATTGTCTATTTTTAAAATATAAAATCATGCTAGCTAGGAAATGTTCCCTAGAATGACCTCTGGTTAAATTTATTGCACTGTAAAAGATGACTGTAAATCTTACAGTAATTTACTGACTGATGTTTTTTTTTTTTTAGTGCAGTCTTTGACAGATTTACGTTAATTCAATCAATGCATGGTAGTTGAGCTGGTATACGGTGGCTGAGTGTTTAATGCTTTTCGGAAGGTTTGGGACCTTAAGCAAGATCCTTAAACTTTGAAAATCAAGTATAAATTGCTTGATTTAAAAAAAAAAAAAATCTGCCAAATGAGCAAATGTTTTGTTTTATAATGTATAAAATATTACAAGACTTTACTGTCATGTATGTTTTATATTTGTTTCCTGGCAATATATTACTGCTTATATTTCAGACTCTACTTTAATAAACTATAAGCTACTTTGATAGAATATTAGAACACATGAAAAATATTTTTACAAAAAATATTTTTTGTGTTGGTCCCCATTTTGCTGCCAAAACAGCCCTGACCCATCAAGGTATGGACTCCACTAGATCCCTGAAGGTGTGCTGTGGTATCTGGCAACAAGATGTTAGCAGCAGATCCATTAGGTACTGTAAGTTGCAATGTAGGGACTCCAAGGGCCACAGCTTGAAACTTACAGGACTTAAAGTATACTTACAGGACTTAAAGAACTTACAGGACATAAAGGATACTTTTGATAGATACTGACCACTGCAGACCGGGATCACCCCAAAAGAACTGCAGTTTTGGAGATGCTGTGATCCAGTGGTCTAGCCATCACAATTTGGCCTTTATCAAACTCGCTCAAATCTTTACGCTTGCCCATTTTTCTGCTTCTAACACATCAATTTTGAGGAAAAAAATGTTCACTTGCTGCCTAATATATCCCACCCAGTGATATTCACTTCACCTGTCACTGCTCACAATGTTATAGCACATACTGTATATGTACATTAACATACCTGAATCCAGTACTACAGTATTATCTGTCTGTACTGTAAATATGTATTCAGAATACTAAGCGAGCTATAGTATCGACTTGTGAAACCCATTAAAAGTATCACACTGTTTCAGACACTTTTATAGAAATCACAATCTCTTACAGTCTGCAGAAGACACTTGAGGAGAAGGCAAGAGTTCTGATGAAATAAAACATCTCATGAGGTCAACGTTTCTTTTTTTGCTCATAAATTAGACTGAATCTAAACATTCCAGAGCAGTTTGGTGATTTGTAGGAAATCTGTTAGGAAGCCAAGTCGAATCAAATGACTTTCCTCCCATTTATGTATGTATATATACACAGTGCTTCCAGAATGATAAAGCTATATTATGACCCTGTAGATACAGTAGGATTACTTAAAGAGCTAATAGCGCAATAAGAAGGATCCCTCATAGTGTAGTGAAGCAAACTGGACCTGAAATCGACTTCATTTCATCATATCTCAGGAACCTGCACAAAATATCCCATAATATTAAAGTGTGTGTGTGTGTGTTACACAATTACAGTTTTAAAATTTTCTTTAAAATTAGTGATTCCGTTGTCCAAGTTGTAATAGTACTAAAAGTGGAAAAGGTAAAAGGGGTCCAATACTTTTGTAAGGCATATAAAAGCTACAGGAATGTAATGTTAGTAATATTGTATAGAAATACAATAGATGAAACCCAGGTGTGTGTGTTAGTGAAATGTATATTTGTGTGTGTTTTGTTTCCTTTGTTTCAGTTTTGTTTTAATCATCTGTCTTTCTTGAGTAAGAATATGAAAAAACAGGTCAACAGCTTTAATAGTGTCGGTCATTGTCTGAGAAAAAAACCCCAAATAGACTGGTAACTAGCAACAACTAGCTGTAAATGAATAACAAAAAAAAAAGTAAAAAAAAAAATCATATATGATTTTATGGTTAGAATTTATTTACTATATTTAGCACCATTTACCACTGACAAATAGTGATGCTAGTAACTTTAAAAAGCCATGTTTCATGTTCATTACCATTTGTTTGGCGGTTGGTTGTGAGTTCAGACCCTTTGAGAGAGTATAAAGCCATGCATCATTGCAGTTCTACAGCCAATGTGTCGGGGCTTCAGAGGAGATTTTCTTGCTGGTTGTTCTGACCACAGAAAACCTTTAAATAAATGAGCGCAAAATAACGACATATAATATAGATATTTTGTTTGGCTATAATATTTTGCAGGAATTTGTTATTTTGCAACAACAAAAAATCCAGAAACTCCATGATATTTGGAGGCAATTTTTCAAAATTACTGCAGATTTTCCCCAGATTTGAGCAAAGACATGACATGTGACGTGAAGCATTCCATCAAAACCATCAAACATGATGTTTATACAATAGCTAGCATAGAAAATAGTTAGACATGTGTCTTCACTGGTAGGAATTTGAAAGAAGAATCCTGTGCTTGCGATTTTAACAATTCAATTAAAAAAAAATTCACAAAGTTTGAAAAAAGCTGCAAGCGAAATGTCATTGCTGCATTATAATAACATAATAAGGAAGGCCGGGCTTCCCATTGTAGTGTTATAGAGATCGCCTCTGGTCACCACGTACTGAGAAAAAAGTACACATTTAAAGTACAAATTTAAGTATAAATGTCACTCTAATCAACAACCAAATGTTTAAAATCAGATTAAATGCTGTTCAGTAGGACACTGTAAAATAAAGCTCCCACTTTACTGAACTTTAGATATATCCTAAAATATTTTACATGTTACTCATGCTTGATGCTCAGAGAGAAACCCAGGCTTCTTACTCTAAAGAAAAGAAAGAGTGAGTATGACAATAGTCCTTTGACAGAGATGTGACCTGTCTCTTTTCTCCTCTCTGCGTGTCTTTATGGCCCCCCTGCAGGGCTTCCGTCGTGTCCAAGCCTGAGAGGACTAGCATGAGAGCAGCGTAAATCAGGTTTGGACAGGCGTTTGGGACAAAAAAAAAATCTATTTCTTATTGCACTCCCTAAACCTGTAGCTCCCCTCTATTCACTCGCCCTGTTCTCCAATTCTAACCCAAGCTGTCACCTTTTTCTAGGGTGCCTCAGATGGCCTTACTGAGCAAGTAAGGGTGAGAAAATAGAGGGGAAAAGGGAAAAACGGGTGAATGCCGATGAGAAAGAAAGACAGAGAAAACACAGATAGACAGCTCCATTGACACAGAACTCTTGCGTTTTCTTTAACAGCCTTATTAGCTGGTCTGTTCGGGAGTGAAAGAGGACATTTCTTTTCTTAGAGGAAAAAGAGGCGAGCAGCCAGTCTTTCTTAGAGAGGGAAAACTGGGGGAAAAAAGCAGAGGTGAAAGCATATTAGCTGGTGCTCCCTCCCCTTTTCGAACCCACATGCCTCTGGTTTTTTAGCGGGGAAGGAGAAGAGGGGTTCAGCTTGAAAAAGGTTTAACCAATGGAAGAGACAGCATGGAGAAGGAAAAAGTAGGGGTGAAAGTAGAGCATGGTAGGAGGCCTCCCTATCTCTCAGATATTTAGGGGATTCTTGGCAAAGGTGCAGACTTCCTATAAAGTATAAGTACTTAATGGTAAACCCTTGTGAAAACTAAGATCCTCTGATTGTAGCTGAAGTTTCATTCAGACATTGATGTGGATGATCACAGCGCACATCTGCAGCCTCTGATGTAGAAAGGCCACTGCTCTGCTGTTGTATCTGTATACTTCCTCACCTACAACTGGGAGAATGACTGAAAACACCATCACAACTTCCACTAGGGGTAGTGATTCCAAATACCAGTTCCTTCCCTGTGTGCTTGAAATCAACATAACTGCTCAACAAATTCCCCTTATAGATTTAGATTAGTTAATAGTACAGTATTTGGATAAATCCACAGCACTGACCATTTTAATAACTGTACTGAGAATGTAATCATCAACCCTTCTCACTATTGTCTTCTGGCTAGCTTATTGTACTGCATTTTCAAACCAAAATGTTTCATAGAACAGTACCTGAAGACCCCCTCTTTGGAACTGTAAAAGTTTTATGAGCATTACGTTCTCTCACAGAGCAAACAAAATACATCCTTTCATACAGGTGTCCATGTTATTTTTTCACTTTGCACATCCAATGTCCTGAGGAAGGAAATGACATCATTACATTACAAATTACCACTTGCAAGGCACCACAAACCCAGCATTAGCTACTGGGATTGTAGGAAGGAAAACTTTACCAAGAAACGCTTTAAACATATTTATATTGTAGTACTTTTTAAAGCTCTTCTGAGAAGGATTCTGATTTTATGGCTAATAAACAATGCCAGGTGATAGAAAATGAGAACAACAGGGCTTTATCTATTCAGTGTTACATTGGGGGACAGTGGCTTAGTGGTTTATACCACCAGGGTATGGGGTTTGGTTCCCTCTGCTTGCGTGCACATTTTATGCTTTTTTGGTTTCCTTCCAAAGACCTGCACCATAGACTGATTGGCATCTCTAAACTGTCCGAAGTGTGTGAATGGGTGTGTGTACAATTTATCCACATCATGGCTTGGCACTGCATCCACAATGCTTCACTCCTTGAGTCCACAGGGATAGGATCCATGCTCCCTGAGACCCTATGTAGGATAAACAGAAAATAAAACAAATGGATGGATAAATGGATAGAGCATTGTTTCCTTTTTCTGGAAAGCATACCAGTAACTACACCGGTAGCTAATTTGATCTGCCTAGCTATTAATATTGTCCAATAACGACTCTTTTTCCCCCAGCATATGTTAGTCCAAGAAACTCATAATAAACTGGAAAACACTAGTCACTGCTCTTTCCTTGGAAGCTCTCGCATCTTCTCACACTTTGATATATCTCAGCTCTGTTAAGGATGTGTTAACCTCATATTTATCTTTCTTGATCACAGCTAGCCTGAAATTTATTTCTTTGTGGATCATTAGGCAGCTGGTGAAATATCACACCCTCACTGGCTGATTCCTTGTAATAGGCAAAATCAGGAACGGTGTCTCAGTTGATCATCATCCCCGAAGTCTTGCCATGTTTTTTTTTTTTGTGATTGACAGCTGCCACTATCAATGGACATTTGAACTGTATTATGGGTAATGCAGGTAATCATCAACTAGAGTAGAAGTCGATTTTTAAAATGGATATCATTTCTTTTTTTATTTTATTTTGCTGCAACTGGCACAGAGGGGAACATCATTACTCAATCAAAAAAAAAAAACGACTAATACATTAATTCAGGTACAGCAAACTTTTTTGCCAAACGTTATTAGTCATTATTAATTTTCTGCTATAGTTTTATTAAGCTTGTAAAACTATATTTGTCATATATTTTTGCATTTGTGTTTTCTGATTTCCGCTTGTTCCACTGAGTCACTCAATGTTACTGAGGAACTAGTAGAGCTACATAGATGATGAAATGTGCCAATTTTTGTTGCTTAAACCCTTTGCAGAATCTCAGGTTAGTAAAAGTCATCCATTCACTGCACTTCATTTAAAAGTGCCTTGTTTCCATGTGAGTTTGCATGTTCTCCCTGTGCCTTGGGGGTTTCCTCCGGGTACTCCGGTTTCCTCCCCCGGTCCAAAGACATACATTGTAGGTTGATTGGCATCTCTAAATTGTCCGTAGTGTGTGATTGTGTGAGTGAATGAGAGAGTGTGTGTGTCCTGCGATGGGTTGGCACTCCGTCCAGGGTGTATCCTGCCTTGATGCCCAATGACGCCTGAGATAGGCACAGGCTCCCCGTGACCCGAGAATAGATCGGATAAGCGGTAGACAATGAATGAATGAAATCAGTTTATTCTTGGTGCATTTTTGAAAAGGTTCAAGCAGAACCTTTGATGAAAGCTAAATCTCTCCAAAATGAGCAGGAGGCACTAATTGGACGCGTTAAATGTCACCACAAGGCGGCGGTGTTTTAGTGAGAGTGAATCTCAGGAGGTAGGCAGTGGGACGAGGGGGAGGAGGAGGAGGAGGAGAGGAAGAGGAGGAGGAGGAGGAGGAGGTCGGGCAGAGTTTGCAGTCTGGCCTCTGCTCCACTCACTCCACTAAACTCCACTCCACTCCAGCACTACATCACTTGTGTGTCGCTGATGTTGGAGCGCACTGCTGAGGGGTGCTGGACTTTCTGAGATTTTTCATTGGAGGACGGAGTCCAAAAGCTCCAGTCAGGAAACGTGTCAGGTTTCAGGGAGCGGGTGGGGGAGTGACATTTCTTCAGGGGGAGAGAGAAAGAGAGAGAGAGAGAGAGAAAGAGAGAGAGAGAGAGAGAGAGCGTAAGAAGAAGGAGGGGAAAAAAGCTCCAAGCTTGACAAAAGCATATGAGAAGACGACCAAGGTCCTCGGAGACTGAGAAGAGCTTTGGAGTTGAGTGACTAGCATGAGCCCAGAGTGTGTGTGCGCGTGTGTGTAGAGCGTGTTTACTGTGCGTGTGTGTGTAGGAGGACGTCGAGACAGCCGCTTTTCACACGTTTTAAAGTATCTTTGGAGGAGCGCAGATATCGGACCATCAGAGAAATCCAGGAGGATCTGAATTTGTACAAGGACGTGAAGGACTCTAACGGAGGAAAAAAATAAATAAATATATATATATATATATATATATACCTTTATTCTCTTTTTGTCTGCTCTGTTGCTTCCCAGAACTGTATGGACGGATAAATAATAATTAAGCAAACTCTTGCGGATTTTTGCGACGCTCCAATCCGGCAATGCTGTTGGCTGCAAAGGATCAGTGATTTCTTTGGTTGCGGCTTTATTTGTTTACCTATTTATATTTTTGTGCTCCGTTTTTTTTTTTTTTTTGCCGACTTGTGGAATTTGGAATAGTGAACTTTTGAGTGGTGAAGTTTGGAGGAAGAAAGAGAAGAAGTTGCTTTTTTCACTCGTTCATGCGGATTAAGAAGCTCAGCGCTCCGGGCCGCAGGAGTAAGTGTCGGGTTTGGGGTGATGTGTTTTTGTATTAAAAAAAACCCAACACACTTACATACAAATAAATCCTAATTACAGATTGCACTGGAAGTGATTTGAAAATGTTTAGAGTAAATGTGTGTGTGTGTGTGTGTGTGTGTGTGCAGTTCTAAGAGGTCGGCCTGTTGCTAGTTGGAGTTTAATATAGGGAAATATTTCAGCATGCCAAATTGCTTTAAAGAGATTTTTTTGTTTTGGATGGGAGACGTCTGATTTTGCATTTGGATCTAATTATAAGAGTGTTGGAGCAACAACCGCTGAAATAAAACCTGGAATGACGGAATTAGATCAAAGTGTAAGATTTTAATTAGCGGGTATGTTTACACAAACACACAAACAAACAAACAAGAAGCACGCCATTGATTTTGTTGTATAACCTACGCTTTAGGTTGGTGAGAAGAGATTTTTTTGCGTTTTAAGGTTGCCTTTTAACCCAGATATTTGTGATCAATAGTGGAGTAAATAAATAATGACTATAAATAGTTATAGTCGCCTAAGTGAAGTCTAAACGCGAGAGATTGCTCGGCTGTTGCTTTAACTGAATGCATGCACCGCATTGTGTAGGAGCCTCGTAAATCTCTGAACGCATTCAGTGAGCTTTCATTGTGCAAATGCAAAGTGATTAGAATGTGAAAGGAGCGCTGATGATTAGCCTTTAGATTGGTTTAGCTTGACTCCATTGTATGCAAAAAAATAAATCAAGAGGTTGTTATTAACATGCTGGTGATAACCGTGTTAAGGCGTGGGTTTTTTTTTTTTTCACTTGAGAGTATGTTTATTTGCAAAACAGCATGACACTGATGTGTTATGAGCTCTTGTGGAGTATTGCATTGGCTGTTTTTTTTTATTTATTTATTTTTACACTTTTGCTTAAATGTGAAACAGTTAAACTTTTAGTAGTTGGCAGTATAGAAATCTGGGACTGTGTAAGCTGTAATGTGAGATGTTTCCCTGCTGCTTCACCCTGAATGCGTGATTCCAGATGATATCACACTTTTTCAGTGTTTTGGAGTCATTCGCCACGTTTGCCCTGATTGTGCAGTAAACGATGAGAGTAAACAGCTAATCAATGGCGCACAGCTGGACTCGTGCACGCGCTTGGGAAGCGCAGCTGGACCGCGCGCGTCCCCGCGCATTTCACGGGCTACGTGTGAAGCTGCCTAGCAATTAGTGTGTCAAACATAGCACTCCACCAGCGACATTGTATTTCTTTTGTTGTAGCCGTTTTGTTGTTGATTTGCACACGGCAGAACAGGCCTGCACTCCTGGGTTTAGTGGTGCATTGTGCGGTTTCGGACATAGCAGTCATTTTTAGAGGAGCTACGTCACCGAAACCACCTCGGCGTGTGTCACACAGCAAACTAGCGCTGAGCTCGAATCTCTGGTTTAATAAGTGACATAATTCACACCTTTTAGGAGAGTGTACTAATTGTTTGACCGTTGTAGAAGTGCACATTTTTGTCTACAACTTTGTGTAGTAAAAAAAAAAAAAGTGATGGTTTCACATCCTGCAACCCCTGAAGCACTCTGAAGCACAGCTGATAAGTAGATTTTTTTTTAATCCTAAAAGTTTTTCTGCTAGGTTTTGCACAAAACGTCACTTTTCCCTACCTTGAATACACGTGTGTGTTGTTTACTAGGCAAATAAAATCAAATATCAGACAGGAGTTGGTTTACACTGAGTTAGTTATGATAGATGTGAATTACTTCAGTTGCAGGTTAGGTGTGTTTGTCAAGCTGAAAGAAAATCTTTTTTAATTCTCTATAGAAATCAGTCTGCAGAAAAAAACAACAATAACTGAATCCTACCAGTCTATTTAAGGTGTGTGGCTGTAAAACAGTAGTGAGATTAGTGCTGTATAGTATGAGTACATTGGTATGTATGTGTGGAACAGCTTGTTCGACAGCATTTAGCGACATGGGATGCGTTCACCCACACACATTTACACACACAACATGCTTTCAATCATGAACTGTAAGTGGATTCATTTTGCAACCCTGTAACAAAATACCCACATCCATGGAAAAGTATACAGTGAAATGAAATATCATGGCTTCAGGATTATAGTACAGGGGCCTCATAACTAGGCTGTGGATACATTTCTGTAGAAACACTGCAGCAATCACGTCTGACTCTGCCTCTTGTTCTGCTTTGCCGCAGGTGATCGGATCCTTCCAGTGGGCTTCAGTTCATGAGCTGCCGTCTGCAGTTCATGGTCGGGTGGAGGCCCTCAGATGGGATCAGTGTCCAGGGGGAGATGGAGGAAAGGGGGATGGGGAGGTGTGTTTGCCACTGACGCCATGCCCACCTGGCCATGGCTCTTGGTTGTGCTTATGCTGATGAGCTTGGCGTCGACTGTCCGGGCACGGCCGCCTATTGTGCCCAGCGAAGAGGTGGAGGCCGCGGTCGCTGAAGGTGAGTGAGGCTGGACAACTGAAAGGATGACTTTTCAATAATGAATCCTATCGGTTTATGATATCACAAAAGCAGAGAAATACACACTGGGTTTGTACCTCCCTTTCAAAACCATGTCTTTTCTCACGTCGAGTTATTTTAATTTTATGGGAGGAAGTGATAGGAAAGGAAAGAATGGGATGGAGGGAAATATCACTTGCAAGAACGGCTCATTTGCGAGCTAGGACTGATCTTTTGCTTGCAGTGTGTTTCTTGTTTTGTTGGAAAATACGAATCTGAGATGGTTTGACAAAACGTTAAAGTGTGAGGTTTAAGAGTTCTTAATCTTCTGTTGCATGAGCAACTCTTCATGTGCCAGAGAGCTAGAGGGCGCAGAATTTTGATTCCATTCCTTTTACGAGAATTGACTTTGTCTGGCGTTTCGATTAGCCAAAATACTGCTGTGTTTCGGGCTGTGTTTTTTTTTTTTTTGCAATATGTTCTATATATTTTCTTCTCTTATTTTCTCTCCCAGTCTTCAGTCTAAATTTAATGACGTTCTGAGCCGTGGACCACACACATACCTGTGAGCTGGCATGCTAGCAGCTCATAGTTTGTTTGGGAGGAAAATAAACCGTGCTTGTTCTCAGAAGGGAGTGACACTGAAACAAGAAACAGTTTCAACAGGATGTGATTTGTCTGGGATTGAAGTCTAAGGGCTGCTAAAGTATCCCACATTAAAAAAACAAAAAACTTTTGAGCTCTCATTGATTATGCAAAGAAAAACCTGAAACATAAAAAAAGCACAGATCTGACTTTTGGGATTGTTTCTGCATGGCTATGGCTGCACTGCATGTGTAGAATTAGTAACAAGAATATCATAAGAGTTCATTCTTACCAACACGTCTTTCCCAGCAGGTGATTATAGGTGTGATTATAGCTGTTGTGCTGGTTAAGTCAATTCTTGGTGCTTTAATCACAATGTTAATTAGAAGGAGGTCTGACAAAGTCATTTTAAGAAGCCCCCCTCTTCACCGAAGCCTAATCTAAATGCTGTTTGCCCTTAGGGCTGTAAAATGTCAGTCGTCTTAAGCGTCTTAAGCAAACGGCTCATGATGTCCTGTGTGTATGAAACGTTCTGCTCGCATCAGTTATAACAAACCCGGTAATTTAATTACTAAACTTACTAAGAAGATTTGCACTTCTTTTCCCATATTGTGGGAGAGTGTAGTGGGTCGTATGATGAAAGATTAAGTGGCCAACAGGAAGTGTCATGTGCTGTGGAGGTTTTTCAGCACTCAAGTAGTTGAGTGGGCAGGTAGGCATAAAAAAATAGATAGCTGTCCAATTTAAAAGCTCTAACACAAGTAAAAAGGAACATGCAGTGTTGTTTTGATTGCATGAAGAAGAAAAAATTGTGTGGTGGTTGTGACTCTCATGTGAGTAGTTAAGTATCATGTTAGCACGCTACAGCCAAGTCACCTGCATACACACACCCACATACACACTGCATGGAAAGGCAAACTTTTAGATTAGTAATAGGTCTCGGGAGAACCGTGCCGACCCTGTGCTCACACATATCCTCTGGAGCTTCACAGGGAGATAATGTACTGGCATTGCCTTCTTCAGGTATTCAGATCTGCTGCTACTTTGCATTTCATTTTCCATTGAGAGTGTAACACTAGAGGCTCATCTGAGCGCACCCCGGATTCACTTAAGTTATGCATCGGCTCGCCTGCTGCGCTCCAGCTGTTTCACCTCTTACTAAACTCCAAGTTATTTCCAAACATTGTTGGTTTTTTTTCCAACTGTCATTTTTTTCTATTTCTAAGATTTATGAGGAATAATCCGAGTCATGTGTTAGTTGTTGGGAAGCAGTAGGAGACCAAGAAGAGCCCAGTGTGGAAGTGTGGGAATATGAGAATAACTAAAATGCACAACAGCTAAAAATCGAACATGGTCTGGAGTACATCAGGATCAAAGTTTCTCTTCGTGGTTCTTCTGATTTGCAAAAAAAAAGAAAGAAAGAAAGAACAACCAAACTACCAAACCAGATCCCAGAGCTTTTGGTTTACATCATTGTTTTGGATTAGATTTATTACAATTGATTTGTATCTCAGATAGAAGAAGACAATGCTTTTAAAATCCTGGTTTGGAAATCTTACCTAGCTCCCGTCATCCGCCTCATTTTACCCCTGTAGGTCTGTCTGTTCTTAACTCCTCCCCTCTGTTGAACCTGAACGTTCCCACTAAATTCTAGAAAGCTCTGAAGCTGTAACTCCAGTTCAGTGCACACACATGACACACACACACACGGTAATGAGATACACTGATTACTGCTTCAGCAGTTTTTCTTTTCTTTCTGTTTTTTTAATTTTATTTTATAGAATGCCAGCAAATATTTATACCAGTTTATATTTTCTGCAGTAATCTGTTCCTGGCTGGTTTGGCCTGGAAGTCAGCATGAACCATCTGAGTTTGCTTTCCTGCTTTAGCCAAAATGTAAACTTTGTCCATTGAGTTGAGTCAGAATATTGTTTAAAAGTTGGAGAAACCCTGAGCTTCACATGAAAAGGATTACACTCAGAGCTTCCGTAGCAGGAACTGATTGCTGTGTTAATCCTGAACACCATTCGAACCGTTATAACACTAGACTGGTGCTATAAATGTATCTTCTCACGCCTTTGTTTTCCCTTGATGAACATGAGGACACTCTCTTTCTAGACAGCTGCTGTTTGGTAGCTGTGGATGAGGATGTTAATAGCCAGAGTTATTTTATGGGGTTGTCTGAAGGTGTGTCGATCCTTAGGTTCGAATTTGCAATTAGCGAGTTAACTGTACTGTGTGACACCTGGCTCCAATAAACATGTTGCTGGGCACAGCTGGCAGATGCTGTGGAGTGGAGGCTGTGACCATGTGACCAGGAGTTGTAAATGTTTGTAACGTTCTCATATAAACCTAGATGATTGTTATATTCATGTTATAGCACCAGGTTATTACTGGTGATTGGTGATGGCATTAAAATCCATGCCCTGCATTGGTCTCGGCTATATTTGGTGGGAAAATTGAGGAGTAAGAGGACTCTGGGGAGGCCTCAGATTATCGTCTGGAAGACGGTTGCCGTGGATGCCCCGAGAGATTTGTGCCCTTTGGCTGTGCACGCATTGTCCTGACGATAAAGCCGGCAAAAATTAGAATTTGAAAAGGCGTTTGGAGATTAGAATGGAGAAGTTGTTGGGGATGGGGTGGGGGGAGAGAGAAAAAGGTAGAGTCTTACAATCTCAGTGGCCTACTGGGAAAAGAAAGGGTGAGAAAATGAGGAAGGAGGAGATGGAAAACAGGAACTGGAGCTTGGTTAGGTTAGGGTGGGTTGGGTGGAATGGGGGAGGTTGGGATGTTTGTGTTTAACTTCACTTGTCGATGGAAGTTTTACGATTTTGTTATCAGTGATGTGGGAATGATTTCCAGAAACACACTGTGAGGTGTTATGTGTCCGATTCGAACGGCGTCCTTATCGGTTCAATTCTCAATCGCTTCTCCAGCATCCTAGTGAAGGAGGTTGGTGTGAGGATTGGATGAGATGATTTGAAGGAAGCTTAAATTACATGCTGGTCCTGAGGTGCAAATCAGAAAAAGAAATAAGAAGAACAGCAAGCAGCCATTACACCTGTCTCTATAGTGACCGCTCTCTTGAACTCTTGCTTCCCTGGAGGCTGTTTTTCTTCCTTTAACATCAAGCTAGAGTCTGTGTAAAGGTATTGACATCTCCTTGTGTTTTCCCATGAAGAATGAGAAAATCAGAGGACGGCAGGGGGTCCAGGACAGAGTCATGGGGTCACGAGGGCAGGGTCGAGAGGTGACGGAAGGAAAAAAGGAGGTGTTGACGGCATAGAACAGATGTGGCAGGATTTGAAAGCAGGAAACAGACATGACGAACGTTTAAGAGGATGAGAGAAAAGGAATTCTGAGATGTTGCTTTTTTATTATCACCTGGACTGAGAAAGGTTAAGTGCCTTCTCTTTTTTTTGTATGTTGTATCTATTTTTTTCAAGAGTGAGTCCTAAATATCTTTAGGAAGTATTTTACCCACGGAGAGCTCGTCTGATCTGTTTTGCTTTTCTGCCTGTTTTCTGTTTTTTCCTGCCTTTATATTGCATGGGACTAGAAATGCTCAGGCGTCTCTTGCCCTTCGCTCATACGTCTCCTTTTTTACCACCTAAACAATCAACCTCATTCACTATGTTTAAGCTCACTTTCCAGTAAGTTGCACGCCTATGATGTAATCCAGGTGTTCGAATGCTCTTGTAGTAAATCTGACGTGACGGGGCTTGAGTCCGAGGCTTTGCCCCTCTCACCTACATGTCTTCAAGATCATGCCACAAAAAGTGTGTCCTTAGTTCTACTAGACTATTGTGCACCAGGATAATGAGTCTCAGGTTGGAACAGACGACGTGGATCTGTGCCGTGCTCTTTTATTTTTTTTTCGAATCTGCCTTTGATCGCACAATAGAAGGAAGCACACAAGCGAATAACAGTTAACTAACCGCTCGCCAAACACGGGCCTCCGGAAACATAAGGCGCTGAATACAGTTCCCATCAATCAACTGCCACATGACCGTGCAGTTGAAACAGCCAGTTTAAAAAAAAAAAGGACTTAATTATTTCCGGAACGAAGGAAAGCCAGGGAAAGGTGGAGGAAGGAGCCAAAAAAAAACAAAAAACAATAAAGTAACTGTACCTGTATGGGGAAATATGCCTGGAAGGTTGAGATGGTCAGGCACACTCCCCAAACCCCCTTCAGTCGCGAGTGTGAAGTGATCTGGCTTTCCCCCCGTTTTTCAGAGAAGGCTGTTATGACTCACATAATAGCGCAGGAATGTCGCTGCAGGAGAGGCGTGCAGGAAAGCCTGGGAGTGCCGGCTGCACCTTTAATTAGTGCCTCATCTAATCAACAAGTTCCACCATGCTTTTTCTCATCCAGAAATACCTTTAGTGACTCCGAGCTATTTCTTTTTCTTTCTTTTTAAAAAAAAAATCTGCAATAAATTTTTTGATCCTGCATTTAAGCATCTTCCTGAACAAATATCTTTATCACATTTCTTCAACAATACTTGGAAATATTAAACACTTGGAAGATGATTGCATTATTTTATTTTTTCAAATTTTACCAGAGTCCAAAAAATCAGGATTGAATTTCTTTGTTAAACTGCACAGTGGTGGTTATGAAAGTAACCATTTGAAAATAGACAATCTTTTACTGTTAAGAACTTTAATAAACATTTCTCTATATTTCTATAGTTTTTTTTCCCACACACACGCTTCTATCTGTTTATCTTGTTTAAGGGGTCCTGACTTATTTTATATCAGACTTGCAGCAATAAAATAATTTTCTACTGATTGAAAATGTCTGATAAATCGATTAGAATTCCCTGTGCAAAAAAATTACTCAGAATTAAACATAACATATACACAGAAGGACAGAACTACGTGTTTTTCTTTTTCCGCTCACTTCTCCTATACAAAACTCGCCCGGAAAAATGGGAGGGTTGCGTCAGGAAGGGCATCCGGCGTAAAACATTTGCCAAGTTGTCGTGTGGACCAGTTGGTCCGCTGTGGCGACCCCGAACAGGGAGCAGCCGAAAGCAACTTCTTCTCTTCTTCTCCTATACAAAACTCGTCTTTTCCTCTGAAGGTGTGTCCGCTTTCCTTTCCTTTAGTTAATCGCGTCCGTTAATTGAGAGACAAAAAAAGTCACTTCCTGCGTCACTTGCATGCTGCATCGTTTAACGCTTCATTAACAGCTGTGATGGATAGCATTATAAGCGCTTATTACGTTTTTTTATGTTTGTCTTATGCAGCCTTGAAATGAATAACAGATGGTGGAGGAGAATCTGATTTCCCCTCGACTCTACCAGCATAAATTGCACATAATTGGTCAAACGAATAAGCAGGATTGTGGACTTCATTTGGGGCGAGAGTGGAATTGACAGGAAGGAAAGAAAGAAGAAAACCAAGGACATTTGCAATGGCAGTGGAATAAATATGGAGTGATTTTTCTGTGCACAAATCACCCTTTCTCTTTACATATGACCGCATGCTTAAAAAAACATTTCTGTGGATGTAGTTAAATAAGATTTCGGTTTACTGAATATAGGACTGCGACATTACAATTACTGTTATACACTGTTCTGGAAAGTTCTTTCTTGATTGCAGACCCAGAACAATCATCTTTTAAAGTAAAGGAAAATGTTTTTTTGAATTGTGAATTATGAAGTCTAAAGTATATGTCTAGAAGTCTGGAAGATGTAACCGGATCTCCTGACCAGCACAGTTTAGAAAGCAATGGTAGCGAGCATGAGAACTCGAGTACTTCAGAAGCTTTACTTTGGAATGCCAAAATCATTGGCATGATCATAGATCATAATGCGAAGGTGAATTGGTTATCAAAAACGAACAGCCTCAGTCCTTTTTTGGTGCCTGGATTTGCTTGCTTTTTTTTGCGCTTCTCTTTTCCATTCCAGAGCTGGGTCATGATGATGTTCTCATGCTTTCGCTTGTTTTCTCTCTCATGTCACCCAGACTGCATTTTCCTTTATTCCTGTGCACTCTGTCTCACCTGCTTTCTTTTCTTTCCTCTTTCCTCTCGCTCGCCCCTACCCTTGCTCTGCAGAGCCTTCCGTCAATTCCGAGAGCTCTAAGGCCACCGTGTGCTCGGTGCACCCAGGAGATATTGTGAAGCTGAACTGCCCGCTGCCTGAGGCAGCTGCCATCGTGTGGACCAAAGACGGCACGTCGCTTATTCCGGACAACCGAACGCTCATTGAGCGTGAGCAGCTGCACATCCGCCATGCTGCACCGACTGACTCGGGCCTGTACTCATGCCAGGCCACTGGTGCTAAGTCCACCGATGCGGTTTGCTTCATTGTTAATGTCACAGGTGAGACGCTGCGACCGAAAGAGAACTCTAACCGCCAGTCTACGAGCCAGATTCGGGGAAAAATGGCGAGATGATTTTAGTAGGATTCAGCATGTGTTTATCTTCTGGCTGGTCCAAAACCCCCATTTAGTGTTATTGAAGTGTCAAGATTGTTTTCGGAGTTTGATGCTGTCATGTTGGACACTGCTAGGTGCGAGTGTTAGTAGTGCTAAATGGGAAGGTTCGTTTATTACGTGGAATGCTAACTTTACTGTCTGTTGTCTTTAGCTATGCTTGTTTCTGGACATTCAATTTCCAATTTTCCAATAGATTAAACATGCAACTGCAATTTAAAATAAGCATTCCTTTGAATGAACCTTTTAGAAATTCAAGTAGCTTTTGTAGTAGTTGGTTAAGCAGTAACAATCATGTTAATACTTCCATTGCCTACATTGTTCCTTGATTTGTCAAGTAGCTGAAGTATTGCATGAATATAGAGACCGAGCTGTCAAAGCAGGACGGTTACAGTTTTGCCGGTGCTCTTGCAGATACCATCTCATCCGGTGACGATCAGGACGACGCTGAGCGATCGGATGATGTCGGGGCAGACACCGAACAGATGCGTGAGTATCTGTGGGGGATTCATTCACTTAAGGTATTAGTGTTGGGCAGGGGAAGGTATCTGAGTGACTAGTTGTGTCTAAAAGGTTGTCAGGAAGTGTTCAAATGTGGTACAGAAATGCCTTAAGCAAGTCCTCTGACTCTTGAGGAGTGCTGCTTATCTGAGCGTCACTCCATGTTGGGATATTACAGAAAAACGTGCATTCCTGTGGATAAACAAAAGGAACAACATGGCTGTGTATAATAGAAATTGTTCTACCATATAGATCTTTGTGGCTAGTCTTTTCTGCCTGCACTCTATACAGAACAGAGAACAGATCTCTCTTGTTATTTTCCATGAGGTTGGTTCGTGATGTGTTTTGTCACAAATTCATCATTTTTTCACCTCAAAGCGTGGTGGGTCTGTTGATAGAAGAGCATTTCAGTATGGTTGCTTGTCAAGAGATTGTCACCAAGCCTTTTTAGACTCCGAGTAGAGCTCTGCATAATGTCAATGCAGACACATTCCTGGCATTCCTCTGCTGTTCTTTTCCTCTTTCTCCTACTCTTTTTCTCTCAGGTAGCTTGGCCGAGAGGCGCCCGTCAGCCAGACTTGTCCATTATGGAAAGCACCCATCTGCTGTGTGTTATTTACCTGAAGAGAGACGTGTTTGGAATCGGGTTCAGGCTCAAAGAGTGCAGACAGGAAGTAACGATGTGTGCCGGTGTGGTCTGCTCTGACATTTATCATGTAGTGCGATAGAAAGCAGGAGACTATTAGATCTATTAGAATTTTGAAGTAGAAAGGCAAAAAAGCAAGGAGAGAATTTTGACCAAGACAAGGACAGAATTACTCCCATAACATTTTATTCAGAACACACTGTTTTATAAACAAAGCAGAATCTGTTCTGGCACTTCATATAGATTTGGCATCTTTCACCAATTTAAAATGGTCTGTAAATAAGTGGAGTGGTGGTGGGGGGAGATGTGCTGGAGGAAGGTGGGGGGGTAGAAAGAGAAAAGAAATGAAGCCATAAGCTTTTTAACTAGCAAGCTCTGGTTTGGATCAGGACCAGAACTTGTCTGTACGTGCACTGTGTTGTTCTGGCCTTTGGCAGAGGATGGGGGTGGTAGTGAAGGTGGGGAGGGAATTATTGCATGAGGATGGACAGGGGGAAGTTTGGCAGTGTTTAATAGTGCGCTTGAGGCAGTTTTGGGCTCGATGGTTTGGAACAGTGCCTAGCCGAACCACTAAGAACTCTTTCTTTGCGGAGTGGGCCTCAGCAGCAGCACCGCGCTAGCATATCTTCTTCCTCTTTTAACACCGTGCATCGTTTTGTGTTTGGCCACTCCGGCTATATTGGAGTAGACATCTCTGGGCAAAAGGCTTTTTGCAGACTTTTCCGGTTTCTCTTCTTGTTAAGAGGGAGCAGTGCTGCTGAGATCTGTGAGGTCCTCGTAGAGGTTTTGAAGAGTCTTTGTTGACTTTTTAAAATCTGTTGGCCCAGCAGCTTGGGAATCATCCTACTGCTTGGGTGCTTTTGCTTTTAATAGCATATATTAGCAAATAGTAAAAAATAATAACAATGCAGTAGTGCTGGAACAAGTATCAATAGGATACCGGTAACTTCTTTCCATTAGTTCATATGTCAGGCACTTGTAACAAAAAGTGAAGAACCAGCCACTGGATTAGTGGGTGGATGTAGACGCTTTCTCTGGGGTTTGGGAGGGCAGCTGCTTTGAAATGTGGCATATCCGGGCAGGGGCCATGGGAACGCAGACCTGCCACCCTTCTTGCCCAAGGGTCATCTTGTTCACCCTGTCTTCAAATCTTTGACCGCTGAGCATCTAAGCATTGCAAGATCCTTAGGAACCTATTGACAGAAAGATACCAGGTGTCCTGTTGGTCTGCAGGTCAGGCAGGTCAGAGGGTTAGAGTAAAAATAAAGGGAGATAGACAGAAAGGACAGAGTCCTGCAGAGTTGATGAGACCCAGAGGAAGGAAGTAAAAACTGCGATTGCATGTGGAGAGAAGGAAGAACTCTCTATCGTCAGAGAGAGAGAGTGAGAGTGAAGGGAAACCAATTGGCATGCCTTCACCCTAGAAGGAAGACCTGTGTTTACATGTCTGGTATCAAGTTATGCTGGAACTTTCCGGTTCACACACATTAAGATCAGCCATATATGGTGTGTTGTAGTAATTAGGACCATTCCATGAGGCAAGATTGCTACTGCTGTGTAAGAGTGCAATTATTCACATTTTAGTTATTCACGTAATGATTTAAGAAAGATCTTGATGCTTTGAATTTGAAAGGAAAACTGTTCTTGAGAACTCGAATCCAAAGGAGGGAAAAAAAGACAAAAGTGAATCCTGAATTTGAAAGTAGAAAGCTAGGAATATGGAAAGTTTATTCCAGTGTTTGGTTTCAAGTGCTGATGGGGTCCCTGAAAGGAATGTGGACGCAGAATTTCATCAAAACCACATGTCCTTCCGTAGTGTTCCCTGTAAGCCCCAACTAACAACCTCACCATCCGACACTCGCTTTTTTTTGCCATGCTAAGAACAGGAGCTACATTCCTAATGAGTTGAAAAAGAAACCGTTCGGCCCAAGCAAAGGAAATCGAACTGGATGGTCCCATTCTTCTTGGCAAGCCTCCCTTTCTTACACCCTCCACCTCCTCTGGCTGTTTTTTTCCCTCTTCTTTCTCTGACTATCGTGTTCTAGAGGGAAAGCAAATATGGTTTTATTTAAGCCGTTTGGTGTGAATTGCACGGTGACGCTGGCTACAATGGGCTTTGTTGTTAAGCCGATCCGGGAGTGTGAATAACAGTTTGGATTTGCCTTCTTGTCCCCTTTGGCTTTGGCCTCTGCTCTCCTGGTGTTTCTGCCGAGCTTGTAGGAACAAACAAAATGTGTGTTTATGTGTCTTTTTAATCGGCTGTTGAGGTCATTCGCAAAATCACGTTTCATATGGATTTATCTGAAGGTTTTTAACAGTTCAGACATGTACTTGAAGCTTGCTTGAAATGAGAAATAATGTTTATACTGAAATGTCCACGATCCATGATCTGGATGTAGTGTTAATAAAACTCCCAAGGTATTGGCTTTATAAAATAAATAGATTATATTTTATCATGTACACATCTACAAAGACTTGGCAATAGTTGGCTAAGTATATTGTTGATCTAATGATAATGTTCTAAATACATATTAGTGGACACCTGAAATCTGTAAGAACTGAAAATCTGTGTTCTACATAAACGCATCATTTTCTTAATGATTCTTAATTTTCAGCAAGCAATGCTAGCAAGTGATTGGGACACTTTTTTTTTTTGCTTTTAGGGGCACCACACTGGACCTCACCAGAAAAGATGGAGAAAAGGCTCCACGCTGTACCAGCAGCCAACACAGTGAAATTCCGATGTGCAGCGGTGGGAAACCCAGTACCGACGCTACACTGGCTCAAAAACGGAAGAGCTTTCCGACCTGAAGACCGCATGGGTGGCTATAGGGTACTAACACTTAATACTTCCCATACTTTAACAGTATTCCTAAGCACAGGCACTCTACATTTCACACACGTGGTAACAAATGTTGGAGAAAGAGACATGGTGAAATCAATCTCGATAAGAAATCAGTGTTGAAATGCTAGTAAGGCAGTTTGTTTCCATTTTAATTAAAGTTCTGACTAAACATTCCTCTGAATGTACCCAAGGTGAGGTCACTGGTGTTAACAAACAGTCTAAAGCGCTGTATTTGTGTCTGGCCCCGACTCGACTCGACCCCTCGGTTAATGTTTAATAGATTTAACTGGAACAGTTTGTTGGCCAGATTTCCTCAACTAGTGATCATTTGTGCTTGCTGGACGAAGATGCAGAGATTTTGCTCTAAAACCGACAGATTTTTACAATGTTAGAAACAATGGCATACACTAAACTGCTTAATATCAAAGAATAGATTGTCTAAAGTTTTCATCAGATAAATTGCTATTTTTAGAATGTGTTTTGATAAATTAAACCTTGGTTATTGTTCCTGCATCATACTACAACTCCGCAGCGCTGTAAAGACAAAGAAAACTTCAAAATGTCTCTTAGATTTGATTTATTCGTCATGGAAATACCATGAGACTATGGTGTTTTTAACAAGACTTTGATTTTAGCTAAAGACATTTAAATACCTCCCACATGACAAGCTCTGTTTTCATTAGCTGCTGAGCACAAGGTGGGATTTTAATCTGTATGTTAACAAATGAAATTGTCCAACAAATCCTGTGGTGAACATGAAGAGAAACTTGTTTTTTTTTTTAATATCAGGGAATTTTCTCTTCTATACTGTAGCAAAGATTATGGTACTAAATGCAAGAGTAGGAAAGGAGTGGGATGCAGGTTGGATTTAAAGCATGGTCTGTAGTCACGAGAGTCGCATTCCTAAGGTGGGGGTTCACGCTCTGAGCTGTCTGTCAGCGCGACGCTATTGCTTTTCCCATGATGCTCTTGGATGGAAAGCTCACCTCACTGGCAGGCTTGGAAGAAGTCTTGACCCCCCACTCTCCTCCATTAATTTACCTCCTCTTGCTGTCTCATTAATATTGCTAGGAACTTATTTTTCATGGAATCCTAGTAAGTTTGGACTATAAAGCAAAGCCATTTATGACTGACATAAAGTATGGAATGGATGAATGGAATTGGTACTGAATAAATACTGAGTGCATACCACTAGAGTACTGAGATAGTACAGAGTGAGTTCAGCAGTTGGAGAGCTGGAGTATTAGGGAAGTGAATAGTAAGTGAATACTGAATATGTACAAAATGGATACTGAGAGAGAATTAATATATTATTGTTCAATAGGAGTACTGAGGCAGTATGAATACTGAGTACTGAATGTAATATTATTGTTTAATAGGAGTACTGAGCACTGAATGAATATATAAATTTATAATAGGAGTACTGAGGCAGTATGACTACTGAATACTAAATGAATATATAAATTTATAATAGGAGTACTGAGGCACGATGCCTACTGACTACTGAATGAATATATTATTGTTTAATAGGAGTACTGAGGCAGTATGAGTACTGAGTACTGAATGTAATATTTTTGTTTAATTAGAGTACTGAGACAGTGTGAAATTAGTACTGGGTACTGGTTTGCGGGTAGTGATTAGACAATAGACTGTACTGTTCTGAGTACTGATTTGTGCTTCTTGTGCAGGTCCGACATCAGCACTGGACTTTGATCATGGAGAGTGTGGTTCCTTCTGATAAAGGCAACTACACCTGCATGGTGGAGAACAAATACGGCTCAATCAACCACACCTACACTCTGGATGTAGTTGGTGAGTATATGTGTTCCTCTTTCTGAGGTTTATTATACAGGTGTGCATTGAGTGACTCTGTGCACGAGTGTGTGTGTGTGTGTGTGTGTGTGTGTGTGTGTGTGTGTGTGTGTGTGTGTGTGTGTGTGTCAGTGTTGGTCAGGCAGGTGCAGGTGGACTGCATCTCAGAGGAGGGAATGTTGTGACACTGATGCCAACTGCTAAATAAGGAAGTTGAGAAATGGAGACTCAGACATGAGCAGGTGTAGTGTGTGTGTGAGTGTGTGTCTGTATATGTGTGTGTCAGTGAGTATGTGATGCTTGAAAGGGCAAATTATTGGCCGTAAGATAAACCAATTCCTGTACTTAAAGGACAACTCTACCTTGAAACATTTATATTGAAATATTTGAACATTTGGGACATGTTTTGTGATTCTGTATTTTTTTACGATCAGTTGCATTCAGATGATTCAGATACATGGTCTGTTTCAAATGTTCCGCTTGCATGGTCTACTAACAAACTTAGATCTGAATGGGAGATGAGATGTCAAAAGAAGCTACAAAAAGCAAATCTTCTGTTTTTGCACTGTGTTTAGCGCTCTACCGTTCAGCATGATTTCCATTGTAACCATGTTTAAGGGAGTATTTTCCAGTGATGTCCAATTCCATGTGAATGAGAAATCCACTGGAGAAGTAGTTGAGCTAGCAAACATTGGACTCCAGCACTATGATACACTCAGAGTAGAGACTCGATATGCCAGAAGACGAGCATGATGACATCGATGCTGGAAAGTTGGATGCTTTGGAAATCTGTTCGAGCAGGTAGAATGACACTGTAGGAAATTATTAAATAATATAAAAGTAAAAAAGCAAGTTGATCACAGTGGATTTATCCTTTAAGATGCGATTAGACATGAACTGAAATCTTCTTTATTTAAATAATGACATCATATACTTTATATTGAAACTATCTGCAATAAAATTGAATATACATGTTTAATGATAATATATATATATATATATATATATATATATATATATATATATATATATATATATATATATATATATATATCAAGCATTCTTCCAAATTTTGTCAAAAAGAATGAAATGGGTCATTTTGACCCATACAAAACCGAAGGGCTAAACAAGCTGACTGAAGAATTTCAAGTATGTTTGAGGTCTAGCTTGTATTTGTCCAAGACCATCAGAGTGTTTTTATAGAGCAGTATCCATACTAGTACCATACACTGGCAGTCTAAAGCTGAGACAAATAAACCGCTCCTATTCATGGCCCTGCACTTGGAGACGTAAAAGCAGCCTTTCAAATTGCATTACCGCTGTTTTACTGGCCAGCTCTTAAGTTGGTTTTTGACCAAGCTCCAGCTTGTCCTCCTAACATATAGCGTTAAAGAAGGACTTTATTCTTGGGAGTTTATGGAAGAGACAGGGGTCAGAAAACTGGCCAGTGTTAATTCCCCAGAGTTCACTTAAAATGTAAAGTGCTTGTTTGGATTTAAATCTGTTTATAAGTACAGTAGGAGTTGGTTTGATTCTGACAAAGTTGAACTCCCTGGCCATTTTACTGTGCATCAATATGAGAAGAAGAAAGAGGAATAGACACACAGAGAGAGAAAGAGAGAGAGAGTGTTTGGTGGAATTTGAGTCGTAGCTAGTGATGTAAGAGTCTGAACTGGCTGAAACATCAAAGCCAGACTGAGTCCAAAGTACTGGAGCTTCTCAAAGGTAACCAAAACAGCCTAATTATATCTGTTTATAGTGGCTTTCTGCCAGAGCACAAGCTCACAGCATCATCCCCTATAAGCAATCCCACCTACTCTATGCATATTCCCACTCTATACATGTGGGAAGGTCTAAGAGTTTGACCTCACTACCATTTAACTGTTTTCTAGTTTCCCTTGATTCAATTGGAATAATACTCAAACAAATCATTATTTACTATAATAAGAGATAGATTAAGAAGAGATAAGCACTCACCTTGTCTTCAGATGGTCATGAGGTCCATTATTGACAATGCCAAATCCATCCAAGTCCAAGAGCGCAAAACTGGCCATCTTTGTAGGTGGGGAAGAGGGACACTAGAGTGAAACACAAGCGCTAGCCCAATATTATGACAACGTTCATCTACACACTGATACTATGGCATTTAAAGAAACCTTTGCCTCCTCATGCTCTCTGGCTATGAGTTTATCCTGTTTAGGAGGGTTTTGTATAAATGAAGGAAGAGTAGTCAGGAAGAAGAGCTACATAGAAGCTAACCAAAAGAAGTCATTAAGCTGTCGCTTAGTCAGCCCAGGTATGTGGAAGAGGATAGAGCTTTCTTCTAGAGTAGCTGGCTTCATTTGTGTTGGTTTATAGCTGTTGTGTGATTTAGCTGATGGGTATGAATTGGTGCAAAAATGGGCGAATTGGGGTAAAATAAAGTTTCAGTAATTGTAATGTGTTACATTTTTTTGCCTTATTTTAATTAGATTAGGTTTTATATGTCCACCTTATATAAGATTCTTTATAATCTATAGACCAGTGCCTAGTGCACAGTGAGCAAGACTTTGTGACTCTTTGCCTGGTACACACTGAGCTAGACTGTGCTTAATGTGTCTTCACTTCATCCGCCTCGTCCCTCACAATCTCTGGTCCGATGACGCTGACCGCTTTCCAACCCTGCCCAGGCATTCTGGGCCAACTTAACGGGTTAAGCAGAGTTCAGCGGTCTCGCTTGGACACACTGAGCCAGCCTGTGCATGCATGAATAATGACATAATTGATAGATGATGATCTGTGGGTGAGGGGGTACTTGTTGATTTTGTTTGGAATTAATTGGAATTAAGGTTATCGTCTGCAGATGAACACCGGCATGGTAAGGAGGATTTGTGCAGAGTGTGTTTCCTTAGCTATTGAGGCCCCAAAGATTATTGGGATAGCGGTTTTTACCACTGTGGTCATGGTTGTATAGGTGCTAGACAAAACGGTTGCGTTTCTGGACTTTTTCGCACAGCTAATGCACTCTCACCATTTCCATTTTCAGAGCCTAGGGTGGAGCAAGAAATTCCACTGTGTACTGGCATAAGCTTAAGATTCTCTTTCTTTCTACAAGACTTATTTACAGTCAAAGATGTAATTAGTGTGCGAGAGAGACTGTGTGTCAGTATTCGCGAAAGCAGAGAGAGGATTTGTGAGAACGTTGGTATTTCTTTCAAGTCTACTAGCAACTATAAAAATAACCAGGATAAAAAATGCACCTTGGTTGCGTTCCAGCCAGTTGTGCAGGTCAGATTCACTTCTTGTCAAATGAAAAAGGGCAGGCGGAGTCTGAAACACCAACAGATGAGCGATAAAAAAGTGTACTGGGCCCCCCACAATTTCCACCCCCCCTCCCTTTCCCTCTCATTCTCTGTTTAACCTCATCTTTCTTTTCACTCCCCATCTGCTGAGAGCCCTTTTGCCTTTTTCCTTCTCTGACCCCATCCCCCTCTTTGCTCTCCTTCTTTCCCTCTCTTTTTACACTCTTTTGTTGGCTTTTCTTTCTGTCTCCACTGGTTCTTCACAATGCTCCATGCAATCCCAGTATCATCCCCCAAACACACACACACCATCAGTAACCCTCCAGCATTGCCCTAGCTGACGTTTTAATGCTTCTTTGGGAAGGGTTATGTGAAAATGCAGGAAGACAGGTCAGGAAGACGAGTTACTTTCAAAAAGGTTGTAGATGTTAGTGAAACCAGGGTAGAAAAAAAAGTGCGCTCAATTACAGACTGCCGAAAATGTTAAGTGCTTTATGAGCAGTGTGGCAAAGAGGCTCAATTGAATACAGAGTGAATGCAGTTGTGCTCCACCTTAGAGATTTTCTTCAACTGCCATGTGGAGGCCACACGACAACACACACACACACACACACACACACAATGCAGCTTCAAAGATCTTTTTCCTTTCCTGTCCGGGTGCTGGTTTTTGTTTTGCCCTTATCGCCCGAGATAAAGTCATGGCTTTTTTTGTTTTAGCAGAGCAGGACCGGTGCCAGGAACTGCTCCGAGGCATACAACATTTATTCACACCTTATTGCAATGGTTGTATTACTTCTAATAAACAGTTAGGATGGCAAAGATGATCTATTATTAAAGTGAATGATGAAAAAATAAATGGAAGACATGAGCATCATGTATAATCCCCTTCTTTTCTATGCTTCCCTCAGAACGTTCTCCACACCGGCCCATTCTCCAGGCGGGTCTGCCAGCTAATGCCACAGTGCACGTGGGAGAGGACGCTCGCTTTGTGTGTAAGGTGTACAGCGACGCCCAGCCACACATCCAGTGGCTGCATCACATCATGAAGAACGGCAGCCGATATGCTCCAAACGGAGACCCTTACGTCCGTGTCCTCAAGGTACGTCCTCTTGCTTGGATTTGGTGCACAGTGCATTGCAACAGACATCTGGTGGTCAGTCATTTTTCTTTTTTTTTTTCATCATCCTCAATTGAAAAAAAAAAAATCACCTATTTTTTTTTATAAACTTTTTGCTAAAGGTCTGGCATGGTCATGACAGTGTATTGAGTACAGTGTCAATACAGTGTATTGGTCAATACAGTGTATTGTACAAATTATTATTCTATAAACAAATAAACAAATTTTTTCTGGTGGTGGGAACTTCCTCCTTTTTTCCCAATATCCACATTATTAAACCAAAAGGTTTTAACAGGCTGCTGTATGTGTTTTTTTGCCCCGTGCTATTGCCACTTTGGCTTTGTCGTGGTCCACACTAGAGCTCGGGCATAAACAGCACGGACGTAGAGGTGCTCGACCTCCGCAACGTATCGCTGGATGATGCGGGTGAATACTCGTGCCAGGTCTCCAATTACATTGGGCGGGTCAACCAGTCAGGTTGGCTCACTGTGCTACCAGGTAAAAAGAACAACCCTGGTAAAGAACTTCACCCTCCTTGTCGACCTCCCCTTCCGGTGTTTTGGGTTGCTGTTGTGTTTTTTTGGTGGTGCGTGGTGATCCTGGGATCTTTCCTGGAGCATTTCAGTGTGTTTTGTGTTATTTTTAGGCAGGGTGATCCTAACTGTCCTACAAGAAGCCATGGAAACAAGATTCTCTTCATTCTATTTCTCAATTTTCTGTTCCTACCATCCTTCCTCCTTCCATCACTTCTATCTCTTGTTTTCTCCTGCTGCCTTTTTCTTTCTTCTCTCTTGGTAGCTTGTTCTCCATGGTTCTCCTTGTTGGCTGCATGTTTTCTGAAGAACTGGTGAGGCACTTGTTTGTTGTTGGACCATCTTCTTCCACCCCTACCCTCTTTCTTCAACGTTTTGTGGTTCACCTTTTCTTTTTTCGAGTATATCCCTCTCTAACTCAAGGTTCATCTACGACAACAATCAATGAGTAGATGAGCCTTTTTTTTGCAGCAAAATTTCCCAGTTCTGCTCTACTCTTGGTATTTTGGGGGTTCATTTTTGTTTTATTCCCTCTCTTTCTCCTCTCTTGTCCTCTTTCCATTCTTTTTGATCACACCCCTCCCTCTCTTCCATCGGCTTCCTCTTGGTTCCTCTCTTTCCTGCCTCCCTCTTCTCCCTCTCTCAGACGGCGGGTGTAAACACCACGGATAAAGAGATTGAGGTCCTCTTCCTGCCCAACGTTACTTTCAATGACGCTGGTGAATATACGTGCTTGGCGGGTAACTCTATTGGGATCTCCTATCACTCTGCTTGGTTGACGGTTCTTCCAGGTATACACTACTCGACAACAGCTTCTCCTATTTTGTTGTTTGTCCTTCCTCACTGTTGTGTTATGTGTGAACAGAATGGTTGGAGAAGAGTGGGAGACACTTGGGACTAAATGAGCGTTGATTTTACTAGTTTGATTAGTAAAAAAACCATGAGTATTGTCCAGCCATAGAGAGTGACTCCCCCTCTCTCTCTCATACTCTCTCGCTCTCTTTTAATCCATCTTCATCTCTTTACTAACTTTTGTATTGCATGCTTTACCTACGTTTTTCTCAGGCTCTAATAATTGTCATTTAATTCGGAAAATCCAATGTCTTAATCTGAAAACACTAATACCTTTCTCGGTATTTCCTGAGAAAGTTAATTATTAGAGCCAATTTATCATTGTGTATTGTGAGTTGAATGAGTGTGTCATGTTGCATCATACAGGCTTTGATACATATATAAATATATATAGTATATAGCTTTGAGCCTAAAACTGGCATGCTGTAGGACTCAGGAACGTGTGTTAGATCCAATTTCTGGTCGTGTTATGCTGTTAATCTGAATCTTGGTCTCTTGGTTCCTGCTCCGACTCTCTGCCCCTTCTTCAGCCAATTCGGAAACCCCAGAGCTAGAATATCCACCTGATTACGTAGAGATCGCCATCTACTGCATCGGCGTGTTTCTGATTGCCTGCATGGTGGTGATCGTGATCGTCTGCAGAATGCGCACCTCCATCAAGAAACCCGATTTCGGAGGCCAGCCTGCCGTGCACAAGCTCACAAAACAGATCCCTCTGCGCCGCCAGGTAACAGAAAGTAGATAAAGAGTTCCAGAAACCCTTACTACACACAGACACATACACATACAACTTTTTCGATGAGTTTTTGATGAGGTTATTCTGTTGAGAGTTCGATGCTATGTGTCCACTGATTAGAGTAAGCTGAAAGCAAAGTAACAGTTGGGAAATTGGGATTAGGATACTTTGGGAAAGGGATTCCGAATCCCAGAGTAGGATCCAGTTTAGAACTTGTATTAAGAAAATAAAATGGTTTTAAGAAATTATATACAATATGTGCTTATATACAAATGATTGAGTTTTGAATGAATTAAGCTTCATTTGACCCGTTCAAATGAAATGACATCAGCTTCCTTCGGTGAAGATGTGCAGCCTGGATGGTGAGTAAAGGTAAAGTATTTCCCAAACACGGATTTCAGAACAGTGCTGCAATGACTACTTGTTAATTACGTAATTATTTAAGTTAAGCTATAACCTGTCAGATGCCATACTTGCATACAGTATGTAGACTTCTCTATTACTACTACTATTAGCAATAATAATAATCAGATTGATTAATTAGTGCATGCATCCTTTCACATCAACAGCCTTTAAATTAAGTCACTCACACAAACCCACACACGTGTACACTTAGATGGGGTTTCTGCGTGTCAACTCATATCTCAAAGCACAGGTGATCAGCCATTTCTTTTTCTCCCTGCAGGTTTCAGCAGACTCTAGCTCCTCGATGAGCTCCAGCACGCCGCTGGTGAGAATCACAACACGCAGAAGCTCTGAGCACGAGCATATCATCCCAGAATACGAGCTCCCTGAAGATCCTCGCTGGGAATTTTCCAGAGACAAGTGAGTCAAGTTGGGCTTGAGCATTCGAGCTCTTAAAACCAAGACAGAGTCAGAGACTGAGTCAGATTGAGGCAAGCTGAACAAGTTAGCTCATAATCGGGCTACCTCGTTTCACCGTCTAGCCCTCATTACGCCTAACGATTTAAGTTGAGTAATGGTGCTGTAAAGAACAATTAATCATTCAGGATATCATTCAAGTCCCTCCCCCCGGCTTATAGTTATCAAGCCATGCTTTGTCTCTCCTGTTGATTAGCTTTGATTAGCCATAAAGAAATGTGTAGCTCATGCCAGTCTTGATCTGTGCAGTTCGATTAGTAGCTGTATGAAAAAGCAGCTGGAAGCTCAGATGGCAGTGAATGAAGAGGAAAGCGAGCGCGTAATTTTTTTTTTTACTCGGTCTTGCAGCCAAGTCTGTATTTAGCGAGGTGATGGAGGGAAAAAGAGGCCAGTAAAAAAAAATAAAAAAGGGGTTTGTCACTAGACAGCGTGATTAATAAGGTGTTTAGCTCTCAGTGGACAGCAAGCATGCAGCTTGACTGTGTAGAGCTATGAAGAACACTTTCTTTCCTTTGTGCTCTCCAAGTGAAGTGAAGGGGAAACCCCTTTCTGTAAGTTTCAACACTAATCCTGCTCCTGTTTTTCTCTTTTTTTCTTCTCCTTCTTTTTTCTTTGTAAAAAACCAGTACAGAGTTTGAGCGTCTTCATGTTTTTGTTTATTTAGAACGTTAGTTTTCATCCAATTTGAAAATAAGTAAATAACGTTATACAAAGTCTTAGTGTGTCCCTTTGGCTCGTCATGCCAGTGTGGAATGTTAACATTTAGCATGGCGGGGAAAAAAAAACATAACATCGATTATCTGGAAAACATAACATTGATTATCTGCGGCAGACTCGGGCCAGACACAGGCGGCCTTTGAGAGGCACAGAAGGGCGATTGTGTTACACAGTGTTTACACAGGGAGGCGGAGGCGGAGCAAGCACCTGTCAATCAAATCTCAACCCAGAGGGCTCAGGGCTCTGGACATGAGGGTGGAGGGGTGTGAGGTCATAAAGTCATGGTGACGGCAGTGAGATTGAAACGAAGTGGACTTGTTAGTCTTAGGGGGGCGTGTGCAAATCTAAAAAAAAAAAAACCAAGATAAGCTTAGAGATCATATACAACGTTGTGCTCTGAGAGAACATCCAGATCACCTCAGGCACATTGACTCTCAACCCTGCAGAGCTATAACGTGATATTACTCAGTCTCGCTCTCCGTGTTCCCTGTGGCTCATGTCGAATGTATGCTTTGCCACCGATGACAAAGAGCACCCACTTAACATCTCTGAATTGGTAAACACTACTGCAGTGCGATAATACTGCACACACACACTCATACACACACACACACCTACACAGAAACTGTTATCGTTGCTATCGTCTCCGCTGCTGCCGGTTCCAGTTTAACCTTTTCAATTCGATTACAATAGGCCCGAGGAACAAATAAGTGCCCTTTGATTAACTTTGATAAACTATATTCTTTAATGCAATTACTTAGCTGAAGCTGTAATCTGCTCAAGCAAATCAACCCTAACCTTTTTTTTCTGCTCTTTCCCGCAGGCTGACGCTGGGCAAGCCGCTAGGAGAAGGCTGTTTCGGACAGGTGGTGATGGCAGAAGCACTGGGCATCGATAAGGACAAACCCAAAGAAGCCGTTACTGTAGCAGTCAAGATGTTGAAAGGTATGTGCAGACTGTGAGCATAAGTTTATGACCGTACGAGAACAGTGTATGTTCAGTTTTGGCGGCGGGGCTTCTGAGTGATACAGCAAAAAGGAAATTTAAGGATCATGAAGATGCCACAGGAAGCAAAGTTGCCCCGTACTGTTTACTGGTAAGAGGGACGATATTACAGTCTAACTGTCAACCACAGTGATACTAGCCAATTGTAGGAGTTTGTGAGCTTGTGTATGTGGAAGATGGTAGATCACGCTTTCATCAGAATGTGGCTAGCTTCATGAGCCTTAGTGGAAGTCTCCAGTTTGTAGCTGTCATATGATGGTGTTTTGGTGTGTGGGAAGTGGCAATTATGGAGAAACTGTGGAAGAAATGTAGATTTTTTCTATACATTTTCCCATTTCTGATTTTGATTTTAGTTAGCGCCTCACACCCTCTTGGTTGAGGGTCCGTCTAGGTGTTTTGCATGTTCTTCCATGGATTTTCCTCTGAGTTCTCCTCATGCAGTCCAAAGACATGCCTTGTAGAGATTGGCATCTCTAAGTTGTCCAGATTGAGTGAAAGAGTGAATGTGTGGTGAAAGTGAATGTTTGATGGGTTGGCACCCTGTCCAGTGTGCCTTGTGCCCTGAATCCTCTGGGACAGGCTCCAGACTCCCCAAGACTCTGTATAGTATGGAAATTCAAATGTATACAGGAATAAAAGAAAAGCTAACAAGTAATTCCTTTTCTAATCAGATGATTTGAAGAAAAGAGTGTTCAGAAAGGCAGGAATTAGGGAGAGTGAGAGTGAGGGAAGAGGAGTAGAAGTGGCTGGTGGAGGGCTTAGTGGAGAAAAGAGGACGCTTAAAGGTTATTTGCTGGTGCTGAATGATTCTCAGGTCAGCAGGCTGCATAGTTGCCCCCTCTCTCAGCCAGCTGTAGCAGCTTGTCTCTTCACCTGCACACACACACACACACACACACACACACACACACACACACACACACACAAGAGTCAGAAAGGGGCCACAGGTTTAAAAAAGACATCTTAAACCTAGGGGGTTGTTGTAGTGGTGTTGGTGGTGGTGGGATTTTGGGGGGAGGGTTTGCGAGGAGTGACCCGATGACCTCCTGAAGAGAAAACTGGCTACAACAAAGAAGCCTCCTTAAACCAGCAGACTTTAGATAACAATCTCTTACAACACGCTTTTTAAAAGGCTCGAATCCACAATATACTTAAATATATAAGTTGACCACAAGTACGGACAAAAACAAAACAAA
The DNA here is from genome assembly GCA_033459395.1 of Hemibagrus guttatus. NCBI lineage: Eukaryota > Metazoa > Chordata > Actinopteri > Siluriformes > Bagridae > Hemibagrus > Hemibagrus guttatus. The sequence goes on along the minus strand of JAUCMX010000002.1, from coordinate 7,559,300 downwards.
ACAAGGAAGGAGAGAGAACCAGAGCAGAGGAATTCCTGCCATGCAATTGTGTCTGAGGTGCACTGCTGATCAGAGGCATGATCATGAAAAGCCGACTGTCCTGAGGGTAATTACACTAAATTGAACTAAGCCGTTTTAATTCGGAGGTAGTGAAAGGACGGTTGCTCGGTGTAACACTATAGTGCTGCAGTGAATAGTCCTGGATTCTGGGTAATTATAACCTCACTAAATTGAGTTTTAAAACTGAGTTACATAGGAACCCTATGTAAAAAAAACAAAAAACAACCAAGATTTTGTATAGTCTGACATTTCTTACCACTATTTAGATCACTGCTTAAATTTGTGTGAACATCTGTACGCTCTGAAAAGCACAAAAACTCAAGTTGCATCTCAAAATCAAGCATTTTTGGCCATGATCACTGGCCAATCACTAAAAGAACTAAAGGAGGGACTGATTAAAGTTAGTTCTTGTTATCGCTTACATTATAACAGCTATACTGGAGATTTTATTACTACATGTAACACAAACACACATATAGTAGAAATGGACAAACAGAGCCACTTTTATCCAAAATGTTGCGTTTTGAAGGTTCCCGTGATAAATTTCTTCGCCATCAATGTTTAATAAACACTTAAAAGCATGTAAATAGCTTGGGAATACATGTGTTCATTTTAAACAATTGACGTTTCCCGCTTGTCTTTTGTCCAGACGATGCGACAGAGAAGGACCTCTCAGACCTGGTGTCAGAGATGGAGATGATGAAGATGATTGGCCGGCACAAAAACATCATCAACTTGCTGGGGGCGTGTACACAAGACGGTGAGACGGAGGATTTATAACAAGCACCTAGCAGCACGCTATAGTGTGTAACACAGAACACTGACTCGTAACCACTATGCCTCACAGGTCCGCTATACGTGATAGTAGAGTATGCATCTAAAGGGAACCTGAGGGAGTACCTGAGGGCCAGGAGACCCCCTGGGATGGAGTACTCATACGACATCGCTCGTGTTTCTGAAGAACCGCTTACCTTTAAAGACCTGGTCTCCTGCACTTATCAAGTGGCCCGAGGCATGGAGTATTTAGCCTCTCAGAAGGTAGATGGATGTAAAATAAATACACAGCCATTTTTGTTAAAAAATGTATTGTGCAACATCTCTTATTTTTCTCCTTCTTCTACCTCTCCACGTTAGTGTATACACAGAGATCTAGCTGCCAGAAACGTGTTGGTCACTGAGAGCAACGTGATGAAGATCGCAGACTTCGGCTTGGCCAGAGACGTCCACAACATCGATTACTATAAAAAGACCACTAATGTAAGCCATAGTCTTCTTCCAGATTTCCGTTTATGTTTTTTTTGTGTGTGTTTTTTGTATGGAAATCCAACCCCAATCCATCTTTCAGCAACAACATGCAAATTTATCCTCACATCCCTCTGTTGCGGAGCGCACCCCTCTTTCTACTTTTCTCTCTTTTTTATGTCCCCCCGCCCCCCGTCCCCCCCGCCATTTCTCTTCCTCTGACTTGGCAGGATTCGCAGATTCCCAGGCCGCAAGCGCGTGAAGTGACTATAGTGTTCTTTGCTTATTCGTAGTTCGTTCTCACTCGCTCCATCTCTCGCTTCTGCTCTCACTCTCTTTTCCGAAGCCTTGTTGTCTAAACAGGCTATGAGAAAGGCGAAGGGAGGAGATTTGCGCATTAGCCATAACCTAAACACTTTAGTCCAGCTTTCCTGCTGTTTTCCCACCATTATACTAATCTCTCTCTCTCTCTCTCTCTCTCTCTCTCTCTGTTCTTTCTTTAATTCTCTCTCTCTCTCTTTTTCTTTTTTCTTTCATTGTTTTTTCTTTGTTTATGTCTTTCTGTTTGTCTGCTTGTCTTTCTTTCTTTCTTTCTTTCTTTCTTTCTTTCTTTCTTTCTTTCTTTCTTTATTTCTTTCTTTCTCCGTCTATCTGAATGTCTGAATCTTTCTGATTGTCTGTCTGTCTGCCTGTCTGTCTGTCTCACTCTGTTCATATGGCTGCTCTCTTTCTCTCTCACTCTCACTCTCCCCCACCCTCTCCTCCCTCTATCTCTCTCTCTCTCTCTCTCTCTCTCTCTCTCTCTGTCTCATCAAACATTCAAATAAATGTTAAGTTATCTAGCAGTAAAATGGCCATGGATAAACAAAATCTAATCTCAACCAAAATCTTTATTTATTAATGTTGAAGATGTAAATAAACCATTTCCAAGCAGGTTCTGATTCTAACCCTAAACCTACTACTTTTTAATCTGTGAGCGATCTGTTATCATCACGGCTAAGAAACACTAATGACTGATAGATGGCTTTCTGTATTAGTCAGGTTCCATGCTGTCTAGCTGGCTGGTACCCAGCTAAAAATTAAAACCGAGCCTTTGGCAAGGCTTCCTCATGAGAGAATCTAGAGACGAGACCGAACTTCAAAATTCAGCTAGAGCTACTGAATAAAGCCAGGTGGATGTAATGTGTGAATCTGTGAATCTCTTGCTAGGAATCTGAGGAACCTTTCAAGGAGACATTCTTGCATGGGGTGTAATGAAATTCCTGCTTAATGAGAACACTGGAGTAGAGAGGTTAGAGCTGTAGAAAGTGTGTAGAAGGTTTAAAAGAAAAGAAAAAAAAAAACCCTAAGGGATATTGAAGACTGGAATGGCTCGTGTCACTCGTTTTGACCCCTTGACCATAAAAGCTTTGTCTTCCGGGTGTGTTCGCAGGGTCGCTTGCCGGTGAAGTGGATGGCTCCCGAGGCGCTTTTCGACCGCGTGTACACACACCAGAGCGATGTGTAAGTATGACGATGATTCCACTGAGATAAATACAGTGTTAATAAACATCGTGCTAATGAGACGATTGCTAGTCGAATAAGTACAACAGACTGCCACATGTACCGAGAGGATCGAACTGCTTTAAGATACAAGAACTTTGCTTTGTACTTGTTTTGGTTTCTGAAAGCGAAAGGAAGAGTGGTGGAGTGTTTTTTTGTCTAAAGGAAAAAGAAAGGAGAGTGTTCAGGGCCAGTGCTGTGGCAAAAAAAAAACAACAACCCAGAAAAGATTTTACGCTCGACTTGAGGCCAATGCTGTGTTACTAATCTGGCCGGCTTCAAAGCTCCTCAGACAGGCCGAGCTCTCACCTCAGCGAGGCCCTGGCGGAAGTAACCCCTTCCTCCCTCCTCTGCTCTCCCTCACTCCGTCTCTTTCTTTGCAGCACTTTTTTGGCAACTTTTTTTTCTTTTGTTCGAAGGATGATATAGTCCTGCTGATTATAAGTAACACTTTTCTTTATTCTTTCCTCCCAGAATGAGCAGGCTGATTGAAGGGATTTGGACGGCAGATAGCATATGGCCGTTAAAAGAGCATGACGTGTCCGAGGAAAGAAGTGCGCGTCTGCGTGTTAGTGCGATGTGTGAAGTGTGTGGGCTGACTGTTTGGAGTTTGCTCTTACATTCATGTTCGCTGGAGCGCGAATTTGCGTTTAATGGATTATTATGTGCAGCACAGTAAACTGTGTGTGTGTGTGTGTGTTGGCCAATCGAGACAGATTTGAGAGGAATCTTGGCCTAGTTAACAGCTTTTTGTGTTGCTCCCGTTACTAATTACGCATCATCATCACTCTCCGCTGTAATTGGCTGTCCTGGTAGCCTATTAAGCTTGCAGCCCAGGGACATGACATCAGATTACATTAAAGCATAAATACGAAAAACAAACTGGTTGTTTTTGATGAGTAGCTCTCCCAGGAGGGTTGGGAAAATCTGCTGAGGTTGCTGGAACTGATAATGTGTATTTGTTTGTGTGTGTGTGTGTGTGTGTGTCTGTGTGTGTGTGTGTGTGTGTTTGTGTTTAAGATGCAGAAGGATCTACATTGATTATCTCTGTGTAATAAAACATATTCTCTTTATCACTGTAATTAAAAACAGATACAAGCAAACACCCTTGAAAAGACAAATGGTCTCCAATATTGGGTTTAACCACAGGATATGTCATGACATCTTAATACGAGTCCCAGCCCCCCAACACACACACACACACACACACACACACACACACACACACACACACACACACACACACACACACACACACACACCCCCCCCGACCTTAGCTGAGCGATCAGCCTGAGGTTAGCCCTTGCTTACAAACTGATGCTGATGGATCGCCACACATGTGAAAAGATCACACACACACCATCTGATAAAAGGGAACAAGCAAAAGCAAAGGAGGGAGGAGGAGGAGGAGGAGGGATAGGAAGGGGGGGGCATAAACAAATGCGGGAGTAAACTAAATCAGAGAGCGGGCTGATTGGGGTCCGTGTAATGTGTGTTTTTGGTACAAATGTTTATTCAGCAAGTCGCTACGAAAGAATGATGATGTCATCGTCACATTATTAGTCAGATTTTCTGTTAAAAAAAGAAAAAAAACCTCACTTCCCTGCTCTTCTGCCTTACAGCAGTTTGTTTCCTGTGAGTCTAAACTGATTTGTTTTGGCTCGAACAGTGTGTGTCATTGTGGCAGTCCATCAAGGACAAAGGCCAGCTTTTAGTCCCCTTGAGGCCGGTGTCCACTTGCCACAGGCATGGTCTCATGGGCTGGAACTCCCAGGAGAAAGACTGCATTTAGTCTCCTACAGCCTTTGCTTTGTTAGCTCTGTATAATGACGGTAAAAATGATCGCAATTCCTCGACGACATGAATGCCTCAGTGACTCGGGACTGACCGAGCTCTGATATATGAGTTGGTGAATGTAGAGCTGCGACTTGTTTGCAAGAACGTATGGATAGATGATTAATATGTGAATTTGGTGTGTTATCAGATGGTCGTTCGGGGTGCTCATGTGGGAGATCTTCACTCTGGGGGGTTCACCCTATCCTGGGATTCCTGTAGAAGAGCTCTTCAAACTTCTAAAAGAGGGTCATCGCATGGACAAACCCACCAACTGCACCAACGATCTGTAAGTCATAGCCAGCATGGACTAATATTATACAAAAAACATGTTAGAAGCACTTCCTTTAAAGGTTACCATTACAAGCTTATTTCTGGAGGCTTGTGTATGCAAAACTTCCACTTGCAAGACGTTGCGTCTTTTCCTGCACCTGATTGCTTTATTAATCAATTTTATACAGAAATATTGGAAGTAGAAGCATCTAAGCTAACTATTAAACTATTCTTTTATGCTAGCTATATTTAATACCTTAATGTATGGCTTTATGTTTAGCTAGATGAGGTCCTGCAACATATATCTTCACTTTTGTCTAAATAATACAAATGTAACACAATGTGAAAATGTTATTCTACATTTTGTGAACAGAAGTGAAGGCATACTTTAATTAACGTCGATTTTATACGTGAATCTTTATCCAGTCATCCTTAGTAACTGCCTGGTCAGGGTTCTGATGGTTTATGTTTCAGGAAAGTTAAGTAACTAAGCTGCTGAACTAAATTTGTTTGAAAAAAAAAATCGCAGGCAACAACAAGGATAGTAACCGCCCAAACAGGATTTATAATCACACACCCACACAAATCTCAAGTCGAGAACAATTATATGCTCGAGAGATGCAGTTGAGGTCGAGGAGCCGGATGTCAGAGCTATAAAACACACAGTCTTTTGTTTGTTGTTGACATTTTGGGTTTAATTCTGGAGTTTTCCACTGTTTTTATTCAGTGGGTTGATTAATCAGTCCTTCCGGGACTATGCAGCTTTGTGATCGCAGAAATGAACACAAAATCAAACTCCATGAAGTTCAGAGGAGATTGCAAATTTTCTAAATTACTGCAGATTTTCTGTAGATTTGGGCCAAGATGCGTCATGTGACGTGATCACAACACTCATTCAGCTAGATCCTTCTTCCATTCACGTTGTTTAAACACGCATATCAAGTCATTACATATGTGTCTTCACTGGTAGGAGTTTAAAAGAAGAATCTTGTGCAAGTAGAAAAAAAAAGAAAAACTTGGAAATTAAAAAAGCAGCAGCAAAATCAAGCAATTCTTTGTTAAAAAATAAAATAAAATGAATAAACAAAATAACTAACTAACTAAATAGACAGATAGATAAATAAATTAATTAAATAAATAATTAAATAATTTATTAATTAAAAAAACCCTTCATGAATCCTGGATGAACTGATTCAAAGGAAAAATAAACGTTCCGGTTTAGGCCACACCCACTTTGGTGTTACAGCATTAAACAGATAGAGATGGTGTCATTGTGTTACACTTCTAGTAAGCAACATAGTTAAGTTAACAATATCTTGACTCGACCAGCTCAACATGCTCATCACATCACCGCTGGCTCTTGCTTGTTTGTGTTCTGTTTGATGTCAAGACGCGGCTCTTTTTAGTCAGCACGCTCTCCTTCGTATACGTTATACAAAACACATTTCTCAGGCGGATTGAATTTCTTTTCCGTCTTTCGATTTAATTCCCGTCTTTCAAACATGCGGTGTTAATTGTCAGTTCATAATGACTGACAGATGATACAGTGATGCAGTTTGATTCTCAACGCTCATGAAAAAAATCTTGCACATTGTGTCCTAGCTAAAAATGGTTTTATTACTTGGCAGCTTGGGAGTCACTTTGTATATCCAAGCTAAGATGTATTACACAGCATGCTTTGAGTCTAGTTGTAGTAGGATGGTGCATGATGTCATCTGTTAACTTTAATTTCTCTCTCTCTCTCTCTCTCTCTCTCTCTCTCTCTCTCTCTCTCTCTCTCTTTTCTGATTCGCAGGTATATGATGATGAAAGACTGTTGGCACGCGATCTCTTCACAGAGGCCCACGTTTAAGCAGCTGGTGGAAGATTTGGACCGCATTCTCACGCTGGCAAGCCAAGAGGTGGGGTGGATGGACATGCACACACACACACACACACACACACACACACACACACACACACACACAGTGAAATATACAACGCATATTTCATACATGTCCGTCAGAGCCGTTCACACATCTTCCTGCAGTCCTGGAATTTATCAGCTGAGGTCTTTCCTGGCTTCATCCTGCAAGATTGAGTAAGAATCAGGGAGGGAAATGAGAGAGAGAGAGAGACAGAGTCAGTCAAAGAGGAAGAAATCATAAGATGGGTTTTACAGCAGCGGTTAGGGTCAAGAGTTACACGAGCCCTGATTTGCTCCAGGCCTCAACCCTTGCACTAACATTGCTTCATTTCTGGCCGCGTCTCTTCGAACCGAGCGCCAACCTCCCAATTCTTTCCATCCCGAGCTGTCATCCGACATATCCGCACGACAGAGTGCAGCATGGCACAGGATGGAAATCTGTCAGGACTTGTAGGTTTAGTTTTGGATCTGTAAAGCGTGCCAAGAACCCCAGTCTCTCTCTGGTTTTGAACTTTTGAAATGCAATAAGTGGCTTTTGCGTGCTCTTTCTCTCTCTCCACCTCCCCTGCCTTGCTCTCTCTTTCTCGCTCTGTCTTTCTCTTTCTCTTTCTCTCTCTCTCTCTCTCTCTCTCTCTCTCTCTCTCTCTCTCTCTCTCTCTCTCACCAACCCCAAAACCTCTCAAACTACTCACAGATGTGAAGGTCTTCAGTAATGTGAGCCGCCTTGTGTTGAAGCGGGGGAGTCCAAACCAAACGCTAGCCTTCAGATACCAAAAACCTCTTCCTTTGCTTTCAAATTTTCTGTTGAAGCCACAAAAAGGGGGGGAGGATGGATCGAGTTAACTAGAGGGAAAAAAAACCCCAACAACAACCATCTTTCCCATTTTCCCCCCAAAAATGTATTATATGTGAAAGATGGGGTTTCTTTGAAATGCTGTGGTGTGTAGTGTTGCATTTCACTGGATGTAAATACATGTTTGTAGCAGGATATTTGAAACGAAGTTATGTTTCTATTTGTCATTAGACTTAAGGAAAGCAAAATTCTGGTGTTTTCTCTTTAAAGCATCTAAGCACTTTTTCTGGGTAGATGCCAATGTCCTTTCATTAGACTTCAGTTACAAAAAAAATGTAAAAAATAAAATAAAATAATAATCATAAAATGGGGGGCACAGTGGCTTAGCGGTTAGCACATTTGCTTCACACCTCCAGGGTTGGGGGTTCGATTCCCACCTCTGCCGTGTGTGTGGAGTGTGCATGTTCTCCCTGTGCCTAAGGGGTTTCCTCCCCCGGTCCAAAGACATGCATTGTAGGTTGATTGGCATTTCTAAATTGTCCATAGTGTGATGGGTTGGCACTCTGTTCAGGGTGTATCCTGCCTTGATGCCCAATGACGCCTGAGACAGGCACAGGCTCCCCGTGACCCGAGAATAGATCGGATAAGCGGTAGACAATGAATGAATAATCATAAAATATTTAAATAAATATTATTACATTAAATCTTCTTCTTCTTCTTCTTCTTCTTCTTCTTCTTCTTCTTCTTCTTCTTCTTCTTCTTCTTATTATTATTATTATTATTATTATTATTATTATTAATAAAATATATATTTCATAAAGTTTGAGGGAGTTTCCTGTCTTTGCCTTGTTGGAAATCTTTTAAATGGAACCATAGATTGTGAAAACAACCACATCATCATGCTTTGCATGAAACTGAAGGAAATCAATTCTACAGCTAACATTTTCATGATTTCTAATAGAAAAAGGATGTGTATAGGAATGTGTTGTCTTTCTGTTGTGTGCACCAAAAAATTTCACATAATGTTTGTCTAAAAATATTATGTTCCTCAAGTTGCTTTGATTTATTAACGTGATTTAATTATGTTTCTTAATTAATAGAATAATTGATAAATGAGTGGGCGTGATTAATTCACATAGTAATAACCCAAATCAAGTGTTATAGGTTTCAGTCTGATTTCTAGTGCTTGCTTTTATTCACAGTTTTGAAAATCCATGCTCAAATCATTGTGTTAATGTTCCTCGATTCAATCACATGGAACCGATGCAGACATGTTTAATACGTAAATACAGAGTGTGTGACCGGGTCTCTATCTGTGTCTCTGTAGGAATACATTGACTTGTGCGCTCCGACAGAGCAATACTCACCGTGTTTCCCAGACACTCGGAGCTCCTGTTCTTCCGGAGACGACTCGGTATTCTCTCACGAGCCCTTAGCAGACGAGCCATGCCTTCCCAAATACCAGCACATCAACGGTGGCATAAAAACATGAGCCTTCTGGATGGAACACCAGTGGGAGACATGCAACTCAAAACTTTTGTCTTCCTCTACTTTTTTGCCTCGTTTTCCTTCCCTCACTGCTCCCGCTGGACTTACGGAGCATGGGATGCAGGGATTCCCCGGCAATGCTGCTGTCCTTTAAGATGAACTAGTTGAGTGTGTGATGTTACACAAAATGTGCACACACACACACACACACACACACACACACAAAAAAACCATGACCAAGCTCTTAAATAATAATTGTGGACCCAAAACTTTGTAATTTTTTACTTTGACTGAAATACAAGTTATTCTTAAGGGTCCACTCTCTCTCTCTCTCTCTCTCTCTCTCTCTCTCTCTCTCTCTCTCTCTCTCTCCTTTACGTGTTCTTTGACGTTCTTCAGCGTTCTGGCCAGTGATTCCACGGTGCAGCTTGGCATTCCAAGGACTCTTCATTACCAAGAGGAAAAAATAACGGACCGCACTAAATGAAACGAGCGAGAAAAGAACTAAAAGGGAGAAAAACAGGAAACTTGTTAAAAAGTAAAACTCCGGCTAGCACATAAAAGGACTTTTTTTCCCCAAAAAAAACCAAACAAAAATAACTACACTGCTTATGATCTATTTTTTTGACAATTTTTTTTCCACATTCCGTTTTTTGTATTGATAACACAGTTATCAAATGAAAGCCCGTGCATTTATTCTTAAAGGACGAAAAAAGTACATGGTATATAATTTTGGGTATATTTGTAAATATATTAAAAATATGTAAAATATATAAATTTATATATAAATATTATATTTACAGTGAATTATTTTTTGTATGGACTCCTGAATAATTCCTTTTGGTTGTTCACTTTCTGCAAGTGGTCGAATTTCCTAGCAATCTTTTTTTTTTTTTTTTTGTTCACATTGTATTTTTGTTCTACAACATTCCCAGAAATATATTCACACACACACACACATACACACACACACACACACACACACACCTGTCTTAACTTCACTTGCTGACACAGCATTGGCTTTCAGGGAAAGAGACAGCATGTTAATTTATTGATTTATTGTTTTCAAAAAAAATGAATCAAAAGTACAAAAAATCAATACAATAATGAATGAATTAATGACAGCAGAAAGAATTATTCATAATGAATATTATTTTTTAACTTAAAAGAGGTATTTCGTCAACACAATGGTACAAAGAATATTTTTTGTAGTGGGTGCTCAGCACATTCATGCTTCCGATGTTTTTATATACAGTATACAAAAAAATGTGAAAATAAGAAAAAGTTAAATATAAAATAACACATTTTTATAGCCAGCTAATCTCCCCCTTTTTTTTTCTTCTTTTTTTTTAGTCGAGGTTCTTGTTTTTAACCAGCTAATTTTACTCCGTGCCAATGTTTTACATTTGAATGTGAGAAAATTCAGGATATTTGTTCAAGGGATAAAGGATTGTTAATTGATTTACAGGTACAATGTCGTTTTCAGAATAGTTCACACACATTCCTACACACAAACACACACACACACACACACACACACACACATGCAGGTTTGCAGGCAATAGTATTACAATTTGTTCAAGTGTTCATTTTCATTATCTACCTGACAGATGAGATGATATTGTTCTCAACAAGTGTTCCTGATAGATTTGCAAAATTAAAGATATATATAAAAGAATAATTGCCCGTTGCTTCTTTTTTTTCACTAACATCTGTAAGCCATATAGGTTTTTTTTTGTTTGTTTTTTGTTTTTTTTTACAGAATATTAACGTTTGCCCATTTTTCTCTGTGGTAGTGTGTACTAACAAAATGTAAAACAGCTTTTATTTTATTATTTTTTTTTTTTACTTTTTGTCTTAGAAGGATGAGCTATTTTTTACTGTACAGGGTTAGAAAATTAGAAACCTCCAGCAATCTTTGGTCTTCCCTGTGAAAGCTCTGTGTAGAACCTTAAAGGAGTGTTTGTGTGATAAAAAGCATTACAAGTGTAAATCTTTAGCAATCTGAAATCCTGTAATTATTCAATGAATCCATAAAGAACCCTTTTCTTCATAGTGGCTTAGAGGTTATCATGTTTGCCTCACAACTTGGATGTGGGAGGTTCGGTTCCCGCCTTCATCCTGTGTGTGTGTGTGTGTGTGTGTGTGTGTGTGTGTGTGTGTGTGTGTGTGTGTGTGTGTGTGTAGTTTGCATGTTCTCCCCATGCTTCAGGGGCTTCCTCTGGGTACTCCAGTTTCCTCCTTCAGTCCCCCAATGACAAGTGTCATTGTCTAAATTGTCTGTAGTGTGTGAATGAGTGTAAGTATGTGTGAGTGTGTGTCCAGGATGTCCCCTGCCTTGTCCACAGAGTCATCTGTGATAGACTCCAGGGTCCCTGTGACACTTGGTGGAATTTGGGCAACAGAAAATGGAAGGATGAATTGATTAGATTCCCTTCATTGTAAGATACATACATTATATTACACATATTTTTCACTTTAATATCTTGTTTATTAAACATCTTCTTCTTCTTCTTCTTCGCATTACATATTTCTTCATGAATTACTCATGACATCACCATTCTTACGTGACTGCATATCCGCCTCATTATTTTTCATCCAGCTGCCATTTTGGTGCCTAATCTCAGGAATAAAAAGCCCCTCAGTCTCATCCCACCTTTCAGACATGTCTCCTCACGCCCTAACCTGACAATGTACCTCCCTTTGCCTTCTCCTGCCTGGGAAGAAAAAAAGAGTAAGAGTATCCACACACCTACTATTACTAAAATAAGCCTTTTATGAGTAAAGACACTTCCGACACTGAGACTAGCGTTAAGATTTTCCTGCATTCTGCATGCATGAGTGAGTGAGATTAGAGTATTTTCAGTGCCAGGTATCAAGGAACATGATTTTATGAAGCAAAACCTATAATACAGTTGGTGTTGCATGTTTGGATGAAATTACTGAAGGTTCATTCATTCATTCATTGTCTACCGCTTATCCGATCTATTCTTGGGTACACACACACACACTCTCATTCACTCACACACTACGGACAATTTAGAGACACCAATCAACCTACAATGCATGTCTTTGGACTGGGGGAGGAAACCGGAGTGCTCGGAGAGAACATGCAAACTTCACACACACAAGGCGGAGGCGGGAATTGAACCTTACTGAAGGTTTAGATTTTAAAAATCTCTGTATATCAACATACTCACAGAAGCAACACTGGATATTTGAAGATTTGAAAAGGTTCAATTCATGATTGTATTTGTATAATACTTTTAAAAAAGGACATTGTCTCAAAGCAGATTTACAGAAATCTTACACTTCAGAATTAAAATGACAAAGTTTATCATTTAAATTCATATTTATACAAACAGACAGAGGCAACAGTGGCAAGGAACAACTCCCTGAGATGATATGAGGAAGAAACCAAAGTCAAAGGATCCTCATCTGGGTTCAGGCCTCAGATTCCTGTTCATGGCTGAAGAGTGGAAGGTTAAGTTATGGTTTTCTGATCACCATGGTTGTAAAAACTGATTGTTTGAGCTGCGGTAGCCTTCCCGTCAGCTTAAACCAGTTCTGCCATTGCTCCTCTGATCTTTTCTTCAAGAAAACGTTTTTATACTACTCATTAGATGTTTTTTTAGAGACTGATGTGAATAGAAATTCTAGATATTTTCAAAAATGTTCAATCTAGTCTGTCAGGCCCCAACAACCATGCCGAACTATGGCCAAAGTCACCTCCATGGTTGAGGGTCCAAGCGTTTGCATGTTCTCTGCATGCTTTGAAGGTTTCCTCCAGGAACTGCGATTGTGCTCTTTGATGGGTTGGCATCCCATTCAGGGTGTTCCTTGCCTCTATAGTCCCCTGAGATTCCAGGTTCCCCACAACCCTGTCTGTGATAAGTAGTAAAGTCTAACAATTTCTCCCCTGATCTCTTTTTATTGAGAAGGCATTTCTGTCCTACTCACTGCCTGTGGACAGGGCAGTGGTGGCTAGTGGTTAAGGCTCTGGGTTTTTGAACAGAGGATCAGGGTTCAAGCACTGCCAAGCTGCCACTGTTGGCCCCTTGAGCAAGGCCCTTAACCCTCACTGCTGCAAGGGTGCTGTATCATGGCTGACTCTATGCTCTGACCCCAACTCTAAAGCTGGGATATACGAAGAAGGAATTTCACTGTGCTGCAATGTGTATGTGACAAATAAAGGCTATTCCATTCTATGTTTTTTTTTAATTTTTTTAACCATTGTGTTTAAACACTAGAGATAAGGGCCTGAGGATAGTGTTGGACATTTTAAAGTTAATAGTTAATCAGTAATATGATCAACTATAAACAACTGGACCTCATACACCACATGTGTGCTCTTCCACTCAATTCATTCTTAAGCCATTCAGCCATCCATAGAGGTATAATGTGCAGAAGTGTGTGAAATCTGAATAATAGGATTTTAAGTTTAATTAAGCTTAATTCAAATCAATTTTATTTATATAGCGCTCTTAACAATCGATTTTGATGCAAAGCAGTTTTATGGGAATATATAAATTCAGTATATAAATGATAAATTTATAAAAAAATAAAAAAAAAAAAGAAAAGAAAAAAAATTATTAGAAAAATTCTCTGAGATTTAGTCTTAGAGGTATAATACATATGAGGTCTACACAAGTGTCACAGCGTCTCCAAAAAATTCATAGGAGCAACTTTATTTTTAGCAAAAAATCTTTCAAAAATGTACATACTTAGATTATATTATATATTTCTTTTCAGATTCGTTTTCACGAATGCCTTTGACAAACGAAAAACATATTAAAATCATTCTCAAGGCTGGATCTGGAGGCTGTTGCAAGGCTGCAAAAGATTTGCCATGACACTACTACTGAACTTCTTAACAAATTCAAAAAGACTGGAAGTATTACGGTTAAACAGAGAAGAGGACATCCACTGATGTGCTGTTGGAATACACACTTCTATGTATGGAGACTTTTGGGACATGCTGTAATTTGAAAATAAGAGGTTTAACAGACTTGCAGTTACTGTCATGACATCCTCTGCCAATAAAAACCAGTAGTAAAGACGCACTGGCTTTTAAATGAACTTTAATTGAAAACTATAGAGAAGAGCTACTCCTTAGGGACATACCTCACTTGGCTAATGTCTTCCTTATAACTCAGAACAGAATGCAGTATTTTCAGAGTCAATAAAGGTCCAAGGTGCATTTCACATGAACCTTCTGGGGCTGTTAAGCCATTATTATTTGCTAAGCATAAATTTTAACTAGAGGGTTGAATATTCAAACAAGGAAAATGTAAACCTTTTTTTGTTGTAAGTATGGGTGTTTGGTCATCTAAACCTATTCTCAAAAACAAATTAATATATGCTTTGTTTTCAGGACAATATGGTCATTTCACACAACTATGATGATAACTGAACATGTCCTGACTCACATTTAACTTTAACCTATTAATATTAACCTCCCCTCTTCAAACACACACACACACACACACACACGGTTCACTAAGCAATGGATTAGCTTTTTGTCCACCCACCGCTCCCCTCTGTTCCTTTTCCCCTTGTTTTCCCTTCCGTTACACTAAAGTCACTTAATGTCTGGGTTAGGGTTAGGGTTAGTGTCTATTGTGCAGGTAATTAGCTTGCAGCCTGCAGCTCAAGGAAAATTACCCTTTGGAGCACACAGGGATGTCTGTACTTAGATTTAAGGTTACAATATAATTAAAACGAAAGATTCTCCCGCAACTCTACGCCTGTCTACCTGTGACAACGAGAAGCTTGTGTTCAGACAAGACAGTCTAATTATATTTGTTATAGCAATTATTCAGTTCAGTGGGATTTTTTTGTTTTTCTTTCATAAAAATGAAACCAAAACAGATTAAAAAATATTCCAGACTGTATACGGATCAGCCATAACATTAAAACCACTGACGGGTTAATAATATTGGTTATATTGTTACAATGGCGCTCGAAGTTGATGTGTTGGAAGCAATAAAAAACTGGTTAAAAGAAGCTGTGCAATAGAAAAAGGTAGCCTGATCTGGTGAATCACTTTCTTTTTTACATCATCTGGCTGGGCAGGCATGTGTGCCTCACTTGCCTGGGGAAGAGATAGCACCAGGATGCAGAATGATGCCCTGGGCAAGGTACTGCTGGAAACCTTGGGTCCTGGCTTTCATATGGATGTTATTTTACCACCTACTTTAACATTGCGGCAGACCAAGTACATCCCTTCACGGCAAAGGAATTGCTTAATGTCAGTGGTCTCTTTCAGCAGCATCCGTCCACTGTGCAAAATTATCCAGGAATGGCTCCCCGGATCCTAAAAATATTGTTTTATTTCAATGTAAGTCTTTTCTTGATCAACCCACTCAGTTATTGTTCGGAAAAGTTTTCCCTGTAGAGGACAACAGTACTGAAGGATCTTGGGACACTTTTCCAAGCATGTTGACTTCCCTCTTCAGTTTTAATTGAAATTGTCACTGATTGCGAAATACTGAGTTCCTGTTCCAGTAAAGAGTTTTGTGTTGATTTGGGCGGATGTTTGAGGTCATTATATTGACTTAAGCTAGAAAATCCTGGTACTTAGAGAAATGAATGATACCATCGACCACTGGCTGCAAAACATCCTCAATTCATTAATAATCCATAGTCAAACATGCAGATTGTGTGTACAACCGGCATCTGATTCCAGTTACCAGCTCTGTCAGGTTTGGTCTGTTGTGCAGCTCATCCTGACAAATTGTTATGACAAATCTGAAACTGCAATATTGGGGGGCTTCTTTGTTTCTAGTATTTTCATAATGGTGGTGTTGTTGTGGTTTTATACATAAGGTCTGACTTTGGGCATTATGTATGAAACATCTGACATCTGATTCTTTTGGGTCATTGGTTTTGGCCATGGTATAGTGGATCTTTGGTTTTTCCCATAGAATGGTGGCTCTGTGCTTTTGCCCATGGAATTGTTGCACTGTGGTTTTGCCCCTGATATGGTGGAACTTTGGTTTTTCACATAGCATGATGGCTCTGTGCTTTTGCCCATAGGATTGTTGCTCATTGGTTTTGCCCATGGAATGGTGGATCTTTGGTTTTGCAACTGGTATGGTGGATCTTTGATTTCTCCCATACAGTGGTGGCTCCGTGCTTTTGACCGTGGTATTGTTGCTCATTGGTTTTGCCTATGGTATTGTTGCTCATTGGTTGTGCCCCTGGTTTGGTGGCCCCTTATTTTTTGCAATGGTAATGCATAAGACTATAAGAGTGTATTTATACATAAAAGTATGTATGTATCAGTAACTGACTAAATGAATAAGCTAAATCTTAACAGTGGTAATTGGCAACACAAAGAAATAAACAATTTAAACTGTTTCTACTGAGTCTGGATCTGACTTTCTGTTAGGATTTTCCCCAAAACTCATGGTAATGTCAAGTTAACTATGAGCCCAAAGGAACAAATGACTAATACAAACTGTCATCATTAACAGAATTCTTATTACATAATCCATAAGAAAATGCTCTGATGTAGATTTACTACTCCATGTAAAAGAAATGACGTTTTATGAATTAATTCCAAAGACGCACACATGAAAGGTGTTGCTCTTTCATAGTTCACCTGGGCTGTATTGACCGCATGTTTCTAAAAACCTGTAATGGAAATCCTGAACCCAAGTCTTAGACGTTTGCCTCCAAACTCTAGGAGGTGACTGGACCAAGGCGAAGTGAGGGAAAGAGAGAGAGAGAGAGAGAGAGAGAGAGAGAGAGAGAGAGAGAGAGAGAGAGAGAGAGAGAGAGAGAGAGAGAGAGAGAGAGAGAGAGAGAGAGAGAGAGAGAGAGAGAGAGAGAGAGTGAAAGGGCGCTTTGTGTTGGTCTCCAGGCTGAAGGAGGTTCAGGCCTGTCAGCATTTGTGGTTCTAGGCAGAAGGCCAGCCGCTCACTGGCACTGAGGATTGGGCATATATATTTGGAGCCCATCATGTTCACCTAACTTTATCCTGATTCCCTCTGTCATGAGGTTGAAAAAACACATTAAACTTTTTTCCCCCTCAAATCGATTCACATGATTGAATGCATAAGAGGCATCAAGATGGTGAGGTGAGCCAAGGGAAGTTGCAGCAGAATTTTAAGAGGGAGGGGTTAAAGAAGTAAAATGTCAACAAAGTTTGTTTTGGATGAATTAAAAGCAATCAAAAGTGATTTATAGTGTTTATGTAATGCTGCATGGTGTTTACACAGCGTCAACAGCCGTGCTGTTTCAAACTATTCTAATCACTTGAGTTACAACAAGAGTACAGTTAAGAAACATAAATAAAACAGCGGTGAGAATCGGGGGTCTTTCCTCATTTTTATGCTGCCTTCATTTTCTTTGTCGAGTTTCAGTCAGGACTAAGCAAAGCGATATCCGATATTGTTTCCAGCTGCATGCTCCAAATCTATACAGAGGCTAGAGAGGAGAAGTGAAGAGCTCTCTGTTAGCTGTGGTTTTAGTGCTAGCGAGAGCATTCCGTGAGTGAGAAAGGGTGTGTGTGTGAATGAGATTGTTTTTACATTAATCAACTCACTCAGCTCTGCGGCTATACAGCGGGGATAATTCAAGAAGTGTTTAAAAAAAAATCAGAAAAGATGTCTGTATTGAAATTGGTGTTTGAACAAGAGCTCAGAAGGCCACTGATCCACCACCAAACAACTCTGTAGCTGATGGATTAAGCCCAAACTAAGCAAGTTACGGAAGAATTTTTTTTTATACGTAGCTGATAGACAAAAAAACAATTCTACTATTAATTACTATTATATATTATATATATATATATATATATATATATATATATATATATATATATATATATATATATATATATATATATATATATATATATATATATAGGCTCAAAGCCATCATGTTTAGAATAATTTGTAGCATATTTAGGAGTAAAGAATAAATACACTGTGGACTTTAGACAATTTAGCACCATTTCTGCGTAGCTAATGAAAGCCAAACTTCCAGAAAATCATAACCTTGAAACATAATCTTTGACCTTTTTTTTTTTTTTTTTTTTTTTTTTTTTTTTAAATCTACGCATACATAATTATTATGGAGAAATATGGAAATCTTCCTTATCCCAGTGGTGTTGGTGTACACTTCATCGTCTAGTTTTCTTTACTGAAGTGCTCAACCCTGATTCAGGCCAGCAAATGACATAATCTCCACTCTTAAGAGCTACATAGTACAACACTATAAACATGAACGCTCGGGTGATAGCAGACGCTTAACACCTGCTGCATAGTAAAAGCTACTCATCCTCTCCACGAGCTAGCCACGTAGCCTTAGACACAATGGAATACGATTATTGGTATGCAAATGATGTCATATGAAAGGCTACAACTTTGGACCTGTGTCCTAAATTTAGCGTTTTGTAACATAATACAGTTCTAAAAGGGTTCTGCACAATATGGCAGTTTTCCAAGTCTGTAAAGCATTGCCAAATTAAAAAAAAAAAACAAAAAAACAAAACTGAAGTGGTGGAAATCACAATCCACAGTATCAATATGTCCAAGCACCAAACTTATGCCTAACATGTTCTATTGGTAGAATGTTCATAAAGCTACAGAAAAATAATTTAAGAAATGTAAATAATTTTCAGGAAGTAAATCAATAAAGGATTTAGAACCACTTGTATATAATACATTTATTTATTTATTTATTTATTTATTTATTTATTTATTTATTTATTTATCTATCTATTTATTTATTTATTTATTTATTTATTTATTTATTTATTTATTTATTTATAAACCAGTACAATACAGCTGAAGGCTGGAAAAAGAGCAGGTCATTCCCCCCCCCCAATGTTCAGCTATCCAGGTTAAGTCGGTGCTCATACTCTCAGATTCTTGATCTAGACTTACAGGAGTGCAACCCAATGTGTTCTTCTACTGTTGTACCTCATTCATGTCAAGGTTTGATGCTTTGTGCATGCTGAGATGCTTTTCTGCGCACCACGGTTGCAAAGAATGATTATATGAGTTACTATATCCTTCATGGCAGCTCAAATCAATCTGGCCATTTTCCTCAGACCTCTGGAATGGAGCCTCCAACCCCAGAGGTGCAAGACAAACCTGCTAACCACTAAGCCACTGTGCTCATGTTGTTTATAATGATTATATAATATTCATGTTTCTTCATACTTTCTGAATATATTTAACCCCTGCTCAGTTTGTTACTCTTTGTGAAGTCTTGTCTCTGCACATCAGCATCAAGATGTCACATTTTAAGTTGCTTTATGATACCCAGCATCCAGCCAGGTGAATTTCTTCATCATTTCTCACCCTGCCTCTCCAAATGATATCCTAGTTTATCTTACAAAGAGTTATAGTCGCCAATTAAAGCTGCATTAATAAAGAGACCCAGAGAATTTATGCGCTACATATATCCAGCTACTTAGAAGTCTATTTCATGTCTCGTCAGCATCTCTTTTATTTCAAGCAGATGTAGAATAACTCATCCTGATTTAGTAACATTCATCTATGTATTGCTTAATCTACAGTAAATCTTTTAAAAACTCTACTGTTACACTCCAGAAGCAGAGTTTCCAGACACTGAAGTTACTGATAAGCGATAATTCTATGTGCGTACTCCCACCTTTTCTCCAGTTGCAGTGCCTGTCTTACTTCCTGCCTCTGCACACGAGAGCATGAAGCACAAAGTTCGTATTTCTATCAAACAGTAAACTTGTTAGAAGTTGCAAAAACACTACACATTTTAGTATAAAAAGAAACACATTCTAGTGATTGACACAATCTGGACTTTAATAGAAATTTCAGACCTTTGGCTTATTTATATTCATTCATTGTCTACCGCTTATCCGATCTATACTCGGGTCACAGGGAGCCTGTGGCTATCTCAGGCGTCATCGGGCATCAAGGCAGGATACACCCTGGACAGAGTGCCAAACCATCGCAGGGCTCCCTCTCATCACACACACTCTCATTCACTCACACACTACAGACAATTTAGAGATGCCAATCAACCTACAATGCATGTCTTTGGACCGGGGGAGGAAACCAGAGTACTGGGAGAACATGCAAACTCCACACACACAGCGGAGGCGGGCATCAAACCCCCAACCATAAAGGTGTGAGGCAAACGTGCTAACCACTAAGCCTCCATGTCCCCCGGGCTTATTTATATATTATACGAATTCATCCCATAAAATGATCAGAAATGATAGATGATTACATCAAATACTTGTTTCTAAATTGCTGAAATGCCCTACTCATTAACTCTTTTCAATAAATATAGAAAATTATCTTAAGTACCTTAATATGCTCACACACCCTGCGTGAGGTAAGGCTTAATGCTTCGCTGATTAAAGTGTTTGTGTTATTATATGAAATTAGTACCTTTTTTTCTGCTCAGCAATCTCTCTATTGTGGTCATAGCTGTGGCAGATCTGGAGCCTTTCCTGGGAACACTGGAAAGAGAGTAATTCTGTCAACATCAGTCAATCACAAAGCACCATGTATACACATTTATGCATTCCTTCATGTTGTATAGAATAGCCAATAGCCTACTTTCTCTCAGGTGGCAGAGATGGTGACAGTTTCAGGATACGTAAAAAAAAAAGTAACACTGTAGAATCAAAGGTAGGAGTCTTTGTGCACATTCTTCGCACTGAACTACTGTGTGTGAGTCCTTAACTAGCATGTCTGATTGAGTCTAGGTATGTGGTCAGTAAGCTGGTCAACATGATGGTGACAGCCTTGGCTGGGGTCTGTTTGGAAGTTGTATGTTTGTTGGCTGCTCTGTGATTTGGATGTTGCAGTCTTTGGCAGCCATGTTTGTTGGCCATGCTATGATTTGGAAGTTGTATTCATTGGCAGCCATGTTGTTTAGTTCCAGTTGACTATGTTTGTAAGCTGCTCTATGATCTGGGAGTTGAAGTCGGTGGCCATGTTTGAAGGTTGCTCTAGATTTCATGATGTGGAAAACAATGCCGTTTCCAGTGTTGATGTGATTCTTGCCTATTTTTGGACAATATGAGGGAATATGGGAAGAACATCCAGAGCCTAGGATCGAATCAGGGATCTACCACAGCACAATTTACACAGTGTTACGTTTCTATTGGAATGTTTTGTTTTCTACAACTTTCAATGCAAGCATTAAACCATAAATGTTGCCAGATCTACAGCTAGCCATTCAGTGGATCTTCTTATTGATCATACTGTATCCAGTAAAAGGTGTTTTTTTTAAAGCCATGTTTTACTTCATATAATGCACAAATGAGAAAGTGGGAAAGTCATTTTCTTTCATGGTCACTTCTAACATAGAAAGAAGCTTTTTGAAGATTGGTATAAACAAGTTGTTGCCTCCTTGCTATGGAAATAAGCAATAGAATGAAAAACTTGAAGAACCTCCGCTTGGCTGTGGCTGCTGTTTTTATAGGTATTTCCCCTATCCAAAATAGCAAATAAATAAGACTGATGTTGAAAACAGAAAATAACTAAGTGTGAGGAGAATGATGTGAGCTTCACTGTGTGGTGTTTGGGCATGCATAATATTTTCTCATACTAAACATCCAAAACATCTTGACTTTGTTTGTAGAGATGTTTCCCTAAGTAGAACTTCTAAGTAGTCCAAAATGAATACAGACAGGAATGAACATATAAGCAGGACACTTTAAGTCTGAAAGCGAGAGAGAGAGAGAGAGAGAGAGAGAGAGAGAGAGAGAGAGAGAGAGAGAGATTTGGGGATTGGAAAATAGATTCATGGAAAAGGATGTTTGTTTTCCCTCCAGCTTTGGGGTAGGAAGTGTGAATTATGTGTTTGCTTTAAACTAGCTATTATTTTTTTTCTCCATCCAAATGGCCAAGCTAAACAGAGCCTAACTTACATTTGAAACACACATGGTGACAAACTAATGAGCACAAACACACTTAAAAAAAACAAAGATCTGGTGTTCCCTAATCACATTTCACATTCGTGGCTAAAGTCTAGACTCTCTAACAGAGCTCATTTGTTTTTATAACGTTTCTGAATATATTCAGAGAATGATGTCACAGCCGAAGCGTTTACTGATCAGTCTGTCACCTTAACTCACTAAAACGTCTAATTTCACCCAAAATGTTGTCTCTGCTGGATCTTAACAACAGCAGTAGCAGGCCAGGAAGTCTCTCTGATGAAGACTAAAGAAACAATTGAATGGATCACAATAGCAATGTCATATATGGCAACATTTGTATGGTACTACCTTTTAATGACTGTATGAGTGAACAGGATTTGAGGGAGATGAGAAAGAGGTATACCTTTATAATAATAAATCGACACAGCAATGAACAAGTCATCAGTAATAGTGTTAAAAAAATAAAATAAACAAAATAAATCAGTATGTATGTACATATGCTAGAGTTCTATTTATATATATGTACATGGGCAACATCCTAGGAATTTATATACCTGTGCAATATCTGTGTAATGACAATTGTCCATTAAGTGTGTGTGTTTGTGAGAGTCAGTCAGTAGGAGGTACTGGGTATTATTGTATTGTGAAATCTGATAGCTGATGGCACAAAAGAGCCTCCCAGACGTCTTGAGGCATGTGATGAATCTGTGGCTGAATGTGCTCCTAAGCCGCCTCAGTTCAGAATAGTGAGGATGAGAATAATCATAGCGTTCAGCTTCCTTGTCATCCTCATCTCAGACTCTGCCTCTCTACTGACCAGTTCCACTGTCCACCACCACAGAGCTGGCCTTCCTCAGTGTGTTATGCACCACCAGTCCCAATGCCATCTTCCCTGAACATTATGCTGGTCTCTACAGACTGATAAAGCAGCATGCTTTAAAGGACATCTGTCTGTCTGTCTGACCAGTCCAGTTTGTTTCTGAGTAGCCTACAAACTTGTACACTGTCTCCACTCCCTCCCTGCATAAATGAGCAGGTGCACAGAGGATTTTTTATTAAAGTGGACGGTGAGTATATTGCCATTCAGTTGAGAGAGATTTGCCTGAATTTCTTTAGAGTCGGAGCTCAGATTCAAGCTTTGGGAGGAACTCATCTGATTGGCTAGAAGCTCCACTCCCCTAATGCCAATATCACTTACAGAGACTGTATACAGGAGAAGAACAGGGAGTGGCAAGCGACTGAGAATATACAGACAAACCTAGATACAGCAAATGAGAATAAATGAGGAAATGATATGGATAACTAATTTGCTAATTCAATTTGAAACTAATAGTAATACTAATTTATTAAGTTTAACTAAATTAATCAAAGGCTAACACAGATATATTTTGTCAGTGATTAACACACGCTAATAAAACTAAATACCCAGCACATGATACATCTTCAGCTGAGGTTTACCTATTAAGTTTGCCTATTAAGCTATTTCACAAAACAGATATTTAAATATAGTCCACAAGAGACAATAATCACAGACAGAATTTACACAAATGAACCAGTTTCACAGTTTACATACATGTGTTTATTAACTTAATATTGATATTATATTATCTTCTGGGAAACATGTAAACATCTTATGTAGCTTCTGAAGGGGAGTAAAAAATGAAAAAATGAGATCCTGTTCAAAAATTTACACCCCCCTTTCTTATTGCCTTCTTGAGCATCAATGAACGTTTGCAGCTCCTGTAATAGTTGTGTACGAGTCCCTCAATTGTCCTGAGTGTGAAAAGATGGGTCTCAAAATCATATTGTAAAAGGGTCAACTATGCAGGACCTTGAGCATATTTTTTTAAATTCAGTATTAAGAATTAAGCATATGTAAACAGTTGAACTGGTTCATTTGTGTCAATTCGGTTATTATTTTGTGTTGTGGACTATATGTAAACATCTGTTATGTGAAATAGCTAATTCAGGGCAGAACATTCTACCTTATTCCTTTGCTTATTCAGGTGTTTCACTTAAATCACAATTTAATGCACATACAATTAAACAAAGCATCAATTAACTGCAGTTATGGAGTGTTTCCATAACTTTTAATGCATCTGTTATATCCTTTCTCTTTTCCTCTCTACACTTATTATTTTTCATTTTAGGATTGTCCTAATTTTCCAGAACCATGCTGTTTGTTCTTAAATTTGACGTACACAACATGTTATTTGTATATTCATCATCAGTATGTGTAATATATTGATCATGACAATGGCATTTGAATTTTTTTTTCTACCTCATGATTTTTGTGAGTCTTATATCTTATATCTTTTTATCTCACCCTGAATTAACATCAATTTTGACTTTCTCTAAACCAGAAAATAAATGCTGCTAAACTGCTCCAATTTACCAGATGTCCTAACTTACCGGGATTCACCCTAGAGCTACTGAGAACTGTTAAAGAGTTGTGTATCATTTAGTCATTAGCTGTGTGTATGACATTAATGACAAGAAAAATGACTGACTTGTGGGGTTATTAAAAAGAAACTCAACAGTAATTACAGCTTTTTACATCATTTGACACATTCATATTTAATTATTCATATTAAATATGAATAATTCGAATTAAATTTCTCTCTCTCTCTCTCTCTCTATCTCTCTCTAATACTCTCTATTTAATATTGTTTATTATACATATGTCTGTGTATATATAATATGAGTGATCAGTAGTAATTATCAGTAAATTCTCATAAGCAGGCTCTCTCCCACAATTACAGCCATGTGTATAGTGGGTAAGATCTCACCCCCTGCAAACCCCATAAATCCTGACTTCCAGTGTTGTGTGGGATTATAGGGCGATTAGCAGTAGGGTAGCTGTGTTTCATTGTGTCTGCCATGATGTTATCTCTGTGGCCTCCTCGGTCCATTCCACGCAGACATGGTGGTGCCACAAGCCCCGGACCCGGTAATGGGCCTAATGCTCCCGCTTCCTCCACAAACCAGCGTGTACTGGATCTGAGGAGAAAACCATGGCGGAATGTTGGCTGGATGAATACTGTGTATCATGTATCTAAACGATGGAAAATTAAGCGAGCTACATTTTGTTTTCCTGCTGTTTTTGGGCCAGCTAAAGAGGGTAGTCAGAGCGCTCGTTTGCCTTCTACTCCGCATTCCACATTCGTCCTCATATCTGGATCAGTAAATGTGAAAATCTGATTCAAATAAAATGAGCACCATGTAACTTAAAACGCTTTTGACGTGCACTGGGAGGCCTGCTTTGGGGCACAAATACTGCAGGGAATGCAATGACAGGAAGTCACAGAAATATACACAAGAATGTACTGGAAGCAGTGGCAGAAAAAAAAATTGTGAAAGAATATTGTAAAGATTGTGGTTGATATGCTGATATGCAGAAGCACACCATTAACCACAGACTCATACCTGCCAACCCCATCTATCTATCTATCTATCTATCTATCTATCTATCTATCTATCTATCTATCTATCTATCTATCTATCTATCTATCTATCTATCTATCTATCTATCTATCTATCTATCTATCTGTGTTTTCTCTTTCTTTCATTCAGGACTTGTATATCAAAATACCACAATGTACAATTTCTGTCCACCATTTTTATAGCTGTAGGTTCTTTGTCATTATACTAAGACCCTAAACATAATAATGTGATTCAGCTACAAAATGAGAATGAGTTTAAAGTGGGAAAATGAATTAATAATAAAGTGTGAAAGTTAATTAATCCATCCAACATTCCTTTGACTGGCTTTCACATCCTTTGATATGTAGCTGACTTTGTTCCACCTTTATTTCACTTAAATCCCACTTCATTTGTCTACTCTGAGTCACATGTGTGCAGTATTTGTGGGTGAAACTGGAAAAATGAAGTGTTGTCATGCAAAGACAGAGCTACATTCATTCCTCAGGCCCAGATCTCTGACCATATGGTGCCATTTGGTTGAACCCGTTTGTAGTGGAGAATACATATATTTCTGTTTATCCCTCTAATGGAATTTGGATTTGTTTAATGGCATGTGTATAAATGTTTACAGTTATACAGACAAGAAATAAACCACTCCAACAATGATTCTTAAGAATGAGCAATTCTAGCAAATCGTCTGCCAACTGTAAACAGTGCGGGTTTTGAGAACGACGTGTCGAGCTGCAACTCAACAACTGTTTAGTCTCATTTTATTTACCTCAAGGATTCAGTCATGTCTCTGTGTAGGCATAGGGTACTTCCTTCTCAACCCTTCACTTTTCAGCTGCTTTTCTGACTTCTTATTACTGTTATGATTGCTTTAAAGGTGGCACAGCTCCAGTTTTGCATGTTCTTCCATGGTCGATGTGGGCTTCCTCTGGGTTTTCCAGTTTCCTCCCAATTCCTAGTAACATGCCAGTAGGTTAATGAACTGAAATTGCATCATATCCAGCGTTTTTGTTCTTTCAGCTGCTCACTATTCGAGGTCACTACAGCGGATCATTTGGTCCTCATGTTTTGATCTGGCACAGGTTTTACGCCAGATACCCTTTCCCACCTTCCCATTTTATCTGGGCTTGTGAATGGCCTTGAGAGTTAACTCTTCAGTGGCTGGGTTAGCTCTCTGCATGGGAATCGAACCCGAGCCGCGGCAATTAGAGCGTGGGATTCTGCCGCTGGACCACCAGGAGGCCATAACATCATATCCAGGGTCATCCCGCATTATGCTCTTGGAATGGGCTTTGGGTTACAACCAGCCTGACCAGGAAAAAAGAAATAATTGATGGAAGAATAAATCTACCACTGAGACAACCTATGCTCAAAGTTGAAGGAAGCGTGAAATATCTATTCATTGTTGCCCATGCAAGTTAATTCATTTTATTTGTATAGCAGAAAAATCTCAGGATATAGATCAAATGTATAAATGTAGCAATTTATCCCTAATGAGCAAGCTAGAGGTGAAGGTGGTGAGGAAAAGCTCTCTGAGACAATGAGGAACAAACCTTGAGAGGAACCAGACTCAAAAGGGAACTCATCCTCATCTGGGTGACACCAGAGAGTGTGATTATAAATCATTTCCCTTATAACTGTGTACTATATGGTCAAAAGTGCAATTATTTAACCATTGATGAGACTCCAACCCAAAGTAGAACATCAGGAAACATCATGCAGGAGTATGTGTAACAGAGAGAGAGAGAGAGAGAGAGAGAGAGAGAGAGAGAGAGAGAGATTATTAGGTATGCTTTTTGTCACATAATGGTTAAAGACAGTGTACATTGTATGAGTGCAAGCAGGGACTCCAGCAAGACGTGGATCATATATGACATATGGGGCAATAGGGCATGCTGCTGAAGGGAAATAATCAGTGACACAGTGGCGTGATGTGGCCCAATATGAAGCAGATTTTCCAGTAACAGCACATCTATTATGCCACAGCAATTTGCCAATGATTACATTTTTTAAAATTTATGAACAAAATGTCATACCTTTTAACCCATGTGGAATGAATCTTCCACCATACAAGTCCTTGTGTATGAGCTGTTACTATAGCATGGATAATACAGTAGAACCAGTGCTATCAGAGATAAAATACTGACCAGTCCAGACCAGACCAATCATTTTGAGACTTCAGTAGCACCACAAACAGAACAATGCTAACCAGACATAACTTACATAAACTTTTATTTCATTTGCATGATTTATATATATTTGTTTTTTTCAGACGGAAAGCTTTAATTTTCTTTGTAGAACCCTATAAACCGGTCCATTTAGTATTTTTTTGCTATTTTGCGATCGTAGAAATGAATGCAAATCCAAGCAAAAAACTCGACATTCAGAGGAGATTGCGAGTTTTATAAATTACTGCAGATTTTCCACATATTATCTAGTAATTATCTATTAGAAGTTTAAAAGATGAATCCTGTGTTTGCAATTTTGCAATTTCAAGAAAAACAAACAACACACACATGAAAACCCCCCACAAAAATCTCCTCAAGTTGCATCCTGAATTTTGAAAAAAAAAAAAAAAAAAAAAGCTGCAGCAAAATTAAGCACAAAAACCTGAGTAAAATGTTAAACGGAGGGTTTTCCCATTAGAGTGTTAATTAAAATTGCATTTACAATTTACACACATGCTATTACACTGTAAAAAAAATAAAATGAATGAAGAACTAAAACCATAGGATGCAATAAAGTCTATCAATAAAGTCCAATGCTATCACATTACTTACTCGGCTCCTGATTGCTGCCACTTTCCTTCCACAGCCTTTTAAAGAAATACACCATCTGATCAACTCTCAACGATATACCAACCAGCTTCCTGACCCCAGAGGCCTGCCACTATTTGCTGGCCTATATTAAATTACCAAATAAGAGCAAGCTTTGAGTGGAAGAATTCAGTGCTGAGGTGAAGGGTTGATCAATGTTCCATACCATCTGATAGTGGCTCGTTTAGGACAATAAGGTCCAGTGTCACCTTGGAGTGCCTTATACAATCAGACCATTTTAAGCGAGCACCAACCCCCAGTGGAGTAGAGTAATGAAGTAGGCTCAGGGGTCAGCACAATATTTATCTGTTTAACTTAAATGAAAGCCTTGACCCCACTTTTGAAGATCAGTTGTGCTTGGGATCAAGGGAGGTCTGAGTGTGATTCAATTCAAGAAGCAATAATTTCCTGTGATAAAAAGAGAAAATATTTAGGTCTTATATTTAGATTTTTATTAAAATGAAAGAACCTATATACTCATAATATTCTCACAATGATGCAGGAAATAATGAAGCATATGCAGTATCCTCCAACGTAACCATTAATAACAGTAATGTTCACTATTACCATTTTGTTTATTAATAAAAATGACTTAATAATTAATTAAGCTTAATTATTTGTTCAGAGATCTGTTTATAGCCCATAACGTAATGTTTGAAATTCTTTTACATATTTCTTTCCAGTAGAAAAATTTTCACACATGGCCTGAAGCATTTAGTGTATAATAAAGCTTTCTAAACTGACAATCCTACTGTCTAATCTGTAAAATGTAATAAAGTCTAATCTACACAACTAAATGCAGTAGTCCTTATCGTGTCCTATACACTTCATCTATACAGAGAGCTCAAGTTCAGTTTGTAAAAAATTTGAGGGCTCTCTTGTATGAATGGTCATTTTTTCTTATTTGTAATAGTTGTGAGTTTATTGTGCACTTTAAAAATTGTGACATTTATCCCTTGGGGATAAATAGTCTCCACTTTACTTTGCTCTACTCTACTCTACCCTACTGTATTCTACTTTACTCAGCTCGACTCTACTCTATTTTACTCTATTCTACTGTATTCTGCTTTACTCTACTCTACTCTAGTTTACTTTACTCTACTCTACTGTGTTCTGCTTTACTCTACTCTATTTTACTCTATTCGACTGTATTGTACAGTACAGTCGTATTGCAATAGTACAGTACTGTATTGTACTGTACTATACTCTGCTTGACTCTATTCTACTATACCATACTGTGTTCTACTTTACTCTACTCTACTGTGAAGTTGCTTTCGGCTGCTCCCTGTTCGGGGTCGCCACAGCGGACCAACTGGTCCGCACAACAACTTGGCAAATGTTTTACGCCGGATGCCCTTCCTGATGCAACCCTCCCATTTTTCCGGGCTTGGGACCGGCACTGCATCCAGTGGCTGGGGTTGAGGCATTGGCTGGGAATCGAACCCGGGCCTTCCGCATGATAGGCGAGAAACTACCACTGAGCCACCAATGCCCCCTTACGCTACTCTACTGTACTCTATTTTATTCTAATCTACTCTATTCTACTGCACCCTACTGTATTCCACTCTACTTCTATTCTAATCTCCTCTGCTTTACTCTAATGTTCTCTACTGCACTCAACTTATGCTGCACAACTTTACTGTTCTCTGCTCTATTCTACTCTACTCTAATCTAATTTACTCTTCCCTACTGTACTCTCCTACACTCTGCTGTACTCTACTTCATATACTCTACTTTACCCAACTCTACTTCATTAACTCTACTCTACATTGCTTAGAGGTGTGACGAAACTAAAATTGATTTACTAATTGATTTCTTGATTCATAACCAGTAGCTGCTTTACTTCATGAATCCGGAGTCTATCCTGTGAACCCTGAGCGTACTGCATTTAATGAGGTTGTGGGTAAACTGTTTACCTCACTAATGTAATAGAACGCTAATGTCCAAAATCAATATTTCTCCGTAAGCATAGTGATAAGAGGAGCGATTTTTAACCTAGGACATTTAAAAAGATCCTCTGATATGTGCAATAAAACCCTGCTAGTAGCATACATGGAAACAGGCAGTTCTTTCAAGAGTTTTCACGGTTCATACTCTCTTCACTTTTCCAACAAACGCAAGAGCAGGCATCGGCATAAACACAACCGACTGAACCCTCAGCCTTTGTAATGATCTAATCCTCTCCATCAGTATGATGAATGAGGTGTCACAGCTGCTATATAAACTTGCTCTGTTTTTACATCTATAGTTTAAATAGACTCTCTTTTTGAATCCTTAAACCTGGGAATATGAACAGAGACTCGGAACAATTTCTCTTGAATTAAAGTCACATCTCTCTTATGAAACACATGTCATCACTAAACACAAGTGGTGTAGTAACAGCCCGTGTTTAATATAACCTTTGTAATTTTGATTGTTAGAACAATATTGTAATATACTTTAGAGTGAACAGTGGATTCATTCTTTCATTCAATTTTTCCATCTATTTTCTGTCACACATCCTACGCAGAGTCGGGAGGAAACCTGGAGCCTATTCCAGGGCTCTTGAGGCCTTTATTTTGTCACATATACATTACAGCATTCTTTCTTCACATATCCCATCCTTGAGGGTTGAGGTGATACAGCTCCCCTGAGGTTGGGGGCCTTGCTCAAGGGCCCAATGGTGGCAGCTTGGTGGTGCTGGGGCTTGAACCCCTGACCTTCCAGTCAACGACCCAGAGCCTTAACCACTTAAGCTAAACCAATTGCAGGGTTGAATGTTTTGGTACAGGAAAGAAGAAAACCTAGAGAAGCCAGAGGAATCCCATATGGACATAAGGAGAATATTAACAGTAATGAAAGCTCAGGTTTATTCTGGGTTTTCTGGAGCTGTGAGGTTGCTCTGCTTCCCTGTCTATCACTGTGCCACATAAAGTATATAAGTATATAAATAAAACTTATGACTTTACTGAAAGGAAAATTGAAAATATAATGAATGTAAGTTAAGTGAACAAGGACTCAATGCTACAACACTTGCACTGTGTAAAATCTCTTTCAATCTTTGCTCTAGCAGACTGCCTAATTGCAGGAAATTGCACAGCACTCAGCATGAACCTTAAAATTGACGTCTATCAGATCTTCCGCTCCCTGAACCCTATAGAAAAGCAAATCACTGTAATAACTGCAGGAAAAATAAGCAACATTAATTTATACAACCCCTTCCCTAGAATGCAAAAAAAAGTGGTGCTAACCAGATCACACAAACTACCCCTTAACATTTTTTCCCTGGAGCAATACATAATCTTGAGTTATTTCTCAACCACAATAGTCAGCAAGAAATGTGTGTCCAGGACCTATGACTCACACAAGGACACACACTAGTGGTCAGTCTGAGAGGATGGAGACTGGGATGTCAGCCTACAGTGTGTGGGGCTAACAGCTTACATTAGGATGTCCAAACTGCTGTCATAGCAAACACAGACTTGTGTAATGCTCCATAAGTGTCATCATTGGTTAATGTCATAAACATCACCCGCTAAATTTTCGGGTCCGGTACTGAGTCAGAATAAGAAGCGCATCGAAAGGTCTTTATGGGGGGATCAGGGGCTGTGTGTTATTTTATTCAGGGCTGAGGATG
Organism: Hemibagrus guttatus; assembly: GCA_033459395.1. Classification (NCBI taxonomy): domain Eukaryota; kingdom Metazoa; phylum Chordata; class Actinopteri; order Siluriformes; family Bagridae; genus Hemibagrus; species Hemibagrus guttatus. Next base: position 7,527,410 of record JAUCMX010000002.1, on the reverse strand, counting down.
AGTCACAATCGACTTTTATAATTTGCTGTACATATTTATCAAATGTTTTACAGCAAATGTGAAGCCCATTACATCAGACTGAGATCACACACTGCTGCTGAATTTATTTTATGTTCATCTACATGCTAAGATCTGAGACCACACTGAAAACCTGGACTGGTTTTATTTAAAACAAAAAAGGAGCAGATTTTTAAACTTTTAAAAGAAAGAAAGAAAGAAAGAGAAAGAAAGAAAGAAAGAAAGAAAGAAAGAAAGAAAGAAAGAAAGAAAGAAAGAAAGAAAAAGAAAGAAAGAAGGAAAGAAAGAAAGAAAGAAAGAAAGAAAGAAAGAAAGAAAGAAAGAAAGAAAGAAAGAAGGAAAGAAGGAAAGAAAGAAAGATGAATTTGCAATATCTTGAATATTTGATATTGAGGCATTTGGCATTATTTTAGAAGGTGAGCATTTCTTCATATTGATTTGATTTGATGTTGATTTGTGCAAAGGGTCAGATATTCCTTAAGACATATCTCTCACAGTGAAGCATGTGTCCAGGTGACACACAATGAATTTCAGGTTTTACACAAAATGGTGGAGTCCACACCAGCTCAAGTGTTGTAAATATGTTTTGTTTTGATGATTCACTCAAGTTAATGCTGTTGAAGTAATTGTAATTTCTGAAAAGAAGGCAAATTAGAACATTTTCATTAGCTGTCTCAGACTTTGGACCCCACTGTATATTTTGCATTGCATCCACCATCCACCATCCACCCATCCACCCATCCACCCATCCACCCATCCATCCATCCATCCATCCATTTTCTGTACCACTTAACCGTCACTGGGGAGCCTGGGGAACAGGAGACTCACAGCACAAGACAGGGGACAATCACACACACACACACACACACTACAGATAATTTTGAGATGCCAATCAGACTTGGGGAGGAAACCAGAGACCCATAGGAAACCCCCAAAGCATAGGGAGAACATGCAAACTATGGTATATGGAGTATTCTGTAAAGGTCATACTCTACATACATGTAAAGAAAGGTTATAAAGCCAATATTCAACAATTATGCATTTCAACATAAGAAATATCTGATATAAAGAACAATAAACCGTGATAAACTAGACAAAGTCAATATTTGGTGTGACAATCCTTTGCTTAAATAAGTAGTCTCAGGTACACGTGATGAACGAAAGTGATTACTTAGTTTATCGAAGCATTTTGAGACAGTTATTCTGGAGACTCTGACTGTCACACTTGCTTCTGCTTTTACTAGTAAAAAAAAATCCAGCAGCCTTCATTATGTTTTATTGTTTGAAAAGGTATCTATTATGTAATATGTTAATGTCTTTCCTGAACTTAATAGCATTTCATTTTTTACTTAAAGTTGTCACATCATCGCAAGTCACAGACTCTGTTTCTCTGTTGCCTACAAACATGGCCGCCCTGGACTCACACTCCCACTCGCTTGTTTCCCAACACCATCCTTCTAATTATGTTTACCTGTGTTTAAGAAGAATTTGTTGTTAGCACACTTTTGTTTTAATTTATTGCTTGTGAAGAAAACGTTCAGTTTGCTCGTGTAAGTGACGTTTATCAGTCTGCCTTTCTGCTTTTGTCTACATGGTTTTGACTAAATGTTTTTTCTGCTCTTCACCACCGTTTTGCCTAATGTGTTAGGAAGCAGTTAGTCCCTTGTTCAACTTGTGCATGTTTTTGTCTAACGTCTGTTGGACAATTTGCAGAGCCTGTTTTTGAAAACTGTTTCTAATATTGTGGATATTAGAAACAGTTTTTGTTTTTTTCTGTATTTTTCTGAACAGCATTCGACCGTGTCCCTCGTGGCATTCTGTGGGAGGTCCTCTGGGAGTATGGGGTCCGTGGCCCTCTGTTAAGGGCTGTTCGGTCTCTGTATGACCGGAGCAGGAGCTTGGTTCGCATTGCCAGCTGTAAGTCAGATCTGTTCCCAGTGCATGGGCTGGGCTAGGCTGTCCTTTGTCACCAGTTCTGTTCATTGCTTTTATGGACAGAATTTTTAGGCACAGCCAGGGGCTGGAGGGAGTCCGGTTTGGGGACCACAGGATTTCATCGCTGCTTTTTGCAGATGATGTTGTCCTGTAGGCTCCTTCAAGCCAGGACTTACAGCATGCACTGGGGCGGTTTGTAGCTGAGTGTGAAGCGGCTGGGATGAGGGTCAGCACCTCCAAATCTGAGGCCATGGTTCTCGACTGGAAAAAGGTGGTTCCAGGTTGGAGGGGAGTTCCTTCCTCAAGTGGAGGAGTTTAAGTATGTAGGGGTCTTGTTTACGAGTGAGGGAAGGATGGATCGTGAGATTGACAGAAGGATCGGTGCAGCGGCAGCAGTAATGCGGTCTATGTACCGGTCTGTTATGGTGAAGAAGGAGTTGAGCCAGAAGCTGAAGCTCTCGATTTACCAGTCAATCCACGTTCCTACTCTCACCTATGGTCATGAGCTCTGGTTCATGACTGAAAGGATAAGATCCCGGATACAAGCAGCCAAAATGAACTTCCTCCGTAGAGTGGCGGGGCCACTAGAGATAGAGATATGGTAAGGAGCTTTGTCACCCGGGAGGAGCTCGTAGTAGAGCCACTGCTCCTCCACATCGAAAGGGGACAGTTGAGGTGGCTCGGGCATCTGTTTCGGATGCCTCCTGGATGTCTCCTTGTTCTGGGCATGCCCCACCGGGAAGAGACCCTGGGGAAGATTCAGGACACGCTGGAGAGACTATGTCTCTCAGCTGACCTGGGAATGCCTTGGCATCCCTCTGGAAGAGCTGGATGAAGTGTCTAGGGAGAGGGAAGTCTGGGCATCCCTGCTTAGACTGCTGCCCCTGTGACCCGGCTATGGATAAGGGGCAGACACTGATGATAATGACGATGATTATCCCGATGAAGTGTCCGTTCTTGTGACAAAAGAATTGTTTAGAAATAAAAATTTGAAAAAAAAAAATATATATTTTCTCTACTGTGTGTGTGTTGAGTGTGTCTGTGGCTTCAGTGCATGTAACAACAGCCAGAATTTTTGCAATTAAGATTGCATTTACTTGCGAACTTGGCACATTCAAAAACACTGAGTCTCAAAGCAGAGCTATTATTTTTGACAGATGATAACTGAATCATTTACTTAAATGTTGTCACCAATCAAACTCTGTTGAACTGCATCTGAGGCACAGCAGAAAGCCAGAAAAGTGACTCATTATGATGCAAAATGGGGTTGATACCAAGAAAAATAATTACATACAAATTCAAGATTCATTAAACCTTTTTTTCCAGGCTTAAAAAAACAAAAGTATTTTTATTTGAAGTGTTTAGTAACAAGTCGGTACTGTAAAAAGCTTTCCAGACCGTGAGTTTGCTCTCATTGTAAGTGCTTGCTGCTGAACTGCCCGAGGCTCTAAATGACGAGACAAAAAGAACCGAAAAAAAAAGAAAGCAAGATGAAGAGCGACGTTTAAGACGGGAGATATGTGGATTAAAGGTTTCAAATGAGCTTTTCTATCCTGCAGGTGAGAAAACAAACAAGTCAGGATGAGCTGGAGTCTGTGGGAATGACGAGCCAGAGGCGTGCTGGGAGGTCAAGCTGTGGATTAGAGAGACTATTATGAAATTGATTACAACAAGGTTTTTCTTCCATTGTTTGAGTGCTTTGCGAGATGGGATTCAGATGTTTTCCCACTTACTGGCATCCCGTTTGGCATCGTGTTATTTGTGGATTGTGGGAAATAATGAAAAGATAGATAACATGAATTGAGGCTTTGGGTGAAAGTGATGCACAGCAATCAGATCAGCTTTGAGATCCCTCAGCGGAGTGGAATATTTATATATTTAGCTTGTATTAGATACCTTCACAGGTGAGTAATGCGTACTTACAAATAAGGTGCTAGATAGAGCTTTAGGGTTCTACTCTGTAAATGGTGCAATCAGTTGGACAAAACATCTTGTGATTTGCATTGTTCCTTTAAACGTTCTACTAAGTACCCTGTATTATAGTGATTCCCATTGAGAAAAGTTTCAGAATCAGAGTGGACCCTCTTTAGGAAGCTAAACCCCTTAATGACCCTAATGACTATTGAGGAACTCTATTTTCCTAAGAGTGTATAATTGTTTAGCTCTTCTGAGGATTAAGCTGTACTCTAGACAGAGAGGAATTTACGCTTCCTGCTCTTATCATAAACGAATAAACTGTTTTGAAATATTTGGCTAGAAAACTTGCTATTGTAACCCAGAGACCGATTGGCTTTTTCTAATTGTTTTGGTCTTCTGAGGATTAATTTGAACTCAGAACAGAGAGGACTTTTCAGTTCCTGTTCTGTGATAAACAAATGATCTGTTTTGAAATATTTGGCAAGTAAGCTTGCTATTGTCTTGTGCACTTGTGCATTTGCATATAAACAGTATAAACTAAACAAGTTAAGACTGAGAAAGCATGTCACACACATAAACTGCTGCTTATAGATCATGCAGATGCAGTTGGACAGAAATTACAGTCTAAAGATTTTTAAAGTGGTAAGATGCAGAATTAGGATTTTATATAAACAGTGTTTTTTTTTCTTTGTTTGTTTTTTGTTTGTTTTTTGTTCCTTTCTTTGTTTTTTTAGAAAATCAAATATTCTTAAAAATCATTTTTCCTTTTTAAAATCCTAAAAAATGAATTTGAGATTAAATGATAGAGACCGTAAGAGGAAATAAGTATTCAGACATTTTATTTTTGTCATGTAAATATGTATTTCAGACACATTCTGTATAACCTATTCAAATTTATACACATAATATCTTTTGACTTTGTACTTAAAAAATGAACAAAATATATTTATTCATGAGCATTCATTCATTCATTCATTGTCTACCGCTTATCCGATCTATTCTCGGGTCACGGGGAGCCTGCGCCTATCTCAGGCATCATTGGGCATCAAGGCAGGATACACCCTGAATGGAGTGCCAACCCATCACAGGGCACACACACACACACACACTCATTCACACACTACGGACAATTTAGAGATGCCAATCAACCTACAGTGCATGTCTTTGGATCAGGGGAGGAAACCGGAGCACCCGGAGGAAACCCCCGAGGCATGGGGAGAACATGCAAACTCCATACACACATGGCGGAGGCGGGAATCGAACCCCCCAACCCTGGAGGTGTGAGGAAAACGTGTTAACCACCAAGCCACCGTGCCCACCCACTCCCCAACGAGCATTCAAAAAACTGAAAAAAATGTAGATAGATTTTACACACCATGTGAAGGTAAAGGAAGTTTTCAGGCACAGCACTTGAATGGAAAAGAGCTTCAGAGCCGTAGTAGATAGTGTAAATATCCCTGTTTCTGCAGTTGGTTTCAACAATATGCAGACCATACAATTATTTCATAACATGCTCTCAGACTATGATAGGGAAGGTTAAAGAGAACCCAGCAGTCATTGGAAAGGAATTGCAGGACGACCTGAAAGCAGTGCAATCATCTCGGTCTCTTCATGCAGAAACAAGGGCAAGTGTTTTTGTATTGTGCCAGTCTGGCTGTTTTTTCACCACAGTTCCAGTGTTCTGTTGCAGTTCTTGAACCAATCCATGTGTTTGGATGGGTTCCACGCTAGAAAAATTAGAAAGGAGAAATAAAGAAAAAAAATTAGAATAAGGGAAAAAAAGTTGTACAAGGTAATAGAGCAAGAAAAGCTCGACTTAAGATGTACTACAGGCATCAGAAAAGTACAGGACTTCAGCAAAAGTGTCAGTGGAGCTCCTTAACACTTGTCCTGAGTGTTTTTAACAGAGCAGCTCTGCTATAAAAGGCATAAAAATTAATCAGTTTTTTTTTAAAATATCATAATTTAAACATCTGTGGACATCTCCAAACTTTTTGACAAAGTAAAAAGTACTTTGGATGCACTAGGAGTTAATGACTGACAAAGAAATATAGCAGGGAAATGTTAATGACGTTGAAGATGGACTAATTTGCTAAAATGGAAAGTGAGCACAATTATTTGTTCTACTATCAGCATCCAAAAGCAAGACCAATTCTTATTTTCCATCTACTTCCTCAATGTCTTTTCCATTTGCTCAGTCTAAAAAGCAGCATAATAAGCTTTGATTTGAGTGAGGGTTTATGTGACTCATTGCAAACACGCTCTTAGCCTGCAGGCCAAAGCTGACAGTATGAAAGACTAGCGGTAAACTTCCACACCTGCCATCAGTACCTTTTCACACCCTCCTCTTATAACACCGGAATAACCCTGTACACCTCCACCATCGTTTCCTTATCCAGCCCTCGAACGCAGAACTGTGTGTGGGTTCTGGCTCTGTCCAGACACATGAGTTCAATGGTGGTGTCACATTGTTCCTAATCCATGGAACAAAGTCCCTACCAAGTGCTTGGCTCTGTTAAATTAAGAATAACGAGTCTTTGTCAAGGTGTTATTTGAGGCGCTTAAGCGTCATTGGGAGTGTTTACATTTCTGGTAGCGCTTCTTTGTGGCACAGATTCGGACATGCTGGAACAGACAGCGGTGCAAGACGTTGAGCATCGCCGCAGGGTCGGGATTGGGGGTGGTGCAGGATGAGACCATGTCTGGGCATGATGGGAAAATCTAAGTGGTTGCATGAATTCATGAGCTAGTTGAGGCAGAGAGCTCTCTGTGTCTTTTCAACACATTTAGTTCTGTTTGCCTTTTCTCTATATACTGTAATGATGTATTATCCCACTATCCGGTGTCATCCAGAGGAGGATGGGTTCCTCTCAAGCTTTCTTCTGTGTGCCATTTCAGGAAGTTGTGCTAATATACAAACACAATTTGCACGTATCTAGTATTATTTATTTTAATGATCTTCTAATACTGACACAGTGTACCAACTTTAAGCTAAAGATTTTATGTAGAACCCTGACACGGCCTATAAAGCCAATTTCAGGGAAAACCTTCCTAATACAGTAAACAAAACACCCCTTTGACTACAAAAAACAAGAAGGAAACCTATTATTCCTAAGAGCTGTATTTAGCTTTCACAAAAGTCAACAATACCTTTTTTTTTTTTGCTTGGAGACACCATCTTTGTCTGAGACATTGATTATGTCATGATTATAAATTTGTAATGGATAAAGTTATGAATGAGATTAAATTGAGCTGTAAACATAGGTTATTTTGACAGCTTAATACAGCTAATTAAATGGGTCAAAACTATTTTATGTTAAAAAAAAATATCCAACATCCTGCACCCATATTACAATTTCATGACTTAGATAATAGTGATAATAGAGTCTCATGATATGTACTATCATAACATATGAGCTATCACTATCACTATGTAGCCTGTGATATGTACTATATAACATATGAACATAATATATTATATAATATGAAATAGCTGTATCTGCTGGATCAATTGCTATTTTACAATCTATCAGATAAAAAAGGTGGGGGCTTTAATATTAAAGTAAAACAGACAATAATGTGATTATTACAACTAGGACTTTTAATGTAAAAATATATTAGCAAAATACTTTCATATATCTATGCATTTTTAAAAGAATCTTTAGAATTCTTTAAGCTCTTCCCTGATTCGAGGTATGAGCTTGTGTTTAAAAGTAGAAAACCCAATCTCAGACTCTTACGAAAAATCTGGCAACCCCAGAGGTGTAAACTGCATGCAGTCCATTTTAATAATCTGAAACTCATATGATTATATGACATCATGTGCTAAGTGTGTAGTATACAGAATAAATCAGTCAAGTCAGTACCCTCTAGAATTGTCTCTACGCTAGCATGCCAGAAATGTCATTATTTATCTGAAAATATAGATTTTAAACATATTCATTTCAATTCATTTCAGTGTTATTTACTCGTTTAACAATGAACATTGTCGAAACAGCTTTACAGGAATATAGAAATTTAGGATATAAATGTGTAAATGTATCCCTTATAAAGAATTCTGAGGTGATGGTGATGAGAAAAAACTCCCTGAGGCGATATGAGGAAGAAACTTTGAGAAGAACCAGACTCAAAAGAAAACCCATTGTCATCTGGGTAACACCAGAGAGTGTGATTATAAATAATTTCCCTCATAACTGTGTGCACTATGGTCAAAAAGTGCAAACAATTGCAGTCCAAAGCCATCTCCATGGTTTCTAAGTTGAACCATCTACAGCAATCTCCAGGCTGTCCATGTCAGCATTCATTTCCACTTTCATTAATGCACATAGATATGTTTATGTCGAAGTTAATCATTTTCAGTATTCAATCCTTCATTCAAGTGCAAGAAAACGTTACTCCATAGCAACCCAAGACTGAAACCGGAAAGTCCCAGGCTGATCTCAGTGCATTCCATGACATGTAAAAACATGGAGGTGCTCAGACATATGAATAGAAAAGATACACTTCACACTAATAATATCACACATATCGCCAATGTATACTAATGCTTCCGTGAGTCAATGTAGAATAAACAGTCACTGTGAGGTGAATATTACTGTATGTTCAACTCCTTTTAGGAATCCGTAATTACTACATCAAGTGAGTTCAAGTCCCTTTGGTCAGAACAAGATGTTTTTAAGAAAGTTTTTAAACTTTACTTCAGGAACCTAATAACTGAAATCAGCTTCTGAAACAAGTAAACGTTCAATTTCAACAAATTTACTCTCGACTACAGATGTTACATCCATTGATCACACCATGTTTTCTTACTGACTTGGGGACAAGTCGGAAATTTAGAGCTTAAAGAAAATTTCCAGCTCGTAATTACAACTTTTTCATGGCGTACATCAACCATCTCTAAAGTAAATACAAACTTTTTTGACCTGATCTGAATGCACCAAAAGCATAAATTACAAGGAACATCCTAGCAGGACTGTGGACAAAAGTTAATTAAAATTAATCTGAAATCAGATATCGAGTCTAGTGACTGATTGATATATCTATAGATCTGAAAGGTCAGACAGCAGAATGCTCATACTCTGTGCTCCAATTCACCATCTCTTTTTCATCTGACTGTATAATACAGAACTCATCTCTTGATGCAATGCTGAAATCTACTCCTAGACCATGACAATATGTCTTCGATTATGATGAGTCAGCCCTATAAGAGTGGTTTTGCTCTAAACCTTGACTTGGTGTTTGAACATTCTGGACACTCTGTGTTCTTTAGTGGTTGATGATCATAGCATTTTTGTTTCAGCCACAAGTTGCTGCAGCCAGGAGGACACGCTGTCCTAGATCTCGACTACATTAACAAACAAAAACAACAAAAACATTTCAAAGCCCACACACATCCTAAAATAAAAGATTTTAAAACAGTTGCTGCTATACTTTTAACATTTGCATATCGATCCTGATTGACATGTATGTTTATGATACAATAACCATCTCTGTCATATAATCAATTTTAAATCAATGACATTTTCATTGCTTGAATTATATAGCACTTTAAACATACATTTGTGGGTTAATTTAAAGTTGATCTGTAGAATTTTCCAGAAGACATAGTTACTTTTACTCAAATATTAGGTATGAATAATGGGTATGTTGTACTCTACAAAACTAATAGCCAGTATTTAAGAAAAAATACATATTCCTTATATGTTGCTGCCTTGAACATTAATTTTACTTATCAGTTGAAATTTATAAAGGCTTTCATTTATCACAGAATGTGGAATTTATCAAAACATTGCCTTAATATTTGTGTGTACATTTTTCAAAGCAGCAGACAATAAATCAGCTAGAGAAAAACAATTGCAAGAATACAACTTATTTCCCTTTGATGGAGGATGTTGTATCATTTGAAGATAACATTTCTTCAGACCTGGTGCATGAAGTCTTGTTTGCTGCGCAACTCTCGGATTGGAGTTTTATTCCTCATCCTTTCCCAAGATATACCTTGTAGACTGTTCAGCATCTCTAAATTGTCTGTTGTAGGTGTGTGTGTGCATCCAAGGTTCCTTGGCTTGTTCCTCGAAATAGGCACCAGCTTCCATGCACCCTGTGTATAGAAAATGGATGGATGGATAAATGGATGGATTTTTTTCCTTTTGAATAAATTGAATGGTTTAAAGTCTAGCATTGGTAGCTCAGTGGTAGGTTTCTCGCCGATCATGCGGAAGGCCCGGGTTTGATCCCCAGCCACTGGATGCAGTGCTGGTCCCAAGCCCAGAAAAATGGGAGGGTTGTGTCAGGAAGGGCATCCGGCGTAAAACATTTGCCAAGTTGTTGTGCGGACTGGTTGGTCCCAGACAGGGAGCAGCCGAAAGCAACTACAAACTATAGCTACAAAAGAACTTCCCAATTACTTCCTCTTCCTCTCAGCAGGAAGCACTCAACGTTGTTGCTATAATAAACGTTTTCCAAATTAGTTTGACTAAAAATGACATATTGAAAACTAATACATTGCTGCTGGCAAATGGAACCAAGTTAGAGGCAGAAACTAGGACCACAAATGCAACAGCTGTGCATGTCCAGCTCTTTCAAACATAGTGATTTTGGCTTCAGACAGTAGGGATAAATCATAAATCATGGTGTTGTTGTTTCGGCTGCTCCCTGTTCGGGGTCGCCACAGCGGATCATCTGGTCCACATGTTGTGCTGGATGCCCTTCCTGATGCAACCTTCCAATTTTATCCAGGCTTGGGACCGGCACTGAGAGTTGACCCCACAGTGGCTGGGTTGGTTCCCTGACCAGGAGTTGAACCTGGCAATGAGAGCAGGGGATCCTGTTGCTGGACCATGAAGGGACCCAGAGATATATCAGACATATTAAACAAAATATTCCAGTTGCATATTCAATTCAATTACATTTTATTTGTTTAGTGCTTTCAACAGTAGACATTATTATGAAGCAGCAATGCATATGAGGCTCCTAAGAAGGAGGATTTCTGTGCACTCCCAGTGGTACTGACTCCATTCAAATTTGCAATTAAAGTGTAATTAAATATAAATCACTTAATCATTTGGGATTCAGTGTTGTGAACCTGCAGGTACTCTGTGAAGTGATGCTTTTATACCATATATGGCTAATTGTGGGTGTGTCTGTATTTTATTCAACAGCAACACATATGCCTAAAACAGCTAAATAACAATGGTATTTATTAAGCTTCTTTAAAAAAAAAAAAAAAAAAAAAATAACATTAATTTGTTTACATTTTATAAGGAAAAACCAGCTTATGCTGATAAAGGAAGCCCCAGGAGTCTACCATTTGTCAGGTTCTAACTTCTTTGCACAGGTTTGTTGGCTGACCTACAGGATATTAAAAATGCAAGGCTTCTATTACACGTAGAGGTCAGTGGATATGTACCACCTCCAACTCTATGATTTTGTGATGACAACCATGCATATGAATATGAAGCCAGGAAAAGCATGGGTGTAACACACACACACACACACACACACACACACACACACACACAAACATACACACAAGCCTCATGTAATGCAACATGCCACATTAGATATATGTAGAATGTTGTATGTATATTTCTACAACATAAACATAACTGTTAAAGTACTATAAAATATAAATACAGGATCGTTAAAATACAGTGTATGCAAATTTGAAATTATTCCTGTTTATGCGAGACTTAATCAAACAAATCCTGACAAAAAATCTACACATCAGGTGCCAAATACCTAGCAGCAATGTCTGAGACAGTGAAGACAGATGAGACTCAATTTATCTGGTATCGTCAGGTTTAAATGCTTTCAAGGAAACAGTGTGGAATTAAGGAAGTGTGTGTAGCTAGCTGCCATTAGCTAGCTAAGTGAGCTAGAGTAGCTCAATCTTTTGAGATTTTGAAGAGTTTTGTGTTACAGTTATGAATTACACCTTAGATGTAAATTTAATTTAATTTCAATACTTGTGCTGGAGATTTCAGGGCTAGAGTGTGCAAGTAATGAGTATGGATAAAGTGCAAGGAATTCTTTCAGAGTCAGAGTAGGGGCTTGTTCCTTGCTTGACAGCCCTTCAGTCCATGGTAATATCAGTCTCTCTTAAGAGTGGTTGTACCTTTTTGGTACCTGATGGCCTCCAGCTCCTTCACCAGGTCCTTTTTTGTTGTCTTGGGGTTCAGTTGAAACTTTCAGAGCAGTTTGTTCAACCGTGGAAGTTCGTTTGAACAACCTTCTCCAGTGACACAATGTTTATTCGGATGCTCATGATATTTTCTGTTGTTTGGAAATTTCGCCTAAATATGTACCCAACACATTTCTTTTCTAAAATCCTAGCTGAGTTGCTTGGATTTTCCCATGGTAACAAGAATAAATAGGCACTCCCTGAACTCCTAATAATGGGAATTGACCAATCTGCAGGTTCTAAAAGCCATTACAGCAATTTCTAGAATCTTCCAAATTGTTTTAAGAGACAGTTGACTTTGTTTATGTGGATTCTGATATGAATTAAAGCTAAAATAAATCTATCACCATTGTATATTGTTTTGTAATGACCTTTAATGTGAACACAGCAAATTCCCTAATAGACTTGCCAAAAGAAATGTATGGTGATATAAAATGTATGGATTTGAGACACAAATTGAGAATACATATCTTTAGCCTAGGTGTGTGTAAACTTTTGGCTTCAAATGTAAAAATTAACAGCACTTATACAGCGTAGACTGCTGGAATATTATTAGCCAGGCAAAAAAAAAATAAAAATCACATTATTCAGTAAACTCTATGAATTATTCACTAAAACAGCAAATCTGGAAAGTTCTGAGAGTTGGGAGTGAAAGTCTGGACCTTCCACCTTCCAAGCAGCTTTGAGAATTAAAGCCTTTTTGTAGTCAACAAACATCAATCCAAAGAATTTGAACTTAAAATGAAAGCCTAGCCATATTAAAGTGCAGTATTAGAAAGACTGACAGAGAGAAATACTCCTCAGGCAGGCAAGCGCGAGAAAGCAGTAGCCTGATGAATAAGACGTATGGAGAGATCATATTTCTGCAGTCCCGGCCAGCCAGCCGCACTCGTGCCCATTTTTCAATGTGCGATGATAAGTCTCCAACCTCTGTGGGCGGCAGGGGGTCTAGAGTTCCCCCCACTGTGACAGATGATTGGACATCCCTTTTTCTCCCGTCTTAATCAGTCTGTCTGCTGTGTCTAGGTCTCTCCACTAACAGCTAATCTTTCAAATTTATTCACGTCACGCTAAATCCGTGCTAACTGCAAATATGGGACTGATTATAACAGCAAACTTGGTTGATGTGGATTGAATACTTTGTTTTCAGTAAAAAGAAAAGTTCAGCAGATGGCTTTTTAGAGCTGGACTGGAACTGTCAAGATAATATTTCTATTATTCTAAATCAGTATTTAGTTTAGTCTAAATTGTTTCTTGTGCACACTAGCTGACAATACATTTTTAATGCAGAATATTCTATCAATGGAAACTGGAGTATATATATATATATATATATATATATATATATATATATATATATATATATATATATATATATATATATATATACCAAAACAGATTTATTTTCTGTTTTAACATGCTTTAAACTGCAATAAGAACACACACAGGTGGGAAAGCCAGGGATTGTGTGGTTTGGTTCACATGTGCTGGTTGCACATTAGTTTAGGGAATATGGGAAAAGTTTGAACCCAAAGAAATTATGGAAGCTACTATAAATCCCAATTTCTCTCTAACATGTAACTAACATGTAATGCCTGTTATTGTGATGTTGTTAGGTTAAATTCTCACTGTTAGAATATGTTATGTAGCAGGTTGCTTTATGTTCTTATGGGTTTTTCATCCAGTGCTAGTTTTTGCAGCTATGTTGTTTGGTCAAGCTTTTTCTTCATGTATTGTAACAGGTGTATTGTTTGGTCAAGCTTCTTCTTCACTAATGTCACAATATGTTTGAAAAAGCTTTATGTTCTTTGGGTTTACCATCCAGTACTATCCTAGGCAGGATTGTTTAAAACCCCTAGTCAGTTTCCTTGGACATTTTAGTGCTTTTTATTTGCTGTAACAGGTATATTGTTTGTCTTCATGTGCTTTTTCATGTGCTTCTTTGCTGATGACACAGTGTGTTCAAAAAGGCTTTATGTTATTGGGGTTTACCATCCAGTGCTACTTAGGTAAGTTTTTTTTTTTTATTTAAAACCCTATTTGGCTTTCTTGGATTGTTTAGTGTAGTTGTTGTGCTGCAACAGCTATATGGTTAGGTCAAGCTACTTCTTGGTTGAAGACACAATGTGTACCTCATGTCCTCCTCCTAGATGAATGAATCAGTACTGGTTTCAGGAATAGTTGTCTCCTCAGTAAGCTCCTCAGAGTGTTAAACTGGCCAAGTCCCTGAAAACCACATCATGATGTATAACATCATCCCAGAAAGGCCATGCTGCATTCATGAACACATTAAAACATAATCTTTTAACATGATTTTTCATCTGCTTTCATTAAGCTCTATTGCATCCTGATAAGGATCATGATGGATCCTGAGCCTATCCTAGAACTCAGATACACCTAAAATGAGATACACAGACAAAGTAATGCATAAACTGTAGTAATGCAGCCCCATGATTTACGACACTGTATGATTTACCGAGTCCTCTTTTTTGTGTATTCTTTGAATGGATGCCTACCATATATGGTCAGTTGTGGGTGTGTCTGTTCTTCAAAAATCAGGAAAGAAATCTGCTCAGTTTCAGGTCCAGGTCTAAAAAACAGGACAAGCACACCTGAGTCATGTCCTGAGATGCAGCAGCTCTGAGCAGTGATTTGTCAGCCATTTGGTGGCTTGTGGGAAAATATATCAGCACAATGACTGCACCTTAAAAAATGAATAGGAAAAAGGACAAAGGAAAGCAATCAACTTTTGTAGGTCCCACTGAGACTTTTCCTAAAGTCACTCTAGTAAAAAAAAAAAAAAGACCTAGATGATTTTGCAAGGAAAATATGTGCTTTCAAAAGCATTCCTTGATAATTTCCTAAGATAAGAGTGATATTTGGGAAGGATCCCAAAGCCACAAGCATAATGTTGGTCTTTGGTTGCATGTCTGCAAATGAAGTTGTCACAAAGGTTACCTTTACAGCTTTTAAATAGCGCTGTGCAGCTCTTCATTCAAGTCAAATGTATGGTTTGTTCATTTGTTCAGTGCAGTGGTGGAAAAGGTTATAGCATGGCTTTCAATAGATGTAGACTCCTTCTCAATGGTTTCTTCATAGCCTGCAGTAATCCATTCATAACTCATCCAAATTACAAGTCCAGGCATGGACACACACACAAAACCGTCCCCCACAGACTCAAAGTCAGTCTCTCAATTCTGACTTGTTTACTCTTTGTTGTATTTTCACCTTTTCCATATTGTGAAAATGATATGTTGTCAGTGTAATCCATCTATTTGGACTTGCAGGTGCAGGTACATGACTATTATACAGGAAGAATTTAGGAAATAAATGTCACACTTGCATAACCTTGCCTTACAGGTCATTTTTACTGGATAGAGTAATGGCTATACAAATCATGTCCCTGGTCATTATCACAGGATAGCTTTGTCTTCAAAAATACAGTGGAAACTGAAGAGAGTAAGCCAGGGATGATGTCGAATTAGCACTGTTTAATGTCAGCCAAGGCACAAGCTTAACTATATATATATATAAGTTGGAACTTTGTAGAAGTGCTTCAAGTATGATGGAGAATTAAAGAAGTTGGCTTCTTCCTCTTTTTATGATGTGAGTACGTATAAATGTTTTACTTTTTTATTATCAAAAGGATTATATCAAGAAGATCTTCATTAATTGGATATAAATATTGGATGAAGACTGCAGAACAAATAACTTTTGTGGAAACGTAGTCCTCATTAGTCATCATATAACCTCTGGGAATCAATAATCAACAGAGACTTAAAAATGATACCATGTTAGACATAAGTAAAAGCTTGTGCACTGCTTTTATTCTGTGCATCTATTTCCACCAAGTTGTGTAGCATTCAAATAATCAATTGTCCATACAAATATTTAGATTGTGAGTAATGTAGAAGAATTTAAGATGCATTTGGTTGTTGTTATTGAAGATATGAATCCATAATGGGTTCAGACACAAATAGAGATATAAATACAATTTATTAAAACAAAACAGTCAAAAAGTCATGTGATTGGTCGGCATTCACATATACAGGGGTGTAATAATAGTGGCAAAGGGATGCCGAATTCAATTTTTCATCTGCCTCATTGCCTTGTCGAGGATGTCCAATCTCCACTAAAGGTATCGGTCCTGAGGAACCTTTAAAACCTTTATCAGCATAGAGGCATCTCTCATGACTGTCCAGGACCCACTCTGGGGTGGCCTTCATGGGGTCCAGGGGCCATGACAGTTCCAAGGAGTCGCTGAGCTACACTTCCCATCAATCCCTAGTCCTCATTACACTCTGATTATCACATTTGATCAGTTCTAGTTCAACAGCCTCTCACTGTCAAACTTTTATTGTCGTTGTATTCTTGTTTGCTATTGCTACTGTGTCTCTACTTCATGTATTAAACATTCCAGATTTGTATCCGTCTTTGTCTCCAAAACCTGACAAGGGGGTGGTTAGACATGAAGCCACAGGACAAAGAAAGTTCATTAACATGCACTGCATTTAAAGACTTTGTTCATTCATCCTTAGTATCTGCCTGGACTGGATGATGGTGGTTTAAATTAGACCACTGATTTGTTAAGATTTTTGGTTCAAACTGTTAAAACTGGATGGTCTCTTGTTGAGACCAATTCTGAAACTGACTGATGCATCAGAATTCACAGACCAGGCTGACAATGCTGCTGTTTCTACCTCTGGGGTTTTTCCAATGTATTTAAGGGCATAGTATAGGAGTCATATTTAATAAAAAAAATTAAAAAAAAACACTTCCAATTTAGTCCACAAACACTTTGGATATCTGAAGCATTAATTAGATAGAGATACAGATAATGCTATTGTCTTACACATCAAATTATTGTAAAATATTTGTTATAACAATCCAAATTGTTGAAATCAGGATGGCCAGGTAGTGATCAGAAAAGTAGTGCTCTAATTACACACACTTTAGATTTTAAATTGTTCACAATAAAATAAAAGGCTTGGAAAGCTGGAGAATAGAATACTCAGTGGATATAATGGCTGTGTTATGAAGCAGGTGAGAAATAAATGAATTACTCCTGTGTTCACACCTGTAATGAGATCCAGGCTGTATTTAAAGAATCAAGTTGCAGGCGAGATTTGCAGCCAGGTTTTGATCTGGTCTTTCACTTTTACAGAATGGATTTGCTGCTTATTTTTCGTAAGAAATGGAATAATGTGTCATACCTAGAACACCCTCTTTGCTTGGCTTTATGTAGTTTGGATATTTTAGTTAATGAAATGAAATGAATGAAAAGTATATTATAGTGTTCACAGGGACCTGAGCATGAATTTGTATGTGTAGTCATCTCAGCATGTTAACATGATGTAGGTGATCTTCTCCATCCACTCCAGGTTACTGATCAGATCGAAGGTTCAAGGCGGTTCAAGCACTGCCAAGCTGCCCATGTTGGGCCCTTGAGCAAGGCCCTTAAAACTCTTAGCTCCAGGGTGCTATATCATGTCTGACCCTGCACTCTGACCCCAACTTCCTAATTTGGTATATGTGTAAAAAATTATTTCACTGTGCTCTAATGTGTATGTGACAAATAAAGGCATCGTCTTTGGTAAAGGCAAGCTTGAGTTTAAGGGAAATTGAAGGGAGCCGCGAGTGTGCCACACAATAACCCAGAGAAATTGGAAGACCTTTTTTGACCTGGCCCCTTATTTAAATGTTAAATACATTTTGTGGCTGCCTAAATGTTTTTCACTGAGCTTTCACAAACAAACCTTGTGGCAGCGGTGGCTCAGTGGTTAAGGTTCGTCGCTAACGGTCAGAAGGTTATAACTCCAAATCCCAGTGAGCCACTGCTGGGCCATTATGCAAAGTCTTTAACCCTAAACTGCTCAGCTTTGTGTCTGAATTGTGTGCTGTAAGTTGCTTTGGATGAAACCATATGCCCAAAGAATGCATGCAAATGAAACTGATGGTGAAAACAGCACCACAAAAGGTGTAGATCATGTTAGTGTATGAAATATAACACCAGAACATTTTGAACCCTTAAGGATTACATAATTGGACCAGTGTGTTCCGTTCAGGAATAAAAAGCTCTTTGCTTGCAAGAAATAATATTTAAATAATAATTAAAATTGTTTAATATAATAATATTAAACTGCAAAAGGTTTTGATCCAGTGAACCCTTAAGAAACCCTTAAAGAACCCCTGATCCAGTGAACCCCTATGGTCTACTGGCAGTCCAATATTTTGGTATTCAGTATACTATACTACATTCAAATATATTGCATACTATATAAAGCATGCTAGAAAGTATATTATAAATTGCAACCCAGAAAGTCCATGATAAAATATCTTCTCATTATTCTCAAACTCTCCATAATGACACACAGAGCAGTATTAAGCCATCATTAACTCTGCCCAACTCTTATTCTTTCCAAAATTATAGCTAATTCTGCTCTACTTTTGATCATCACAGGACCGGAGAAGAGCTTGAAATGACTTCAGTGATCTTTTTGTAATGTTTATTTGTGTCAGAATTGAAGGATAATTGAATGATGATCACCCTTTTTATGCAGCACACGGTGTACTGTACTGAAAAAATGATTTTCCTTTCTACTCTATTTATGTTAAGGTGGTGTCTTTATGACTTCACCTGCGCTATTTATAACCCCGTGACTTCTCCAGGTCAACGGAGGATCAGAAGACAGCGTAAAGTATAGCCAGAGAAAGCCGAACTTGAGCGAGGCAACATGTTACCTTCACATGGTGTGGGAAAGAGGTTAGAGTAAGAAAGAGAGAAAGAGTCGTGACAGGCCGAGTGAAAGAAAGAATGAGTGAGAGAAACAACTCCAGGCTATACTGTTCACTCGGATTGAGTTTCATATGGGAGCATTCATATGTTTTTTTTTTTCCCTCTACCCATTAGTATTAGACTTTGGTATTTTTAGTTAGTTCAGAATAGACTGATTCAAAGAGAGTAAAAGTGTGTATTAAGAGTGTATTAAATCTCGTTACATAATATAGAATATCTGCTGGTTTTACCTCCTGTAGCCTCAGAAGCACTTTGCTTATACAGCTGATGGACTTTTGTCCAAAACTAAAGGAAATAATGTTTGTCTGGATATTTTGCGTACTACTACCATTACTAAAGAACACTGCAGTTACTTCCTGGATTTTTCACAGGATGCACACTGTTAGCTTGTGCCTTGGGTGCACTGTAAAAGGTTTTCTGAGGTTTTATTTAGTATGTTTGGCCAAATGGTACAACTTGGGAATTCTCCTTGTTTAATCTAGAGCCACATTTAAACAGACAGAAAGCTGTACATGGAAAAAAGAAAGTAAATTCATTTCTGTTTAGCTTTCAATTTTAATCAGTTGAACGCAGATTGTTTAGATATAAAACGCCTACTTATTGCTTTTCTTCAGTTCTATACGACAAAGCTTGTGAATGACTGAGTGTGTTCCATGCACTGTATTTGTTTACAGCATGCTGTGCTACGCTGCTTTCATCGTTCCACCCTGTGTGATCGGATTCGTTCTAGCCTGCCCTTGGTCTCTTCAAGCCCTACACGATCTCCTCCCTCAGCCCAAGGGGTTCCTCCCTCCCTTGGTCCCACCCTGCCTGTTTCCCTCAGACAGAGGGAGCATTGTTCTCTTTGCTACCTGGGCAGGAGGCATTCTGTCAGTCAACAGGCCACAAAATAAAGGTTAGGAGGAGCAGGAAGGGGGAGGAAGAGAGCGAAAGAGCGAAAGTGTGAAAACAAGAAGGTAAGAACGACACAAAAGATCAAAACGAATTGAGTGCGAGAGAGAAGGGGAGAGGAGAGAGAGGGGGAGAGAGAGAGGGAGAGAGAGGGAGAGAGAGAGAGAGAGAGAGAGAGAGAGAGAGAGAGAGGAGAGGGGAGAGGAGAGGGGGGAGAGAGAGAGAGAGAGAGGAGAGAGAGAGAGAGAGAGAGAGAGGGAGAGAGAGAGAGAGAGAAGAAACCCCCTCCCCAAAAATAGCTACCCTGTCAGTCTCTCTGTCTTTTGCACACTTCCCATAAACATTCCTCCCTGAGTTTGATTATTGCCTATTTATTAGCCCTTAAATCTGGTTGCTGTCAGCCAGAGCTCAGCTCACAGCAGGCGTGTGTTGTGGACAAAGGTAGCTCTGTTGCTCCAGACGTGGCATTGCCGTGTAAATTGAAGCACTGCCAAGAGCTCTGACAGCGGCGGCCCCCTCCACTCTACTTTCCCCCACCACCTGAAGCATATTAAACATAAATCTGGGCAGCCCCACTGATGTAACCCAAAACCCATATTGACTTAAAGGAGGAGCACAATAAATCTTTCTTCACTCTTTCTTCCTTTCTTTCTTTATGAAAAAAAACATATATATATATATATTATATATATATATATATATATATATATATATATATATATATATATTTATTTATTTATTTTTTTTTTTTTTTTTTTTTTTTTCCTTCACCTCTTTTTGTTGAACCTCTGTATACCTCTTGGTTTAGACAATGGAACATGAGCATTCTGTGGTTTAGAACAAGAGCATTATGTAGTTTAGAAAACTCTGTTACTGTCCAGAGTGTGTTTGTGTGTGTGTGTGTGTGTGTGCTAAGATACTAATGAA
>JAUCMX010000002.1:7386744-7501744 GCA_033459395.1 Hemibagrus guttatus | reverse complement strand
GTCTCACATTGTATAGATGCTCTAGTACACGTCTGTTTCACATCACTTTTAGCCCTTTATATCTGGAAGTGTGTTTATTTCATCATCTGATTACTGACAGAAATAGAGAGAAACTCTTGAATCATGCGTTCATGTGTATAGTTTTGTTGTGTGTGTATGTGGTGTTTTACTCTAACAGTACATTCTTGTGTGAAGCACTTTTTTTCTTAACTGTGTGTAAGAAATGTTTTTTTGATATTATATCCATATCAGATATCACACTGATTTCCCAGAAAAGTGATCTTCTACTGCTTCTCCCTAAATAGGGCTATTTGGTTACTTGACAAACATGAATATCAGGCTGTGTGTATCAGAGGCAGCAAGTGAAGGAGAAAAAAAATCAGATTTCCACTAGGTGGTGCAGAGATTTGAGTCCTGGCTTCAAAACAAGTTCAACTAGTTTTCAAAAGCCTTTTAGGGAAAACCGATTTCATATAATGAATAGATGAAAGTGTGTATAGTTGCACTAGATTCTGACATTGTGATTAAAGGATAAATCTTTTCTACACACATTTGTACCTTATGCACCCCCTCTTTCATACAGAGAGCCCTTGAAAATGTAAGTCCTTGAAAATTGGAGTAAAAAAAACAAAGGCATGTCCTTAATAGCAGTGCTCGGCAGAAAACAGACGGTAAAGGCAGCTTCAGGATCTTGTGATAAGCTCGAGCATATGAACCACGTCACCCCCCCAACACACACACACACACACACACACACACACACACACACACACACACACACACACACACCCTTCTGCAAATATGAACCCTGTTCTACTCGAGTCGTAAAAACAGTGCAGCGTTAGGAGAGGCCCCGTGCAGCGTTTACTCAGTGGCGTCATGTTTGAGCTCTCCAGGGCCCCACGGCTGCCTAATGCTCGCTTTATCAGGGCTCCGGTTTGGCCCCTTCATAGCAGCACCATTTACACAGCTACAGCAAACACAAGCTTAACAAAAGAATGAGCGGTGACAGGGTGAGTAAGGAAGAAAAAAAAACGTGAAGAGCAAGAAAAAGAAGGGGGGATAAAGAGGTCGGCAATACTGCAGAGCATTTTCTTAGACTCTCAAGGGTCTCTCAGGGAGAGAAAGAGACAGGAAGGAGAGAAAGGTAGAGAAGCAGGAAAGAGAGCAGGTGTTAGAGAGACAGAGAGAGAGAGAGAGAGAGAGAGAGAGAGAGAGAGAGAGAGAGAGAGAGAGAGAGAGAGAGAGAAAGAGAGATCAGATAAACTTTTATTAATCTCCTGTATAGTAGTGCAAGCAAGAGGAGTAACAGACAGACAGAGAGAGAGAGAGAGAGAGAGAGAGAGAGAGAGAGAGACGCTTTGTAGTTTAAGGCTAACCAGACGTGCAGCATGTTTTCTAAATCCAAAATAACAGAAGACAGTAACACCTCCCTACATAACTTATTAAGATTCAATATGAAAAGGTAAAATGAGCAAACATGTACAGGAGATGCATTAACTGGAATAAACCATTAAACTTAGCGCCCCATCTTGAAGGAAAAATAAGACTTTCACCCCACTGTGCTGTGCTTGTGCTGTAAAAATGATCATTTGTACTTGGAATCATATCGAGTCTGACATTCCAAGTGTGTTTACTCCATACGACTGGAATTTCAAGCCAGAGTCATTTGTTCTGAGTTGTTCTTGTATCTTTCGGGGTTTTTTTAGTCGATTTGTTGTTTCATTTTTTCACTTCACTCTCTCGGCCACTGACGTCCATTAAAAGACAATACTGTAACAGAAAGCTGAGAAAACAAACTGTTGTCCTCATGACTTCATGCTAGTATAAAGATTAGCTTTCCAATACAAAGCATGTCTCGAACTGAATATAAAAAGTTAGAATTTAAACAGCACAGGTAAATGAAGCTAGTCCAGTGCAGGGTCTGCATCATCATCTGCTTTCTTTCAGCTTTCTTTTCTGTTCTTCATTCCTACTCTCGGGTCACGGGGAGCCTGTGCCTATCTCAGGCGTCATTGGGCATCAAGGCAGGATACACCCTGGACGGAGTGCCAACCCATCGCAGGGTACACACACACACACTCTCATGCAATCACACACTACGGACAATTTAGAGATGCCAATCAACCTACAATGCATGCCTTTGGACCGGGGGAGGAAACCCCCGAGGCACGGGGAGAACATGCAAACTCCACACACACATGACGGAGGCAGGAATCAAACCCCCAACCCTGGAAGTGTGAGGCACACGTGCTAACCACTAAGCCACCGTGCCCCCCTCTTTTCTGTTCTTTTGTCTATAAATTAATACAAACAGACATTCTCATCACCTGTTAAATTCATGGCAAAGTGATTACTATATTCTTGGTTCCAAGTATTTGCTGTGTTCTTCAAAGATGTGTTATATTTTATGCAAATATTGTTTTTTTAGATTCTAGTTTACTTGACGTGTTTCACTTTTCCTTTGAATGTTTTCATCTAATCATAATAATAGTCAAAATAATAAGAAGAAGACGAAGAAGAAAAAGAAGAAGAACTTGCAACCATTACAATTCAGAAAAGTGATATTAATATATTACAGTTGCTTTATTATATAATTTATTATATAAATTATCATATTATTATATAATTTATATACTTACATAAGTATAAGTGTTTATGGAAAAAGATAGCATAATACATGATAGATAAACAAACAAACAAAATAATAATAATAATAAATTAGTAAATAAATGAATCTATAAATTAATGGATGAATGAATAGATAGATAGATAGATAGATAGATAGATAGATAGATAGATAGATAGATAGATAGATAGATAGATAGATAGATAGATAGATAGAAAAACAAACAACCAAATAAATAGTTTTAATAGTTTATTTTTATTGCACCATCTCTCTCTCTCTCTCTCTCTCTCTCTCTCTCTCTCTCTCTCTCTCTCTCTCTCTCTTTTCTTTTTTTTATTTACATTGACTTAATCCCTCTGCACATTCATTAAGTAAGACAGCCTCGAGACCAAGTTGCTCGAGTTCTCTCGTGGTTCGAGTCCTCTCGGGCCCAAGCAGAAGTGGATGTTGAATAAGAGCTCAGTAAGGGAGGCTGTTTTCCATTATGCAACGCCCCCTCACTTCTCCAACAGGGGGGGAAATAAGGTCCCTCTTTCAAACCCACCCTCCCCATCCACATGCCCCTTCTCCCCCTTCCCCCCTTCCCGAAAAACAATCAGAGGAATGCAGAGCTGAGCCCTAAAAAGATTATGTGGCTTTGCAACGCAGCGCACAGCTTTCTCTGGACGTGGTGAAGGGCCCCTTGAGATCAAAGAGGTCAGGGAGCTCCCCTCGTCTTAAGATTGTGGCTTAACCCCTCAATGCCTCCACACTCCTATGCTTAGCTGGCCCTCATTAACGTATCACATCCCAGCGGAGCTGTGTTTGGAAACAGAGCAGCGGGTCACGGCACAGGAAGTGGCACACACTGCTTTCCTCCACAGAAAGCATTTGCTATCCTCAAAAGGCTTTGGGTAAAAAAAACCAGTATGATTACTGACAATGCGCGAACAAACTCTCTTTTTTTAAAAAAAAAAATCAAGACAGAATGTATTTAATCTGATTTGCCTGCTGGTGAAATTTCATACCTCCAGCTCATGTTTACTAGTTGCTATCATTTCCTTTTATGATGTATTCCTTTCCCACATTCTTTTTTTTCTTTGTCATTTACATATCTGCCAAGCAAAGAGATTTACAGTCATGAAAGAGTCATAAAAAAGGATACTGTGCTATAAGTGTTTTTAGTTTGCTCTCTCTCTCTCTCTCTCTCTCTCTCTCTCTCTCTCTCTCTCTCTCTCTCTCTCTCTCAGACACACACTTTCCACTCTTTTTATACCTGCACTATTTCTAAAATATCTTGCTGTTGGTCCGATGCCTTCTGGAAGCCATTAACGCTCCCGGCCATTTGCCAAAAGGCTTCTAGGTGTATTTACACACCCACAGCTCTTTATCAAAACTCAAGGGTTCCGGTGGGAGTCGAGCTTTTACTATACACACTGTTTGTAAAACAAAACAAAAAATCATTATCAGTCAAGTGAACTGGGGGGTAATTAGGATTTAAATCTTATTTGACCCAGCTCTCCTTCAATCCTGTTCCTGTTTCCTTCCTTGAAATCTGCACCAAAGAAACAAACAAAACCTCGATTCAACTCACTAATACTTAAATAATTTTCTTGCTTTTATTTCAAAGCAGATTCAAGCAGGAAAGTCTGAGAGACATGGAGGAGGAAATCTGGTACAGGGGTACAGAAATATTACAGTTAAATCTGCTAATGTTTCAACAGGAGGACGTTTCTGTGAGGTCCACCTGTGCAAAGAACCCAGATGTCCAGTATACTGAACACGATCTCTAATAAAGTTATTCCATAAATCGAGGTACACGTTGTGAGGTTGTGAGGTTATAAGCTGCTTCATGGGAATTTAGTAAGTGTAAAGATTATGTGAGTAACTAATACTACAGCAACCAGTATTGTTTTTTGGTAAATAATATTTATAGAGACACTGTAGTGTGCTTCCTGATCTAACTTCCTACAAGAGGAAGAGGAAGTAATTGGGAATCTTCAGTTACTGATTCATCCAGGTTGTAAGTGAATCAGCACTGTTTTAATCTTCATTTTATAAATTGTCCTTTTTTATTTTTGCCGTTAATAAACGTTTTGGAAAACGTTTATTATAGCAACAACGTTGAGTGCTTCCTGCTGAGAGGAAGAGGAAGTAATTGGGAAGTTCTTTTGTAGCTATAGTTTGTAGTATTCTGTGAAATTTGTAAGATACATTATTTTGTAGCTAGTGGTTCATAACAGGCGGCATGGTGGCTTAGTGGTTCACCTCACACCTCCAGCGTGCTCCGGTTTCCTCCCACAGGCCAAAGACATGCTTCTAGGCTGATTGGAGTCTCTAAATTTCCCATAGTGTGTGATTGCATGAGTGAATGAGAGTGTGTGTGTGCCCTGTGATGGGTTGGCACTCCGTCCAGGGTGTATCCTGCCTTGATGCCCGATGATGCCTAAGATAGGCACAGGCTCCCCGTGACCCGAGAATAGATCGGATAAGCGGCAGACAATGAATGAATACATCTGATAGCTACCCTGACAACATCGAATGACCCTAACTCACTGAAACAACACAAAATATACATCAAAAACATAACTCCTGCTATTTAATAAGCTGTGATAGAAATGCAAGTTCACCCTTCCATCAACGCTGGTTTTCATTTACACTGACATGCGATTAGGGCACACACACACACTCTCATTCACTCACACACTACAGACAATTTAGAGATGCCAATCAACTTACAATGCATGTCTTTGGACCGGGGGAGGAAACCCCCGAGGCACAGGGAGAACATACAAACTCCACACACACGGCGGAGGTGGTAATCAAACCCCCAACCCTAGAGGTGTAAGGCAAGCGTGCTAACCACTAAGCCACCGTGCCCCCCATCAGATGCATTATAATTTATCTATTTTTGTTGCTGTAACTCCTGTGCTATTTTAGGAGAAGACAAAAATAGCATGTGCACTTCTAAAAGAAATTTTAAAAGAGCAGCTCAGAAAATCTGCCTTCATACTTAGATCGATAATCTAATATTAATTAGAAAAAAAAAAAAAAAAAATCATTAAAACGTTTAAAAAGGTGAGTGAGATTGATGTGAGTTTCCCTCATTACTATCTTTTGTAGCCCACAAGGGGTCATGACCTCTAGTTTAGGAACTCCCGCCCTTGCTTTTGGACGCTCTTAGTCCAGTCCAATCACCACCTCCTTCACTTTGAATCACATATTAATTAATGAACAACACAAATTAATTACCATGGTCGAAAATTATGATTTTTTAAAAATTGTATTAAAAAAAAACAATGTTATTAGTTTTAATGCACTGATTAGTTCACACCTTTCAGTACTGAATCATAATACAGCTAGGAGTTAATTAGCTAGATGTCAGATCGGCTAGTATGAGGTCATCAAAACCAGCTTGTAAGAAAGTTTCCTTTGGCCCAAGAAACATTTTATGTGAATGCATAATCTCTCTCTCTCTCTCTCTCTCTCTCTCTCTCTCTCTCTCTCTCTCTCTCTCTCTCTCTCTTTTGTTAAAAACCCTAGCCTAGTATCCTGATCTCTCCTAGCTACACTAAGTGCATGTGTCACTTTCCCATCGCATAAATCTTCCCATCAAGGTAAGAGATGTTTGTCTGGGAGTCACAAGCAGTAAAATATTCCACATAATTCAAAGAAAAATCCATTTGCAGTTAAACCAGCCATTTATCTTTTGATGTTTGGGAGAAAAAAGCAGCTCAAGAGCATGACAATACTAATAAATGTTTAGCCAGCAAACTTTCACTTCACTGTAGACCACACACCCAAACACCTAAGCCGGTGTGCCAGTACTTTCATCTTTAAAGCACAGAGGAGTTTCAGTACAGACCATACAAGATGACATTTAAAACACCCACGCAGACATGAAGTTATGCATTCTCCAGAGCTGACTCTTTTTCTCTTTCTCAGTTATTGGTCATGGCACTACAGGGCATTCAACTCAGTTGTGTTATACACTGTGTAGGGCACAAACATAGTGAATAGCAATTCATTTGAGATTTGAAGATTTATTTTGAATCGTACTTGGATATCAAGCAAATATTAAATGAATTTTAATGAAGGTAAAAGTAGTTCAAATCCCAGGAACATCGAGCTCCTTTATCTGCTGTATCGTCAGCTGAATGTAAGTCATCCTGAATCAAGGTTTCTGCCAAATAATGGAAATAGAAATGAATATCCAGTTCACATTTGCACTAACGTCTGAAGCTTGGTAGTGCCTCAATGAGGCATGACGTCCTTTTCCAGAAGTTTCAAACTGGAAAGATCAAACTGGACTCTGACTGTCCCTCAGTGGTCACCTCAATCCGGGCAGCAGAATCTGTCGCTATATTCAAAAAACGGCTAAAAACCACTTCTTCAGTGAACACTTAACTAACCCCTAACTTGTTAGAAAGAAGAGAAAACCTGTATGTACACTAGCTCTTACACCTGTACTCTGTGCACCTTGCTCCTTGCATGATATTTATATTCTCCACTTTTTGATATATTACTTTGTTCTTATTTTCTTGTTTGGATAAAAATGAAAAATGTCAGTGTTTCTAAATAGATAACATTTTTCATAGTGCTTGAAAATAGACTGTTTATTTCTTTGCAGCACAACATTATACAAAATATGTATGTTTACACCAAAATTTCTTTTTATAATTTTACCTTAATACTGATAATTTTGTGTAACAAGCATTTATTCATACAGTATGCCTCTGTAATGCTCCTTGATTTCATAACTGCCAAGAATAACAAATAATCAGATGCTATTTGACTCACTATTGATTCATCAGGTTGTAAAACATGGAGCGAGGATTTTGAATGCTTTTTAGCATATATGTGGGTAAAACATGGCACAGTAGGATGTTTTTTTTTTAATCATAGCAGTGGAGCAAGCCAAAAACAAGGATACAGCTAAAAATATATATATAAGGAGTTCAGACACAGTACTTGCTCTCTGTTGTGGGTGTGTGTAAGTAATTAGTGCACACACCCATGTTTATGTACACATGTTACACACATCTGGTCCAAGCTGCTGTCATTGGCACTTTGTTGAAGCTCTCACTGCATCACTGGAAACTTTGAAGCAGTCATGTGCATAGTACACACGTAAGTTTACACTGGACAGTTGAAAAAACTGTCCAAGTTCAATATAGTGTCCAGTGTAGCCTCAGATTCCTGTTCTTGGCAGAAAGGAGTAGAGCTGGTTGTAAGCTCATCCTCCTCCTCAATGTTTTGTATTTTGAGACACTTTTATTTTTGAGATGCGTTACCGTAGTCTTTCTAGAGCTGACCAATCTGCTCAGACCGATCTCATCATAAAAGAGTCTCCACTGCCACTCAATAGATTTTTTTTTGCAGTGTTCTGTGTTTTTGTCATGCATTAAAATCACAGATCAGCAATTTCTGAAATACTCAAACCAGTCCAGAGATCACAAACATCACATTTCCCTGCTTTCCGATGTTTGCTGTTAACATTCCTAATAGTGGTCGGAGTGTGTATATATATATATATATATAATATATATAAATTATTAAATGTCCAGAATGCTCACGTTTCTATATATAATAATACTCCTAATTTAAGCATATAAACAGTGGGAGGTCAGTGAGTGGTCTTTATTAACCATATTTGAAGGAATATTGTGAATAATTTCTTGATTATTACTGGATTGGACTGGACTGAATTTCATGGCTTCTCACTACTTTACAGTATTATAAGTATTATCACTATTTCTACCCCAAGAAACACTGCCCTTAGGCAAATCCAGCTATTTAACATCCCACTCAGTAGTGCGCTGCACAGATTTCCTGAAGACACCTTGCCAAAAAGACAAAGAGCAGAGGCGAGAAAAGATTATCCGAGTTTGAAAGTACAGTGAATAAAATTTGCTGTAAAGTGGAACAGGAAGCTGATAAATCTCTTCCTGTGGTGCATCAGGATAACGCTCTCCTGTACATCATCTCCCAGTGTCAAACGAGTTCAGATCTACCGCGAGAACCGAGGAGACACGAAACAGAGGTGATGTGACTTCAGTTACAGGAAACTAATTTGAACTCTTGAAGTTCTAGTTGTTAATCTCATGCGTATGAAAATAATACTAAAGTGAAAATATGGTCGATGTGTAGCACTTCAGTTAAATGTTAAGTCGATGTTTCAACATGGTCTCACAGTTCGATTTAGTCTACATTTGTATGAAATGAAATGAAATCCAACTACATCAGATGGATTGTTTTAAGTAAAACTAACTTAATCGATCACCAGTGAGACCACTAGGAAGTCCATGTGGCTGGGAATTGTATCCATAAAAAAACCTCCAGTGCAAAATATTAAAGTATTTAAGTAAAAGTACAAATACATCTGAATAATACTAACATATTCTTCATTCATTGTCTACCACTTATCCGATCTATTCTCGGGTCACGGGGAGCCTGTGCCTATCTCAGGCGTCATTGGGCATCAAGGCAGGATACACCCTGGAGTGCCAACCCATCACAGGGCACACACACACTCTCATACACTACAGACAATTTAGAGATGCCAATCAACCTACAATGCATGTCTTTGGACCGGGGGAGAAAACCCCCGAGGCACGGGGAGAACATGCAAACTCCACACACACAGCAGAGGCGGGAATTGAACCCCCAACCCTGGAGGTGTGAGGCAAACGTGCTAACCACCAAGCCACCGTGCCCTCACTAACCTATTATTACTAATGGAATTATTTTATCAAGTATTTCTCCACCCCAGCATACATTCTGAACAGAAGTAGGATCTGTTGATTAATACTGGTGGACTACAGATTCTTTCATTCCTCCTATCTTAATAAAATAACCCGTCTTTTAACATTCAATATACGCGCCTTCATGATTTATACTGTATTTTTTCTCCGTTCCTTGCTGTGCTGTGTTTTTTTGGATCAGTTTCAGCTACGAATCCAGACGTTTCAGTTGTAGTTAATGCTCCTATTAGTCAACTCTCTTAGATGGATTTTGCAGCACAATTATCAGAATTATTATTATTTCACAGTGTGCTGATGTGCATCACTGTGGTTTTATGTGTCAGTGAATTTCTTTCTGCCTTTCTTTTTATTCCTGACTCTTGCTTATTCTTTCTTATTCTTTTTCTGCTTGGTGTGAGTAATAACAGGAAACAGGCTTAATGGGGTCTCTCGGTGGCAGTTAATCAGTGAATGAGTCACCAGTGTGTCACAAATGTACATAGTGCATTAGGATAGATTGGTCATTTCCCTCAGAGGTCTTTAGATATGTCAGTTAGTAGCCTTTGCATTGATACACCTAGTATACTGTTTGTGTTCTTACCAAAAATCTCTTTCTGTAGTTGTATTAACGTTCCTCTAAATGCTCTTAAATCAGTTGATCAGGGTTTCGCAGCACTGCTGTGTACTGCTCTGTGGAGGGGAGAGTGGGTAAGTGGAAGTATTCAATCGCAGTTTCCATGGTGTTTGGTCAATCTGCCATCAAGGTGGAGGTGACATTTGGGTCTGGATTGTCAAACTGAATTGGGGAGGGAAAAGGAGGATCAACAAGGTTCAAGTATTCTCCAGATATGAGACTTGCCACTTTAAAGGAATATTTCCAAAAAGAATCCCAATCTACCAGATCTTTATCATCTTGCACAATGAATCAGAAGTTCCTTGCATTTCTCAGAGAAAGAAACAGGAAAGTTGCTAAGACTAAAAGGCAGTTGCTGAGATTATTGTCCAAAGTAATCACACAACTTATTTCATTTTATTATATTTGCTTGTTTGTTTCTCCTGCAATAACGACTGTTCCTGCTAATTATCCTACACCTAAACTTGAGCACAGCAAACCTTTTGCTTTTTTTAGCTTTAAAAATAAAAGCTGCCATATTTCTAGAGATATGATCAGACATTCCTATCCATGTGGGAATTCCTTTCACCCACCATGATAGAAAAACATGCCTCCTCATGCACACACACACACACATGTGGGACTGTGGGAGCTATAATCCCCTGTCAAACCTTTTGAACCTGACAGAGTGTATTGAGCCCAGATTGTTGCAGTAACCTCTCCAACACTTCATATGCTCATTCATCAACATCCAAGGAAGATGTTGTAAGCTTTAAGCAGACTCCACACCTTTAAACACAACATCACTGATGCCGCTTGTAGTAGCTAGTAGCACAAGCTGCTTTTTGGATTGGAGGAGGAATAGTGGAACACTGGGACGATGATGATGATGATGATGATGATGATGATGATGATGATGTGTACAGGTTTATAGATATGCGTAGATAAATGGAAGTCAGTGTATTTCGATAGTTGGACAAAGAAGGCGATCATTTGCTTGACCCACTAATACACTGGCCTTGAATATATTATTAACGTGTACTGACTCAGTATGGTATTTATGAGTCTTGAATAGTGCCTCTCCTTCCTCATTACTCTTGTCATATTAATGCTGCCAACTTCTGACCTGCCCACAGTGCCTAGAAACAAGAAACATTACACAGTTAAACATAATTAAAACCCTCCCGGTATCACCCAGTTAAAACTGAAACATAATCCAACCATTAGCCATACGGTCTTTATGCTCAGGAAAGTTATGAGCAAATGCCTTGACATGTTTAGAGCCTTCCAGCAAGAGGATCGGAGAGAAATTTAGGGAAAGCCCACAGGGTTGAGTATGTGGAATCTCACCTCTCCAAGACTGAACTTGAACCCAGTGAGCAAGCTTTCACATGGGCCCAGGTGCACAGCTGCCCCCCGAGCACAACGTGATGAGGTCAGAACCTGGAGGCATGCTGCCCTAATGAGTTCTTAATGAAGCTGTCACTCTGCCGGTTGCCCAACCTGCTCATCAGGTGAGATAGGAGAGGATTTTAATAGCTGAAACAAAAGGTGAGAGGTAAAATGTAAGCAGACAGATAAATAGAGAAAGGCCTATGATGTCAGTTGCTAAACTTGATTTTGTTTGTACAGCAAGGATGTTTGTCTCTCCTGTCAATCATGCAGATTATTAGCGTAAGTGTGCGTCAGTGATTTTAGCTGCTAGCATGGAGACTGGAATCTTCCAGTCAGATATAATTAGATGTTTGTTTTTTTTGTTCTATGCTTTTACTCCTGCGCTTGCAGTCAATTAAAAAACTGGGACTCTGAAGATGAAATAAAGAAGGTCAGACTAAATATTTATATACTTATATTTATAAATCTATATTGATCCAAACTTTTTGTAATCACAACTTTTTATAGATACACTTTTTCAGAAATTTACAAATGAACAGAGTTTCAATTAAAATACTATATAGTTAAGAGGAAGATGAAGAAGAAGAATTAGGAAGACCCTCAAATGAAAGAAAGGGTGTAGCTAAGAGAGGACGTGTTGTAGAAGAGAGGGAATGGTTGAGAGAGGGTAGGATTGTTGAAGAGGGCATGACTAAAAGAGGGTGTGGCTGACAGAGGGTGTGGTTGAAAGAGAAAGTGTAGCTGAGAGACAGGGTGTAGCTGACAGAAGGTATGGTTGAAAAGGGGTTAAGGTAGAGGGCGTGGCTAAGAGAAAGTGTAGTTGAGAGAGAGGGTGTAGCTGATTGAGAGGGCATGCCTGAGAGAGGGTATGGTTGTGAAGATAAGGCATGGATGAGAGAGGGTGTGGCTGAAAGTGGGTGTGACTGAAAGAGGGCATGGATGAGAGGGGGTGTGGCTAAGAGAGGGTGTGGTTGTCAGTCGGAATTCTGTTAACAATTGAATTAGGCTTGTTCCATTAATTCCTAAACATTAAGCAGTTAATCTCTCATACACACACAAATATGAATACATTTCAACTTATATACTCCTATAAACAAATTCATCTGGTTATTTAAATATATAGCAGAAAGAGGAAGAAGGATTAGAGAAGGCTCAGGTTTTACAAACCTATAGCAGGTAAAGAAACAGACAGACAGTTCAAGACTTTTAATAAAAGTCTCTGCCAATGCTTCCTGGTGGTCCAGCGGCTGGATCCCGCGCTCTCGTCCCGGGTTAAATCTCAGTGCCGTTCCCAAGCCCAGATTAAATGGGTTTGCATCAAAAGAGGTTTGCATCAGGAAGGGAATCCAGCATGAAACCTGTGGCAAATTAAAATATGCAGACCAAATGACCCGTTGTGGCGACCCCGAACATGAAGCAGCTGAAAGACCAACAACTTCTTCTTCTTCTTCTTCTTCTTCTTTCGGCTTTTCCCTTCAGGGGTCGCCACAGCGAATCATCTCTCTCCACCTATCCCCATCTTCTGCATCCTCAATACTTGCACCCACTAGCTTCATATCCTCATTAATTCCATCCATATACCTCCTCTTTGGCCTTCCTCTTTGCCTCCTGCCTGGCAGCTCCATGTCCAACATTCTCCTACCAATATACTCACTCTCCCTCCTCTGAACATGACCAAACCATCTTAATCTGGCCTCCCTAACTTTGTCCCCCAAACGTCCAACATGAGCTGTCCCTCTGATGTACTCATTCCTAATCCTGTCCAATCTTGTCACTCCCAAAGAGAACCTCAACATCTTCAGCTCTGCTACCTCTAGCTCTGACTCCTGTCTCTTCCTCAGCGACACTGTTTCTAAACCATACAGCATGGCCGGTCTCACCACTGTCCTGTACACCTTCCCCTTGATTCTCGCTGATATTTTCCGATCACACAGAAATCCCGGCACCTTTCTCCACCCATTCCAACCTGCCTGCACTCGCTTCTTTACCTCTTTCCCACACTCTCCATTACTCTGGACTGTTGACCCCAAGTACTTAAACTCCTGTACCTTCTTCACCTCTTCACCCTGTAACCTTACTGTTCCACTTCCCACACTGTTTTCATTCACACACATGTAATCAGTCTTACTACGACTGACCTTCATTCCTCTTCTCTCCAGCGCAAACCTCCACCTCTCCAGGTTTTCCTCCACCTGCTCCCTGCTCTCACTACAGATCACAATGTCATCTGCAAACATCATTGTCCAAGGAGACTCCTGTCTGACCTCCTCTGACAACTGGTCCATCACTATAGCAAACAGGAAGGGGCTCAGAGCCGATCCCTGATGCAGTCCCACCTCCACTTTGAAGTCCTCTGTCTGAAGTACACCACACCTCACCACTGTCCTGCTCCTCTCATACATGTCCTGCACCACTCTGACATACTTCTCTGCTACTCCTGACTTTCTCATACAGTACCACAGCTCTTCTCTTGGCACCCTGTCATACGCTTTCTCCAAGTCTACAAACAGACAGTGCAACTCCCTCTGACCATCCCTATACTTCTCCATCAAAATTCTCAGAGCAAAAATTGCATCTGTTGTGCTCTTTCTGGGCATGAAGCCATACTGCTGCTCACAAATTTCCACTACCTTCCTTAACCTAGCTTCCACTACTCTTTCCCATAGCTTCATTGTATGGCTCATCAACTTTATCCCCCTATAGTTACTGCAACTCTGCACGTCACCCTTATTCTTAAAGATCGGCACTAACACACTTCTTCTCCATTCCTCAGGCATCCTCTCAATCTCTAAAACCCTGTTGAACAAACTAGTTAAAAATTCCACTACTGCCTCTCCTAAACACTTCCAGACCTCCACCGGGATGTCGTCAGGACCAACTGCCTTCCCACTTTTCATCCTCTTCAAAGCCTTCCTGACTTCATCCTTTCTAATCTTATCTACTTTCTGTTCCACAGAGTTCACCCCTTCTACTCTTTTTTCCCTCTCATTTTCCTCATTCCTCAGCTCCTCAAAGTACTCCTTCCATCTCCTCTGTACACTCTCCTCACTTGTGAGCACCCTTCCATCTCTATCTAACTTGCTGCACATCCTTCCCATCTCGATCCCTCTGCCTAGCTAACCTGTACAAGTCCTTCTCTCCTTCTCTAGTGTCTAACCTAGTGTACAACTCGTCATATGCCTTGTGCTTGGACTTAGACACCTCCCTCTTCACTCTGCGCTGTAACTCCTTGTATTCCTGTCTATTCCCTTCAGTCCTGTCCATGTCCCACTTCTTCTTGGCTAACTTCTTCATCTGGACACTATCCTGAACTTCCTCATTCCACCACCAAGTCTCCTTATCTTCTTTCCTCCTTCCAGATGACACACCCAGCACCTTTCTCCCTGTCTCCCTGATCACTTCTGCTGTAGTTTCCCAGTCATCTGGCAGCACTACCTGACCACCCAGAGCCTGCCTCAACTTCTGTCTAAATTCCTCACAACATTCCTCTTTTTCAGCTTCCACCACTTGGTTTTCTTCTCTATCTCTATCTTTGACCTCTTCTTCTTACAGACCATCAAAGTCATCCTACACACCACCATCCTATGCTGTCTGGCTACACTCTCTCCCACTACCACTTTACAGTCACTAAGACCAACAACAACAACATTAAAAGTCTCTGCCAATAACACACTTAGAACTATAATGTGTAGAACTGTACCCAACATCTCTAGTGTTTTTTTGAATGCTGAGGCTTGGCAGCTAATAAAGCCAAATAATGTTTTCCTTTCTTGATAGCCATGTTCCCAACTGTGGCACACCTGAGAATATCAAATATTGACTTTTTCCTCTGTGCTTATCTGTCTTTTATAGTCAGCAGGAACAGTGGCAGAATACACAACACTGAAATGCTCTTAAAAAAAGCTCTTTCAGGCTATGATACATACAGTAACTATTTGGTTAAGATAACGAAGTAGGATTAAACATGCTCCATATAAAAATGAAAACGTGTTGCAGTAGACTGAATGTTTAAGCATGTTCTGGATGTGTGATTCGACAGTATCAATAAAATACATTTCAACACAGTCTCTCTTCACAGCATACATAGTGCTCTTAAGTCAATAGCTATAAACTATGCACTTGCCTTACTATAAGAACTCATAAAAAAATTCAATATTATATCATGTGTCTTTATGTGTTCACTGGATCTCTAGACACAACATATATATTTAAGGAGAACTTCACTTTTCAGCACATTAAATATGTAAATATTTAGCAGCTGCTGCTGCTAAACTGTTGTTTCAGTTTTGTTATTTCCACAAGTCACAGAGGGACATTGCTTGTTCACGTCCAATGGTATATAACAGGAGTGGGGGGGAAATCAGCGATTTTAAACATAAGGGAAAACAATGAGCTCCCTTAATTTCCCAGCAAGCTTCAACCTTGTATTTATGAAAAATCCACTAAAGAAGGGTGGACTCATTTCCAGAATGCAATTAATTAATGTATGTAATGTACATTAATGTAATTAATTAATTAATTAAGTCATCTCACAGGCGGGCACGGTGGCTTGGTGGTTAGCATGTTTGCCTCACACCTCCAGGGCTGGGGGTTTGTTTCCCACCTCCAAAACAATATTTGCATAAAATATAACACATCTTTGAAGAACACAGCAAATACTTGGAACCAAGAATATAGTAATCACTTTGCCATGAATTTAACAGGCGATGAGAATGTCTGTTTGTATTAATTTATAGACAAAAGAACAGAAAAGAGGGGGGGCACGGTGGCTTAGTGGTTAGCACGTTTGCCTCACACCTCCAGGGTTGGGGGTTTGATTCCTGCCTCCGTCATGTTTGTGTGGAGTTTGCATGTTCTCCCCGTGCCTCGGGGGTTTCCTCTCGGTTCTCCGGTTTCCTCCCCCAGTCCAAAGACATGCATTGTAGGTTGATTGGCATCTCTAAATTGTCCATAGTGTGTGAATGAGAGTGTGTGTGTGCCCTGCGAAGGGTTGGCACTCTATCCAGGGTGTATCCTGCCTTGATGCCCATTGACGCCTGACAAGCTCCCCGTGACCCGAGAATAGATGGGATACGCAGTAGACAATGAATGAATGAATGAGACATCTCACATTTCTCTGGGTTTTTTTTTCCTGTTTGAAGCAGCTCAGATCACTGGTGGTGTTGGATGAATTCTGGAGTTTTCACCAGTAGGGAGCAGCACCAAGTCCAAAAAATAAAAATGCTGGAACTGTGTAGATTTGTGGCAAATATTCTATCCCTGAGTTTGTAAATATGAAGCTGACAGTTGGATGATTCATGCTTTTCAGTTCAACTTGAAAAACAGAAAGCAGAGCTCAGGCCATCATGTTCATAATATGAACCTGTTTAATGTTGCATATTTACTTGAAGAAAGCAGCTGTTACAAGGGTTTAAGCAAAACGGTATGTCAGTGTTTATTTGAATGCAGTCGTATTAGATGAGGGGATTCTTTAAAAAGACAAGCTATTAAATCTGCTATGTTAGATATTCCCATGCTCCAATGCACTTGTACAAAACAGCACTATTACAGATATCAACTGATGCTGTAACCAAAAAAAAATCCTATAGTATATTTTTACCTTTTTAATCGATGATTTTTTTCTCTCCAAGAATAAAATGGTCAGAACCAAATGAATATTTGATGAAAAGTCCCCAGAGTCACTTCCTGTAATGCCTAAAAAGCTTGTTTGTAGCTAAACAGCAAGGCCAGTTCTAGTTCATGGGAAATATTAGTGATTTACAGGATGTTTTATTTCTGATTAATTGTTTAGCAAATGACATAGCATTAGTCATGCTGTGGTTTAAGGTATTGTAGACTATTAGGTATTGTTAACTTGAGAAATCCTCTCATTATGTGGTTTTGTATAAGTTTTTTTTTTTTTTTAAACAGTTCTTTATTTTAAAATGCAGTATATTTTCACTGCAGCGTTTCTCAGTAGTTTTTCTGTCATTCCTTCTCTGGACACCAGAGGATGCTCAAGGCTCTGCTATTCTTCGCTGCAAGTCTCTCTCTGTCTCTCTCTCTCTCTCTCTCTGTCTCTCTCTCTCGTTTATTTACTCTCTTCGCATACCAGATTCTTCTTCTTCTTCCTCTTTTTTTTATTATTATTATTATTATTATTATTGTTATTATTATTATTATTATTATTATTATTATTATTATTATTATTATTATTATTATTGGGGGGCATGGTGGCTTGGTGGCT
Organism: Hemibagrus guttatus; assembly: GCA_033459395.1. Lineage (NCBI taxonomy): Eukaryota > Metazoa > Chordata > Actinopteri > Siluriformes > Bagridae > Hemibagrus > Hemibagrus guttatus. Next base: position 7,484,159 of record JAUCMX010000002.1, on the reverse strand, counting down.
GGCACGTTTGCCTCACACCTCCAGGGTTGTGGGTTCAATTCCCGCCTCCTCTGTGTTTGTGGAGTTTGCATGTGCCTTGGGGGTTTTCTCCCCCGGTCCAAAGACATGCATTGTAGGTTGATTGGCATTTCTAAATTGTCTGTAGTGTGTGATTGCATGAGTGAATGAGTGTGTGTGTGTGCCCTGCAATGGGTTGGCACTCCGTCCAGGGCATATCCTGCCTTGATGCCCAATGATGCCTGAGATAGGTACAGGCTGCTCATGACCTGAGAATAGATTGGATAAGTGGTAGACAATGAATATTATTATTTTTACTAATTTTCTGTAGTGTTTATCCTACACTGGGTTGCAGGGGGTCTGGAGTCTATCTGTAGGGTGCCAGTCCATTACATGTCACAATTGCGAGTGAGTAAGGCCCTTAAGGCCCTTGAGCAAGGCCCTTAACCCTCAATTGCTCAATTCAATAAAAATTAAACAAAATGTAAGTCGCTCTGGATAAGACATGCAGATGGATGGATTGGCTACACTAAAGGTGTGAATATGTGTGTTCATGGTGCCCCGGGTGTCCAGAGTGTGTTCTTGTCCTGCAGTAGGTCCCGGATCCACTGCAGCGCTGTATTGTAGCGCTGCATGCCATCATCATGCGTCTCTATCACATAATATTTACTGTCTGTGATGAAGTGCTTGTTTATGAGAAGTGAGCATATTATTGATAGGAGGAAAACTTTTACCCTCACAATTATTATTAGCAAACACACTCGAGCAGCTGGCCTGTGGAGAGAGATTATTTGATCATTTCTCTGTTGATAGAACTATTCAGAGCACCAAAAGGAGTCTATACAAGCAATCATACACATATGGCAAACGCCCAGAGTGTTATTCCAAAAAGTTGTAAATGTTGTTGAGTGTATTATAAAACATCTTGTGTGGGTGTAATTAAGTTGTGCATGGAAAGACCGTTTAAGCCATACAATGCTGTCACTCAGGGATTAGTGCATACGCTGCAGTTAATGTAGAACATTTAGCATTTTACAAAACTAAACTAATTCTTGCAGCTATCTTCTCTTTCACTGTTCACTTTTAAGTTCAATTTATTTGAATCAATAAATAAATAAAGCAGTAAAAGGATTGAACAAAATGATTGGGTTGAAATGTACTGGTGTGTGTTGGAATGTTTTCTCCAAAAAATATTTATCTCGTGAAATATTTATGAAATTACGGGAGAATTGTCAGGATTTTTTTGGGCTTAGCTTCCCTTTGAAGGCTTTTATTAGCTGGAATTAGCTGGGCAGTTCGGGTTAGGTGTCAGTGTTGTGTTTTTTGGAGATGCAAAGAAGTGCTAGAAAAACAATCTGCACATGAGAACAACAATAGTGATGATGGAAACAACAACAAGAATGCCAACAGCAACAGCGATAACAATAACAAAAGCAGCAACAACAACAACAATAGCACAGATGATGACAAAAAGAACAACAACAGGCAACAACAAGGACTATAAAAACAATATCAACGATGATGGAAACAACAACAATAATAAACAACAGCAACAACTACGATTATAACAACAACAACAAAGATGATGATAATCATGATGATGATGATGATGATGATGATGATGATTGTTACGGGTAGCAGGGCTGAGGGTGAACCACTAGGGGGTTCTCAGTAGGGGTTGTCATGTTATGTTTGTTTATGTTTATGTTTTGGCCATGTGTGTGTTTAAGCCCCGCCCTAGCCTAATGTGTGTTCCTGCCCCTGATCACCTGTTCCCAATGTTTCCCTGATTATGTTCTCTATATATAGTCCTGTCTGTGTCATCATTATTTGCTAGTCCTCGTTTGTATGTAGGCCGATGTGGTGTCGCGGTTTCTGTTTCATGTCATGTCTCGTGTTTTATGTTTAATAAAACCTCTTTTTGTTTCACGGAAGCTTCGCGTTGGGTCTGTTATATCCAGCCGGACACCGCCGGTTGTAACAATGATGATGATGATGATATATCAGACAATCCTGTTCACAAGCCATTTCACCATTTTCTCCATGTTTTCCATGAAGTGATATTTATTTTACTTTTACAAAGTTAATATAATCTTTATCTGTTCTTGACAGCTGAAGTTAAGTTTGGAGCTTCTCTATGGCTCTATTCTCTATGAGAGGAGTTGTGTGAGTGTTATTAAAATCCTCCACTAATGTTTATGAATGAAAAGTATTGGCATTTTTATGCATAGTGAAGAACAAAAAGCCTCTAGTCATAAAAGCCCACTCCAAACTACTTTAAGCCCCAAGATGCACTAATACAGAGTTGTAGCAAAGCACCAAATATCATTAGAATGCACTTTCTTTTGAGTTTCACAAAAATAAAGCCAGACACCATACAGCATATGTTAGTGGAAATACATCAGTCTGTATATATGAAGATTTTGAGCTTATGAGATGCTTATAATATTACAATAATATTATGTAGCTTAAAGTGAACATTAACACAGGGTTAAGTATTTCTTAAGCAAAGGTAAAGAATCTTTTTCCAGGCAAAGCTATAGTTTAAGCCAAAGGTTTACACACCCCTAGGCTAAAGCTTTTCAAACTCAATTTCCTGTGTTAAATCAGTCAGGGTGTCTACTTTATTTCCAGAAGAAGAGATCATTTCAAAATACTAGCTATGAGACAGATTTATTACAGCTTTTTATTTACTGTATCAGAGTTAAATTGCTTGAATTTGAAATCTGTTCATTCTACCTGATGGAACTTGTGTAACTCTGGTGTCATTTTTTGGTCCTCTTTGATCACGTTTCAGTTCAGATCCGTTTTTTAGAATTCTCTAGCAGGACATTCACATAGTAAACCATTTTTGTTCCAACTTGCTTGAGGAATGCTTAGGAATTCTCAGTGTCTCCTGCTGGAAGACCGAATTGCGACCAAGTATTAAATTTCTGCCTGAATGCTGACGACGTGTTGCTTCACTATTTCTGGATAAATTCTTCTTTCTCATGATCTACTTTCTAAAGTGCACAAGTTCCTTTCCCAACTAAAAAGACTTCACAACATGATGCTGCCACCACCATGCTTCACACTTTGGATGCCATTCTTTCAATCAAATCCTCACCCTTTTTTTCCATAATGGCCAAAATAGTTCATTTTTTGTCCTCCAAAAAGCAAGGTTTATTATGGAAATTAGCAATCAGAAGCTTCTATAAGTCAATACATTTGCTTCTGAAATCTTCCAGAGGACTAATAGACTTGCCAAAGGAAATCTCTGGTAATGTGAAATGCATGGAAATTTCACCTAGGGATGTGTAAACTTCTTGCCTCAACTGTATATATGGTTTAATCTTTAATTTAATGTAGATTTGTTACATATTGAAATCTTGGAGTGATAAGACAAAACAGATATTGCTGTGAATATCTACAGGCATTGCTAAAATAAGAATTTTCTTCCTGAATAAATATTCCAAAGCTATATATATATATTTTTTATATGAAAGAATTTAATTGCACATTCATAGTAGGTAGAACTCATTTTAAAGAAATCATTAACATGGATAATTTAGGCATTGGTGGCTCAGTGGTAGGTTGCTCGCCTATCATGCGGAAGGCCCGGGTTCGATTCCAGCCAATGCCTCAACCCCAGCCACTGGATGCAGTGCCGGTCCCAAGCCCGGAAAAATGGGAGGGTTGCGTCAGGAAGGGCATCCGACGTAAAACATTTGCCAAGTTGTTGTGCGGACCAGTTGGCCCGCTGTGGCGACCCCGAACAGGGAGCAGCCGAAAGCAACTTCTATTAACATGGATAATTTAGGTTTTGATTCCAGCCTCAAGCCTAGTGGTAATGACCTGGATTTTTTTTTTAAATGGTTAAAAAAAGAGCCTTGAATGGTGTGGTGAAGTCACAGAAAGCTGGGAGACAGCTCAGGGATACAAAAGCATGGAAACCCTTCTGAATAAAAAAATATGCACCTTTATTCATTTATTCATATTCTGTAGATAATTTATTCTGGTCAGGGTCAGGCGGGATCGCAGGGACAAAAGGCACACAATCAAAGACTTATGCACAACTAATGGTTTATCTTTCCATTTTTCGGAATGTGGGAGGAAACCGATGAACTTGGAAGAAACCCACACGGACATGGAATGAACAGGTGAAACTCCACAAGGACAGTACGCCGAGCTCAGGAGCTGTGAAGGAGAGACTTAATCAACCATTATGTCTGAATCACACTTGCGATTCAAAGCAGCAGCAGACCTCTTCTGGTCATGGAAAACGTTCTAGTTATGCTAAGAAGAATAAACGTGTCATAAGCAATAGGTTTCTCTCAGAATTAAATACACCAGGAGTGCTTAAGATTTTAGGAAATCAGCATACATGATGGAATAAGAGAGTAAATTTTCATGTCGATGCATTTACAGTGTGTGAAAACAATGCAAGAAAGAAAATGTAGCAGGGAAAAAAGAAAAAACACTCACTAAATGCATGTATGTTGGTCATGTGTGTTATTGTTATTCAGCGAGTGAAGCCAAAGTTGCAAGACAGAAAGACATGATGAAGTAAAAGATATATGAAGATCTTAGTGTGTTAAAGCACAAACACTGAGGTGTAAATTCGGCTTTATCTATATCTAGTAGAAATAATCCTGCATTAGGAAAACAACACTGGTAAATATTCACCAGTCTGACAATGTTTATGTACATTTGTTTGTGAAGGTTTTATCTGTCAGGTTTTACATTTTCAGCTCTTCTAATAACATAGCAACAGGTTGTTTTATAAATATATGATTGTAAAGTATAATGTAAATAACTAGTAAACAATTCAAAATTATAGAGTTGTTTATATTGTGTAAAGTATATATAATCGACTGAATTTGGATTTCTAGAAGATTAGCACATGCTACAAAAAACAATTTGAAGAATTTCCATGTGCTACACTTGTGAGGATTATGGAGTTGTTATAAAGCATTTTGGCCACTAGAGGCCATTGTTATCTTCCATTCATTCATTGTCTACTGCTTATCCAATCTATTCTTAGGTCACAGGGAGTCTGTGCCTACAATGCACAGAGATGCCAATCAACCTACAATGCATAGCTTTGGACTGGGGGAAGAAACCAGAGTACCCGGAGAAAACCCCCAAGGCACAGGGAGAACATGCAAACTCCACACACACAGCAGAGGTAGGAATTGAACCCCCAACCCTGGAGGTGTGAGGCAAACGTGCTAACCACCAAGCCACCGTGCCCCCCGGAATGATAATTGTTGTTTTTAATTTTTTTAATATAAATGTTGATTGATTTTTTACAAATTCTATCAAGCAACTGTGTCTTTCGTCTCAAGCAGTTGTTTCGTCTCAAGCGTGCTAACCACCAAGCCACCGTGCCCCCATTGTTAGCTTCCATCCGTCTATTAATTCTCATTACTGCAATCTGTGTCTCATTTACTCGTGTGTATACAGTATTTGGTGCTCTGTTCCTCAGTTGCCCTCAGTTGTTGTTTCTGCAACGTCAAACTCAGACATAGCCACAGGAGAGGAGATGAAATCAAGTGCAGATCCACACTCCAAAACGTTTTATTAACATTTACATTTACAGCATTTGGCAGACTCTCTATTCCACAGGGATATACAAAAGTGCTTTGAAGTCTCTATTAGTGAATACATCAATACTGCTTCACTTGGTCATAGGCTCAAGGATACCATGAGTCTAAACCCTGTTGGGAGGAAATATAGCACACAAAAAATGTGTGCTTTAACTCTTCATGTGTGCTTTAACTCTTCATTTGAATCTGTTCCCATCTGGTAAGGTAGGATTCTGACTTTTGTGTACCATTTGTTTAACTTGGTTGGTTCTTGTTGATCCTATAGTGTTAATCCTTGCTTCTTAGCTGTCTCGGGTGATTAATCAAGAATAGTTTCGGTCTCCCTTAAGGTGTGAATTGTGGGCAGGGCTAACTAATTTATAATTTGCAGATTGCCTTGTCAAGACCTGTTAATTACTTAAATAGTAAGTATATTGTCACATCTTTTTCTTGTTCTCTTACATCCTTAATCTCACTTTTCATACTTAACCTCACTTTGACAAGACCACAGACATGTGCCTCAAACCGATTTCTGTTGTTACCTCTTACAGACGCAGGCATTCTCATCCACAAAGCAGAGGTCATGTTTCCAGCAACCTCATTTACCCTCCCCTGTTGTCTCAGTCTCAAACAGTGGTGGTAGGTGGGCTGGGCTCTGGAACTGCCAGTCTGCTGTAAGGAAGGCTGATTTCATCTCAGCTTTAGCCTCCCACTATTCCTTTGATTTTCTGGCACTAACTGAGACCTGGATATCACCACAGAACACTGCTACACCGGCTGCTCTATCCTCTGCCTATACTTTCTCTCACTCACCATGAGAATCAGGCAGGGGTGTTGGTACAGGTCTGCTGTTGTCATGGAGATGGTGTTCCTCACCTCTCCCCTTGTCTCATCTAACCATCTCTTCTTTTGAATTCCATGCAGTTTCAGTTACCTCTCCAATTAACCTCTTCATCATTGTCATCTACTGCCCCCATGGTCCCCTAGGTAACTTCTTGGAAGAAATGGACATACTCCTCAGTGTCTTCCCTTCTGACAGCACCCCTCTGATGGTTCTTGGAGATTTCAATCTCCCATCTGACAAGCTTCACTCTTCTGGCTTTTCTGAATTCATTTTCCTTGTCTTTCAACAGCTGCCCTCCCACAAACAAGGGAGGAAACGTCCTGGATCTAGTCTTCACTCATCCTTCCCCAGCTACAGACATGACTGCTACCCCACTTCATATCTCCGATCATCACCTGGTATCCTTCACTATCACTCTCCCTGTCCTGCCTAAACGTAACTCCCAGCACCTCTCTCTCACCCGCCGAACCCTCCACTCTATCTCCTCTACCTCTGTAGCTTCCTGCACTCTTTCATCTCTTCCTGACCATGACTCCTTTTCCTCCCTTCCCCTGGAATCAGCTATTGACACTTTGCTCTCCTCTCTTTTCTCAACCATGGACCTTCTCTGCCCTTTGTCCACTATACGCAGGAAGAATTCTTCTACTGCTCCTTGGCTGTCAGATGTGCTTCGCAACAATCGGAGAGAACTATGATCAGCAGAGAGGAAGTGGAAGAAATCTAAACTCGACACAGACCTCATTTCTTATCATACGCTCCTGTCCAAATTCTCTTTGGACGTGACTTCTGCCAAGACCTCCTTCTACAAGAAAAAGTTTGAAACTTCTGCACAAGATCCCCAAAAGCTCCACAACATCTTCTCGTCACTACTCAACCGTCCGACTCCACCTTCTCCATCCTCCCTGACCACCAAAGATTGAGAGGATCTGCCAGACCTTCACTTCTCCCCCAACTTCATCCACATCACACAATCAGCACTCCGCTACTCCTTCACTGACACAGCTCTCAACTGTAGCAGCAGAAGAGGTTTTGCAAATTATTCGGTCCTGCAATCCTACCACCTGCCCACTGGATCCAATCCCTTCAGCTATGCTCCAGACCATCTCACCTGACCTCCTACCCTTCATCACCACAGTCATCAATGGATCCTTAACATCTGGTCATGTTCCAACTGTCTTTATGAAAGCCAGGGTCATCCCCATCCTGAAGAAACCTGCTCTGGATCCCACAGATATCAGCAACTACAGACCGGTATCACTTCTCTCATTTCTTTTAAAAATTCTCGAACGTGTTTGTAATCAGCTGTCTCACTATCTCATGCAGAATAACCTCCATGAGCCCAACCAGTCTGGCTTCAAAGCAGCACATTCCACAGAGACTGCCCTTTTGGCAGTCACTGAGAAACTACATGCTGCTAGATCAGCCAAACTGTCATCGGTCCTCATCCTCCTCGACCTGTCTGCAGCATTTGACACAGTAAACCACAAGAATCTCTTGTCCACCCTCAGGAGTCTTGGAATTTGTGGAACAGTATGGGAATGGTTTGCTTCCTACCTGGATGGTCGCTCATATCAGGTAACATAGAAGGGATTGACATCTGCTCCACACAGACTCTCTACTGGTGTCCCACAAGACTCAGTACTTGGTCCTCTCCTTTTCTGCCTCTATACTCACTCTCTTGGCAAAGTTATATCCTCACATGGATTTTCACACCACTGCTATGCCAATGACACCCCACTTATCTTCTCCTTCCCTCCCTCAGATACCACGGCTTCTGCTCGGATCTCAGCATGTCTGGTGGACATTTCATCTTGGATGAAGGCTCTTCAGCTGAAACTCAATCCCAGCAAAACTGAGCTGCTGGTCATCCCAGGTGATCCATCCCCAGCCCAAGACCTTGCGATATCTCTGAACAACTCCATGATTTCCCCTTCAGCCACTGCTCACAACCTTGGGGTAACCATGGACAATCAACTATCCTTTTCCTCCCATGTCACTAATATGACACGCTCATGTCGGTTTCTTCTGTACAACATCAGAAGGATTCGGCCATTTCTTTCCACACAGGCTACTCAGGTGCTTGTTCAGTCTCTGGTCATTTCGAGATTGGACTACTGCAACTCTCTTCTGGCAGGTCTACCTCTGAACGCAACTCGCCCACTGCAAATGCTCCAAAATGCAGCTGCACGACTTGTTTTCAACCTGCCTAAGTTCTCCCACACCACCCTACTGCTGCGTTCCCTCCACTGGCTTCCGGTAGCTGCACGCATCAGATTCAAAACACTAATGCTTGCCTACAAAGCCAAGAATGGACCAGCACCATCTTACCTCAAAGCTCTCGTCACTCCTCACACTGCATCTCGCTCACTCAGATCCACTAGCACTGCTCGACTGGTCCCACCATCTCTCAGGGTAAAAGGTGGGTATACATCTAGACTCTTCTCTGTTCTGGCACCGAACTTCCGAACTAGGGGAAGTTTGTGGTGGAACGAACTTCCCCTAGGTATCCGTACGGCCGAGTCTCTGACCGTCTTCAAACGGCAACTGAAGACTTACCTCTTCCTGAAGTACTTAAACTAGCTCTTATTTTCCCCTGTTTATGTATTATGTTGTTTTTAAAATAAAATAAAAATTTAAAATTTAAAAAAAAAAAAAAAAAAAAAAACCCTCAGTTTTAGGCTAATGGTATCCCAAGTGTGTGTCCTATTGAACCAGTGTTAATGTATTCATTGACTGAGAAATAAAGCACTTTTGTATGTTGCCCTGGATAAGAGCGTCTGCCAAATGGCAGAAATGTAAATGTAAAATATTTTTACTGAAGTTACTGAACAATTACTGTTACAAGTTACTGAAGATAAACACGGCATGAACAAACGAATGAATAAATGATATATTTGAGAACATTTACAGTGACTGTGGGAGAAGTTAATGCAATCAAATCTCCATTTTTAAGCGAGCAGGAAAAAAAAGTGCTAGTGTTTCAGGAAGAAGAAGGTCTTCACCAGTCTTTTGAAGGCAGTCAGCGAGTCAGTGGCTCAGCTGTTTGGGCATCTACGGGAAGTTCATTCCACCTCCTAGGTGCCAGGACAGAGAAGAGTCGTGATGTAACACCTACCTTGTACCCTGAGAGATGGTGGGAGCAGTCGAGAAGTCTAGAAGACTTGAGCAGAAATAATCCTCAGAGAAAAATAACTACAATAATAGATACTTCAGTGAGAAAGGGAACTCTAAACTCTGCAAGCCCTGAAATGCTGCTAGCTGGCAGCAGAAACAATCCTAAAGTATATTTCTAATAATAATAATTATTATTAATTAATAATTAATTTATTAATAATTAATAATTATAATTATAAGTTTCCTCCGGGTACTCCGGTTTCCTCCCCCGGTCCAAAGACATGCATTGTAGGTTGATTGGCATCTCTAAATTGTCCGTAGCGTGTGATTGCGTGAGTGAATGAGAGTGTGTGTGCCCTGCGATGGGTTGGCACTCCATCCAGGGTGTATCCTGCTTTGATGTCCAATGACGCTTGAGCACAGGCTCCCTGTGACCCGAGAATAGAGCGGATAAGCGGTACAGACAATGAATGAATAATAATAATAATAACAACAACAACAATAATAAAAAGCCTATAAAAATAGCCTAAAAGTGAGCTGACTAATGGAGTGGCATGATACTAGGGTAGGGCATAATACAAGACCACAAAATAATGTAACTACTAAATTACTAGTTCAAATGACATAAATGCTATCTGAAATGTAGAAATCTATGTTAAAGCACTAAAATAGGTCTTGTAGTTGACTACTCAGGAAGTAGAAACTCCCAGGGTTGCCAAGCAGAAAAAAGAATTAGAATTATATTTCATTTTATTTATGTACCATAATGATATTTATGTAAATATTTATGATAAACACACTCTACTGCTGATTGCTGTAAAAATCATTCTGATTTAATGATATACTATTAATATAAATACTATCATCTGTTAAAATTATTCATTTGAAGTGTGTAGTATTTCACTAAGTAAGTCACTGCACATTTTACAGTATTTCGTTGAACAGTGTATACTGATCATTTCCTTTGCTGCTGCACTGCTGAGGTGAAGGAAATCATCGTTTGTGCAGACATTAAGCCATCTTTCTCTGTGCACTGCACAATTTTCAGCCTCAACTGACTATCTGAGTTGCTCTCTCCTCTGTCAGTGTTAATACGCCTGTCCCAGTCAGCATGTCTGTGGAAAAAAATTCAATTTCCTATAGAACCACTCTTCACTGGACACAGAGGACACTGGAAATAGACTCCTCTCTGAATTGAGCATCAAAAGGACTTCATCTAGTGGACTTCACCCTTTGCCAAGTCCTGAAACATCAAGCCATTAAAGTCTATGACTAGAAAGACTTTGTTATACTTTCTAATCCAACTGAGGTCTCTCTCTCTCTCTCTCTCTCTCTCTGTCTCTCTCTCTCTCTCATAGTGGGATCTGATTTTATCTAAAGGTTAGAATGCAATAATAAAACAAAGGACTAGAAAAAAGTCAAATTTTATTCTAGACATAAAACAATCTAGTGCAATTGACTCCACAAACCGCAAGGGACTGAAATATTTTAGATTGTAACATTGTAATGGTCTGGCCACTCCACTCTAAATGACCCAGAAGAGATAAATAGCATGTATTCCATCAGCTTTAAGCATTTATTGTGGTCTTTAGAGTAGGTAGGTTTACCAAAGTAACCTAAATCATTGTATTAATGGGCAACATCGAACACCATCTACTCATTTTGTGTACTGCTTTTTCTACACAGAGGAACCTGGAGTCTATTCCAGGAGACTTTAGGTACAAAGCCAGGGATAAGCTGGACTGGGTGCCAACCCATCACATGGCACACACTTGCCAAATCAGCCTACAGTGCATGTGTTTGGAACATGCAAACTCCAGAACAGAGATAGAAGTCAAAAACCCAATCCCAAAGGTGTTAGATACCTAGCTACCAGCCCGACAACATGGAAAAGACAAATCGGTGAAATTATTTTATTTCAACTTCAATATATCGTGGTAGACAATGAAAAGTAACTATAACTTTGCCGGTGTCCAAATATTTATGGCCCTAACTGCACTTATTTATAATATAAGTATATTGAATCCATTAGTGTTTGCACCTTTAGATGATATCCAGGTTCTTTCAGCTGCTCCCTGATCAGGGGCACTACAGCAGATCATTTGGTCCACATATTTTAATCTGGCACACGTGTTATGCCAGATGCCTTTCCAGATATCCCTACCCTCCCATTTTATCCAGGCTTCTGACCAGCACTGAGAACTGACTCTTTAATGCCTGGGTTAGCTCACTACCCAGGAATTGAACCCAGGCCACGGCAACAAGAGCACCGGATCTTGCCGCTGGACCACCAGGAGGCTCTTGATGGTAGCCAGGTGAACTTCCAGAAATCAGGAAGTTTTTCCTAAACGTTTGATACTCCTGAGGGATGGCACAGTGGTTTAGTGGGTAGTGTTGTTGCATCCCAGCTTCAGTGTCCTCCCATCTTCCAAAAAACTCCAAAAAATGAATGAATGAATGATATATTTCAGAACATTTACAGTGACTGTGGGAGCATCAGTGATGCAACCAAGCCTCTATTAGTGAACAGCTTATAACTTCACGAAGATAGACTTCCTGTTAATACAAGAATGAATTTTTCTGCATTTTTTGACCATACAGTATATAGTTATAAAAGGGAAACACTTTATAATCACACTATCCTGTGTCACCCAGATAAGTATGATCTGCCAGTGTCACCTCTGGCTTGCTTATTAGGTACAATTTTAAAATGGATCATTTATATGCTGAATTTAGATATTTCTCTAAAGCTGCTTTGGGAATTGAACTGAATTAAATTGAATTGATTGATCATTTGAATAGCCAGACAGATGCCAGTGTCGTTGCTCCTCCACACGTCTCTGGAACACCATTCTTGTGACACAAATTCACTCAGTTGGTGTTCTGATGATGGTGGTGAACAATGTGTAACACACAGGACACAAATATCTTATAGATGTTGAGGTTTAGTGATTGTGAAGGCCAGAGCAGATGATCATTTTCATCCTCATCAAACTATTCAGTGAGCATCATGACATCGTCCTAGAATTTCTTCATCATTCAGAATAACTAAACCATTTCAGCTTAACCTGATCAATGCGTTCAGGTCTGTTTTACTGAAACACAGCCAGGCTGCAGCTCTGGCTATCCATGCCCCAACCCTAACCTTAACTCTCCTTCATGGTGAACTGAGCATGCTCAGCATTTTAATACCTGCTACAGAACGTGGTACGATGTTAACTGCTTTAATGCACCATGCAGGACCCCTGTCTAGGTGTGCTTAATATGTTTCTCTTCTCACGGCAGTTTTACACCACTGACCTCTGCTGGTCAGAGCAGCTGCTGCACACATACTGTACATAAGCATTGATGATATATGACGTTATAAACAAAGATCTGGACACACACACACACACACTCTTCTGCAAATATGAACCCTGTTCCAGTCGATTCGTAAAAACAGTGCAGCGTTAGGAGAGGCCTTTAGGAGAGGATTTTAACATAGTTAAACATATTGGCATTTGATCTTCATTTTAACAGTATTGAAAAATTCAAGTAATATAACTGAACAAATAAAACCAAAGAAAAGTCTTTTTTTTAAATGATCTGTAAAATGTAATTTAAAAAAAAATCCAAATTCTTGTGAGGAAAAAGTAAGGACACCCCCACATTTATTTGTACTTAAAATGGAGAAAATCACCTACAGGTGTATCATATAAGGTGCAAATTATTAGAACATTGTTCCAGAGCATTTTGAAGGATCCTTGCCTTATTTAAACCTCAGACATTTAGCTTGGTTTGCTCTTAATTGTTGAAGTGAGAGGTATCACCATGCTGAGATCCAAAGAGCTCTCTGAGGCCTTCAGAAAGAAGATTGTTGATATTTATGAGTCTGGTAAGGGATATAAAAAGATCGCAAAAGAATTTGTAATCAACCATTCCACTGTCCAGAAAATCATTTACAAGTGGAGAACGTTTAAAACAACTGCCAACATGGCCAGACCGCAAGATGCTTTAAGATGTCTTCAAATACCCTAAAAAGCTTTTGCTACAGTTTATGCCAAAGTACATGAATCTACAATCAGAAAGAGACTACACAACTTTATTTATTATGCAAGATGTGCAAACCTTTGCTGTCTAAAAAAAACATGAGGGCAAGACTGAAGTTTCCCAAAGAACACAGAGACAAAGGCCAAGACTTCTGGAATAATGTGCCTCGGACAGATGAGACTAAAATTGAATTATTTGGACACCATAACATGGCATGTTTTGCATAAACCAAATACAGCATTCCAGAAAAAGAACCTCATACCAACTGTGAAACATGGAGGTGGGAGTGTTATGGTTTGGGGAGGCTTTGCTGCAGCAGGACCTGACCAGTTCACCATCATAGAATCCATTATGAATTCTACATTGTATCAGAAAGGGCTTGAGGAACATGTAAGACCATCTGTCAAAAAAATTCAAGCTGAAGTGAAACTGAACCTTGCAACATGACAATGACCCAAAACATACCAGTAAATCCACCAAGGACTGGCTGAAAAGTAAAACATGGAGAATTCTGGAATGGCCGAGTCAAAGCCCAGATCTAAATCCTATTGAGATAGGTGTGGTGTGGTGATTTCAAACGGACTGTGCATGCAAGAAACCCCCCAAACATCACACAGCTGAAAGAATTCTGCATTGAGGAGTGGGGGAAACTTTCTTCCAGTCGATGTCAGAAACTGGTAGATGGCTACAAGAAGCGTCTCATTGAGGTTATTTCAGCCAATGGGGGAAACACTAGTTATTAGGGTATAGGGTGTACTAACTTTTTCCTCACGTGAAATACTCATTTTTCTTTTGTTTAATAAGTAAAAACAACGTGATAGATTGTTGTTTACATGCAATTACATCACTTTCATCTACAGGTACAAATTAAAACAAGATCAGAAAATTGACGTTGAGATATATATATATATATATATATATATATATATATATATATATATATATATATATATATATATATATATATACATACATACACACACACAAGTTTGAATAAAAAACATTTTATATTTTAAAGCCATTTAACATTTGGCAGGGCAGGAAGTCTTCTGGACTCTTGGGGAAGTGGCACTGATTTGTTATTGGCTTTAATGTTCCCAGCATGCTTTGCAAAAATGTTTAGTTATTTTTGCATTTCATTTGTAGTTATATGGCACATTGCTCGTGTGTGTGTGTATCTCTGTAGTGCTGTACAATACATTCATAATTCTGAATCATGGTGATTTTGCAGTGTTTCTAGTTACATAAATGTACATATATTATTAAGAATATACACCGATCAGCCATGACATTATGAGCAGTGAGAGGTGAAGTGAAGAACACTGATGATCTCCTCATCATGGCACCTGTTAGTGGGTGGGATATATTAGGCAGCAAGTGAACATTTCGTCCTCAAAGTTGATGTGTTAGAAGCGGGAAAAATGGGCAAGTGTAAGGATTTGAGCGAGTCTGAGCAGGGCCAAATTGTGATGGCTAGACGAATGGATCAGAGCGTCTCCAAAACTGCAGCTCTTGTGGGGTGTTCCCGGTCTGCAGTGGTCAGTATCTATCAAAAGTGGTCCAATTAAGGAACAGTGGTGAACCGGCAACAGGGTCATGGACTGCCAAGGCTCATTGATGCACGTGGGGAGGGAAGGCTGGCCCGTGTGATCCAATCCAACAGACGAGCTACTGTTGCACAAATTGCTGAAGAAGTTAATGCTGGTTCTGATAGAAAGGTGTCAGAATACACAGTGCATCACAGTTTGTTGCTTATGGGGCTGCACAGCTGCAGACCAGTCAGGGTGCCCATGCTGACCCCTGTGCACTGCCGAAGGCGCCATCAATGGGCACGTGAGCATTAGAGCTGGACCACGGAGCAATGGAAGAAGTGGCCTGGTCTGATGAATCACGTTTTTTTTTACATCATGTGGATGGTTGGGTGCGCGTTTGTCACTTACCTAGGGAACACATGGCACCAGGATGCACTATGGGAAGAAGGCGAGCCGGCGGAGGCAGTGTCATGCTTTGGGCAATGTTCTGCTGGGAAACCTCGGGCCCTGCCATCCATGTGGATGTTACTTTGACATGTACCACCTTCCTAAACATTGTTGCAGACCATGTATACCCTTTTATGGAAACAGTATACAGTGGATAATGCGCTGTGCCACAAAGCAAAAATGGTTCAGGAATGGTTTGATGAGCACAAAAACGACTTTGAGGTGTTGACTTGGCCTCCAAATTCCCCAGAACTCAATCCAATCGAGCATCTGTGTGATGTGCTGAACAAACAAGTCTGGTCCACGGAGGCCCCAGCTCACAACATAGAAGACTTAAAAGATCTGTTGCTAACATCTTGGTGCCAGATAGCACACCTTCAGGGATATAGTGGAGTCCATGCCTCGATGGGTCAGGGCTGTTTTGGCAGCAAAAGGGGGACCAACACATTATTAGGCAGGTGGTCATAATGTTATGGATGATCGATGTATGTGTAGCTTTGGGAATCAGGGCAAATAGAAATTAGACTAAAATATATCTCACATTTGAAATGAAATATACAGGACAGCAGGAAACATACATACAACGACGTACTGGCACAGCAGTAAAATAAATCTGAGACATTAACAGTCCATGGACATTTATTGCTTTTTCCTATATATATATACATATTTATTCATCTGATCACGAAGCACAATGCAACTGCATGCACTAATTCACTGTGCTGCAATTTACAAGGAAACATCATCAGGTAGAACAGTTTCGCAATAACATCCATCATTACAATATTCAGAATCAATATGTGCTTCAAAAGAAAGGCAGGAATGAACAATAATATTTCTGGACCACAGACGTTTCATAGACAAGAGAAGTGGGTAAAAAACAGCACAAGGGAGATGTTTATTCACAGAACAATGCCAAAGGTTCGATTCGTGCTGTCAAAACAAAAAAAAAAAAAAAGAGGCTGCAAAATTACAGAAAGGACTGTACGTTTCTCTCGGATTGCACAAACACGGATATCACACCACGTACTATACAGATAGATAAAACTACAGCACTAACATTACCCAAAACATCACTGATCATTCTGCTCTAGTAGAAAGAAAAATCCAGTACACAATGTTCTGACAAGATTTACAACTTTTCAGATCTTCTCTGTTTTATTTCTTCTTTTATTCCTAATATCTAGTCACGCCTTTTCTATACACAGTACCTCATTCTGAGCTGATACGAACTGGTTAAATGAAAAGTGGTGAAAATATTCACTCTTAGAAATTTCGTTCATAACTGACGAGATTGTACACTTCATTCTGTCGCTTAGATATCGTCTAATATACCACAGCACGGTTACATACGGAAACAGGAAGGTGTTGATTAATTTCCTGGAACAGTTCGGCTCTGACAGTAATTACGGCCGTAATATAAGTTTACATACGCCTCGCAGAATCCACAAGACACCATTAATAACTGAATTCACCAGTTCAACTGTTTACATACACTTGATTCTTAATACTGTGGTGCTGTGTTGATTTTTGTGTCACAGCTGTTCATGAGTCTCTTGATTTCTTGAGCAGTTCAACTGCCCACTATTACTCAGAAAAATCCTCCTGCACAGTCCTGCACATGACTTATTTGCTTTTCCAGCTTCTTCTGCATATTTGATCCCTTTTTCTAAAGGGACTGTATGATGTTAAGTTCCATCTTTTCACACCGAAGGAAAACGTCCACTGGTTCTCATGAAGACAGCACGATACGTCAAGGGGGGTGTAAACATTTGCACAGCTTTTGTGTCTTCTTGGAAACATGCAACTATCTTATGTATGCTTCTGAAGGGCAGCTCTAAAAAGCAAAAATAAGATCTTTAAACAAAATAATAATTTATATTCTCGATCATCCTGCTCAAAAGTTTACACCCCCCTGACTCAATGTATCTTGTGGACTTCTTGAGCATCAGTTATGATCCTTCTTCTTATTTTTATTTCATTCGATTTTGCAGATTGCAGGCGTATGTAACCTTATGACCCCAGATATATATTTATAATCATTATGCTTGTTCTAATATGTTTCTATAGTAACAGCTCATTCACAGAGATTTGTACGGTGCATGCTCCACATAGTCCTGTTATTTAACAAAGACGTTAAATCTTAACTTGAAAAAAAAAGAAGAAGAAGAAGAAAAAAAAAAAAAAAAGAGTATAATCATTGGCATTGTATAATGAAGGAGATTTTTGTTGAGATTTATTCTTTATATATTATTTATTTATAGCTCAGGTTTGAGTGCATTAAATGTTTTCAGCCATGTTTTATTATCCTGTTAACTTCAAGGAGGTGAATGGTTATAGCTGCTATAACGGAAGTGACAACAGGAACCAGTATGTTTCCTGAATGTTCCATGACATTAAATGTCACTATAAACGGTTACAAAGTTGTTGTTCAGTAGTTAATTCCGAATTGCAATCGTCGGCAAATCACTGTGGTATAAAAGGAATAAAAACACTCCAGTTATGTTTTATTCCATACATACTCAATTCTTCATTTTTCTACTTCAAGTGAATTGTTCGGTCAAAATAAAAAGTGCAAAAAAAAAAAAAAAAAAAAGATTTTTTTGGAATGTCTGAAGCTGCATATTGTGAAAAAAAACCCCAAACTCAATGTTTTAAGCATACGTGCAAGAGACACACGTACAAATATTTGACACACATTACGCAATAATAGATTTTTTCCTTCTCAAAACAGACACTCATTAAGTTCTCCACTAATCCTGAAACCCTGTTCTTTTCTCTCTCCTCCTCTAGATTTATTCAGCGACACTCTTCTTCTCCTCCTCCCCAGGTGTGAGATCTGATCCAGATCCTTCGTTCTGGAACAACTCCTCCAGGAGCTTTTCTCCTGCTCCTCCAGCCTTCGAGGCCCACAGCGCTGCTCCCTCTCGCAATCCCACTGAGCGAAGGAGCCCGGCGTAGGAGGAAAACGCTGCCCCTATTAGCTTATGTAAAAGGCCAAAGAGTTAAGAAAACATTGGGAAAACTGATAGTAGAAGGGAAGAAGGCTTAGTTGAAAAGTAAAAAAAGCATGAGCAAATAATGCTTAGGGATTTTTGAGAATGATTTTTTGTTTTCTCTCTCTTGCTGAAATTCATGACACAAAACCACTGATGGGAGCAATTTAACTAACAATCCCACACGCTAGCTAAATTGCCCTGTCAGTTCTACTGAAACACTGTGCAGGCTTTGTAAATACTCAGGTGCTGAACTTAAAGCTTCTGAAACAAATTCATAAAGTGCTCTTTTGTTAAAGAACTGAATGGCCTAGACATTTTTTTCTCTGGTGTGTTTCATTTGTGTGTGAAAACGTGTAATTGCCTAATCTTCACTTATGCCTAAAAATGCAACATACATGAATAGATTAAAAGCCAGGGGGGTTGTATTATTTTGTCTTCTGGAAAACAGATAAATATCTTATGTAGCTTATATAAAAAAGATCTTTAAACCAAATAGTCACAATTTACACTGTTCAAAAGTTTACACCCAACACCCCCCACCTCCACCCCTTCCAGGCTGTGGTGTTTTGATGTCTTTGTCCTGTGCTGGACAGAAAAGGCACTACATTTGCACTTGAGTACAACAGGCTGGATTGTAATGACAGGCTGACGTATAAGGAAAAAAAGTGGGTTCACATGCTGAGGCTTCTTACAGGTTTCATAATTACAATCTGTAGCTGAAACTGTTCTCATTACACTCCTTTCAGTAATCATCTTTAAATCAACAGTCTTTGTAAAAATGCTGAAGAAGGATATTAGTGGTGTCGTTGGCCTCCATCATGCCATATTTCAGACAGGCTTCGATGAAGAGAGCCGCCCGGTCAAAATACCTCATACTGGCAAAAAAAAAAAAAAAAAAAAAAAAGACAGGTATGGATTAGCTTTCCAAGGATTTAAAAAAAAAATATAAACTGACAACTTCATTAACTTTCCTAAATTAATCACTTGCATTACAGCACATTTTGGCTGGGGGTTATAATCAATCAATCAATCAATCAATCCAGCAATGGTGCACATTATAACACGTTAGACGACTCTAACGATTCTCAACATTTCAACAGTAAAATGTACATCATGTGCTTTAATATTTACTTTCCATTAGAGATAACACTGAGGTTCAGGTTTTTAGCATTTAGCATTTAGTTTTTATTTTAGTTCGTATTTATTTTACTCAATTGTATTCTGTCTCAATTATAAAAAGTCACTTTGGATAAAAGTATGTAAAATTTAAAGATTTTCTCCTGTATAAGCGAGAGAACTGGATCCACAGTATTGTACATATAGGCATTCAGTCACTTATTGTGAGGATACAGAAAAATGAAGGAGAAAATAGAAAAATAGAAACAAACCAGGAGGGAGAGGGAGAGAGAGAGATAGAGAGAGTGAGTGAGTAAGAGTGAGAGAGTGAGTGAGTGTGAGAGAAAGATAGAGAGTGAGAGTGAGTGAGTGAGTGTGTGTGAGAGAGAGAGAGAGAGAGAGAGAGAGAGAGAGAGAGAGAGAGAGAGTGAGTGAGTGAGTGATGGGGAGTGAGTGAGTGAGTGAGTGAGAGAGAGAGACAGAGAGAGTGAGTGAGTGAGTGAGTGAGTGAGTGTGAGAGAGAGAGACAGAGAGAGAGAGAGAGAGAGAGAGAGAGAGAGAGAGAGAGAGAGAGAGAGCGCGAGAGAGAGAGAGAGTGGTACAGTAGTGGACAGTAGCTAGATCCGTGGACTGAATCTGGTCAAATTTCTCAGTGAATAAATATATGAGTACTGCAGACCTGTGGAGCATTTCCCCAACTTTCTGGAAGCAGCCCAGTGAGAGAAGCACCAGGATAGCTTTGGACTTCTGATTGACCTGAGCAGAGCAGAGGTACTCGGCCCAGCGCTTCAGGACTTCTGCAGCTTCGGTCGGGTTCAGACGCACCTGAGGAAGAGAGAGTGACATGAGATGAGGGTTTTAAATACAACCAATATACACTCAGGCTCCAATTTATTAGGAACACCTGTACAATCTTCAGCTAATGAATAGGTTGTGGAATGTATTTCTATTTTTTCACGAGTATGCGATTAAATCATTTAATCATTTAAAACCAATTCAATGTGATTTTTGTTATTCGTGGTCTATACATGTCTGTTCTTTGTTCTCCTGTGATGTTCATGTTTTTCTCTTATTTTTTTTGCCTTGATATATTATCTATATGGGCTGAAGTGTGCCCTTTGCATGCGGTATTAAAGTCGACTGTTTTTTTTTTAAACCCATATGTTTAAACTTTGTATTGTTCAGGCTCTCTTTGTGCACAATAAACCACTTCTCTGATAAAACCCTGGCTCTGGTTCTTCTGATTCTACAGTCATCTTACATCTGGTGAAACTACTCCTGGGGTTTTGGATCAACAGGAAAGATTGACAGCATCAAACACCCGAATGAAGAGAAAGTTTGATCTCTGTGCTCTCATGGCTATTAATACCAGATGAGTTTTTCAGAAAGTGCTGATCTCCTGGGATTTTCACACACAAGTGTCTGTAGAGTTTACACAGAACGGTGGAAAACTGACAGACTGGTGAATCACTCTTTTGAACTGTGATGAGCAGAAAAGCATCCGCATGTTTTTGTAATGTGCTGCCGCCATATGATTGGCTGATTAAATAACTGCATGAACGAGCAGGTGTTCCTAATAAAGTGGACGGTCAGTGTAATCACATCCGAAGTACAAGGGAAATTAAATAACTCAGAACTCTTTGTGAACTTTTTTTTTTTTAGCCCTGAGGTTGCTTCTGTTGTTGTGGCTCTGCATGGCTCTTTGTCAAGTGGGTGGTGATTTGTAAAAGAAAGCGAACCTCTGATTAAAGACAGCGCACTTATCACGAGTGGAGTCGCAGTTTAGAGTGGGTTGCAAATCCATGTCTAAACGCAGTCTATTTACACACTCAAAATGTGATATTTTGGAGTCTTTGTTGTCAATGTGTTAAATCGGTCTAGATCTGGATTTAAAGTGTGTGCTTTCAGAAGCATAAAACCTGGAGTGTGCTCCAATATACAGCACACTGGATCTAAAATGATTCTGCCTGTATATGAGAGAACTAGGCAAAAGAGATTTAATTGATGAGGAAGGGCACTTTTGCACTTTTGAGCCGAATGGATTTCACTTGCACAGCATGGCACTGGATTAGTGATTTGTACTCATCATATTTTACTTGCATCTACTGATTTATAGAGCCATAAGGTATACATATTGCTAATTGTATGTGATGGACTCTATGCACAGCCTTCTGCCTATGTATTTCTGCTAAAATCCCAGCAGCTACAGATGTTTCCGGCATCTCCAATAGCAAACTGTATATATTATAAAATGGTAACATAGCATTCTAACATATTATATTAAAACATAACATTTAATAATTAGTACAAGAAGCTTTAAACACTGATGTCATCTCAGTATTGCTGGGTCTTGTTATGCGACACGTCATCGCAAGGTTAAAAAAGGTTAACTAGATAGATTTACGTTACATTTACGTCATTTGGCAGATGCCCTTATCCAGAGCGACTTACATTTTATATAACTGAGAATTTTATACAACTGAGTCATTGAGGGTTAAGGGTTTTGCTCAGGAGCCCAAAGGCGACAGCTCGGTGGACCTGGGATTCGGGCTCACAGCCTTCTGACTGGCAGTCCAACGCCCTTGCCACTACGCTACCCCCCCACCCCAAGATAAAAAAGTAAATGTATAATAGTATGAAGCGTCTCAAAAACTTAAAAATGCTTACCATCAAAGCTGTGGATAGAATTTGAAACGTACAATTTAAAGCTATTCTTGAACATACTACAGGAAGTGACCGGCAGATGCCACTGGGCACTGAGACTAAATGTAGAAGTGTTTCATTACACTGCAACAGTGTGGTGTTTGCTGTAACACTGCTGCAATGTATAGCAACACACACCAGTTTTACATCAATCATCAGTCCCATATGATTTGTAAATGGCACTGCTGCTTCTGTTAGAGAGATGTTTTTTCTCCTGAAATAATTCCAAATGTCAAAAACAGACATTACAAAACGATGCCTTCGAGCAAACGATGCAGCACACATATGTGCTTCAATGCCTTTCCTACGGTTTCCATCTCCAAAGAGAAAACTGGCAAATGCGTCCTGACAAATCTCAGGGCTAAATGAGCTTAAAGCACAGTTCTCAATAGGACTAAATGCCTTGTATCCTGTGCCCGTGCTTTTCTTCCCTTCTAACAAAAGAACATTTCGTCCTCAGGCTATTCAGGAAGAAAAATAGAAAAAGAAAGCATGACCTGACCCGAACTCCTACTCTGCATCAAAACACTGGAACAACCAACAAACCTGACTAACTGCTAACATTTACAATCGATTCTTGACTCGATCTGCCGTCCTTGACTTTTTAATTACATGCTGAAAATAAAATAAAAAAGTCCACAGGTACAACATAGCGCTCTCTCTCCTTAACTCTGTTGATGCCACTGTCATGGGCCTAAATCATGGAGGAGGCTGGAACATACAGACAGGTGACAAATCGGTGGCTCGGTTTTACAGTTTTGGTTCTTGTCACTTGTCTCCTCGCATTGGAAGAGTCACTGCAAAATCGATACAAAGTTCTTCTGACTGATCGCCTTAATCACAATTTCTATGTTCACACATACAGCGACAGGAGATCGTTCATTTTTAACGAGAGCTGGTGATTTCTGGAGACATGAATGACATCGAACTCTAGCGAAAAGATGTGGGCATGTCCAGTGATGAGAAAAGTTGAGCAACTTGGTGCAGTACAAAAGAGTGCACATGAGCAAACAGCTCACACTGCTTTTCCTACATCTCATATCATATGATGCATACAAACTGTGGTGAATTTTATACACAAACGCCAAATCTCCCTCCGGAATATCTAATTTTAGCAACAAAAAACAAGTGGAATGCTAGTTACTCCACCCACTGAAAAGTTATTACTATGGCAACCAGCATTAGGAGCACCTACTGATGACTTCATTATACAGCGACTGGCAATTGTGTGAACATAGCTTAAGATTTAACATTTCTATTCCAATGGGAGAGCCCAAAAACACCTAGTGAGTGGGTTTGAGCTGACAAGTTCAACAATCTTTACAGCCATGGTGAGCAGAAAGGCATCTCAGCATGCCTAACATATCCCACAAGGCAGATGGGCTACAACTGCAGAAGACCACATTGTGTTTCATTTCTGTCAGCCAAGAACAAGCATCAGAGGTGACATTGGGCACAAGCTCATCCAAACTGGATAGCAAAAGATTTGGAAAAAATATTGCCTGTTTTTTCCAGTTTTTAAATGCCCAGCTTTGGTGAGCCATTAATAAACATGCCATGTTCGTAATTTTCCTCTCATTCCATTTATTGCAGATGCCCTTATCCAGAGTCTTCTTCTTCTTCTTCCCGGGTTTTCCCTTCAGGGGTCGCCACAGCGAATCATCTCTCTCCACCTATCCCTATCTTCTGCATCCTCAACACTTGCACCCACTAGCTTCATATACTCATTAATTCCATCCATATACCTCCTCTTTGGCCTTCCTCTTTGCCTCCTGCCTGGCAGCTCCATGTCCAACATTCTCCTACCAATATACTCACTCTCCCTCCTCTGAACATGTCCAAACCATCTTAATCTGGCCTCCCTAACTTTGTCCCCCAAACGTCCAACATGAGCTGTCCCTCTGATGTACTCGTTCCTAATCCTGTCCAACCTTGTCACTCCCAAAGAGATGCCCTTATCTTTACATTTATTATCTCATTTATACAACTGAGCAGTTGAAGGTTAAGGGTCTTGATCAAAGGGCCAGCAGTGGCAGCCTGGTGGTCCTTGGAGTTAAACCTTCAGATCAGTAGTCCAACGTCTTAACCATTGAGCTAAGTTGAAATGATCTTTTTTAAACCCAGTAATTTCACATTCAGATGTTTGAAGCAACCATACTGAAGCTCCTGACCTGTAGGTGCATGATTATATACATTGTGGTGCTGCCACATGATTCCACATGAATATCAGGTGCATGTGTTAATAAAGTGGTCAGTGGCTCCTGGATCACAAAACCATGGTAAATGGGAATAGAGGTCATTTTTCATTTTCTCTGCCCTCCACAATGCCTATGAACTTGTATCACAAGTTTAATTTGTTAGAATATATGAAAACGTGATTCCATGTGTGTCTTTGTGCTGGAAATAACAATTGCAAATGGTATGAATAGAAAAAAATCCCAATAAGGAAGAATTATATCAGCAGATAGGAACTTCACAACGTCTTGGCAGCGTGATATGTACCAGCAGGGCATAGCCTGAGGCACACTTGATGACAAAATTAACACAGCATTGGTATGCAATGTGTGCTTCCTGGCTGGATGGCTGACACTGTGTGTGTGTGTGTGTGTGTGTTTGTGTGTGTGTGTGTTAGGAGATCCAAATGCATTCTGACAGGCTATGTGCGCTCTATTTATACCACGGTATAAAATTATCAACAAACCCATTCAGCTTGACTCTTTTTGCACCTTAGCTTTTTTTTTTTTTTTTTTGGTACAGTCCGTAGAGAATACCTTTGCTAGCCAGACGGCGCGGTTCCACTCGCCATATGTCTGCAGATAACGACAGGCATCTGCTGCCTTGTCAATCAAACACAGCAACTGCACGCCCTCTGCATGGAGACAGAAAGAAAGAGAGTGAGAAATAGAAAAGAGTAAAATGGCATATTCAATTACCAACAACTGCTCTGTGAGTGCCAGAAATGTGTGTGTGTGTGTGTGTGTGTGTGTGTGTGTGTGTGTGTAGGTTTAAGTGTTGTTGCAATTATTTACTGGGTGATGTCAGGTCTTGAGTAATGCTAAACACACACATACACACACACACACACACACACACACACACACACACACACACACACACACACACACACACACACACACACGCCTTGATAGGCAGGTTGTGCAGACGGTCAGGGAATACCTGCTTGTTTTCACAAGCATGACGAGCTTCATCTTGGGAATTTTTCACAAAGGCGTGAAACTAACTGAAATATAACTTGTCTTATAACTTGTCTGAATAGCACACATTTCAGAACGGCTTTCAACTGCTGTTGCCGAGCAGACGCTTTGGAGCTGAGAGAAATAACGAACTGAACATGCTCAAAGACATACAAGATGTCATACAGGATAGGTGTCAGATTTTGGGGAGTCACGGCACAGGTATTTGTTTTCTCCCCCTTTTTTCAATACAATACCTTCAACCCATGAACGATTTGGTGTTTAATTGAGTGAAATAAGATGTGTGCTAAAGAGCAACATTAATGACTTGGTATGCTGTGACAATCAAAGTTTAAATAAACTTGCTCTGGCTTTCTCTATACTTTCACTGTGGCTTGCATGTCAGTGAACTCCACATGCTTGTGTTGGTTCTAGTTTAGTTTCCATTCTTGTCACGTCATCGGTTTGTTCCCTGATCGTTCTCACCTGTTCTGTGTGATTAGTACACTGTACTTATATCCTGTGTGTTATTGCTTGTTGGGAAATCTTACCATGTAAAATCCAAGCCTAGTTTTCTGTGCATCTCGGTATTATCTAGTTCTGTATTCCCCTGGTTAAGCTCCTTACCTGTTTCCCTTATTATTAGCTCCGGATCATTTGTTTTAACTTTGCCTGCCTGTTTTTGACCCCTACTATGAATTCCCTATGCTCCAGTAAAGCATACGCTGAGTTTATGTTGCGTCCTGGTTCACAATGCATGTGATATCGTAACATATCACAAAGCTGCAGATCTATTTATCTCTTGGTTTCTTTTGTTTGTTGCTTTTTACTGTTTAGTACTCAAAATATTCATCCCTGTATCTTTATATGTTATAAAATGTGTGAAATATGAACACATGAACCCTGTAAAACCTAATTTGTTCATGACGCTGACCAGGCAGTAATTAATGATGGAAGGATGCAATAAATGCAATGCCTTGGGATGTTCCTTTTTCTTATTCATATTCCTTTTTCTTTGCCCTATAAGATTTATATTTTGTTTGATGTCACAGATATATATATATACACATATACACAGTGGTGTGAAAGTGTTGGCCCCCTTCCTGATTTCTTTTTTTTTGCATGTTTGTCACACGTTAATGTTTTAGATAATCAAACATTTAAATATTAGTCAAAGATAACACAAGTAAACACATCATGCAGTTTTTAAATGAAGGTTTTTATTATTAAGGGAAAACAAAATCCAAAACTACATGGCCCTGTGTGAAAAAGTGTTTGCCCCCCTGTTAAAACATAACTGTGGTTTATCACACCTGAGTTCAATTTCTCTAGCCACACCCAGGCCTGATTACTGCCACACCTGTTCGCAATCAACAACTCACTTAAATAGGACCTGCCTGACAAAGTGAAGTAGACCAAAAGATCCTCGAAAGCTAGACATCATGCCGAAATCTGAAGAAATTCAAAAACAAATGAGAGAGAAGGAAATTGAGATCTATCAGTCTGGAAAAGGATATAAAGCCATTTCTAAAGCTTTGGGACTGCTGTGAACCACAGTGAGAGCCATTATCTACAAATGGTGAAAACATGGAACAGTGGAGAACCTCCCAGGAGTGGCCGGCCGACCAAAATTACCCCAAGAGCGCAGCGACAACTCATCCAGGAGGTCACAAATGACCCCACAACAACATCCAAAGAACTGCAGGCCTCACTTGCCTCAGTTAAGGTGAGTGTTCATGACTCCACCATAAGAAAGAGACTGGGCAAAAATGGTTTGCATGGCAGAGTTCCAAGACGAAAACCGCTGCTGAGCAAAAAGAACATAAAGGCTCGTCTCAGTTTTGCCAGAAAACATCTTGATGATCCCCAAGACTTTTGGGAAAATACTCTGTGAACTGACGAGACAAAAATTTAACTTTTTGGAAGGTCTGTGTCCCATTACGTCTGGCGTAAAAGTAACACCGCATTTCAGAAAAAGAACATCATACCAACAGTACAATATGGTGGTGGTAGTGTGATGGTCTGGGGCTGTTTTGCTGCTTCAGGACCTGGAAGACTTGCTGTGATAAATGGAACCATGAATTCTGCTGTCTACCAAAAAATCCTGAAGGAGAATGACCATCTGTTTGTGACCTCAAGCTGAAGCAAACTTGGCTTCTGCAGCAGAACAATGATCCAAAACACACCAGCAAGTCCACCTCTGAATGGCTGAAGAAAAACAAAATTAAGACTTTGGAGTGGCCTAGTCAAAGTCCTGACCTCAATCCCATTGAGATGCTGTGGCATGACCTTAAAAAGGTAGTTCATGCTCAAAAACCCTCCAATGTGGCTGAATTACAACAATTCTGCAAAGATGAGTGGGTCAAAATTCCTCCACAGCGCTGTAACAGACTCATTGCAAGTTATGGAAAACACTTGATTGCAGTTGTTCCTGCTAAGGGTGGTCCAAGCAGTTATTAGGCTTAGGGGGCAAACACTTTTTCACACAGGGCCATGTAGTTTTGGATTTTGTTTTCCCTTAATAATAAAAACCTTCATTTAAAAACTGCATGATGTGTTTACTTGTGTTATCTTTGACTAATATTTAAATGTGTTTGATTATCTGAAACATTAAAGTGTGACAAACATGCAAAAAAATAAGAAATCAGGAAGGGGGCCAACACTTTTTCACACCACTGTAATATATATATATATATATATATATATATATATATATATATAATATATATATATATCTCTGTGGCTGCATCACACTGCGAGTTACCTGAACTATGGCTTTAAGCATGCGTCATACCTGCTAGCTTTCCGCTGGCGATCATATTGGTGGCTACTAGTTTAATGGTGCTCTGAGAAGGTCCAGAGGAGGGAATAGTCGTCACAAGGCAGGCTTTAAGAGAATCGCAGTAGTAGCTCGGGTTCTCGGCACTCGTCTCCAACAGCAGCTGCACCGCCCTGTCAGTCTGCCAAGCGAAGAAAACAAAATAGGTTTATGTATGTATGTGTGTGTATGTATGTTTAAGATTAACTGAAATACATTTAAGTAGCCTAGATTTCACTTGAGCGATTTGTTTTGGTTTAGAGCAAAATCAGGAAGGAAATGGATCTTCAGTTAGTTATATTACTTCATTCTTTTCTATAAAAGAAACACGGTAATACATTCTTAGCGTTTTCATCATCACTTTACATCATACTTCACAACCCAGTCACACAAACCACAGACAACAACACATCATTCATTTTAACAAACTAAAAAAAATGCTTTTCCATGTTCAGATTTCTAGCTCTTGATTATAATGTATGGCATTGTACTGCAAGACACATTTTATGTGTAGTCTTGTGTAAAAGACTCTAATTATAAATGTGTCCCTTCATCTTTCTGCGCCATATTGCAGGGGATTGTGGATGAGATGATTTGCAAGGTGTGTGTGTATGTGTGTGTAGGAATAATGAGGGAGGGAATGAGATAGCGAGATGAACGGATCTGTCAAATGAAAAGCCGTACAGCACCTCGTTCTTTTCTTCACCTGCTCATGCGGAAGGGTAAACTCGAATAAATGTCATATTAACTGTCAAGATCCATCAGGTAAGCAGGATACGAGGCACAAAACTAGTCTCTGTTTGAATGATCAGGTCTTTGGGTTGCTGGTCAGGTTTTCTCAAATACTAGCCTAGCATCTAACTAGCTGAGAAGTTGTTTAATAGGAAGAGATAATAATGCAATAAGGTTTACATCGTTTCATTCATCACATGCGGTTTCCCAAGAAGACAAATAAAATGAGGCTAAATACAGTAATAATAATGTGGTAATATGAGGGTTTGAGGTAGTAACCTGTCCTAGGAGAAGCAATTGGTCTGCGCATTTTTTGGTGTGTTCATAGCTGGACCTCTTAGCCTCCTGCAGATGAACCCGTTCTAACTGGAATCTCTGTAATGAGAGAGAGAGAGAGAGAGAGAGGGGGGGGGGGGTTATCCTTCATTTAGAGAAGATCTGAGAACATATAGCCTGTCCTATGTAGCACATGACCTAAAAACATCCTATTTCTGTTTCTCAGGCATTTTACACAACATGCCTGCTATCTTTCCCAATTTATTTCCTCCATGGTTTAATAGAGAGCTGATATTTTCAAGCCAGTTCATTATTGAAGCTCCAGCACACCACCATTCTCTAGAACAGACAAAGCCTGGGACAATAATGGCACAAAATATTGGTTTATAATGTCAATATTCACCAGTCAAAATGTCAAATCTGTACTAGATTATGGTACCTGGCTGTAAATCACATCATCACTTAGTGGCCCCTTAAAAAGGAACACCGGACCATTAATGTAGTTATCCAATCATCTAGTGCATACAATCATGCAGATACAGATCAAAAGCTTCACATCGAACATCAGAATGGAGGAAAATGTGATCTCTGTGAACTGGAGAATTTGACCCCATGTGGCACGGATGGTCCAGGTTTAGTGAGCCTGCACTTAGCGTATAAATGCATGAACAAGCAGATATATAAGTGTTTCTGCTGTTTCTTTGAAAGATATGGAAGGTTGGCCTTTATAGATCTGTATATAGCAAGGTCCTAAGAACGGCAGTCTTGAGATCTGTGCATGCAACCTACAGGTCAGTATTCACAGCTAATACAGCCCAACCCCTTAAAAAAGCGCATTTCAGAAATCTGAGAATCTAATGCAGTGGCTCAGGTAATACAGTATGGTACAACAATTGAGCTGCTAACATCCAATAACTAAAAAAAAAAAACAGAATTCATCCAAAAAACAGCCCCATTTAATACATGCCGTGGCATAAGCCTTGTTAAACAGGAAACTCCGCCGCAAAGAATTAGTAAATATCAGACATCAGACATTAGTATTCATGTCCTGAGTGTTGATGCATATCTCTGGAGGTACATTTCTTTTCTTGCTGTTTCTGGCAGCCGATAGGAAAAGGCGATAAAAACCAAACAAGCAGGAGTCCACCCAATTAACGAGTTATGAAGAGAATGAAAAAGAAAGCAATAAAGGACAAAATACAAGTGTTGACAGGAGGACATGGTAAATTTAAAATGTAAAACTCCCGAAACCACTCTATTAGCGTCGTTATAAATAGTGTGTGTAAGTACAGCAGTGGTTGAGTAGTGAACTGAAAAAGATGTAGACGTCACCCTTCTTTTATCCTTCCATTTCAAAGTCGTACTTTACACCATAACCTTCAATATCTTCATTTTGTCTTTTGTCGAAATATTTGACCTGAATACAGTCCCACGGTGAACTATCACTGCTCACTGAGTAATCAAGGCAACATTACATGAAAAAAAGCAAAATAAAGATGAATAGATAAACCTGGCAGACTCAGTGGTACATCAGACCATTACTATAATGAATCCTTCGAGATACTGGCTAGCAGCAAAAGTGTCATTTTCTTTCCGACACCATTTGGGAAGACTTGCTTGGAGGCACAAATGGAAAAGTTCTGATTAATTTCATGGATAACTGCTCAATATTCTATCCATAAGCAAATGCATCACTCGCTGGAACGTTATCCTCTATGGACTGCCTGTGTCATTTACATTATTTTCCTCCTGGCTTTTGTTCTGCATGTATGTGCAACATTATACAAATTTAATACATTAATGGCATATTGTAATATTTACTATTAACTGTCTTACTGGGAAAATTGTATAATATATTATGTATGAAATTCCAGCACAAGGCTGCCATATAAATCTGCTGCTAGAAATCACCTCATATTTACTAGAAATATTGGGCCTCATATATCAACCTGTGATACGAACAGATTTATAGGAGCAGTTACAGAAGAATTTGGGTATTTATTCGAATCATGAAATTTCAGGGGAAAAAACCTTTGTGCACATAACAACTACTCACTTATGTAAACTTCGACTCGACCTGCTAAAAAAAAATATATTCTTAGGGAATTCAATTCAATTTTATTTGTATAGTGCTTTTAACAATTGTACTTAACAATTTTAACAAGCAGCAAACTCATCGTCATCTGGATGACATTAAAGATAATAATATATAACATGTATAACTGTAATAACATCAATATTACATGTAATAACAATAATAACATCTATAACTGTATGTAGTCAAGTGGAATAGTTTTACCAGGAAATGGAATGTTTGAGAATATTGTCTGAAACCCAGACGTTTATATTAGTGGACTAAGTTGAAGTGTGAAAAATAAAGAAAGTGAGCCGAAACAAACCCATAAATAAATGAAACAAATGCCAAAAGAGAAGACAAAACGTCACACTTATGTCTGAAAGTGATTTTTAAAGACCAGTACGATTTTTCCAGATGATGAAAGCGTGAGTTTTTCCCCTCACTTAATTCAAACCTCAACCACCTTTTTGTGACGTAGATTTTGACCTTCACATGTGCTGTTAAACTGCTAAATATTTATTTCTGGCATAGAAGTGAGTCAAAAAATCTTCCACTTATACCTTTGCTCTCATCAAGTGGTGAAAATTTGAGTTCGGTTTGGTTTCCGAAAAAATATGTCCACACAAGATGACTAAACATCAGATAAGCTAGCCTGCTGTGAGAAAAGAAAAACCGACATGAAGAATATCTTAAACACTCATAGCTGAAACACTGGCTCACAGCATACTTGCAACATGCTACATTATGTTAAAAGTAAATAATGATTATATACTCATTAGTCCACTGTAGCCTAATTAACCAGCTAACTAGCTCACAGTATAGTACTGTAATTTTGTTAGCTACAGCTTTAAAGTCCTGTTAGATTACTGTCAAAGATCACAAGGGAGTCTTGCCAATGTAATGAAATTGTATGATATTCAACAGATTGAAGCATATTCACTCTTCCAAGAGTTGCACTATTTGGTCTGTTTAGGAAATGATGCTCTAGCCCTAAACTCTATTTCCATCAAGCAAACGTCTGATATAGTTCATAAAGTAACAGAGCACATATGGATTTTATGGTGAGATCCATACAAATTACTTTGAGAAGCTGTTTTTTTATCATAATAAAGACACCTAAGGCTAATGTTTTGACAGTTGACCAGACAGGACGGCAGTTTTCTAGGCCATTACATCAGGCGAGGATCGATGATGCAGACATCAGAAGGACAAGGCAATCAATAAAGGGATTCCTGTGTTCAGTAATTAAAGGGGAAATGAATCAGGCAGAAGCGTAATAGTATGTCGAGTTAAGCAATTAGATTAGAAATGCTATGCTACTTGAAAACTTTAAAACAGACCAATTTTTTTGTTTTGTTCAAAAGTACACTTGGGGATTATTAATGGTGTCCCAGTGGGTTCACACTGCTACCTGGGTAGTCGGTAGGGAATTTAAAAAAAGATTTACTGGTGTGATTACCAAAAGAGAAGAAGCTAAGATAAAGTTCTCTTGATTCCAGAGTAAGTGCTGATGAAGGAAGCTAATGATGTAATTTCTTCTATACTTATATACACCATACATCATTTAAATGAACTACAGTTGTCCTCCTTTGTTTTCTGGACTGGGTGTGTGAGTGTGTGCGTGTGTGTGATGTGTTGTGTTATACCTGAAAGAAGGCGCTTTCACAGAGCATATCATGGCAGATGTCCAGATGGCACTGAGAGGTACTCTGGGAGCACTCTGGCTGTGTCTGCCCATCAGAAGTGGGCACACTCAGCTGCCGCGCCTGGGCAAAAGACTTGATATAATGCGCCGCCACATTCCAAAACTGCAGGTCTGACTCATCACCAAACAGCCTGAGAAAGAACAGGGTTGAGTTGAGTCTAAGGAAGGTATCTCTTCTTCTTTTTTTTTTAACCAAAGTTAAGGTCAAATGTTTATATACACCTAGGTAAAGACGTTCAAACTCAATCTTTCACAGCTTTATACATTTATTATACACTTCCTGTGATAAGTCAATTAAGGTGTATCATTCATTTCAAAGTAAAAACATTTAAAGAAAGACTGATTTCAGCTTGTCAGAACCTCGTTAGTATTTGGCAGGATTGCATTTTAATTGCTTAATTCATTTGTGTCTCTTTCCTGCACGAGGCAGTATCTGTGTGGTCCTAAGATTGTGCATTTTGTACAGAAATTGCTCCTAAGGAGGAACTGGATGTTTTTTTTTTCAAGAATAACCCTGTGGTATCAAAGGTAGAAAGGCAAGTGCTTTATAGACACAGGTTGTGCTCCTATTAAGTCTAACTAATTAATCTAATTAATTCTAACCCAGGGGTCACTGGCCAATCAGAAAAATTCTAAAAATCTAAACATAGAGCTTGAATTAAAGCTGAAATCATTCAACAGCTTAAATTAGTCCAATGCTAAAAATCTTTTTATGTTGCTCGCATATATCTACCTACCAACTATAGAGAAGGCTTGAAAAATTATTTATGTGAAGATATAATTATTGACACATAGGAATATTTAACAATGGTTTTATTTTCCAGAGCGTTGATGTATTAGAAATCCATGTTGGCTTAAAACAGCCACACAAATTTAATTGGTAGTTTAATTGGTAGGAAAAAATATCCAGAAGATTATAATCAGCATCTATTTAAAGATTATTATACACGTTAGGTTTTAGGTGACCTTATATTGCTAAAGAGAACACATCCAGTCCCTACTTGTGTAAAATCAGTGGCTGTAAAAGGCTGTGAAGGCACAGAACTTCTTACACAGCTGCTAAAATAACACCAAACTATCTACTGAACTATTGAGGCTAAAACTGAAATTATTTTCTTTACCGGGCCTTGACATAGATATCTGTCTTCTATTAAGCCTTGATTGAAGAAAAGAAAAAATATTTAAAAAAAACAGGTGGCAATGTATGACTGAGAAACTGGTGTGCAAACAAGTTCCTGAAAAGTCAGTTGCTATGATACTCTGAATGCTGTTCTTGGTATAAACACAATTCAAAGCAGCAGTATTAGTTAAAAAAATGGATCGGTATGTTTCCAGGTTTCTTAATAGACTGGCAGTAATAAAAAAAAAAAATTATTCCTCACATAAATAATAAAAAGAAGTAAATAGTAACAGCTTGATGCTTCTGTTCACTTAAAGAAGGAAAGCCACAATAAATGAGGACACGATCTTTTTGTAAGAATAGGGTTATGTGGCTTTGAGGTGCTTAATATGGTATGGATGAAAATGACTCGGTTGCAGTCGAGGAGTGCGAGTGGCATCCTGAGGAAACAAAGAGACAGTGTGACCACAAAGAGCGAAAAGACTCCAGGAGAAAGAGAGCGTTTTGGTCCGAAAGAGCATCTGATAGGTTTAAAATGGCTGCTTGGATTAAAGCAAGGAGGAGACTCGAGTATCTCAGCATCTTGCCACCTAAAGTAGATTGACAGCAACTGGGGTGTTCAGAAAGAAACCGAAGCTTACAGCTGCACACCAAAAGGTCTTGACAAGATTTCGCCCGAGAATACAAAGGCTGGTCAGTGGCTATATGGGAACAAATGGTGGTTTTAAGTAATGAATCAAGATTTCTTATCCATAGAAGTGTGTGTGGAAGAGCAAGAGGTGGAGGAGGCTGGGAGAAAGAGTTTAAGGAGTTTAAGCATGGTCACAGGTGACGAAAGTGGACGTAGCATGCACATTGATGCTTATATTGTCTCTCTTGGGGACTATGTGATTTCAAGTGCCTGCTAGAAGTGTGTACAGGACCTGAATTCTGACCACTCCCACCTTCTCCAGTGGACACAATTTTAATCTTCTATCTAACTAACTAACTTAGTAGTATTAGTCATTTAAACCCAAACAGACAGAGCTGAGGACTGAACCTAGGACCCTGGAGCAATGGGGTGGAAAAGTAACCTACTACATCATCATGCTTCCCTAAAGCAGTCACTGAAGATGAATAAATGAACATAGTATGAACACCAAATCCACTCCAATTTTAATGAACATGGTCTTTCTCTGTCCAGATCACCAGCACCTGCCTGCATGAAAGTAAAAATACCTACAACATTTATTTCGGGGTTTTTTTTTGGTCCAGCAGAATGCACTCAAGTCCCAGGTCTCCACCTTCACTTGATGCTTATTAATAGATTTTTTTTCAAGAGAAATCAAGGACATGTGATGGAGTGCTTTGAGCAGGACGAAACTGGCCATCTGATTAAATCCTACTTAGAACAACTGGATCACGCTGTTTCTCTGGATCTCTGTGGAAAAGCTACATCCAACCTCTGTTCTGTCTTGCAGTGCAAAAAGGCATGAGAGGCAGGTTCCTTTAGGACATTTAAAAAAAAAAAAAAAAAAAAAGAAAGAAAGAAATATTTCAAAATGCTGTGAGGAGGTCATCACGTCTGTAGGTGGAGTCACAAAGCACAGACAAGCCGCTCATACCTTGTGTAGTCTTTGGTATGTTTTTACACAGCCAAACATTTGGCTGGAAAGATATTTGAGCAGGAATGTTAGAATTTAGTGATTGCATTCCTTTAAAAATAAATACAGACATGGATTTATACAGATACACACACTCACCTTGACACTAGGAGGCAGCGTTGAAGCAGATTGAGCTCTGGGTCCTGGAGTACGCTTTTGATGTCACTGGAGAAGATACAAGCAAATCTAAGCACACTTACTTACACACAGTAATTACACACACACACACACACACACACACACACACACACACACACAGAGAAGACTTCAGCTGTCTTCTCTTCCTTTGAAGTCTACAGTATATTACTTCCCTACTTCAGTACAGAATTGAGCATAAAGAGGAAAAAAATGGACGATTTCAAATTGCCTTGGTTGACAGACCTGCTAAAGAAAAAGAAAAACAACAAGCGTAAAGCCTCAACAGTGAGGAGACGAGGTGCCCATTTCTTTCTGTGGCTGATTAGAAACCATTACTCACTTGGACAAGGAGTTCAGCTGTTCTTGCACCAAGCCTTTGATTTCGTCCTTCTCTTGGTAGTCCCTGGAATAAACAGGAAGTTCACAGACACTATGAGTTCTTAGATCTTTTGATGTCCAAACTAAAATTTTCTTCACCGACCAAAATATTATTATTTTTTTGTTATAGAGCAGTGGTTTCCGTGAAGCATAGGCAAGCCTCTGTGGTTTTATTTTGTTCCACTCATCAAATCACAACCCACTATTATCAGTATTATTATATTTTTTTACTGGAAAATTGGCTGTGCTTTCTGGTTGGCACAAGAGGGATATCATACTCGCTCCCTTTCTCTTTCTCTCACTGTCAATCACAGTGACAACAGCCAATCTATGAGCTCTATGTGGAAGAGTGAGGGATAGTGCTGTCTTCTGATTGGATTATTCAATTCAATTCAATTCAATCCAATTTATTTGTATAGCGCTTTTAACAATGGACATTGTCTCAAAGCAGCTTTATGGAAGTACAGAAACAGAGAAGAAAAAAATTATAAAGTTTAAAGTTAAGTAAATATTTTATCCCTATTTTATCCTTCTGAGCAAGCCTGAGGCAAGGACGGTGGCAAGGAAAAACTCCGAGATGATATGAGGAAGAAACCTTGAGAGGAACCAGGCTCAGGGGGGAACCTCATCCTCATTTGGGTGACACTGGAAAGTAAATAATGTAAATATTGATAATGTCCTTTCTACAACAGCAACCGAGGGCTCATGAGAAATTATTAGGTCAATGTAGTTTCTGAGTTCATTATAGACACTAATTCCTTGCTGTCGCAAGCTGACAGATGTAGCGGCAGGTCCGTGACGGTGTGATTTCAGGCGTTTCAGATAAAGCATGTTTCGAGTTTTCCTTCATTCTCTCTGGTCCTTAGTTGTCGTATGACTGGGAAGAGCTGAGCTGGTGCATGGGAAGTAGCAGATGACCATTTTCGAGGTCTAACTTTCTAAATACCGCTCTATATTCTTGTACAAAAAGGTCATGGTCAAAGAATAAAGAAGAGTTAGTAGTACTGACTTATCTTTAATTCTAAACCATAACTAGAACTGTTAGTCAATTTCATGAACTCTTTTGTGGCAATAAATAGTGAAAATATGACTGTACACATTTAAGCAATAATTGTACACATTTTAAATTACAAATAAGTAATTTAAGTAATATATATATATATATATATATATATATATATATATATATATATATATATATATATATATATATATATATATATACGTATAGTTGGATTATGGAGATTGTGAAGATTACATTATGCTAGTAACTACTTTAATAAGTACTTTAGTTTACAGCTGTCAACCTGAAAGCCCCTTTCTGAAGCTCACCCTTGCCACAGGACTTAGATTTCTTAATCTAAAATCATCCTAAGAGTTACCAAGCTTTTCTGAAGCTGAATAAGAAAGGTCCTTCTCTGCTCTAATAAGGAGCACTGTCTGAAAAAGTTATAGGTATCATTTATTTCACATTGCTCCGAAGCAGGAAAAAAAAAAAGTTCCAGGAACTGCCAAGGGCGGTTTCAGCTTCTACTTTGTACACTTCGGATAATTCATTTTGCAGAAATTACTTCAAGTAAACGAAAACAGAGCAAAGTCGATAAAGTCTACACAAGATTGACTAAGTGGTGTCGGTGCAGTTTAATCACGTTTAACACGCACACTTGAGTGATGTCCATGGTGAAGGTGCCGGACCAGGGCTGCAGAAGGAGGAAGGCCTTCAGGGTGAGAGCAGCACGTGGGAGCAGCAGATACGGACACCACACTGGGTCTGTGAGAGTGTACAAAAAGAGAGAGAGAGATAGTGAGAGATCACATTAGCATGCATCAAGAGCCATAAAAGTGTTCAATTGTCACTAAAGATTTGTATTACCAGTTACAGTGGGTTGTGGAGCATTTATGTACCTCAATTAGCCTTCAGGTACATTTAATGGGGTTTTGTAATGTGTTTCTTGCTTTAGTGGATTGTTAGAGATGCGCATGGGAGCACTTTGTTTCGTTGATGATGTGATGGAGAAGAAACATAAAACAAAAAAAATTTAAGGCTTATTACAAACTGAACCCATTAC
The DNA here is from genome assembly GCA_033459395.1 of Hemibagrus guttatus. Taxonomy (NCBI): domain Eukaryota; kingdom Metazoa; phylum Chordata; class Actinopteri; order Siluriformes; family Bagridae; genus Hemibagrus; species Hemibagrus guttatus. The sequence goes on along the minus strand of JAUCMX010000002.1, from coordinate 7,445,661 downwards.
ACTTTCACTATGGTGTATGGTGTTAACTATCCAAGCACTTGATCAAACTGAGAGCTAGTGAGGTTTTGGATCTTTTCAGACAGACTGAGTGCATTTACTGCTGTGGTTGTTAAACCGGCTCCTCACACTCTCTGTTGATCTTTGCCGGGAGGACTTTTATAATGTCACCCAAACAAAAACATGTCTGTTTTGTTTTAGTGAAAAAGATTCACGTTTTCTTAATATACATATGTCAAAGTATTTAACCAGTTTTTTTATTACATTTCTTTTATACTGATTTTGAGAATCCAGATATAGTGACATCCAACAACCAGGACACTACAGATATACAGCAAAGTAAATACATATACAGATATACAGATGTCAATAGATACCTCACATACACTCACTCAGTTTAATAGTAACACCTGTAGGAAGTCATCAGACTCACATGGCAGTACCGTAATGCATAAAAGCATTCAAAGTCTTAGTAGTTACTTTGACCGTGGCATGCTTGTGCCCACATTTCAGTAAACTTCAGCCACTCGTTACAGCCGTGGTGAACAGAAAAGCATCTTAGAACACACAACACACTGAACCTTGAGGTGGATGAGCTACAGAGCAGGAGGTTCCAGTTCTGTCAACCAAGAACAGCAATCGAAGGCTACAGTGACACAGACTCAACCTCAACAACTCTGGACAGCTTAAGATTGGCCGAACATTGAAAGGTCTTTTTCCGATCTGCTTTTCGGCTCACCGCAGTTGCAAAGGGTAGTTATTTGCATGACTGTAGCCTTTTTGAACCAATCTTGCCATTTTCCTCTGACTTCTCTCATCAATGAGACATTGTTGCCTGCAGAGCTCATTGGCATTTCTGTGTAAACCTTAGCCAGTCTGTTTTTCATGAAAATCTCACACAATCAGAAGCTTTTGGGAATTATTCAAACCAGCCTGTTTGGCACAAACATCCATGCCATACTCAAAGTCTCAAAGATCATCATTTTTCTTCATTCTGATGTTTAATGTGACCATTAGACCACTAAAGCCCTTGACCCGTGTCTGCATGATTTTATGTATAGGTCTGCTGCCCAATAATTAGCTGGCCTGAAAGCCGCATAAACAAAGTGGCTGTAAGACTATGCTAGATCATTTCTAGAGTTGGCACTTTGGAAGAAGCAACTCTTCAACTGAAACTCGAAAACACATTCATACCTGTTAAGTCTTGCTCGTCCATCCTGTAGCTGGCAGATTTCATGGCCATCTCCAGCACACGGACACAGCCATCATCTGAGGCCAGAACCACCTTATCTGATGTACACCAATCGATGTCCAGAATACGGTAACTCACATTCCGGCCCACCCTGATGCTGCTCACCATCTGTACCTGCAGAAGTGTTTAAACTAGCATTGAAATGATCATTTCTCTCAGACAATAAAAAAAAACAACAACAATAAGAACAATTCAGTATTTTAATGACGTCTGCGAAGTTTATTTCAGCTAATATTATCTTGGAAATAATCAAAGACAGACAGCAGCCTAATGTAGAGAAAATCATCTCATCATCATTAGCAAAATATTCTTATGCAACTAAATTACTAGGCTTGTTTTTTTTTTATTATTAACTAAGGAGCATGAACATCCGGTGACAACCGGCTTCTAAATTCAGTGTGAAGCCTGGGGTATGTGTCAGACCTAAGCCACATTGTCAAGAGAGCAGTGATGCGATTCCACTGTCTTCCTGGAGACGTGTGTGTGTGTGTTGGGGGACACACTGACAGCCTGGCACTGTCCTCTAGAGAGGATGTCTCCCCAGACTAATGGAGCCTGAAACTCCTTTTCCACAATTCTTGCCAAAAAATACTGCAGCAGTGAGATATTTTGTGCACTTCTGATTGCGTCATACACAAATTTGCTTTCAAAATCTCCTCAGTTCCTCATGGCACATTCTGGATTCTAGGTTGTTTTGGAAACTTTGGAAAGATTCCTCTGCGACTGTGGACTGTTTTGGCATGATTGCATCATATAATTGCTGCAGATTTGTCAGCTAGATATTCATGCTGTGTTCTGCATGGCAAAGGTGTCTGTTGGATTCAGACGTGGTGACTGTGGAGGGACATGTTCATGACATCGATGCTTTGTGACGTGTTGCATGTTCACACTGGAGGTAGCCATTATAGGATGGGTAAATTGTTGAGATAATGGTAGCCATGTTCAGCAAGAATAGTTTAAGTTAAAGTTTAAGTTGCCTTTATTTGTCACATATACATTACAGCACAGCGGAATTATTTTCTTCGCATATCCCATCCTTGGGGGTGGGGGTCAGAGCATATCTATATATATATGGGGGTCCTGGGTTCGAGTCTCACTCCCGCTCACTGTGTGTGTGAAGTTTGCATGTTCTCTCTGTGCTTGGTGGGTTTCCTCTGGGTGCTCCGGTTTCCTCCCACAGTCCAAAGACATGCTTCTAGGCTGATTGGAGTCTCTAAATTGCCCGTAGTGTGTGAGTGTGCCCTGCGATGGGTTGGCACTCTGTCCAGGGTGTATCCGAATTGGCACAGACAATGGAATAGAATGGAGTGTGCTAGAAAAACATTCCACACTGTTACACACCATCAGCCTGGTCGACGTATTCATGCTGTCTGCACCAAAATCTGCCTGTGATTCATCAGGACGCTGGAGGTGTCTCTTTTGCCTGTCTTTCTGTACCTGATTTCATTGACCTCTGTCATGTCAGTTTTTTGTTCTTGGTCGTCTGTTTCTGTAGCCTATCCACACTGAGAGTCATTTTTCTGTGCACTGACATGCCTTTCTGCCCATAATGCAAAAGTCATAAACTAAACATCTAAGATGAAATTTTTATTGGGGGGAAAAAAAGATGGTGACCAAGACTTCGGCACAGTATTGTATATATAATTCTCCCATAAGCATATTTTACCTAAAATGTGATACAACTGACCTGAAGTGAACTTATGGTGTACAATTCCCTCTAGGATACAGATAGAGGCAGATATAATGCAGACTTCATTTTCAACTGAATCAATTACAGAGAAAATGGGGGTCATTTTCCCGAACAAAACACGAGCCGAGAATCTGTTTCTATTTTCTATTCAACTCACATGATTAAAGATCTTTCCTCCATGAGAGGAGCAAAACAGCTTTTGAACCTCAGGCTTTCACTAGCTTTTTTTAACCAGTATATTTTATTTTTTTTATGCTGAAAGGACTGCATTATCATTCATAAGCAACCTGCAATTGCTTTCAACTATACAGCACTTCTTCCTTAAGGCTCTCCTCCTGGAAATCTGACACAAATGAAAACAGAAAATGGCGAAACGGAAAGAAACTGCTAACAACATCCACACTGTAACAAGCTGGAATGGACACAAAATAGATAAAATATCTTCTGCAAAGCTTTTAAAGGATTCGGAAAAAGAAAAGAATAAAGAATTTACTACATGGTGGGTAGAACAATCAATATCACTTAATTAGAGCTGTAGAAGCTGTCTTCCTGACCGGAATATAGGAAGTGAGCTGCTTTTGTTGTAAATAGCGCTTTACTTCAGGCACTGCCTGTTACCTTTAGTTATGCAGTGCACAAAGAAATAGTTGTGGAAATAGTTGCTGAAAAGATGAAGTAGTCAAAACCACGGGGTTTCAGGGAATGCTTTAACTATAACAGAAATTCCACTGAGTCTCTCGGTAGAGATTTATTTCATAAACATCATCCAAATAAAGCTTGGCAATATGACAATATAGTATCAATACTGTGATGTAGGGACAGATCTGCGTGGACAGTCTGTAGCCCAGGGGACTGCTGTGGATAGAACCACTTGGAGACTATCACGCCGTCTTTAATCTGCCGTTGCATCAGTCAGCTTTTGTCAGGAAGGAATTAGTGCTAAGTCTATAATGAACTCAGAAACTACACTGAGATATTAGTTCCTCAAGAGCTCTTGGTTGCTGTTGTAGAAAGGAAATCAATATTTACATTATTTACTGTCCAGTGTCACCCAAATGAGGATGAGGTTCCCTTCTGAGCCTGGTTCCTCTCAAGGTTTCTTCCTCATATCATCTCGTATCATCAGGAATTATTTTTTCATTAAGATTTAATCCTAATGAGCAAGCCAGAGATGACGAGGCGGAGCCAGAGGGCGGTGGTAGGTCAAGTGCTTAAGGCTCTGGGTCGTTGACCGGAAGATCAGGGGTTCAAGCCCCAGCACCGCCAAACTGCCACCATTGGGCCATTGAGCAAGGCCCCCAACCCACCCTACTCCAGGGGTGCTGTATCATGGCTGACCCTGCGCTCTGACCCCAACCCCCAAGGATGGGATATACGAAGAAAAGAATTTCACTGTGCTGTAATGTATATGTGACAAATAAAGGCAACTTAACAATGTCAAGGAAAAACTCCCTGAGTTGATACGAGAACGAAACCTTGAGAGGAACCAGACTTAAAAGGTAATGTGATTATAAAGAGCTTTTGAGCAATTTATGAGTATGATCATCAGCATAATTTCTGAATTCTGTATAGAATTTAAAATAAATTCCTTCCTGACAAAGCCACCAAATGTTTAATCACAGACACCCGAGTACAAAACCGACCACGGCAACAGCAGTTCAATCCCATGTATCTCCAGGCTGTCCATCCTATATATTGTGGTGCACTTTATGTATCCTAGAAATGTACTGTGCATCATTGTGACGTTGTATTTTTTGCATATTGCCCACAATAGTTAAATATCTGGGATAAAGTTAGAGCTAACAACTCAATAATAAAAATAGCAACTTTGAATAGAGCAACAAAACAAAAGCCTACACTTCATGGACCTCTTGAGCTTCTTTTTCAGAACCTCTGAAGAGATTACTCAATGATCACGAATCTGTGATGAGTAATCACGCTACTTACACTGATATGAAGTTTATCATCAGGCCATCAGAAATTTCCTCCAAAATGCTAATTAGATTCAAAATGGTTTGCACTTTTATCTGGCCGTAACTTCATGCAGTAAAGTTTAAAAAAAATTTTTTTTTTTCCCAACATAAAAAAGTACATATGATCTAAAGAAGGCTATCTGGATAGAGTCAGTCTAAACATCCTCTTAGTAACCAAGCCATTAGACAAAACAACACAGGAGTGTTTTGTCTTGTGTCAGTAAACCATCCCCCAACATCCAAAGCATAAAATAAATCAGAGAAGTCAAATTTGACACTGAGAAAGCAGTTCAGGCCAGTATCAGTATCTGGGTTAACATCAGCCTTGGTTCAGTCAACTATAAGGATTGTGTTTAGTTTAGCAGGACGAAAAGGAGAACTCAAGCTCACCTCTTTGGTGTCCCACACCTCAGCTCCGTCGGTGTACATCACCAGTAGCTTTTGGTTGCCCTTTCCAGGAGCGAAGCGGATCTTCTTTACCCATCCACGGTGTGTGGGTATTCCCCTAAAGATAAAAAAAAAAACATACAAGCAAACAGACTATATTTTTTACAAATGACTGCAATTCAGTCCATCGATGAATGGAAGAAAACAGTACGGTCAACATCATCATTCAGACATTTGTGATATTTATTTAACACATTCATAAAAAGAATCATTTTTGTGTCTGAAGTGACCCTAAAATGCCACAATCAAGAATATCATGTTTTATAACTAGTTCATGATGCAATGCCTTATAACACGGACAAGAGCTTTCTTTCTTTGGTTTCTATTTTTCCATCTTCTATACGGTGTATAAAAAACTGAATACAAGAAAAGAATGTAAACTGAATAAATGTTAAACACACTCCTACCTGGATAGACGGGCTTTCAGGTCCCAGAAATTTAGGTTTCCATCCACATCTCCTAGTACTAGTGTGTCTCCCTTCCACGCGATGCAGGCGATGCTTCCCATGCTCCCCTACAGTATACAACAGATTCATTTCAGTAAAAGAGTCTTTAAGGAAAAGTGGATAAAATATTCTGCATAAATATGACCAAAAACATCATCAGATTGTCACACGAGTTCTAAATGTAGACAAAAAGAACCTTATTAAACAACAGAGGCAAAAATATTATACAAGGTCGTTTATTTGATCCAATATTTGATATATGTGAGATACGGTCATGTGAAAAAATTAGGACAACCCATTAAATATTCAGTTCTTTATTAAGAAATGTCAACATGTCAATTTCTGATCTTATTTTAATTTGTACCTGTAGATGAAAGTGATGTAATTGCATGGAAACAACAAAATATCACTTTCTTTTCACTTATTAAACAAAAGAAATAAACAAAAATGAGTATTTCACCTGAGGAAAAAGTGAGGACATTCTATGCCCTAATAACTAGTGTTTCCCCCATTGGCTGAAATAACCTCAATGAGACGCTTCTTGTAGCCATCTACCAGTTTCTGACATCGACTGGAAGAAAGTTTCCCCCACTCCTCAATGCAGAATTCTTTCAGCTGTGTGATGTTTGGGGGGTTTCTTGCATGCACAGTCCGTTTCAAATCACCACACCACACCTATCTCAATAGGATTTAGATCTGGGCTTTGACTCGGCCATTCCAGAATTCTCCATTTTTTACTTTTTTTTTTTTGAGAGATGGTCTTAAATGTTCCTCAAGCACCTTCTGATACAATGTAGAATTCATAATGGATTCTATGATGGTGAGCTGGCCAGGTCTTGCTGCAGCAAAGCATCCCCAAACCATAACACTTCCACCTCCATGTTTCACAGTTGGTATGAGGTTCTTTTTCTGGAATGCTGCATTTGGTTTTGGTCTTGCCCTCATGTTTTTTTTAGACAGCAAAGGTTTCCTTCTTGGATGGTCAACCAACAAAGATCACTCCAAGACAAGACTTTACCATCAGGGTATCACTGAACAACAATGGTGTACATAGAATGGCTGCAAGAAGAAAGCAACTACTAGAACATTGCTGCTGGTTTGTTGTTTGTTAAAAATCATGTGGACAAGCCAGAAGGTTATTGGAAAATGTTTTGTAGACAGATGAGACCAGCTTTTTGGCTTAAATGAAATTATGTTTGGAGAAAGGAAAACACTGCATTCCAGCAAAGAAACATTACCCTATCTGTGAAACATGATTGCAGTAGTACCATGGGCTGGGGGCCTATTTATTGCATCTGGCCCATGACAGTTTGTCATATAAATACTGAATTCTACCAGCAAATTTGAATGGAACAGTTTGTCAGGACATCTGAATTTCAAGAGAAAAAGGGTCATGCAGCAAGACAGCGGCCATAAGCAAACAAGTTGTTTTGTCAAATAATGGTTAAAGCAGAAGAAAGTTCAGGTTTAGGAATGATCAGTTCAGTGTCCTGACCTAAATCTAATATAAATGTGTGGGAGGACCTGAAGCAAGCAGGTCATGTAACAAAATAAATCAATATTCCAGAGTTGAAAATGTTCTGTACTGAGGAATGAGCTAAAAATCGTCTAAGCCGATGTGCAGAACTGATCAACAGTTACCGGAAATGTTTAGTTGCTGCACAACGGGGTCACACCAGACACTGGAAACAAATGTTCACATACTTTTGTCACTCACAGATCTTCAAACAAACTTTCAAACACCACTGAATATCTTGCAAACTCAGTCATGTATAGAAGTTATGTAAACTTCCTTCTGTATTAAACTGCCTTTGTTCCCTGCTACCCGTCGTGTACAAGAAGCACGGAAACAGCATCTAGCTAGGAGGTCTGACATGACACTTGGTAGATCATTAATTCTTTTAGAATGCAAAGATCATAAACCGCACCGCTGTGGGTTTCCGTTTGTTTGTTTATTGTCATCGTTTTTAACTTGGGATGAAAAGAGTAACATGCACGAAGAGGCACTGGTTCACCTCTGCTGCCTCTGATGCACTCATTAGCATGCACAAATGTGTCATTAAACATTGCAGTCACATCTGCTGCTGAGACCATTTCACTCTTCGTTATTAACTGATGCATCTATGCAGATGTCTACTTTTTGTTGTTTGTTGGACTTTTCAGATTCACTTGCTTTAAAATACTGCTACTACAGGTTCCACAATGTTCTTATATAGCAAAGTTGTTATATTTTAAAATATTTCTTTCGCATTTTACAGATGAACTCTTTTACCAAAGAGGTGGTTAATGGCTCATGTGAAAGTAGACACTTCAAGATGGCTTCAAGAATGGGTAGTTTTTCATACATATTTCTGTTTGACCTAGACTTAAAGGGGCAATATATTCAAAGAAAAGTCCCCCACCCCAGAGAAACAGTTTTTTTTAAGTAAAAGGTGATATCAAACCCATTTCTGCTCTCCAAGTACTTGTTCATTAGCATTATATCCAACCAGTAAAATTCTGTTTAAGATTATACAGAGATAAATACGTATCACTCTGAAAGGTAACAGTGTCCTGACTAATTTCAGACTTGCAGCAATAAAATAATTTGTCTCTACTGATTGACTGATTGTCTGATACTGGTGGCATGGAACACCAGTGTACTAGTAATAAAAAGCGTTATTGCAAGTTTTGGGATAGTGAATTCATGAATACAGTCCTTGATGTTGTATATACAGAGTGTGAACCCTCTTTTCCCATTAAAACAGCCAAAATCATTTCTACCATGGAAACATACCTTTAATGCCATGAAGGGATGCATGTGCTCAGCAAAAAATACTCAGGCAGGCTGGGGCATTGATATGGCTAACGATGCTTGATTGCTATTAAAGAGCCCAGTGCGGACCAATAAAACATTCTCTGCAACATTACACCACCAGCAGCCTAAACACTTGACACAAGGCAGTTTGAGTCCATGGAGTCATGCAGTTTATGCCACAATCTTCCCCAACCAGAAATCTTTTTCCAATCTTCCCTTTGCCTGTGCCTACTGCAGCTTCAGATTCTTGTTCTTGGCTGGCTGTAGAGAAACCCAGTGTGATCTTCTGCACAGTAGCCCATCTGCTGTAAGGTTTGATGTGTTGTGAGATGCTTTTCTGTTCACCATAGTTGCAAAGAGTGATATATTAGCTTGAACCAATGCCATGCCATCTGTCCTGAGCAACAACCATGCCATAGTCAAAGCCACTGAGATCATTATTTTCCCCCATTCTGATGTTTGATGTGAACCTCTTGAACTGCATCTGCATGATTCTAGGCATTGCTGCCACATGATTGGCTGATCGTGTAACAAGCAATGGGAAATTATATCATTAATTCATATGAACTAATAAAGAATAGCACAAGAATACTAATAAACTAGTCAAACGTCCACATTATAACTTCTATACTGTGCTTGAAATCCTCTTCACAGCATCTCAACACAACTATTTTTATTTCCATATGCTTGAGTTGAGAGATTTCTGATTTCAGACTCCAATGCTTCATTAGATTGAAAGGATTTGGTCTGCTCCAGTTTTTCTTTATGATAACCTACTGCTTTTTCTTTTTTGAGCAACTATTGTTATATATAATTATTATTCTGTACTACATACAGTCGATAAAACCTTCAGGCATGCTTTGTGGTTTTTATTACTTACGTACCTGCTCATCTCAAGACTTCTTTTCACAGTATGCACAAGGATTTTATTGTTATACCGTAAGAAGTAAGAACTAATATAAAGCAGGATATGAAAAGAAAATCCTATGCAAATGTGTAAATAAAAACTGTCAATCATTTTATTTTCGATTTTTTTTTCTTCTGATATCATTGCACCTGAGACCATGAGGCTAGTGGGTTACTCAACACAAATAACGTGTCAACCCTGGGGATACAATAAGCTGACATTTATTCCATAAATACAGCTTAGTGGTAGTGTATCTGTACCCCTGTATTTTCCCAATCTCCATATCTGCAATATATCTAACAACAGAAAGGCTTCTGTATATCACAGATACTGTCTCCACTTACACTTGGCCATTTTAGAAGCATTATTTGCTATACAACAAGATGTTGGCAGCTGTGGATTATTTTCTAACTTGGCAACTCTGTAATTAACTGTCATAAGCATGAGGCAGCATGATGTGATTCATGGCCTCTATAGCACTTTTCCTGCAATTTACATTCTGACCACTAGGTGCAATAATAACGCTATTGCACAACATCTAGAACGATGAGCAGCTCAACGACACATCGTTTCTCTGTGGTATACATTTTTTCTTGTAAATTAAGCCACCAGTATTTCAATGGAATTTAATATGGATGGTGTTTTTAATGAGGACTTGATCAACATGTGATGCAAAAGCAGCAAGGTGAGAAATTTATGACCCTAATGGAGCAAATGAATATGGGAATAGGGCAGTAGTGGTTTAAACAGTCAAGGCTCCGGGTTGTTGATCAAGAGGTAGGGGGTCAAGCCCAAGCACCACCAAACTGCCACCATTGGGCCCATGAGCGAGGATCTTAAGCCTCTCAGCTTCAGGGGTGCTGTATCATGGCTGACCCTGCGCTCTGACCCCAACTGGGATGGGCAAAGCAAAGAATTTCCCTGTGCTGTAATGTATATGTGAAAAATAATATTCTTCTTCTTCTAGGACAAATATGGTTTTCTGGGGAGTTTTATTCTTTGCTTGGTTGTTAGACAAGGAAAGCAAAAAATAAAAAATGTGTTATATTAACAGCCTACGGGTTGTGTCCTGCCCGTCATGTCACAAAGAATGAAAAATTGATAGCCTGGACACATAATCTGCCTGTCCAGGGAGTACAGACTAGTGATTTGTCCACTCCTGCTGCGTGATTTATGTTAAGTTCACATGGCTGGAGGTGTGAATTGGTGTGAAAGTGGCAAGCCATTCACACACCTTTGCACACAGATGATGTCCAAAATGTCGATCACGTCTCTCAAGTCTCACGTTCAATAAAAAATTGACAATCAGCAACTCCAAACTGAGCTGCTGAGGAAACTCGTAGATTGTTAAACTGTTAGAACATCTGTTCAGGATGGTACATAGGGAATACGAGGAAAGCATATAAATCCGTCCTCAACATCTCAGAAATGATCAATCTCACTCCACTTAATCACACCACATGAAAGAAGAGGTATTTAATCCAGGTTTGAAGTCGCAAAACTGCTGATGAGAATGCACTAAAGCGCTAAAGCTGTAGCACTTTACAGTATGCGCAATAACGCTGGCGAGAACCGGCAGGCTGTTCTACATTCATGAGTTATAGAATAATAAAGTGACTTTACAAGCCTTACTCAAGAGGGGGTTGTTTGTTAGGCAGCATTTCGAGCACAAGTTGATGTTGAAGTAAATCTCTCTCCCTATATCGTGAGCTGAGACAATAACTAATAAGTCACATGATTTGTCTGATGGCTGGTTTAATTACAATATCCAGCAATCAATTCAAACCATCAAACACTCATTTACACTGAAACACTCCAAAACAGCTGATGTATTTTCCTAAGTAGCTCTATTCCATAACTAACACTCTGGGAAATACATTAAATGCATTATAAATGCTTTAGAGATACATTGACTCTAAATTGAAAACCTATTAACCAGAAAGAATTTGATTTGTCTTTAGAAATGTGTTTTGTATTGTGGTCTTTCCCACTTCTTTTCCTGCTCTCCAAGAAATTCATGGCTATTTTACAAGATCTCTTATGTCCTTCTTCTAACCCCAGGCAGGGAACCTACCTAGCTACTGGTGGCTGCACAAGCCAGTCCACTCTTAAAGTCTGTCCCATGCCTCAAATCTTCTCTGAATGTCTGTCCCATGCCTCAAATCTTCTCTGAATGTCTGTCACATGCCTCAAATCTTATCTGAATGCCTGTCCCATGCCTCAAATCTCCTCTGAATGCCGGTCCCATGCCTCAAATCTTCTCTGAATGTTTGTCCCATGCCTCAAATCTTCTCTGAATGTTTGTCCCATGCCTCAAATCTTCGCTGAATGCCTGTCCCATGCCTCAAATCTCCTCTGAATGCCTGTCCCATGCCTCAAATCTCCTCTGAATGCCGGTCCCATGCCTCAAATCTTCTCTGAATGTTTGTCCCATGCCTCAAATCTTCTCTGAATGTTTGTCCCATGCCTCAAATCTTCGCTGAATGTCTGTCCCATGCCTCAAATCTTCTCTGAATGTCTGTCCCATGACTCAAATCTTCTCTGAATGTCTGTCCCATGCCTCAAATCTTCTCTGAATGTCTGTCCCATGCCTCAAATCTTCTCTGAATGTCTGTCCCATGCCTCAAATCTTCTCTGAATGCCGGTCCCATGCCTCAAATCTTCTCTGAATGTTTGTCCCATGCCTCAAATCTTCTCTGAATGTTTGTCCCATGCCTCAAATCTTCGCTGAATGCCTGTCCCATGCCTCAAATCTTCTCTGAATGTCTGTCCCATGCCTCAAATCTTCTCTGAATGTCTGTCCCATGCCTCAAATCTTCTCTGAATGTCTGTCCCATGCCTCAAATCTTCTCTGAATGTCTGTCCCATGCCTCAAATCTTCTCTGAATGTCTGTCCCATGCCTCAAATCTTCTCTGAATGTCTGTCCATGCCTCAAATCTTCTCTGAATGTCTGTCCCCTGCCTCAAATCTTCTCTGAATGTCTGTCCCATGCCTCAAATCTTCTCTGAATGTCTGTCCCATGCCTCAAATCTTCTCTGAATGTCTGTCCCATGCCTCAAATCTTCTCTGAATGTCTGTCCCATGCCTCAAATCTTCTCTGAATGTCTGTCCCATGCCTCAAATCTTCTCTGAATGTCTGTCCCATGCCTCAAATCTTCTCTGAATGTCTGTCCCATGCCTCAAATCTTCTCTGAATGTCTGTCCCATGCCTCAAATCTTCTCTGAATGTCTGTCCCATGACTCAAATCTTCTCTGAATGTCTGTCCCATGCCTCAAATCTTCTCTGAATGTCTGTCCCATGCCTCAAATCTTCTCTGAATGTCTGTCCCATGCCTCAAATCTTCTCTGAATGTCTGTCCCATGACTCAAATCTTCTCTGAATGTCTGTCCCATGACTCAAATCTTCTCTGAATGTCTGTCCCATGCCTCAAAGCTTCTCTGAATGTATCTCCCATGCCTCAAATCATCTCTGAGTGCTTGTCCCATGCCTCAAATCTTCTCTGAATGCCGGTCCCATGCCTCAAATCTTCTCTGAATGTCTGTCCCATGCCTCAAATCTTCTCTTAGTGCCCGCCTCAAATCCTCTCTGAATGTCTGTCCCATGCCTCAAATCTTCTCTGAATGTCTGTCCCATGCCTCAAATCTTCTCTGAATGTCTGTTCCATGCCTCAAATCTTCTCTGAATGTCTGTCCCATGCCTCAAAGCTTCTCTGAATGTCTCTCCCATGCCTCAAATCATCTCTGAGTGCCGGTCCCATGCCTCAAATCTTCTCTGAATGTCTGTCCCATGCCTCAAATCCTCTCTGAATGTCTGTCCCATGCCTCAAATCATCTCTGAATGCTTGTCCCATGCCTCAAATCGTCTCTGAATGCTTGTCCCATGCCTCAAATCTTCTCTCAAAGTCAGTCCCATGCCTCAAATCTTTTCACAATGTCTGTACCATGCCTCAATTATTCTCTGAATGTCAGTCCCATGCCTCAAATCTTCTTTGCAAAGGCTTGCTGTAACTAGATTCATTTTGCTTGAATTTCTGATTTTAGACTCCTTTTGCATCACTGCTTCCTTAGATAATGAAGATTTTTCAGTCTGTTTTGAATTTTCTTCATGATATCCCGCTGATATATTCATGAACTAGTGTCACTGCTGTGATTCATTTCTATTTGTTGTAACTGTGGCTCTTAACTAATGCATGTAACATCCATGCTTCTGAGGATGTCCATGACTTACATCAGGAGGGATGCGTGCTCCTTCCTTCACGGTGTTGCCTTCCACAGTGATGTGGAAGACCTGACCGTCCGTGTCAGTGAACACAAAGTGCTCGCGTGCTGAGATGCCCTGACCCGTCTCGGCCTTGCTCTCTGCGTCCTGCAGCAGACTGAAAGAGAAAACACAGATCGAACACTGTTTAGACATCTGAGCTCTCTGCTCCCTGTCAACTGTCATGCAAGAATCAGAAGCTCAGAGTGATAATATCGCAAATGGGATTTGTGGTCAGAGTAAATCATTTCATCATCAGATATGTGCGCTTTTTTTGCAATGTTTCACCAGATAAATCTGATAAGATCTTATGGGCAGTGAGATCGCGCAAAAGAGATTACAAATATCCGTATCTGGATTTGAAGTTTGTTCTTCAAATAAAACGTAAACCTTACCACTATTCACGAACTACACCAGAGGATGATTTGCACTGAATAACAATGAAGAGCAATGAGTGCTGAACTGAACTGGCAAGAACATATAACAAAAAAAATTTTTTTTCAATCAATTAATTAATTTTTTCCCGAGACCCCAGGGAAGATATGCTGCCCTGTGCACACTGCATGGTCTGCGTAGGCTATATGGAGCAGCTGCTCTGCTGGAAAGTAACAGAGGGGTGCTTAAAAAATAAATAAATAAATAAATAAATAAAAAAGAAAAGAAAAAAAGGTGCACTGAAATATTTAAAGACACATTCGCAGAGAAGGGAAGTCGGAACTGAGACTGCTCAAAAGGAGAGAAAGTAGTGAAGCAGAACGAACCTCCCTGTTATCGAGCGAAAGCAACAGACACGCTGCTGAACTAAATACAAGGCCAGTGGTCATGGGATGCGCATGGAAGCTCAAGGGCAGGAGAATTTACTCTCTCGGGCTTCAATGTAACAATCAAATGTCAGACAAATTTGCTGAACAAAGAAGAAGAAAAAAGCAAATAGTGCGCCTATTGCTATTTTTATATGTTTAGAATATTTCTTTATTCCGAATTTGTTCATGCTGAATATTTGTATTTGGTTCTAATAGATACAATGAAATAATAATAGTAAAAATATCAGTTGTGATTCAAGAACAAAATTCAATACTACAACATAACAAATGCACCGAAGAAAAAGTCCTAACGTCACAATGCATTATGGGTCTTATATGCACACTACAGTGAATGAAATAATATATGGACATTATGTTAATAATATGGGAGCAGTAGACAGTGGTTGCTGAGAGCTCTGCTTTCAGACAGTGAAATGACGGCTGTACATTTAAATTCATGCAGAGACTGGCGAATGAATAATGCAGCGTGGGATAGAAGCTGAGAGCACACAAATAATGAGAGCCGAGACACAACAGATTACAGGGGCTGGTCGCTGGCTACCAGGATGATCTCTGAGCTCTGACCTGATGGTGGAGGATTCGACACTGGTCTGCTCAGCGTCCGACAGCGTGGTCTGTCTGGCCATGGCCTCACGCGCTGCCATCTGTTTCTTCTTCAGACTTTTCAGGTTGTGAGAGGGAGACCACTCCTAAACATGTACATATACACACGAAATAAATCTTCTGAGGGCATTCTGTGGACATGCAGTGAAATAATAGACACTTAATATAAACCTAATATAACCCTTTACTTGCCTTAGTAAACAAAAAAGGAAACCTTTTGACTCAAATCAAAGTCGAGGTAATTGAGGTAAAAGTGAGATACATTTTTCTCATGTAGTATTTAACTAGTGAACTAGTGACTTAGGAGTCAGCAGAATGTAGCATCATAAAACTACAAACCAACTACAAACAAACCAACAACAGCTAAAACAAACCTGAACAAAAATAATTCTCTGAAAAAAATTACAGAGTTTTCTCAAACACTTTCCATGAAACTAATTATAAGCTTCTGATTGTGTACTTGGCAGACCATGAGATTCACACTGACTAATAAACGCTAATCTTTCATGCACACTATTCTCCTAAACTTAATTATAAATTATTGAATTTATATCGGGGGGGTGGGGTGGGGGTGGGTTGGGGGTCCGATTCCTGCCTCCGCCATGTGTGTGTGGAGTTTGCATGTTCTCTCCGTGCCTCGGGGGTTTCCTCCGGGTACTCCGGTTTCCTCCCCCGGTCCAAAGACATGCGTGGTAGGTTGATTGGCATCTCTAAATTGTCCGTAGTGTGTGATTGCGTGAGTGAATGAGAGTGTGTGTGTGTGCCCTGCGATGGGCTGGCACTCCGTCCAGGGTGTATCCTGCCTTGATGCCCAATGACGCCTGAGATAGGCACAGGCTCCCCATGACCCGAGAGTAGATCGGATAAGCGGTAGACAATGAATGAATGAATGAATTTATATCTATTTTACATCCAGTTTGTTTCCTCTAAATTGAAGTGAAACACTTGGGATTCTTGTATATTGCTAATTTAAGGTAGCTTTTTCCTGGATTATTATACATTTTTAGAGCCCAAGAATCAGAATCAGAACAAAAGTTTACTTAAAACCATATCATATCATTGATCATTTTCCCCCAAATTTTCTCTAGATGGCTGCAATTCCCACTCACAAAGCCAGCTCACAGAGGAGGAAAGCATGTGTCTGCCCTCTTCTAAATGCATGAGCTCAGATTGGCTCACTCATGATTGGCTAGTGTTTTTGTGATTGACATGGAGGAGAGAGTAATGCCATACCTCCTACACATGCCTCCAACACCTCCCAGACTCTCAACCACAGATGGCTGTTGCATTGTCGAGAAACTGTATGTTCGATTGCGTTTTTGTTGTTATTTTGGTACTCGAAAGCTGCATTTTTGAAAGTCCCCGCAAATCAAAGACTGGAGTTAACCAGCTAGAACTTTGTTTTGCAGCCAAAATGAATGAACAAATAAACAAACATCATGTCTGATCGTGCCTTCGAACCCATCAGCAAAGAGCTGCAATGCACCACGAAACACCACGAAAGAGCCAATGAGCAGCAGCGAGGTTAGAATTCAGGCCCTGATCATTAGAGGACAGCGGCGTACGTATCTACCCAGAGGGTGCAATCAATATGGAAATGAACAGGCTGTAATCTGGGGAGAAGCATTAATTATTCACATTATTGTGGTGCTTATTTCCTGGAATTCACTCATGTTGTTACACTGTTTACTGGCCCTGCGGTAAAAGCTGAACAAAAAAAACCCAGAGAAAACAAAAACACAACAACAACAACTCTCCCACTCTTTATGAGTTTTGCTGTCAGATAATGAAGTCGCTGTCTTTGCTTCCAGGTTTCCAGACAGTTTTCTCAAACTGATAATAAGAAGTGGGTGCGCACAGTTTACACAAATTAAACACACACACACATTACCAGTGCGGTAACTGAGGGGAAGTTCTTGGCCATTTCACGCAGCAAGGTTCCTGTGCGTACATCCCAGAGTTCCAAGGGTTTGTCTCTGAACACCACCACCAGATACTGCCTACAAAGCAGCCCACACAATCACACATACACATACACACACACAAAAGGTTGTTCAAACTAACACATTTTCATGTATTTAGTGTATTATGAGGTCACAAATCAGACCCTGCTTTATAAGGACATTTATATAAAAAATAGAGACAGGATTTCTGTAGCCCTCCAGGATTAAACAGAGTTTCTTTTTGTGATTGTTGTGGCCAAAAAGGCTTGATTGTGCTGCATCTTTTTGCAGAATCTGCAACGCAACTTGAGTTTTTTGTGTTTTGAGAAACTGGCGAAATTTCAAGCACAAGATTCATCTTATAAACTCCTACCAGTGAAAGCACATGTCATTACTTTCTATGTAATGCTCCTCTGCAAACACCTCTAATCCTTCTATCCAAGCTCCTCTGAATAACAGATTTTGCTTGATTTTGAGCTCATCACTGCGATTGCAAAATCGATAAATCCTGGAAGGACTGTCTAATAAACTCATTTTGTTCATATGATGTATTTATCATATTATGAAGCATAAATTAACAGCCTGCTTTGTATATACATACATACACCGATCAGCCATAACATTATGACCACTGACAGGAGAAGTGAAGAACACTGATTATCTCCTCATCATGGCACCTGTTAGTGGGTGGGATATATTAGGCAGCAAGTGAACATTTTGTCCTCAAAGTTGATGTGTTAGAAGCAGGAAAATTGGCAAGCGTAAGGATTCGAGCGAGTTTAAGGGCCAAATTGTTATGTCTACTTTGACACATACCACCTACCTAAGCAATGTTGCAGACCATGTACACCCTTTCATGGACACAGTATTCCTTGATGGCTGTGGCCTCTTTCTTTTTATCCTCTTGCAGGATAATGCACCATGCCACAAAGCAAAAAGGAATGGTTTAATGGGCACAACAACAAGTTTGAGGTGTTGACTTGGCCTCCAAATTCCCTATATCTCAATCCAATCAAGCATCTGTGGGATGTGCTGAACAAACAAGTCTGATTCATGGAGGCCCCACTTCGCAACTTAAAGGACTTAAAAGATCTGCTGCTAACATCTTGGTGCCAGATGCCACAGCACACCTTCGGGGATTCCATGCCTCAATGGGTCAGGGCTGTTTTGGAAGCAAAAGGGGGACCAACACAATATTAGGCCAGTGGTCATAATGTTATGGCTGATCGAGGTGTATATATATGTATATATATAGATCGATCGATATGTCACGTTGTCAAGTTATTAGCGTATTAAGGAGGTCAAAAGCCACACCCTGCTATGAAGGCCATCTTTACAGGAAACTTCAAATAGGGGTAATTAGGGTTAATTAGTCTAATCCTTACTCTAATGAACTTTCTGACTCGTGTTGTTTTAAATAAAATGAACATGTTTTCAATGGTCAAATTCAACAGTCAAATGCTTCCATTTTCTTATCCTTGTGGGGACATAAGTCGAAAAAGATTGCTATTATTTATAATTCTATATTTATATTAAATAAAAATCTAGGAAGGACCATAAAAAGTATGTAAGAGACATATTTAAGGATTTCTCAAACAGATGAAACTAACATTGTCTCTATTATTTTTTTAAATTCTGCACTATTTATATTTAAAAAGAAGATTTTCTTTTTAAATAAAAAAAGCATGAACTCCAATGAGTTAAAGGTTATAGGCTCAGACTTTTAGACCTTACATAGTTGAAACTTCAGAAAAGATAAATTACTTTCAGAAACACTCAGAGGCTTCATACTATGTGTATTGTGCACTGATCCTGCGATGACGTCTAATCTAACAAAGTGGGTAGAGCTGAACATGATCATCAGGAACTCTGTATTAGTAGCCATACAAAGCATCCCAGACCCAGATCTAAACTCTGCAGTCTTTTCATTACAAAAATCAATCAATCTGGATCAATTATTACAGGACAGATGCTTAACTCCTATAAGTCACTAAGGATCGGAAACGATTCACTGAAACCCAAATGAAGCAGGAAAGCCTTTTGTGACAAATTGAAATGTGCCAAACAATGACAAAAGGTTGAAGAATCCATCCCCAGTGTCAGTTGTGACTTGATTAAAATCATGTCTGGGTTGCCCCCTCTCTCTGAAATACTCCACCGTGTATGTCAAGAGTGAAATGAGAGACATTAATCACAAGCCAACTCTGAGGAGGGAGCCTTCGGCACCAAAGTCTCCCGGTCGTCCAGGAGGGATTGAGGGGGAATGAGAAAAGTGTGTTTGTGGGTCTTGCTCACTTTAGATGCGACACTTTAATCATTTCGATGGCTGGCTCATCATTGCCACGCTCGCCTCGGAATGCAAAGCATCTGCCTGTGAGAGAGAGAGAGATAGTAGAGGAAAAGAGAAGAGAAACATAAGGATTCAGGATTTCATTTCTGAAATCAATAAAAAATGAAATTTTTAGAACATCTATTACAATGATTAATCCATTATAATGATAATTAAGGTCATGGGCTCCCCCCCTTTTTTTCACCCCTAATTTGGTTACAACCCATTTCTCATCTTTCACTATTGCACAACAGCTACCAACCAGGGAAGGTGAAAAGGTGCTTCAACTGAGGCATGTGAACCAAGTTCAGAAAAAAAAAATCTTTGTACATTCCAAAATCTGTTGGAAAGCCTTTCCAAAAGATTGGAGGACGACAGTAAAGCTGGACTAAATCTGAAAAATGATGTTCAACGAGCATATATACACCAATCAGGCATAACATTATGAGCACTGACAGGTGAAGTGAATAACACTGATTATCTCCTCATCATGGCTGTTAGTGGGTGGGATATATTAGACAGCAAGTGAACATTTTGTCCTCAAAGTTGATGTGTTAGAAGCGGGAAAATTGTGCAAGTGTAAGGATTTGAGTAAGTTTGACAAAGGCCAAATTGTGATGGCTAGATGACTGGATCAGAGCATCTCCAAAACTGCAACTCTTGTGGGGTGTTCCCGGTCTGCAGTGGTCAGTATCTATCAAAAGTATCCTTTAAGTCCTGTACACTGTGAGGTGGGGCCTACTCCTGCTAACATCTTGGTGCCAGATAGCACACCTTCAGGGATCTAGTGGAGTCCATGCCTCGATCGGTCAGGGCTGTTTTGGCAGCAAAAGGGGGACCAACACAATATTTAGGTCATAATGTTATGCCTGATTGGTGTATGGGGGTGGGGGGGGGGGGGTCAGGTACTTACTCACTTACCTTTATCATGAGTTACAATGAGTTCACATTAGTCAAGGAAAGAACAGATGTGTAATACAGATTGACAGAAACAGCATCCCAAAAGATGCATTTGAGTCTCAAATGGAACACTAACGTTTTTTAACTAATTGGATGTAAGCCGTTTCCCAGTCGATAGCAAATGGCGTTAAATGCATGTAATGTTCTTTATGCTTTAACACAATACTTTGATTTAAAAGACATCTGCAAGACGTCTTGTCCACTGGAGTGTCGTCAGACATCTCGGAATTATTTTTTTGCTCATCCTGATAGCCCCGCCCCTTTTCCACTACATAAGCATTGAGAGAATGAAGTGTCCAACATTCTACATTTTGGTTTTTTTTGGGGTTAATAAGTGCATCATCCTGGTATTTGAAGTGTACTTCATCTTGTTGGGATTTTAGTGTGAACACTACTCCCACTATTTATACTACAAAACGGAGTAAAATAGTGCATTAGTATGTGATTTGGGATACGCCCTGGTTTTCTATACTGTCCTTTGTTTAATATTTCTTTCGAGGCTTTATCCCAAATTACATATTACACACCGTGTCCCAAATGACATACTACACACTATTTAAACTAGAAAATGGCAGAGAATAGTGCACAAGTATGTGATTTGGGATGTACCTACAGTGTTCTTAATACAAATTTGGGCTACGTTTCAGAATGACATGAAAGTTAACTCAAATAAAACTACACACTGTGAAACACGTTTAATATGTTTATTCTGGCATTACTTTGTTGGCTGGTGCTGTATTTTTGATATTCCTCAGACAAATTAATGTTTGTGTGTTGCTTTGACATCACAGGTGGCCATTGCTAGACAAAACATTATTAGACATCGGAGACAAAACAACAAAAAAAAAAAGCAAGAAAGTACTTCTCCCTCATCAATTTCTCGTATTAAAGACAATTTCAATAGAGAAGTCGTGGGGACTCAAACTTCCAGGATGCAATCAAAATATATGACGCAATTGAGCTGAATTATGGCAGAGACTCGGCTCGACTAGTTAGCAATCTAGCAGATGGCACTGATGACGGTATCAGCATGAACGCTGGAGCTTTGGAAGCTGATCTGTTTGTACAGATGCCTGAGGTGAGAGTGCTGGACAGACTAAACGACTAAAGTGCTTCTGCACCGCTCTCATTAGGTAGAGATAAAGCAAGGGCATCAAAATCAGCAGGTAGGGAAAGTAAGTATAAACCAACATGTCGATGAAACTCAAAGCCAACTCATTATCAAATAATCCCTGAGTGCAACTGAAGATCATGTGTTAATTATAAATAATAATCTGCAATTCATTCAGGATGGGTGGATTTTTCCTTGTTTTTCATGCAAGGCTTCTATAGTGTAGAGAGCCTTTATTATCGCCACACATACATTACAGCACAGTGGAATTCTTTTATTCGCATATCCCAGCTGAGGAAGTTGGGGTCAGAGCGCAGGGGCAGCTATGATACAGCGCTCCTGGAGCAGAGAGGGTTAAGGGCCTTGCTCAACTGCCCAACAGTGGAGCTTAGTGGTACTGGGGCTTGAACCCCGATCCTCTGATCAACAACCCAGAGCCTTCACCACTTGAGCCACCACAGCCCCAACTTATCCTTATCATACATATACAGTATGTATGATACATATTTCATAAGCAGGAAGTTTTCTACTGCCGTGGATTAAGTCGTGTGAACACGAACAAGACTGCAATATTTCAATATTTCATCAGGATAAGTTGAACAAGACTGGAATGATTTAAAGAGTAGAAGTTTATCAAAAATGTATCACAGTGCTTAAGAACCAAAAACAGGAAGTGTAAGTATAAGGATAAAGAAAAGAGTGCTCTACACAAGCAAAAAGATTGGATCCCTTGTGGTGTTTTGGATGTAATACAGTTGCTCAGCCAGAACTAGATCAGGAAATAAAAGCTGAAATTCTGATCTGTCGGCTTTGGATCTCAAATGTCTAAAGTCTATAGCAAGGATAAAAGACCTTGCTGTTCCAATACTTTTGGAGAGAGCAGTATATGGAGAGGAAAAAAGTTCACGAAACTTAGTTTTATGAGGTTCTATCTATCAATCATCATCAAGAACGAGTCCGCAGCATACGCCGACATGGTCAATCAATTTTTATGTTTTTTTAATGATCTGACAGAAGAAAGCTCAAAGCCTCAGTTATGGAAAGCTGGAGGAAAATAAAGAAAATTGTATCTGCAGATGTTTCGTGGATGCTCAGTGAGACTCATTACTCATAAATATACAAAATGGGGCTGGTCTTAATCAATTGTATTGACTGGTTTTAGAAAGTCTTGAGTGTAACGGACAGATTAGCAAATCTCAGCTCATTTTCACATTTAATGTTAGCGACATTAGTTAGCTGTAAGGAATGTTCTTGAAAATAGAACCTTCCAGTTTAACTCACACTGTCAGTCGGTGCTGTGTGTGCGTGTGTGTGTGTGCGTGTGTGTGCGTGTGTGTGTGGATGCACAGCAACATACATTGTATTCTAATGTGACTAATACAATTAGACGGCAAATGTTTTGAAAGGTAAAATGGATCTGACAGTATACATTAAACCTTGAATTTAATGAAACAGCATGTCATTATAAAGTGGTCTAGACTTTAAATGCCCTTCTGTGCTGAATTATACCGGTGATTAATTATTAACTGAGATTGGATGGATGAATGAGAAACCAGACCATTAAGAGAACTGTGAGAGAAGCTAAGAAGGCTCTAGAGTCCTCCTACCACAAACCCTGCATCTGCATAGCCAGTGGCGTTGTTGGACGATCCCTCCCACTCTCTCATGGACTCTTCACCCTCCTGACAGATACCAGATCATTCAGGCCACTGTCACCTCCACCACCACCACAACCAGCCTCCCAAACAGCTTTATTCCTGCGGCAGTCAGATTACATGCTGCTGCCTCCTAACTCCCACCTGGACCAATCAAACATGTCTCAACAACCCACCATCCGCCAGCCATCACTGCACACCTGCACTCTTTAATGCTACTTGAGGACAAGTTTTACTTTCTGATACTTTTTACTGGATATTTCAGCCAAGTCAGTATTCAATATGATATCAATATATTCAATGATATCAATATCAAAATCAATATTTACAGACAATTCTCTGGCACTGATGTCTCGCATCAAAAACTGTTGTGTTGTTCTGACTAGTTAACATGAACGGTCTTGTGGTTTTATTGTAAATTGTGCAACTATATACAGTGTCCATCAACTCTAATCGTGGCTTATATGACTGAAAAGGTTTGATGGTTTCATAGCTGTCTGAGCTATCGTACTATGAGTTTTAAAGGAAACATCCCAGGAGAGCCAAATACAAGCCGTGGGTTATTCCTACTGAGGCACTTGTGTAAAGAATATAAAACATGACTTGTCTATATGTCTCTATGTGATTTATTGTTGACTTAACTCATCTATAGCTGATATGTAAACGCAGAATAGCCGTGATCATGTCTAGGTTTGTGAAAATCTGACCTAATTAGACCACACAAATTTACAGTAGTGTCCAAGAATTCTAAGATGCTATATTAATGCATCAGAATGACGAGCCCTCACATGTTTGTGTCCACATGTGAAGCCACACCACAGCCAGACACCACTCACCATTTGCTTCGCTTTTATAACTGAAATGGTTCCCTGGCTCCATGCATGCTACAAACACACCTTAAAAACTGTTATAGTGTCTTAATAATTCAAAATAGACACTAAACTAGTCACATCGAGCACTGCACGTAATGCTACATCACATCTTGAGTCAAAACCTCATTCAATTCCATTTTAAAAAGCATTTCAATACACAATGGAGACCCTTTGCTGGTTGTTTTCCAATTTTATTCCTATGCTCATCCACTAACCATCAAAATCTCGATTTGCTGTGCACTTTATTTCAGCAAGGGCAATCTATGTACTTGAAATAATCATTTTGCATCAACATGGAGATGACTATTGGCAAAATGCACTTAAAAGTAAAGGCATGAGAGCAAATAAGACTTGCCAATGTGAGTTCTTCTTCCTGTTCTTTTTATTTTTGGGCACCTACTAATAAGTGAAAATCAAATGATGGACTTGGCAAAAAAAAAATAAAAAGATTACAATCAAAGTGCTCTCGCTCTTTCTGCTGCTGGTAGTGCGTATAAGAAAGCAGCTGAGAAGAACACAGTGTGAATTGACTGAGGTCAGAAATATTCTATCCATCAGGTCTTTATGGCAGAGAGGCTAGACAGAAGCCACTCATGGGTAAAAGGCATATGGCAGGCACTTACAGGATTCTGAGAGCATGAGAGAAAAGACTATCTGGTCTGATTAAACAAAAATTGATCTCTCTGAGCTGAAATCCAAGCATTATGGCTGTGAAAAAAGGTACTGCTCGTCAACAGGTATTATAGCATCCCTGCAGTGAATCATGGTGGTGGGAGCATCATGATTTAGGGGGAGTACTTCTTAGTGGCAGGACGAGGGTGATTCACTGATCAGGGAAGAATAAACACAGGCAGAAAACCTGACCTGATCTCAGACTTGGGTTATGTTTAGCCTTTCAGCTCTACAACAAACCCACAACCAAGACGATGCTGGATTGGCTTCAGGACAATAGTTGGACCAGCCATGATCCATGAGTGGACCAGCCATTTAAACCCCATAGAAGATCCATGGAGAGACCTGAAGATCTGCAGTTCACAGATGTTCCCCATTCAATACATTTGAACTTGGGAGGATCTTCAAGAAAGGATAGGAGAATCAGCCTAAATTCAGGTGTGCAGAGCTTGCAGAGACTTAGCCACTCTGCTTGTGTATGAGTGCTCATCTTCTGAGGCTTTTGGCTGAGAATTTAAGGCTGACTGCTCATTACGGTCATGTTATAATTACGACGGCATGCTAATCAAGCTACAGAGATTTACCAGTAGCAGACAGGAAACGGCCTGCAGAAGAGAATCTCAATCTCCTACCACAAAGGTGTGATTAAGTGCCTTGCTCTTGGACATACGCACAGGCAAACACACAGAAACGAGCCAGAAAATGATGGCCTGATGCGCTAAGTTGTTTGCACCTGTTTTCAGGTCATATTCTGCAACTGAAAGAAGACAAAAACTGCTGCTGGGGGGAATAATAAGAGATTCAGGCATTGAACAGCCCCAATTTGACAAAACACTCCATCTGTACCATATTTTCACCATCTTTGAAATGATCTACGTATAATAATAATGAACTACAACCATTTTTTCCTCAACTAATCAATATACACAACAAACCATGTTTACTGCTAAGAAACTTACTTTAGAGTGGTACACACCCCTAGGGGCGGGATAAATCAAAACTTTCACAAATTTTCATGGAAGCAATCTCTAAAACCTTTTTTTTCTTTAAATATATACTATAGCATTGCTTTCGAAAAGACTAACGACCCTCTTTCATAGGAACTTGAAAGACAGAAAATCTAAGAATTGATGGAATAATGGGTTTTTCTAACCAAAATGAAAGCTTTAATTTTGCTTTAATTTTATTTTACAAAAATAGAAATGCTATAAGAACTGCAGTGTTTTTTTAATCACACATCTGGAATTCAATTCGTCACAGATATAAGTGTGTGTATAATATGCAAAATACAGGTTTTTAACAAAACCTTTATAACGTTATCAGCTTAATTACCAAGTGTTTGTGCTATTATCAGATTTAGACATTATCTCAATAACTGTGCACCTTGTAGCACTTCATTATTTTGGATATTTGGCTGTTTGGAATGTTTCACTACATCACACACCATTTGTCTGAACTAACAAGCTCAGCAATATGTGACAATGACCAGGATATATTAAAGACTCGCTTGAATTGATCCCAAACCAGCATGAGGTTTTACAAACAGCATAACAACGCACAACAAACAGACCATTTTCTGTCATTAGACTTCCATAAGACAACAAAAAATCCAACATTAAAGCAAAACAGAATGCTATTTAGCAATAATTCTCTCACACATTGTGGTCTCTTTTGCCCCACTTCCCAATTGCAGCTGTTAAAAGGGTAGAAGTAATGAGCAAAGTGGGCCATTGCCCTCTCAAATATCTGCTTAATGGCCTCATCTTTCTCTTATTCTGCCTTTTTCCATCCATTCTCTAAAGCTGCCTGACAGTACACGATTTGCCAATGACTGACTGAGTCTAAAATGGCTTCCTGCTGACCATTTTCAGATCTGAGTTATGCAGAGAGTGATTAGTTATTACAGGAGTTTTGCAAATCAGTATTCAGGCATCAGACGTAACTACAGATGTACACACTGCTGGTACAGTCTAATAATTTATTGTAATTATAATATTCTGCATGTTTTGGCTGATGTAAATACACTCCACATTTGGGAATGCCATTTGATGACACTATTAAAAATACAGAATGTGATTCTGAATGAATTATTCATGTGAATTGCGCCTGTGGCCACATTGATTGTTTAATTTGGAAACAAGACGAAACTGCAAGATGTCTACCCTTACAATAATATTATAAACTCTGCCTTCTTACAGTAAGATGTAACGGTTACTCAAGACCGCTTAAACTGTGGAGCACATATTAACCAAAACGAAACAAATCAGCTAATTACATCACCACCCTTAGAAGCTATTGCCTGCTACTAATCATTTTGTATGCTAGAAAATGTTAACAATCGAATTAATTGATTGATTAGTTCATGCAATCTGTCACAGCTACTTATCAAGTAATGATGGCAATCTATTGGTGCGTCTCAGTCAGCTCCTTAGTTCAGTAGTCAGGGCACTGATCAGGGAGTCGGTCATTTTAAGGGTTGTCTCTCTTAATCGCAAAAACATTAGAGTGCACTTGAATGTTGGCTCCCTAAAAAAATCCCACAATGCACCACAAAAACCAGGGATCATCATTGCTTGCTTTGTTACTTTACTGGAAATGTTGTCAGATTTTCTGAAGCTTCTCAGCTCGAAAGAAAAAATGATGGACGAACCTTCAGCCATCTTCGTCTACAAATGGAGCTCGTTATTGGCTCTCAAATGGAAGTGATGAGAGAACTCACCAATTGAGTAAGAAGTAATGTCATCAGTATCCCAATAAGTAGAGTGTTAGCATTAGGGCTAGGCTAACCCTAACCCCAGGATTCATATCAGTGCCCAAACTCATACATAATATAGTGTTTCATTACCTAGGGAGATAGGGAGCTGATTGAAACCCACCCTACTTGTAAGGGAATGAGTGTAACATCATTGCCGTTAGGATACTTTGTAGGGGACGACCCCAGCTTACTCACTAATAAATCTTACCTATTTCATCTACTCTACCTACCTACTATATACTCTGTATATTACATACCATTATATACTCTATATGATATATATACCTTTTTTGTGAACATTAAATGAGACCTGCTTACAAACCTAAGACTGAAGAACCAAGTTTCCAAGGGTCTGGAAGATAATTTGAATGTTTTTATGAATCTTGTTCGGCATGTCCACGCAGGTCTGGATTAGATATTAATATTATTCTTGTGGAGACTTGTGTTTGGTTACTGTTATTGGTTATTGTTCTGTGTGTGTGTACGTCTCTTACCTGTGCGCAAGTCCACATGCTGAAGCTCATTCCTCACAAGGCCCATGTTGTTGGGAGCCGAGGTGGCAAAAGACAGGAAACTGGTCAGACTAACCCACTCAATCCCTCTGTGACAGGACAAGAGAGACAAGTATGAGTGTAAGAGAAAGAGATATGGAGAGATACAAAGATACAATGACCTTGTTTAGGAAAGAGAAATCTAGTCAGTGGCTGTTAAATGAATTCACAGACATGAGTGGAGGCTCAACTGTTGTTAATCTTCATAAAGTGCTCATTCACAATTCCATACCATCCTCTGAAATAGTCAGAATGAATTACGGTAAAACTTTTAACTCTGGTGACCTGGACCTCTAAACATATCAATCATGAAAATTGATATTGAACTTCCTCTGTGCATTGTTCAATGTCTGTTTTTTTGTTCAATGTCTTTGTTTTTCAATGTATGCTCTGCTGTATTTGTTCATGTGGGTTTGAATAAAAAAAAAATTAAATCACTAGAAGTAATTTGAATAAATTTCTACAAACAAGGCACAGTGCAATTTTTTTTGTGTTATTAATTATTATTATTAATGAACATTAATAATACCACAGTGACTGTTTCACATAAAAAAAAGGTTGAAGAAAAACCCATCTCGCATTTCCAATGCCTGGATCCTTTCAGATCTATTTTTGTGGTTTTTGACATGTAGTTGGAGTGGAAATATTTCTGAAACCTGGCAACCCTGGTTAATGATATTAGCTCTTCAGGAATTGCCTCAGCTGTATTGTATACTATTGAACAATGGTATGTGTAAAAATGCACAAAATGATCACAAAATGAGCTGCTAGATGCCTATTATGGGATATATTCCAACAATTTTAATGACATATGTAATAGTTTAGCAGTGCTACAAATGAAGGAAAGGTCCTACATGCTTTATCAAAAGAGAGCTACAAACTATTAACAAAAACATTCCAGTCTGAGCTCCGAGGAAAAGAGGGAGGGAGGGAGGGAGGAAAGGAGGGAGGGAGGGAGGGAGGGAGGGAGGGAGGAAGGGATGGAGATCAGAGTGAAGAGCAGATGAGTGGTATGCCAGCACTGGCTAGGTTTCCAGCATCGAGTACCAATGAGATGCTAAAGGCCCACATGATTAATTAGCCCACTTTTCTTTCAAATATGCAAATGATATGGAAATGAAGCTCTCCATGGAATGAGGGCAGAGAATCACAAGTGACTTTTACACTGAGGATGTTTTTTTTTGTTTGTTTTTTCAGGGGGACAGAGAAAGAGAGAGAGAGAGACAGACAGACAGACGGAGGGGGGAAGAAAGATGGACAGACAGACAGAGAAAGAGAGAGAGAGACAGACAGACGGGGGGGAAAGATGGACAGACAGACAGAGAAAGAGAGAAAGACAGACAGAGAGAGAGGGGGAGAGAGAGAGAAAAAGATGGACAGACAGACAGACAGAGAAAGAGAGAGAGACAGACAGACAGACAGAGAAAGAGAGAGAGACAGACAGGCAGATAGAGAGAGAGAGAGAGAGGGAGATAGACAGACAGACAGAGAGGGAGAGAGGATAATGAAGAGATGGAGGATAGATAGAGCTAGAAAGACTTGATAGTGTAAGAATAGTGAGAATAAAGTAAAATAAAGCAATAATCTGTCTCTTATTAATGTTTAATACTGCTAGATGACTGTTGAAATAATTATAGGCCTTCTCCGAGCCAACACTAGCGGGCAAGTCTTGGTGACATGTTTGAACCTACAGGATAGCTATTTTCTTTAAATAAAAAAGGAAATTGTGTTATTAAATCGTATAAAGTTGGCCCCTTCACAGCTCTAGGATCCCTGAGCTCCGTGCAAAATTTCACACGTTCTTCCTATGTTCATTAGGGGTTCCTCTGAGTTTCCTCCCACCATCCTACACTGGATAAGTAGAGGAATAATGCTTCAGGCTCTGGGTTACTGATCAGAAGGACAGGGGTTCAAGTCTCAGTACTATCAAGTTGCTCTCCCTCTCATCTCCATGGATGATGTCACATGGCTGACCCTGTGCTCTGACCCAAGGTTCTGAACAACAAATTTCCATTCATGTACTTTAGCTACGTAGAAGATCCCTATCAGACAGACAGTTTTCCGTAATTAATTTGTTTGATATGTTATCAGATAATACAGAGAAGCCTTTCATATTAGGATGTAGATTTTATTTGTCAAAGCTGTGACTAAGAGTAACATTCTTACAGAAGCAGGTGTCTACTAAATGACTGGAAATTAATGAGAAGGGATTAATGAGATGGGACAGAGGACCATCAAAAGTGTTTGATGGACAGACTGTGCACGTGTAACTGTATAACTTGTGCATTATAAGGGTAAGCTACTTCATTTTTGTACATAGACTGCAAAAAATACTCAAATGACAGACGTCCCATGGCTATGAAATTGGTCTGAGGATTTTACTGGAATCAGTAGTTTGTGTGTCTTTATGATTTGATAATGAAACTAATACAAATGTTAAGTTACATATCACTCGGTACCCCGAGGCCAGAGTCATGTTTTCATGTGGCAGAGAAAAGAAACTGTCTCCTCCAGAAGCACAGGCTATTGTAAGCAACAGCAGCAGTGTGGTCTTGGGAAATGTACAGGAAGTCTGCACAGCGCAGAATAAGCAGATGGAGCGCACAGTGTTCCAACTAAGAGAAAAGAAAGGCTTCCCCTATAGGCAGTGGAGCTTTCCAGACCAGCCACTGAGACTCTCTTGTATCTGAAAGAATTTACCCAGTCAGAGAAATAAATTGAAGGCTTCACAGCTGAAGCTTATGCCAAGTGAACACTATATGAATTTCAAAAGCTCAGAGGTTGTAGATGAGGCTCATGCACTGCAAAATATATATACAAAGTTTCCCTGAGACATAAGCTCAAGTCCTGTCTATCATATCTTTCTTAACTATAGAGGACCGAAACAAGAAAAAGGAGAAATGAAAGAAATCTACAGAGATCCAGGTAGTGAGGATTGTCTGCTCTGCAAAGAGAACTAGAGACATTTAGAAGTAGACTAGAGACTAGAACTATTTTCATTATGTCTTCGTTTTATTCCTCATAACTTTTTAGGGTAGAAACAAAAACACTACATAGCCAAAAGTATGTGATACATCTAACCGCCACACAAATCCCCACAGCCAAACTCCAAAATCTAGTGGAAAACATTCCCAGAAGAAAGGAGCTTATTAAAACAGCAAAACAGGGGAATACATCCGGAATGGGATGTTCACTAGGCATAAAGAAATGTGACAGTCAGGTTTTCTGATATTTTTGAGCATACATTAGGCATAACATTATGAGCACTGACGGGTGAAGTGAATAGCACTGATGATCTCCTCATCATGGCACCTGTTAGTGGGTGGGATATATTAGGCAGCAAGTGAACATTTTGTCCTCAAAGCTGAGGTGTTAGAAGCAGGAAAAATGGGCAAGCGTAAGGATTTGAGCGAGTTTGATAAGGGCCAAAAAGTGATGGCTAGACCACTGGATCAGAGCATCTCCAAAACTGCAGCTCTTGTGGTGTGTTCCCGGTCTGCAGTGGTCAGTATCTATCAAAAGTGGTCCAAGGAAGGAACAGTGGTGAACCGGCGACAGGGTCATGGGCAGCAAAGGCTCACTGATGCACGTGGGGAGCGAAGTCTAGCCCTGTGTGGTCCGATCCAACAGATGAGCTACTGTTGCTCAAATTGCTGAAGAAGTTAATGCTGGTTCTGATAGAAAGGTGTCAGAATACACAGTGCATGACGGGTCAGGGCTGTTTTGGCAGCCAAAGGGGGACCAACACAATATTAGGCAGGTGGTCATAATGTTACACCTGATCGGAGTATAGTATTGATAAAAGGTGTCCAAAGTCCATCCCCTGAACTAAATGAGACAAGTACCCTTGCTTTGCCATAAAAACAAGTATATCTAGAGCCACAGCAATTGTATGCACCCAATATGTCAAGAGACTGCTGGTGTAATTAAGGAATTTAACATTGTGAGACATTTTGAAACAAATCATGGGCAATACAGTCATATTCAAAGGATGAGAGAGCAGAGAAACTGAAACAGCTGGAAGATATCCTGGCAGAAACTGCCTTTTATCAGAGCAAATGGGGTGCAGAATATTACCAGAGCTAATAAGTGACTATTCTTCCAGCCTTTGAGCATAGAAAACCTTTTGTGAATTCTTGGAAGTATTAAAAATGATTATTTAGAATTGTTAGTTTTTCCATTCACTTTTTGAATGAGGAATAAAAAGTGCTACACTGTTCACTTAATTTGGATAAATACCCTCAAAATAAAGGTAAAAGTCTACTGATAAACATTATTTAATTCCAGATCATGGTATTTTGCTGCAATTTAATAGAGCTTTCAAAAAAAAAAAAAAAAAATTTGCACACCCCTGGTGTAGATGATAAATGATAGGTGAACTGGAT
Organism: Hemibagrus guttatus; assembly: GCA_033459395.1. Classification (NCBI taxonomy): domain Eukaryota; kingdom Metazoa; phylum Chordata; class Actinopteri; order Siluriformes; family Bagridae; genus Hemibagrus; species Hemibagrus guttatus. The sequence goes on along the minus strand of JAUCMX010000002.1, from coordinate 7,413,233 downwards.
TCAGGGATCTGCTGCACATGACAGCTCATGAAGTTGATTTTCTTTTCTCTCATTGGCTAGTCATAGAAATGCTCATGCTACAAGATTCATCAGGCAGATGAATATACAAGTTTCGACAAGGACATCAGTACTGAAGTTGTGTAAGGTACTAGAGAAATGTAGAGAAGAAGAAGAAGAAACTCTGAGACACACTGCTCCCAACTGCACAGCGAGATCTCTTCATTTTTAGAGTTGATCAGATATGAAGATCCAGCACTAACAACCCACTTGGAAGCTCTAAAGACCTTTTATACTGCATCAGATCTTTCCTGCTTGGAAGAAACCCAAAATCAAAGACTATACATCAAATCTTCTAGGAAAACCTTTTGGCTGAGATTCTGGTGGAATCGTATTTAATGTGGTACAAAAAAAAAAAAAAAAAGATATAAACAATTCCACTTCAAATATAGTGAGATCTTCAGCTCCTAGCCTCAGGGAAACATTTTAATCAATGAAAATGCTTCCACTCTCTCTACAGGACCGTAAGATAAGGAGAGGTAACACATTTAAGAATGACTCGGACCTCCTGCAGCTCTGTCCGTTCGACTAGAGACCGTGATTTATTATTTATTTCTCACCTCTTGGCAATAGTATGATAGATAACAGAAATACAGCATGGCTTTGTTTACCATCATATCCACTAATCCTTCTGAACAGCTTACTGTAGTTAGTAAAAGAGCTACAACTTTCTAGAATTCACACTCTCTCACATTCGGTCGAAATAATGAGGGCATACATCTCGTAATGAGAAAGAAATAAGAAACAATGAACCACTTTTTCATTTGCACGGAGAAAATGTCAAGAGACTGTGGTTTGACACAGAATACCAAATATCAGGATGGTTTTTTAACGTGAGTTAAAAATACTTTACAACATATATTGTACAAAATCTAATAGAGATCTAATAGAGAGTTCTTTATACAAGTACATACAAAATGGCGGGAAAGAAAAAAACAAAAATAGCCAGCTGTGCAAACAGTAAGCTTGGGATGGTTCTTTATAGCGTAACACTTGCTAACTGACCCTGACACTTATTAGCTCATATGCTAAGTACAGGTATTGAGCTATTACAGTACAGTGGAACCTCAGCATTCGTTCTGGAGGCGAGTTTTTAAGGCAAAAATTTGTATTACGATTCGAATTTTCTCATAAGAAATAATGTAAATGCAGATAATCCGTTGCAGCCACCCCAAAATATTACCAATTTCCAACACTATAATCATATTTTTGCAAGCATGCCATATCAAGACTCCTCACAGGAAGTTGTGCGACCAAGCTTGGGCTTCGCTTGGCTTTCCACTGACGCAAACAAGTTTTGAACAGCTCCTGGACATACGCAGCGTTCGGTTCGGTTCATATGCCGATTGTATGCCGATGCAAATTGCTTGCAAAATTTATAATTTTTAAGGCAAAAATTCATAAGGGAGGACTTTAATATACCAAGGTTCCACTGTATTAGCATAATGTAAATTTTTTTTAAAAATATGCCAAGTGTTTGACAAGCTGACAAACTAAAAAAAATGATCATTTTCCATCAAAACAAAAAACCTAAATTTGTTTTGTTTTTTTTTAAAGGTGAAAAACCTATTTTAATAAGATGTGCATGTATGCGCTTGTATGAGAAGCCGCTTTCCTGAAGCCGTACAACCCTGAGACTCATGTAAACACATTTTCAGCGCCTAATACACTCGCTTGTGCATGCATGTATGCATTGAAACTCTGAGACACAGTATGTTTAATGAAAAGGAACATTCCGGACACAATCTTTCTCTTTTCTGACCTTTTGTCTGTTTATTATCAAAATACTGATTTTTAATATAAGCTGTGATCAATTATTATTATAATAATATTATAATAATAGTTATTTTTTCAGTAATCAATTTCCATGCCCATTCTTCTCCAGTCTGAATATGAAAAAGTGTTCTCTGTCCTGTCGACCGACGTGTCTTTGAAGGTTAATTTCCCGACGCTGAATAGCTCCCAGTATGTGGTGTAAAAGCCAGATTGTATTAAACCATCTCTGCACCTCGGATCATATCCTCATCATGAATTGATCACCTGATACAACTGTTAAAAAGCTTCTGCTAAAACTGGGCAACAAGGTCACTAACCAGTGCCAGTGCACACTACACCACAAGAAAATATATATATCAGAAATAACACAAATCTGTTCTACCAGGAAATGACACAACTAAGCCTGATGTTCGATTCACCGATGCATCCGCATCAATCTGACAAAACAAACACAACAATTACACTAATTGCATGCCTGTGCCTGATAGCAGTCATTACACATTTAACTCCATCAACAAGAATTACGTTCATCGATTTAATATATAAACAAAGATTGTAAAATGGAAATGACGACCTATTTTAACACACAAACACAGCAAAACACTGGATCTAAAGCTACCTTCAAGTAGCCAGCCACTGTACTATGAAGAGGCTACTGGTTGCCATAGTAACTGTGTTTATCGGTGGGTGAGATTCAGATGAAGGAGAAGAAGTGAGTGCTCTTTGCCACGGATCATGTGCGCTTCACTCGCTGTCTTCACTCACAATGGCGGACGCTACACGATGTCGCTTGGAATTTGCATAAAGTTTAACATTTCTCAACTTTGGAGAAGCCCACGTCTAGTCGTTGATGGACACAGGAAGTCACCAGCTCTCACTGTAAATGAATGATTGTCCCATGAACTCAAGACTCAAACACATGTCTATAACTCTACCCATATTATAAGCGTTTACATGTTGTTTTTTGCACATTTGCTGCTGTTGCTGTTTTGCACCCATTTCAAACTGCCACCAACTGTTGCTATTACAGAAGAGTATATGTTTACAACAACCCTCTTTGTTTACAGTTCTCTTATTTTGCACACTGCACTGTATAACACATACAGAATGTATACTGGTTTGCGCTATTTTGTCTATATTGTGTATTTTGTGTATCTGTCCTGTACTGTTTTGCATTGTCTGTTAGCACAGTCTTTTTGTCTTGCACCGTTTGCACCAGGTTGCACATGATGCACTTTATGTGGCTAGGACAACATACTTTCAGTCCTTAGCTCTGTGTTGTTTTGTAGCTCTATGTTGTTTTATGTAGCACTAGGGTCCTGGAGAAACGTTGTCTCATTTCACTGTGTACTACATTAGCTATATATGGTTGAAATGACAATTAAAGCTTCTTGACTTTACTTGATCTCTAGTGGTTTTGTCACTGTATGTGTGAACGTAGTGTAACATGACCGACTACCTCAACACAGTGACTAATATACAATATAGACCATGTTAATGATATAGAGACTCATCCATGCCACATAAATCACATTCGTGTAACAGTTTATTCAGCAGAATGAAGGCTTTGAGGAAGGACAATAAATAATTGCAGTAAGCTTTCCACTCAAACCAAAACAGTAAGAATCTTGTGTCTTGGTCTGCTCTCATTTCAGAGTTTTGAAGACTTAAGTCTAAAATGGCATCAGTATTTACACATAGGAGTGTCAGCGTATACAGAGATGGACTAATCCCCTGCTTAGGATGCAGCATCCACTGCAAATCACCTGCATATAGTTCACACCGCTGAGGTTGGCAGAATTTTCGTGGGGTTTTCAAATCTTTCATCTTTTCATGCCATCTTTTTTAATCTAAACTAGAGGCTTAAACCACAAGTACACAGATAGAAAATACAGACTGAAAATGAAGTTTTTCCCTTTGAAGTCAAATGTAATAAAAGATAAATATATGAAATAAATCATAATCATTATTGATAACTGAGAGTTGCTTTCGGCTGCTCCCTGTTCGGGGTCGCAACTTGGCAAATGTTTTACGCCGGATGCCCTTCCTGATGCAACCCTCCCATTTTTCCGGGCTTGGGACCGGCACTGCATCCAGTGGCTGGGGTTGAGGCATTGGCTGGGACTCGAACCCAGGCCTTCCGCATGATAGGCGAGAAACCTACCACTGAGCCACCAATGCCTCCATAATCATTATTGATGATTAATCATCAATAATCACTCTCATTATTTAGAATAATGAAGGTGGAAGAATAGCACTTGATCCAGCACTTCAGAGTAGTTTAAATTTATTGCATCATTTTCCAAAGCAATTTAATGAAGCCCATCACATTAAATCAAGCTCTGGTGTGTACAGGATGAAAGCAATTTCCATACATTTAACTCACAATTATGATTTAAAGAAAATAATCCTGGCACTCAATATGGTCATTTCAGTAAGAAAGTGAAAGGAAGAGAGAGATAGAGTGATAGAAGGAGAGAGAAAGCAAGTAAAAATGACAGAATGAGAGAGTGAGGGTGAAATAAGAACAAAGGAATGGAGTGAAAAAGAGAAAATGTGTAAGAAGCAACAGGTAAATAATGTGCTTGACAACATTCTTGCTTAACTTGTATTATTAAAAACATATAAGATCACCCGAATCAAAAGACAACACACTTTACGACACTTCACTCACTGATATTCTTTCTTCTTAGGCGTGAAAGCCTTAATTGCATTCTCATCCACTTAAGCATATTGAGTCTCAGTCCATCAATTAAAGGTACAGATCTGAAGAAGTGCCTGCGTGCATAATGTCACTAATGAAAGCAAGAGAGAATAGATGGTGTTTATTTCTAGTCAATGTCTTAACGACTTAATTGATTCAATCTCCCGCGTCATTATGTGGGTGATATCGTAGCTTTGCTCATTAAGAGAATGGTAATTAATGAGACGGAGGCTTGCTGATATGCTGCTGCGCCACGCACCAGCACTAACTCGAGGACTAAGCTTAGCATGCTAATGTTTCTTCGTAGAGTTCTAGGGGTTTCTTTTTTTTCTTTATTTGTGCTCTTTATTAGAGGAAACCTAAGAATCCGGTGTGTTCATAAGGATTTCGGTTGTAATCAGGAGTTATATGGAAAAACTATCATTGGAGTTGACGAGTGGTGTGACGGGAAAATGTGTGTGAATCTGAAGAACATAAGAAGAAAAAAAAAGAGATAGAGTTTGAAGTGATCGAGAGACGAGAGAGATAAGCCGTTGTGGGAGTCTGTGAGCTCGTGTGTGTGGAAGAGGGCCGACAGCATAGGTCGGAGGAGGCTATGGACGAATTTTCCAGATAATATTCAATTATTTTTAGTTTTCATTTTTAATGGAATAGATATTCCTGTTGCATTTGCACAGAATCAATCAGTCAATCAGTGTTGGGGGTGGGACTACACTACAGTGTGTGTTTGTGTTAGGAAGTGCATATTAAAGCACCTTGAGCTCAATGTCCAAGAAGGAAAAAGCTCTGAATATTCCTTGTGTTTCTGATTTACTTGATATCTCAGTTAGAAATCTATCCCTGACTGCTTTCCCTCTCGGGACTGAATTCATTTAAAAAAAACTATTAAAAATACAATGTGAAAATTGTCCGGAAAATTCTTCAGCTGTTAACCGGCTGGTAGCTAGTGCATGATGAGAAGCGCTTGTGGGTGGGTGGGAATTGGTTATGACCAAATTAGGGAGGGAAAAAAAGAAGGTATGAGAGCGGGGTATCACAATTTAGGCATAGTTTAACATTTTAAGCTGAATGTAATGAAAGTATCATAGGGACACAGAGTCATAGGGAACCTCAGGAGACTCGTGAGATACCCTGGGCAGCGTGACAATCCGTCATAGGACTCACACACACACATATACATGCAAACAATTTAGACATATTAATCAGGCTAAATGGCATGTCTTTGGACTCGGGAAAACAGAGTAACTGAAGGAAACCACTGAAGCACAAGGAGAACTCCCTGCACACAGGGCCAAGGCGGGAATTGAACCCTTAACCCCGGAGGTTAAGCAAATCTGCTACAACCACTAAGCCTCCATGTGCTGCCTGCATACTGTTTACAATTTCTATGAAGTTTATTCATTTGGCAGGTAGGTTTATGCACAAGGATTTAGTCTTGCTTTGCTTGTTACTAGATGTACAAGGAATTGCTTTTATTTTATAACTGAAACAAACACTTGAGACGATTTGAATAAAAAAATATTTCCTTCTATTTTTTCCACGAATGTCTGAGACAGGTTTATGAGGACATTATTCAGCAGGGAAGCACTGGGAGCTGTGTGTGTGTGTGTGTGTGTGTGTGTGTGTGTGCGTGCGTGTGTGTGAGTGTGTGTGTGCGTGAAGCTGAAGGGATTAAGAGTGTGGAACAACAGAGATTGAGTTTACCTCGATATACCTGCATTATATCCCAAAGCATCGTCCCGTAATGTCAAACATATACAAGCCAGGAGCAAAAATAAACACAAACAAAGCTAACAAACATCAGCGTCATTTCTGGAGATTAATTCTGATAGTGATCTATCTGGTGATAAGGAGTCCTGATGTACTGCCAGTTCATTATCTACAGAAATATTGACACCCTTCATAAAATTGTATGAAATATGTGATTGAGACAGGCTTTTTTAAATTATTATTTATTTTTACATATGATGCATTGTGCAGCTGTTTGAAAATATACGATATATACGATATTTTAATTACTGTCTATTAAAAAAATACCTAAACTGGTGCACTGGTGAAATCACCACAAGTCTCATATAAAATAAGCCAGGACACTGTTGGCTTTCAGTGAGACCTGTTTTTAAAGAACAACCACATGGAGCATCACAGAGAGCAGAAACGGGTTTGACGTCACTGTTTACTTTAAAGATGTATCTGAGAGTCTACTTTTATAAAAGCCATTAACCACCACAGTGGAGTTTGACATGACAAAGAAATTCACAACAAACCAGGCACAAAAACAGTGCTTCTGATATCTCACATGTGATTTTAGCTTCCTAATCAACATTTAGCCCACTTTCTAGAAAATATCGAGATACACCGATCAGCTATAACATTATGAGCAGTGACAGGTGAAGTGAATAACACTGATGATCTCCTCATCATGGCACCTGTTAGTGGATGGGGTATATTAGACAGCAAGTGAACATTTTGTCCTCAAAGTTGATGTGCTAGAAACAGGAAAAATGGGCAAGCGTAAGGATTTGAGCGAGTTTGACAAGAGCCAAATTGTGATGGCTAGACCACTGGATCAGAGCATCTCCAAAACCGCAACTCTTGTGGGTTGTTCCCGGTCTGCAGTGGTCAGTATCTACCAAAAGTATCCTTTAAGTACTGTAAGTATCCTTTAAGTCCTGTAAGTTGCGAGGTTTGGCCTCCTGTAGCTAACATCTTGGTGCCAGATACCTCAGCACACCTTCAGGGATCTAGTGGAGTCCATGCCTCGATGGGTCAGGGCTGGTTAGGCAGCAAAAGGGGGACCAACAAAATATTAGGCAGGTAGTCATAATGTTATGCCTAATCGGTGTATATATTGTGTATCGCCACTGGTCCATATCATCATTGGCTTTTTATGAGATGTCAGATGTCTGATAAATAGATTATTTGTGACATTCTGTAATCCAGTGTTGCATGTGATCATTATTATTGCCATTCTTCTTCGACTCCTGTGATCTCTTACGGCTCTAACGGCACGTGAAAGGTCACTTCATTTTGCCGTAGTCTCATTAGACGTTAACTGAGGATAGAAAGGGTCTATCTATGGTTTTAATCAAGACATGACATAACAAAGACATAAATAAGCACTTTTTTGTACATAATGAGAAAAATACACTTCCGTTTGTATGTAATTGCAATGATAGCATCACAAAAAAAAAAAGGCATGCCTCACCTGACTTCGCACGAGTGCACGCTGAGCTCTTTGTGCAGGAGGCCACTCGTCAGGTTATACACCAGCACCGAGCCGTTACTCGAACCTGAAGAATACACAATCACACACTGCTTCAATCAATAGTCATCATCTAAATGTCAACCCAAGTCCTGACCTTTTGAGCTACTCTGAGTGGCTGTTAAATATCAACCATCAACATGCCAAAAGATTTTCAGTTATTTCATACACGCACAAAAAATAAGATAGATAGATAGATAGATAGATAGATAGATAGATAGATAGATAGATAGATAGATAGATACTTCCTGTTCCATCATCTCAAAGTCAGTGTTTTTTACAAATACAGTTTTAGTGAATTATCTGAAATAAGGTTCCGCGATTAAATCTAGCCATGGGGGTCACAGTCCAGTGACCTCTGTGCCGGTCCCAAGCCCGGATAAATAGAGAGGGTTGCGTCAGGAAGGGCATCCGGCGTAAAACATTGCCAAATTTAACCATGCGAATCGTCAGTACGAATTTCATACCGGATCGGTCGAGACCGGGGTTAACAACGACCGCCATCGGCGCCGTTGACCTACAGGGCGCCGGTGGAAATTGGGCTACTGTTGGTCGAAGAAGTACAGGAGGGAGAAGAGTGCACAGACAGAGAGAGATGAGGAAAGGTAAGAGTGTAGGACTGAGAATAGGAACTCTGAATATTGGTACTATGACAGGGAAAGGTAGAGAGCTGGCTGATATGATGGAGAGAAGGAAGGTGGATATACTGTGTGTACAGGAGACCAGGTGGAAGGGTAGCAAGGCTCGTAGTATAGGAGCAGGATTCAAGCTGTTTTATTATGGTGTGGATAGTAAGAGAAATGGGGTAGGTGTGGTCCTGAAGGAGGAGTTTGTGAGCAATGTTCTGGAGGTGAAGAGAGTGTCAGACAGGGTGATGAGTCTGAAGTTAGAGATTGAAGGGGTGATGTTGAATGTTGTTAGTGGTTATGCCCCACAGGTAGGTTGTGAGTTAGAGGAGAAAGAGAGATTCTGGAGTGAATTAGGTGAGGTGATGGAGAGTATTCCCTCGGGTGAGAGAGTGGTGATAGGAGCGGATTTTAATGGACATGTTGGTGAGGGGAACAGAGGTGATGAGGAGGTGATGGGCAAGTTTGGAGTTAAGGAAAGGAACCTTGAAGGACAGATGGTAGTGGACTTTGCTAAGAGGATGGACATGGCTGTGGTTAACACTTATTTTCAGAAGAGGGAGGAGCATAAAGTGACTTACAAGAGTGGAGGTAGGAGCACACAGGTAGACTACATCCTATGTAGAAGAGGCAATCTGAAAGAGATTAGTGACTGTAAAGTGGTAGTGGGAGAGAGTGTAGCCAGACAGCATAGGATGGTGGTGTGTAGTATGACTTTGATGGTCTGTAAGAAGAAGAGGTCAAAGATAGAGATAGAGAAGAAAACCAAGTGGTGGAAGCTGAAAAAGGAGGAATGTTGTGAGGAATTTAGACAGAAGTTGAGGCAGGCTCTGGGTGGTCAGGTAGTGCTGCCAGATGACTGGGAAACTACAGCAGAAGTGATCAGGGAGACAGGGAGAAAGGTGCTGGGTGTGTCATCTGGAAGGAGGAAAGAAGATAAGGAGACTTGGTGGTGGAATGAGGAAGTTCAGGATAGTATCCAGAGGAAGAAGTTAGCCAAAAAGATGTGGGACATGGACAGGACTGAAGAGAATAGACAGGAATACAAGGAGTTACAGCGCAGAGTGAAGAGGGAGGTGTCTAAGGCCAAGCAGAAGGCATATGACGAGTTGTACACTAGGTTAGACACTAGAGAAGGAGAGAAGGACTTGTGCAGGTTAGCTAGGCAGAGGGATCGAGATGGGAAGGATGTGCAGCAAGTTAGAGTTATTAAGGATAGAGATGGAAGGGTGCTCACAAGTGAGGAGAGTGTACAGAGGAGATGGAAGGAGTACTTTGAGGAGCTGATGAATGAGGAAAATGAGAGGGAAAAAAGAGTAGAAGGGGTGAACTCCGTGGAACAGAAAGTAGATAAGATTAGAAAGGATGAAGTCAGGAAGGCTTTGAAGAGGATGAAAAGTGGAAAGGCAGTTGGTCCTGACGACATCCCAGTGGAGGTCTGGAAGTGTCTAGGAGAGGCAGCTGTGAAATTTTTAACTAGTTTGTTCAACAGGGTTTTAGAGAGTGAGAGGATGCCTGAGGAATGGAGAAGAAGTGTGTTAGTGCCGATCTTTAAGAATAAGGGTGATGTGCAGAGTTGCAGTAACTATAGGGGGATAAAGTTGATGAGCCATACAATGAAGCTATGGGAAAGAGTAGTGGAAGCTAGGTTAAGGAAGGTAGTGGAAATTTGTGAGCAGCAGTATGGCTTCATGCCCAGAAAGAGCACAACAGATGCAATTTTTGCTCTGAGGATTTTGATGGAGAAGTATAGGGATGGTCAGAGGGAGTTGCACTGTGTGTTTGTAGACTTGGAGAAAGCGTATGACAGGGTGCCAAGAGAAGAGCTGTGGTACTGTATGAGGAAGTCAGGAGTAGCAGAGAAGTATGTCAGAGTGGTGCAGGACATGTATGAGAGCAGCAGGACAGTGGTGAGGTGTGCTGTAGGTCAGACAGAGGAGTTCAAAGTGGAGGTGGGACTGCATCAGGGATCGGCTCTGAGCCCCTTTCTGTTTGCTATAGTGATGGACCAGTTGTCAGAGGAGGTCAGACAGGAGTCTCCTTGGACAATGATGTTTGCAGATGACATTGTGATCTGTAGTGAGAGCAGGGAGCAGGTGGAGGAAAGCCTGGAGAGGTGGAGGTTTGTGCTGGATCTCTCCAGGAATGAAGGTCAGTCGTAGTAAGACTGAGTACATGTGTGTGAATGAAAGGGAGGGAAGTGGAACAGTAAGGTTACAGGGTGAAGAGGTGAAGAAGGTACAGGAGTTTAAGTACTTGAGGTCAACAGTCCAGAGTAATGGAGAGTGTGGGAAAGAGGTAAAGAAGCAAGTGCAGGCAGGTTGGAATGGGTGGAGAAAGGTGTCGGGAGTTCTTTGTGATAGGAAAATATCAGCGAGAATCAAGGGGAACGTGTACAGGACAGTGGTGAGACCGGCCATGCTGTATGGTTTAGAGACAGTGTCACTGAGGAAGAGACAGGAGTCAGAGCTAGAGGTAGCAAAGCTGAAGATGTTGAGGTTCTCTTTGAGAGTGACAAGATTGGACAGGATTAGGAACGAGTACATCAGAGGGACAGCTCATGTTGGACGTTTGGGGGACAAAGTTAGGGAGGCCAGATTAAGATGGTTTGGACATGTTCAGAGGAGGGAGAGTGAGTATATTGGTAGGAGAATGTTGGACATGGAGCTGCCAGGCAGGAGGCAAAGAGGAAGGCCAAAGAGGAGGTATATGGATGGAATTAATGAGGATATGAAGCTAGTGGGTGCAAGTGTTGAGGATGCAGAAGATAGGGATAGGTGGAAAGAGATGATTCGCTGTGGGGACCCCTGAAGGGAAAAGCCGAAAGAAGAAGAAGAAGAAGAAGAAGAAGAAGAAGAAGAAGAAGAAGGTTCCGCGATTATCCGTCACGGATCTGCCATTACATCTGTCAGCTTCTGACAGCAAGGAATTAGTGTCCATAACGCCAAACTCAGAAACTACACTGACCTAATAGTTCCTCTTGGGCCCTTGGCTGCTGTTGCAGATAGGACATTTTTTACATTTACATTATTTACTGTTACATTATTTACTCCAGTGTCACCCAAATGAGGATGGGTTCCCTTCTGATCCTGGTTCCTCTCGGTTTCTTCCTCATGTCATTACAGGGAGTTTTTTCCTTGCCACCGTCACTGCAGGCTTGCTCATTAGGGATAAAATAAGGAAAAATAGTTTAATAATTTAATTTAAAAATTCTTTATTTTCTCCTTTCTCTGTTTCTCTACTTTTGCAAAGCTGCTTTGAGACAATGGCAATTGTAAAAGGCGCTATACAAATAAATTGAACACATGCTCAAGATATTTTTCACACTTTCTACATATTGTATGACATAAAACACATCAGTAATGCATCACGTGCTTCTTCTTTTTTTTTTTTTTTTTAACTTTTATGTAGAGCTTTCTAGCAAGTTTCTACACAGGAAACAGGAATTACCGAACAGGAAAACTGGCTCGTTGTGTTTATACTATACAAATTTTTTTCAAATTGTAGTGCTATAAATTCTGTAAGCTTTTATCAAAAGTGCAGAAACCAAATAAAACAAAAAATAAATAAAATAAAACTAGATCTTGTCGGAAGCTTGGTTGGTCATGTGACTGTGGCATAGATCAATTATAGCCTTTAGATATTGATTTCTGGCTTCTTTAAAAGTCATTAAAGTTCATTGGAAAAGATCTTGATTATTTTAGTAAGCGTAGGAGTTTTATTTTATGCACCAATCCAAAATCCAATAGAAAAATCCTATTGTTTTTTTATCAAGGGAACCAGTGTGACGCTAATTTCCAGCTTGGCCTAGAAACTTCCATCATCTCTGTACATAATCTGAACTTTTTTTTCTTTTTACATGTTAAATCTCTTTGCATTTGAACTGCATGTGGAGCTGGCTCTTTCTCCGTCTGTGAAGGCGATAAATAAGACGATGATTAGGTCAGGATTGTGTGGAGGTCTAGAGTTTAGAGCGTGCAGTATGCTTCTGTGATGTATAGCCTTTCTATGACAAACATGTGTGTGTGTGTGTGTGTGTGTTGTGTCTATAATAGAGAGGTTTGAGATCAGATTACAGACTACAGATTGATCATATTGGCTTGACAGCGGTGCTCTGACTGTGAAATAGCTGTCACACGGCTGTAAAAACTGCTGGAGGGGAATTAGGGAGAGAAAAGAGTGAAAGGATGAAAGAAATGTCTAAAATCTGTTGCATGTCTGTGAGCACTGTGTGCAGTCTGGTCGAGATAAAGCTCTAAAGCTAGCATGCAAAAAAACAATACATTTTTTTAGGATAGATATGGATAGGATAGATATGGAACGGCTGACTTTAATGAGCCGAAGCGTAGCAAATTCAGTCCTGGCCTGACGTCTGTGTTCCTTCAACTTCCGTTTTTATTTAAGTCAAAGTGTCCGATCGATTGCATACAGCCCGGGATGAATTGGTTGGGAATTGTGTGATTCGTTTCACTTTCCAGCGTACTGAACTACGTGAGAGACTACGTGCTGCGAATGGTGTGACTTTCACAAGTCTTCCAAGGACAAGCTGCTGCAGGGATGCTATCTGTATCCGTATCCGCATCCATTTCTGTCGGCCGGTCTGTATATATTCAGATCTGTATCTGGATTTCAACCTGCGGCCTAAAAACCAGCACTATCAGCATAGTGTGTAATTTCTGGCTCTGTCAGTTCCTCAACCTCAGCTAAGTCCTTCGAATTTGGAATCATTCACAAAATACGGGACTTTTTTTTATGATAACGACTACCAAATTTTTCCTGCTCATGCAGTAGCACAGGCAGTGCAGTCGACCCTCTTCCACATACTTCAGCACACAAACACCTCCAATTAAATATGGCAAAGATAAAACCATGCTGTTGCCAAAAATTCTGCTGCAAAATTTGCTTTCAAACCTTGCAATATAACTTCCAGAGTGTTTTTTATGAGGGAGAAATAAATAAGTATATAAATCTCACCATGCTTTACAAAGACATTTATATAGAGGATATACACAGTATATTCATCCCCTTGAGGATTTAACAAAGTTTTTTGTTTTTTGGTGGCCAAAAAAGCTTGACTATTCAGCAGCTTTTCTGCAAAATTAGCAACACAAATTGCAAGTTCAGTTTTTTGGGTTTTTTTTTTAGAAAATATATGAATTGCCCGACCTGAAAACACAGGATTTTTCTTTTAATCTCCTACCAGTGAAAACACGTGTAATGGCAGCTGTACTCACGTTTGAGGCACGTGAATCGATGACCCGTCGATGATTTGTGTGACGCAGCTCAAACCTATAGAAAATCTGCGATCATTTTGAAAATTTGTAAATTCCTCTGAGTATCGCAGACTTTCATCGATTTTGCATTAAATACTGAGATGAGAAATTTTAGATAAACTGTAAAAGGCTCCACGCTATGGCATGATGGGATACATTCCATTGATTTCCTGACCTTTTTTTTTTTTTTTTTGTTAAAAACTTTTCTTCTGGGCTCACTTGTGCCCAGAAGAATGCGGAAAGAAAGAAAGAAAAAAAAAAAACTTATTTATTCACACATTATTTGTTCAATATGGAAAAACAATTACGGGATTTTTTGTGTTTGCTTTTTTACCAGTAGATTACTTATAGAAGTAGATATAACTGTAAGTAATTCAAAGGTCTATTTATCCATCCATCTGCCCATATATCAATCCATCCTTCCAATTATCCATCCATCCATCCATCCATCCATCCACCGATGTGTCTATACATCTATCTCCATAAATCCATCCATCCATGTATACCTCAGCTATACAAGCATCCATCAATCCATCTATGCTATACTCTATCTTACTATTTATCTATCCATCCACCTGTCTGTCTGTCTGTCTATCCATCCATCTATCTTCATATGTATCTATTCATCCACCTATCGTCCCTTCCATTCATCCATCCATCCATCCATCCACCTGTCTGTCTGTCTGTCTATAAATTGTAAATTCCTCTGAATGTTGCAGAGTTTGATCGATTTTTCCCAAAACTTTGCTTCATATCTGATCGCTCACTTGTGCCCAGAAGAACCTTACCTTATTTGTTCAATCTGGAAAAACAAGTACAGAATTTTTTTTGCATACTTTTACCTTTTACCTGACCACTGCTATAGATGACTATTTGACATAGCTGACCGTCTATACTATTACAGAAATTACTATTAAAGGAAATACAGAAAAAAATGGACGCCGGATGGAAAGATCCAGAAATGCTTTCAGTGTGTTCTGGCCTTTACAGTGTGTGATTTCTGGTTCCATGTATGTCATTAACCTCCTGTCTGTTCTCTCATTCGTGCCTTTGCATCTCTGCATGCGCTTGTCATCGATGTCCTTGAATCTCTTTAGGCTTTTGAAACAAAAACAAATGTAAATAAAAATCCCGACAGTTTTTTTTACTTATTCCTGTGAAAAAAAGTATCCACATGACATCGAACGGTACGCTACGTCATTATAAAAACTGTTACTGCTGTGCATTATATCTGCACTGAGCATGCTCAGTGTTTACAGGGAATTCCCTGAGATTATTTGCCGGACTAATTAGAGGACGAAAATGACTTTTGGTCACTTGCTGGTATAAATAAAATACCGGTACAGCACCTTTGCCTTTTATGTTTTGGTTTTTTTTTATCTGGTTTTATTTAATTATTTAATTTGAACCAGAATTTAAGTTTTTATTTAAGAATCAATGAACAGGGAACCGTTCTAGACAGTGTTTGTATGCCATATATTTATTCCTTATTTATATATTTTTATGTGTCTGGGCTAAAAAAAGGGGGGCACGGTGGCTTAGTGGTTAGCACGTTTGCCTCACACCTCCAGGGTTGGGGGTTCGATTCCCACCTCCACCGTGTGTGTGGAGTTTGCATGTTCTCCCCGTGCCTCAGGGGTTTCCTCCGGGTACTCCGGTTTCCTCCCCCGGTCCAAAGACATGCATGGTAGGTTGATTGGCATCTCTAAATTGTCCATAGTGTGTGAATGAGAGTGTGTGTGTGTGCCCTGCGATGGGTTGGCACTCCGTCCAGGGTGTATCCTGCCTTGATGCCCAATGACGCCTGAGATAGGCACAGGCTCCCCGTGACCCGAGAATAGATCGGATAAGCGGCAGACAATGAATGAATGAATGAATGGTCTAAAAAAAGTAGACATCATTACCTGATGATCATGTAAACAAGGTTATGACATACTTGTGATTTCTAGTGCAAGTTTGTTTACAGATTAATATGCTATTCCATCTGATCGTGTAATAGCAGGAGGCATCATTTCAGAGCTGCAAAGAAAATGTGATGATTTCCCAGCTCAGAAACCTCTCGTTCATCTCAACAGTTCATTATCAGGCTTAGGTATAGCATATTAGTTTCACATAATCAGCTTCTTATTGTTTCTGTAAAGAATTTGCCACAAGTGTTTCTTTCTCCGCTCAACTTTTCTGAATGAGGTAAAATTGAGGTTGAGGTAAAGTTGAGTAAGCAGACTGAGAATTGTGTATTGAGCTTGAACTGGATCGCAAGCTCTGGACTAAATCTGGAGTAAATCAGATTATATGGCAAAAGGAAATAAATAAAAAAAAAAAAGGCAAGTAATCAAGGCCCTTTTTCAGGCACAACCAGATCTTAGGATCTAAGCTATAAGAAAACACAATGACAGTAAAGTACAGAAAGAAAAAAAAAAAGCACACCAAAACACAATATTGACAAAAGAAGCAGAAGCTGCAGAGGCATCAGCACAGATATTAAAATGGTCTACAGAAAGTGTACCTGGACTACCTGATTCACAAAGCTGGAAATGTGCAACACTACTATCTTCATCCACATCAGTAAGAACAAAAACACACACACAATGACAAAGTAGCAGTTTAAACTGAAGTCTGAATCGAGTGTAAGGTTTAGATTGGCTTACATCACTGACTTAAGTAAACTAAACAAAAGTGTGTTTTATTGGCTTTTTTATCAGTAGATGTAACTGTATGTTAATTCAAAAGTCTATCCATCCATCCATCCATCTACTCATCTATCTATCCATCCATTCATCTATCAGTCAATCTATCCATTCATCTATCAGTCAATCGCTCCATCCATCTATCAATCGCTCCATCCATCCATGTATCCATCCATCAATCTATATAGCCATCTTTCATCCCTTGAATCTGTCTGTCTATCCATCTACCCATCCACTTGTCTGTCTGTCTATCCATCCATCTAGCTATCTTAATGCTTATCTTACTTTTTACTATCCATCCACCCATTCCCCTTTCAATCTGTCTATCTATCTATCTTACTTTTTACTATCCATCCACCCATCCTCCTTTCCATCCATCCATCCGTCCGTCTGTCTTACATTTTACTATCCATCCACCTATCCTCCTTTCCATCCATCCATCTGTCTTGTCTATCTTACTTTTTACTATCCATCCACCCATCCTCCTTTCCATCCATCCATCCGTCTGTCTGGTCTATCTTACTTTTTACTACCCATCCACCCATCCTCCTTTCCATCCATCCATCTGTCTTGTCTATCTTACTTTTTACTACCCATCCACCCATCCTCCTTTCCATCCATCCATCCGTCTGTCTGGTCTATCTTACTTTTTACTACCCATCCACCCATCCTCCTTTCCATCCATCCAGCCGTCTGTCTGTCTTACATTTTACTATCCATCCACCTATCCTCCTTTCCATCCATCCATCTGTCTTGTCTATCTTACTTTTTACTATCCATCCACCCATCCTCCTTTCCATCCATCCATCCGTCTGTCTGTCTTACATTTTACTATCCATCCACCTATCCTCCTTTCCATCCATCCATCTGTCTTGTCTATCTTACTTTTTACTATCCATCCACCCATCCTCCTTTCCATCCATCCATCCGTCTGTCTGGTCTATCTTACTTTTTACTACCCATCCACCCATCCTCCTTTCCATCCATCCATCTGTCTTGTCTATCTTACTTTTTACTACCCATCCACCCATCCTCCTTTCCATCCATCCATCCGTCTGTCTGGTCTATCTTACTTTTTACTACCCATCCACCCATCCTCCTTTCCATCCATCCAGCCGTCTGTCTGTCTTACATTTTACTATCCATCCACCTATCCTCCTTTCCATCCATCCATCTGTCTTGTCTATCTTACTTTTTACTATCCATCCACCCATCCTCCTTTTCCATCCATCCTTGTCTGTCTTACATTTTTTCTATCCATCCACCCATCCTCCTTTCCATCCATCCATCTGTCTTGTCTATCTTACTTTTTACTATCCATCCACCCATCCTCCTTTTCCATCCATTTTTTGGGCTATCTTTACTTTTTACTACCCATCCACCATCCTCCTTTCCATCCATCCATCTGTCTTGTCTATCTTACTTTTTACTACCCATCCACCCATCCTCCTTTCCATCCATCCATCCGTCTGTCTGGTCTATCTTACTTTTTACTACCCATCCACCTATCCTCCTTTCCATCCATCCATCCGTCTGTCTGTCTTACATTTTACTATCCATCCACCTATCCTCCTTTCCATCCATCCATCTGTCTTGTCTATCTTACTTTTTACTATCCATCCACCCATCCTCCTTTCCATCCATCTTGTCTATTTTACTTTTTACTATCCATCCACCCATCCTCCTTTCCATCCATCCATCTGTCTTGTCTATCTTACTTTTTACTATCCATCCACCCATCCTCCTTTCCATCCATCTTGTCTATTTTACTTTTTACTATCCATCCACCTATCCTCCTTTCCATCCATCCATCTGTCTTGTCTATCTTACTTTTTACTATCCATCCACCCATCCTCCTTTCCATCCATCCATCTGTCTTGTCTATCTTACTTTTTACTATCCATCCACCCATCCTCCTTTCCATCCATCCATCTGTCTTGTCTATCTTACTTTTTACTATCCATCCACCCATCCTCCTTTCCATCCATCCATCTGTCTGTCTATCTATCCCATATAAATACAGTATTTGTAGTTCTGTGGGGAAAAAAAAATACTCATGGATATTTTTTTTTGACAAAACACTGTAAGCACATTACACACCACAAAATTTCGAGGCCAGATATAAGGCAGTAAAATGCTGCTACACTACCGGCATGTAAACTCTCAACCGAAAAACTGAACTTTATTCATGGCGCATTTAACATCAGATTCCTTCCTGCTTCTAAATTTTATATGAAGTGTAGGTTAACCTCCAAAGCTTTTCTAGGTTCCAGTGCAGTTTTTTAATACCCAAGCACATGGTCAATCATTTTGAGTGAGATTTTAATCACAGGGGTGTACGTGCATGCAATACATGTGTGTGTGTGTGTGTGTGTGTGAGAGTGTGTGTGTGTGATAGAGAGAGAGAGAGAGAGAGAGAGAGAGAGAGAGAGAGAGAGAGAGAGAGAGAGAGAGAGACAGAGGGAGGGGGGCATTGTACAGGGCAGCTAGATGAAATTAGAAATAAGGGTTATATGAAACACTCCTTCATGGCAAGAAAATTGTTTCTCGGATTTGTTTAGTTTCCCAAAAATCTTGGGCAAAACCCGGCACTGAAATTAACGGATGATGATTAGTATTGTTTATTCAGTCAGTGCAGGAGACCATGACAGAATATAAGATCTACTTTTCATTCTTCCAAACAAAGTTCAAAATTCATCCATTAAGCAACTGCCACTTAATGGCACTTGACATTGCACTGCATGAGCATCAGTACAGCACTGCAGCATGAAGCACAGCTCTGTCATTACTTCAGCAGCGTCGGAGACAGAAACAATTACAGCCAATTACAGAGCAGAGCTGTGTTTACTGTGTTTTTTGCATCTACAGTAGGGCTGGGTGAAGTGACAATATTTTTAAAACTTTATCTATATATGAGTAGAACTGTATTTTTATCTTAACTATATATTTATTGGCATAAATGTCTGGTTTTTTTTACACAACATGTGTTGAATTTTGTACACTTCGAAAACATAAAAAAAAAAAATTCTACAAATTTTCTTCTCTTTTTCAGTGTTATGGATTTGTTTGTTTATTTGTTTATAAATAAAAATAGTTTTTTATATTGAAAAAGTAGACATTAAATAAGGTATCATTGAAGAAGGTTTTTTAAGCAACTATAATAAATTGCTGCCATTTTGTGTGTATATAAACTCATATATATATATATATAAATATATAAATATATATATATATAAATATTCTCAAATGTTATACACTTTGCAGATTTTTCTGTATGTCTGTCTGTCTATCTATCCACCTGCCCATCCATCAGTCCATCCATCTATCCATCCACCCACCCACCAACGCGTCCATCCATGCACCCACCCATCTATCCATCCATCCACTCACAGCCACCCACCCACCCACACATCCATAAATCCATCCATCCAATAATCCCTCCATCCATCCATCCCCCTAGCCATTCATACATCCAATCATCCATCCATCCATCCATCCATCCATCCAATACTGAGTTTAGTGGTGTGTTAACTGCTGTGATTAGTGCTGGGTTTAGTACTCACCCACGGCTAGCAGCGGCTGGTAGTGCTGGATGTTTTTAGTGGTTAAAGGAGGACACATGCGCAGAGAGAAGGGTGGCAAGGGCAAACCGGACAACAGCCCCGTCAATAGGAACTTCAGTTGCACCTCCTGCTGCCCCACCACAGACATAGGGGGATCAACACCCGAGATCAAAGTGGGACCTGAAGGGGAAAAAAGGATGTGTTGAGAAATGTTGGTACTGAAAGCTTGCTGGATAAGAACTGAAAGGAAAATAAAACAAATAGGAATTGTAATAAAAAGTCTTTTGGATGACTATGGAACACCGTGTCTGATCAAATGCTGCATCTGATTTCTCTGTCTGATCTTTGACTTGAGTCTGATCTATCACCACTTCATTTGACAGAGGTTCTAATCTGATTTAACACAATATGAGACATAGCATTGGACCACCTACTCTTACACCACTTCACATGAGGTTCAGATCCGATCTAGCCCAATACTGACCTAACACTGTGCCTAACCTAACACGGAGTCTGATCAAACACCATGTTTGAACATGCAGGGCATCTGCTCTAACACTATATCTGATTAAACCCTGCACCTGATTTTGTCCTATGACAAAAGTTCTGGTCTGATCTAACCCCCTTACTGATCTAATACTGTACCTAATCTAACATTGTGCCTAATCTAACACTGAGTCTGATTAAACACAGCATCTGATCTAACACTATATTTGATCTAACACCATTCCCACATGACAAAAGTTCTGCTCAGCTTCTTACACAGCATCTAACAGTACTTCTCCTAACAGAGGGTCTAATCGGATCTGAACAGGATTTGAGAAATTCATAATTATCCTCATCATTTTTAAGAACTGTTGCATCAGATACTTTAATCAAATAGTGAGACGTATTACTTTTTACTTTTGAGACGTATTACGTATTGTGATACCGAGACGTATTTTAGAACAAGATAGGTTTGAAAGTTTAGCATGTTTTGATTATTATTCTATTTACTTATTATAATATTATACAATCATTTGCGCTGCAAAAATGGGAACAGAATGGAAGGGCAAAAAAGGCATTAAGGCATGAAAGTAACTGTGTTTATTGCTTTGTCTGGTGACTAAAACATGATACTGAATTAATCAATACACTCAAACACGCATTATGAACTATAGTACCTACTGCTCTCTAGGAAGTACATAGAAATATTTGTATTAATGTGTTTTATTTAAGACTCATGTTGTATATATAGATGTGTGTGGGTGTGTATGAGCAGATGCTGTGTCAGATCAGCCATAGTGTAAGATCAGATGTTGCATATGATCAGACTGGGTGTTAGATCAGACACAGGAATAGAGGACATAAGAAACTATATCAAATGAGGTTAGGTGTGTGAGCTAAAAGAGTTTCATTTTATGGCTTCAGACTTTTATTTATAGGCTTTAAAAAATATATAGATGAAACAATTTGAGGCAAAAGTTACAAATAGCAAAAAAATCCAGATTCTACTAATGGGATTTCATAGCAGTATAGACCAGAATACACACAAATAGATGAAAGATTTTAAATGTGATAATGGTCACAGAGTGTACACACACACACACACATGCACACACAGCTACTATAACCCTAGGGCAAATAGCAGGAAGTATCAGTTCTGTAACAATGTTGAAAATATATATATATAGAAAGGAGATAAAAGCCCTCTGTCTCTGAGAAGGTTATCAGTGTTGGGCCACCGACTGGAACAAAAAGATTTAGAGAGGAGGAAGGCCATTGTAGACTTAGCGAAAGAGAGAGGAAGAGAGCAGCCAGACAGAGAGAGAGAGACAAAGAGAGACTTATGAAGAAATAGGCATGGGCTTCATAAGATGCTTAATGTTATTCCATGCAGGAGTCAGTGACATGCTGGAGATAAGGAGAAAGAATGAGGAAGAAAAGAAACTGGGTTGTTTCTAATATGGAGCCTAAACAGCTTCCAGTAACTGAGAATTTCAGCTTTTATTAAAGAAACTTCATTCTGTTTTCATTTCTTTAGCAAACCCCACATTCTGAAATTATTAATGTAGCTCTTTAAGTTAGAAAACACTACTTTCAGTAAATCAGAGCTTTTAGATTAGAGCATTTTGTGTGCATCTGTTTGCATAACGTGTAGTGTAGTGAAGAAGAGTGTAGTGCATTGTAGTTTAATGTAGTGTAGTGTGTTATATTGCAGAGTGTATTGTGTTGTGCATTGTAGTTTAGTGTAGTGCATTGCAGAGTAGTGTAGTGTAGTACAGAATTGTGTAGTGTAGTGTAGTGCAGTGCAGAATAGTGTAGTGTAGTGCAAAATAGTGTAGTGTAGTGTAGTACAGAATAGTGCAGTGTAGTGCAGAATAGTGTAGTGCAGAATAGTGTAGTGCAGTGTAGTGTAGTGCAGAATAGTGTAGTGCAGAATAGTGTAGTGTAGTGTAGTGTAGTGTAGTGCAGAATAGTGTAGTGTAGTGTAGTGTAGTGTAGTGCAGAATAGTGTAGTGTAGTGCAGAATAGTGTAGTGTAGTGTAGTGTAGTGTAGTGCAGAATAGTGTAGTGTAGTGTAGTGTAGTGTAGTGTAGTGTAGTGCAGAATAGTGTAGTGTAGTGCAGAATAGTGTAGTGTAGTGTAGTGTAGTGTAGTGCAGAATAGTGTAGTGTAGTGCAGAATAGTATAGTGTAGTATAGTGCAGAATAGTGTAGTGCAGAATAGTGTAGTGTAATGTAGTGTAGTGCAGAATAGTGTAGTGTAGTGTAGTGTAGTGTAGTGCAGAATAGTGTAGTGTAGTGTAGTGTAGTGTAGTGCAGAATAGTGTAGTGTAGTGCAGAATAGTGTAGTGTAGTGTAGTGTAGTGTAGTGCAGAATAGTGTAGTGTAGTGTAGTGTAGTGCAGAATAGTGTAGTGTAGTGTAGTGTAGTGCAGTGTAGTGTAGTGCAGAATAGTGTAGTGTAGTGTAGTGTAGTGCAGAATAGTGTAGTGTAGTGCAGAATAGTGTAGTGTAGTGTAGTGTAGTGCAGAATAGTATAGTGTAGTATAGTGCAGAATAGTGTAGTGCAGAATAGTGTAGTGTAATGTAGTGTAGTGCAGAATAGTGTAGTGTAGTGCAGAATAGTGTAGTGTAGTGTAGTGTAGTGTAGTGCAGAATAGTGTAGTGTAGTGTAGTGTAGTGTAGTGCAGAATAGTGTAGTGTAGTGTAGTGTAGTGCAGTGTAGTGTAGTGCAGAATAGTGTAGTGTAGTGTAGTGTAGTGCAGAATAGTGTAGTGTAGTGCAGAATAGTGTAGTGTAGTGTAGTGTAGTGCAGAATAGTATAGTGTAGTATAGTGCAGAATAGTGTAGTGCAGAATAGTGTAGTGTAATGTAGTGTAGTGCAGAATAGTGTAGTGTAGTGCAGAATAGTGTAGTGTAGTGCAGAATAGTGTAGTGTAGTGTAGTGTAGTGAGTGTAGTGAGATAGTGTAGTGTAGTGCAGAATAGTGTAGTGTAGTGTAGTGTAGTGTAGTGTAGTGCAGAATAGTGTAGTGTAGTGTAGTGTAGTGTAGTGAGTAGTGTAGTGTAGTGTAGTGAGTGTGTAGTGTAGTGCAGAATAGTGTAGTGTAGTGTAGTGTAGTGTAGTGCAGTGCAGTGCAGAGGAGGGGCATTGGTGGCTCACTGGTAGGTTTCTCGCCTATCATGTGGAAGGCCCGGGTTCGATTCCCAGCTAATGCCTCAACCCCAGCCACTGTAGTATAGTGTAGAATAATGTAATGCAGTGTAGTGCAGAATAGTGTAGTGTAGTGTAGTGTAGTGTAGTGTAGTGTAGTGCAGAATAGTGTAGTGTAGTGCAGAATAGTATAGTGTAGTGTAGTGCAGAATAGTGTAGTGCAGAATAGTGTAGTGTAGTGCAGAATAGTGTAGTGTAGTGTAGTGCAGAATAGTGTAGTGTAGTGCAGAATAGTGTAGTGTAGTGTAGTGCAGTGTAGTGCAGAGGTAGGTTTCTCGCCTATCATGTGGAAGGCCCGGGTTCGATTCCCAGCTAATGCCTCAACCCCAGCCACTGTAGTATAGTGCAGAATATTGTAATGCAGTGTAGTGCAGAATAATGTAATGCAGTGTAGTGTAGTGTGGTGTTGAAGATTCAAGCTGAGGTAAGTCTTAGAAAGGCCATTCTTTATGACCATTGTTATGGTTCATCTATAGATTATATCTACAGCACTTATAAAATAAATCCAGCCACTGTAAAGATTGTCTAAGGTATTTTACAGTGTTAAAGCATTGCATGATTATGAATTCAGACACGATGGTGATTTTTTTTGCATAAAAATTTTTTGTCATCAGCATAAAGTATTCCATTAGTCTTGTTTTTTGCAAGATTGGTTAGAAGTCTTTCCCCATCAACAGCTGACAGTCACAGCAAAACTGCATATGGTGTTTAAATAGTATCTTAATTAGACAGCTTGAGGAGCTGTGAAATGTGTATGTGTGAGTGTGATGCTGTGAACCACAGCTCCCAGGTTCGATCCGGAGCTCGGGTCACTGCACAGAGTTTGACACATTTGCCCCAAAAGTTTCCTATGGGCTTTCCGGTTTCCAAAAACAAGCCGAGAGGTCAGCTAGCGATGCTTAATTGACTCCAGGTGTGAATGAGTGTGTGAATGAGTCTGTGTGTGCATGTGTGTGTGTGAGATGGACTGGTGTTTAGAGACACACTCAGCAGGTCTTCTTGCTTAACATCCAACATTCCAGGGATAAGCTAGGTATTCAGAGAAATCTCTTCTTTTCTGGATTTTTAGCTCTATTTCCCACAGCTTCTCAGCTGTTTTCTTGGCTGTGCCTGGTTTATCCGGAGAAACTATTAATCCCTTCTAGTATGTGATGCAGGAATGATCGTGGTGCAAGAAGTGTGTTTGATGTGTACTAAAACTAATGTTGAAATTAGGCCTGGGTGAATGATGTATTCAGATGTCAGTGTGATTGTAGTAGAGAATCTGGAGTCAATCCCCAAAGGACACGGGGCACAAGGTGGGGGACACCCTAGATGTGGTGCCAGCCCATCACAGGGCAGATTCACATGCTCACACAATTTATGATGAGATGCTAATCAACCCTTGAAGGGAAAATTCCAACCCCACAATCCTGGATGTTCGAGGAAAACGTGCTAAACATTATGTCTCAAACATCTCTGTAACCATAACAACATGACACGCCCACTGTGGCAACTTTACCCATAGTGAAAATTCTCAGCATTATCCACGATCTATTTCGAGAGATGGGATAACACTGAGGGTGTGAATTGTGACCGAGTGTGTATTGAACACACCTTGAATTTCCTCTGGGATCAATAAAGTATCTACCTCTCTATCTCTCTATCTATCGTACTTTTTTTTTCTTAACACTGTGCTAATTGTAGTTTGCCTAGTGCTAGATCCATACCTCAACATGGCTACAAGTGTGAAAACTTTGGTATGTTTGACGAAATTCCTCGCTTCTACTTTTTCATTTATCACAGTATTTTAATAATAAGCAAATAATATAAGATATTTAGATATCGACCAGTCCTTGTAGAAATGAAATAAACATAACAATCGTAAATATAATTGACTGCATAAGGAGTGTGTTCGCAGCAAAATGACTCACCGATCATCGTGTTGAGGGAGAGGTCCGGGATTCGTTTCTGGTTCTGACCCAATGGGGTCCCACAAAAATTAACTGGAGAGTAGAGCGGGGACAAGCCTGACCTGTAATCCAACAAGAAATAGACATATAGTGAGAGAGAGAGAGAGAAAGAGAAAGAGAAAGAGAGAGAAAGAGAGAGAGAGAGAGAGAGAGAGAGAGAGAGAGAGAGAGAGAGAGAGAGAGAGAGAGAGCAAATGAATAAAATGAAGGGTCTTCAGAACCTTTTGCACTTAGTGTACTGATTTTTCTAAATGATACTGATGAACAGTATGAAACTTTTTTTTTATTAGAAGCGTAGCCGTAATAAAAAAGACTTTGAATTTTAATGAGTGCTAAATAAAAAATAACTTAATAAGTCTGCTGAAACTTTAATCCAAAGGATTATCTTTATCCCAGTCTGAGTCTGATCTATGCATGGGAGTCTAGTCACTCTAATAACAGTACTGAACAACCCTACTACCAGTACAGCACTGCAGTTATGGTGTGGTGCACTTCGGTTCATCTATACAAGCCTGATTGAAGCACGGCAATTAGATTAGATTGGACACACACAAATGATCTAATCCAAATCATGATGAGTGTAATCCAAAGTACCCGATGTTGGATGATGCTTTTCCAGTGTGAGCTTTGAGCTCCCAGAGCATGATGCGCCCGTCGCTCACCACCAGCGCGGCTCGGTTCTCATTGACGGGGCAGATCACCGCCCGGTACGGCCGCACCGTCTTAGTCACGCGGATGGCATCGCACTGAGATCTCAGATCATACGACAGCTCCTGCATTCCCTGCTCCGTCTCAGACGCCACTGCTGCTGATACATGAGCATTCAGGTTAAAGAGAACCACTTCTTAAAGTTAAAATTACAAAAAACACGAAGGACTTAAAAGTAATC